>JAREIS010000402.1:0-600000 GCA_030060385.1 Muscicapa striata striata
TGTGCATCCTGGATCCCTGTGCCATCCGCCATCCTGTCCATCCCTGTGCCATCCCTGTGCCATCTTGCCACCTGTGCCATCCCTGTGCATCCTGTGATCCCTGTCACCTCCCTGTGCCATCCCTGTGCCACCCTTAAAACCTTGTCCATCCCCTTGCCCCTCCTGTGCCCCCCGCACCCTGTGCCATCCCTGTGCCATCCCTTCCACCTGTGCCATCCCTGTGCCATCCCCAGTCCCCTGTCCCCATCCCGCACCCTGTCCCCATCCTGTGCCACCCGCCACCCCGCATCCCTGTCATCCCCCATGCATCCCTGTGCCATCCTGTGCCTCCCTGCCCCCTGTGCATCCCTGTGCCCTCCCTTTGCCATCCCTTCCACCTGTGCCATCCGTCTCTTTCCTCCCGCACCTGCTTGCTCCTGTGCCATCCCGACATCCCTGTGTTCCCTGTGCCCATCCTGCTCCTGTCTCCCTCCCTGGCCTCCGACATCCCTGTGCATCCTTGCCATCCCGCCCCTGTGCATCCCGGCCATCCCTGTGCCATCCTGTGCCACCTGCCATCCTGGCATCCCTGGCATCCCTGTCCCATCCTGTGCCACCCGACATCCGACATCCGCCATCCCTGTGCCATCCCTGTATTCTTGCCATCCTGTCCATCCTGTCCATCCCTGTCCCCCTGTCCATCCTGT
Source organism: Muscicapa striata striata (assembly GCA_030060385.1). Classification (NCBI taxonomy): domain Eukaryota; kingdom Metazoa; phylum Chordata; class Aves; order Passeriformes; family Muscicapidae; genus Muscicapa; species Muscicapa striata. The sequence continues at coordinate 687 of JAREIS010000402.1, forward strand.
GCTCCGCCCTGGCTCCCTGATCCCTGTGCCACAGCAGCTCCTGTGCCACCCCTGTGACATCCCTGTGCCATCCCTGTGACATCCCTGCATCCTGTGCCATCCCTTGCCATCCCTGTGCCACCCTGTCCATCCTGTGCATCCTGTGCCATCCCTGTGCCATCCCTGTGCCATCCTGTGCCATCCTGTCCACCCTGTGCCATCCCTGTGCCATCCTTTGCCATCCTGTGACATCCTGTCCATCCCTGTGCCATTCCCTGCCACCCCTGTGCCATCCCTGTGCCATCCTGTGCCATCCTGTGCCATCCCCGTGCCATCCCTGTGCCATCCCTGTGCCATCCCTGTGCCATCCTGTGCCATCCCTGTGCCACCTGTGCCATCCTGTGCCATCCTGTCCATCCTGTCCACCCTGTGCCATCCCTGTGCCATCCTGTACCCATCCCTGTGCCATCCTGTGCCATCCTGTGCCACCCTGTGCCATCCCTGTGACCCTGTGCCATCCCTGTGCCATCCCTGTACCCACCCTGTGCCATCCCTGTGCCATCCCTGTGCCATCCTGCACCCCTGTGCCATCCCTGTGCCATTCCTGTGCCATCCCTGTGCCCCATCCCTGTGCCATCCCTGTGCCACCCTGTGCCATCCTGTCATCCTGCCCATCCCTGTCCATCCAGTCTCCTGTGCCACCCTGTGCCCATCCTGTGCCATCCCTGTGCCATCCCTGTGCCCATCCCTGTGCCATCCCTGTGCCATCCCTGCATCCCTGTGCCATCCCTGTGACATCCTGTGCCATCCTGTGCCATCCCTGTGCATCCTGTGCCATCCTTCCATCTGTGCCATCCCTGTGTCCTCTGGCATCCTGTGCATCCCTGACATCCTGTGCATCTGTGCATCCTTGACACTGTGCATCCTGTGCCATCCCTGTGCCATCCTGTACCCTGTGCATCCTGTGATATCCTGTGCACCTGTATCTGTGCCATCCGTGCCACCTGGCATCCCTGTGCCATCCCTGTGCCACCCTGTGCCCATCCCTGTGCCATCCCTGTGCACATCCTTGCATCTGTGCCATCCCTGTGCCACCCTGTCCATCCTTGCCACCCTGTGCATCCCTGTGCCATCCTGCACCCTGTGACCCTACCTCCTGCATCCGTCCATCCCCGTGCCATCCTGTGCCCTGCCCTCCTGTGTCCTTCATCCCTGTGCCACCCCTGACCCCCTGTGCCACCCTGTGCCCCATCCCTGTGACATCCCTGTGTGCCATCCCTGTGACATCCCTGTGCCCATCCCTGTGCCCATCCCTGTGCCATCCTGTGCCATCCTGTGTCCATCCCTGTGCCATCCTGTGACATCCCTGTGCCACCCCTGTGCCATCCCTGTGCCCATCCCTGTGCCCATCCCTGTGCCATCCCTGTGTCCATCCCTGTGTCCATCCCTGTGCCATCCCTGTGACATCCCTGTGCCCATCCCTGTGCCCATCCCTGTGACATCCCTGTGACATCCCTGTGCCATCCCTGTGCCATCCCTGTGCCACCCCTGTGCCCATCCCTGTGCCCATCCCTGTGCCCATCCCTGTGCCCATCCCTGTGCCATCCCTGTGACATCCCTGTGCCATCCCTGTGCCATCCCTGTGCCACCCCTGTGCCCATCCCTGTGCCACCCCTGTGCCCATCCCTGTGCCCATCCCTGTGCCATCCCTGTGCCATCCCTGTGCCCATCCCTGTGACATCCCTGTGCCATCCCTGTGCCATCCCTGTGCCACCCCTGTGCCATCCCTGTGCCACCCCGTGACATCCCTGTGCCATCCCTGTGACATCCCTGTGCCATTCCTGTGACATCCCTGTGTCCATCCCCGCCTGCCGAGCCCCATCCCTGCTCCAGCCCCATCCCCCGCCCTCTCCCGCAGGGAGGGATCACTGCCAGCCGCTGCCGGGGATAATTCGCACCCGGAGCGCCTTCAGGGGTAAAATCCAGTTTTCCTCCCAGCCAACAGAATTTCCCTCCCGTTTCCACATCCCGCTCTTGCACGGTAAATCCTCCCTGCTCCGCTCTGTCCGGGCTCGCCGCGAGCCTCCTGCGACCCCCCGGACCCCGAGTCCCGTTCCCTGCCCCGCATGGCCGGGCCGGACCCGGTACCGGCACCGCGGGGATGCTCCGGGCCGGACCCGGTACCGGCACCGCGGGGATGCTCCGGGCCGGACCCGGTACCGGCGCCGCGGGGATGCTCGGGCCGGAGCCGGTACCGGCACCGCGGGATGTTCCGGGCCGGGCCGGTACCGGCACCGCGGGATGCTCCGGGCCGGACCCGGTACCGGCACCGCGGGGATGCTCCGGGCCGGACCCGGTACCGGGGGATGCTCCGGGCCGGACCCGGCACCGGCACCGCGGGGATGCTCCGGGCGCTGCAGGTGCGGGCTCGGCCGGGATCGACCCGCGGCGATGGGGACTGGCCCGGGGACAGCGACAGCCCCGCGGAGCCCCGGCGCCCTCGGCAGTGCATCCGCGGGGAGCTGCGCCCCACGCGCCCGAGATGTCCCAAAGGACACCCCGAGCTGTCCCCAAGAACACCCCGAGCTGCCCCAAATGACACTCAGAGCTACCCCACGGCCCCGGCGCTGTCCCACGGACACCCTGACCTGTCCCAAAGTTCATCCCGAGCTTTTCCACGGACACCCGAGCTGTCCCAGGACACTCCGAGCTGTCCCAAAGCACACCCCGACCTGTCCCAGGACACTCCGAGCTGTCCCAAAGCACACCCCGACCTGTCCCAGGACACTCCGAGCTGTTCCAAAGCACACCCCGACCTGTCCCAGCACACCCCGAGCTGTCCCAGCACACCCCGACCTGTCCCAGGACACTCCGACCTGTCCCAAAGCACACCCCGACCTGTCCCTGCACACCCCGACCTGTCCCAGGACACTCCGACCTGTCCCAAAGCACACTGACCTGTCCCAAGCACACCCCGACCTGTCCCTGCACACCCTGAGCTGTCCCAGCACACCCGAGCTGTCCCAAAAGCACACCCTGAGCTGTCCCAAAGCACACCCCGAGCTGCCCCAGGACACCCGAGCTGCCCCCGTCCCCGGGCGCTCCCAGTGCCTCCCCGCTGCCCCGGGCCGGCTGAAGGCGGTGCCGGGCCGGTCCCGCGGGCGGTGCTGACCAGAAGTAGGCGGCGGCGGGCGGCGGCGGCAGCAGGAGCAGGAGGAGGAGGATGCGGCTGGGTCTGGCAGAGGAGCGCATGGTGCGGGCGGTGCCGGTCCCGGCTCGCTGCGCCCCGCCCGGCGCCGCGGCTCTTTAAGCGGGAGGCGGGGCGGCCCCGGCCGGCCCGGCCCGTCCCGTCCCGTCCCGTCCCGTCCCGTCCCACCGCCGCCGGGAACCCAGGGCTCCTGGGGACCCGCCGCCCCGGCCCTCAGGAACGCCGCGCTGGGTCCCGCATGGATCCTCCATCCCCCGGGATCCCATCCATCCCCCTGGGATCCCTCCATCCCCGGGATCCCTCCATCCCCGGGATCCCTCCATCCCCTGGGATCCCTCCATCCCCGGGATCCTCCATCCCACAGATCCCTCCATCCCCTGGGATCCCTCCATCCCCGGGATCCCTCCATCCTCCTGAGATCCTCTCCATCCTCCATGAGATCCCTCCATCCCCTGAGATCCCTCCATCCCCGGGATCCCTCCATCCCTCCTGAGATCCCTCCATCCCTGGGATCCCTCCATCCCCCTGGGATCCCTCCATCCCTGGGATCCCTCCATCCCTGGGATCCCTCCATCCCCCTGGGATCCCTCCATCCCCCGGGATCCCTCCATCCCCCGGGATCCTCCATCCCCGGGATCCTCCATCCCCGGGATCCCTCCCATCCCCTGGGATCCCTCCATCCCCTGGGATCCCTCCATCCCCCCGGGATCCCTCCATCCCCCTGGGATCCCTCCATCCCCCCTGGGATCCCTCCATCCCCCCGGGATCCCTCCATCCCTCCTGAGATCCCTCCATCCCCCTGGGATCCCTCCATCCCCCCGGGATCCCTCCATCCCCCTGGGATCCCTCCATCCATCCCCCTGGGATCCCTCCATCCATCCCCGGGATCCTCCATCCCCCTGAGATCCCTCCATCCCCTGGGATCCCTCCATCCCCGGGATCCTCCATCCCCTGAGATCCCTCCATCCCCGGGATCCCTCCATCCCCCCGGGATCCCTCCATCCCTCCTGAGATCCCTCCATCCCCCCGGGATCCCTCCATCCCCCCGGGATCCCTCCATCCCCCCTGAGATCCCTCCATCCCCCCGGGATCCCTCCATCCCCCCGGGATCCCTCCATCCCCCTGGGATCCCTCCATCCTCCTGAGATCCCTCCATCCCCCCGGGATCCCTCCATCCTCCCGGGATCCCTCCATCCCCCCGGGATCCCTCCATCCCCCTGAGATCCCTCCATCCCCCCGGGATCCCTCCATCCCCCCGGGATCCCTCCATCCCCCAGGATCCTCCATCCCTCCTGATCCCTCCATCCCCCGGGATCCTCCATCCCCGGGATCCTCCATCCCTCCTGAGATCCCCTCCATCCCCCGGGATCCCTCCATCCCTCCTGAGATCCCTCCATCCCCTGAGATCCCTCCATCCCCCTGGGGATCCCTCCATCCCCCGGGATCCCTCCATCCCCTGGGATCCATCTCCATCCCCGGGATCCCTCCATCCCCCTGGGATCCCTCCATCCCCCCGGGATCCCTCCATCCCCCTGGGATCCCTCCATCCCCCCGGGATCCCTCCATCCCTCCTGAGATCCTCCATCCCCGGGATCCCTCCATCCCCCTGGGATCCTCCATCCCCCCGGGATCCTCCATCCCTCCTGAGATCCCTCCATCCCCGGGATCCTCCATCCCTCCTGAGATCCCTCCATCCCCGGGATCCCTCCATCCCTCCTGAGATCCCTCCATCCCCCAGGATCCCTCCATCCCTCCTGAGATCCCTCCATCCCCCCGGGATCCTCCCATCCCCTGGGATCCCTCCATCCCCCGGGATCCTCCATCCCTCCTGAGATCCCCTCCATCCCCCGGGATCCCTCCATCCCTCCTGAGATCCCTCCATCCCCCCGGGATCCCTCCATCCCCCCGGGATCCCTCCATCCCTCCTGAGATCCCTCCATCCCCCCGGGATCCCTCCATCCCTCCTGAGATCCCTCCATCCCCCGGGATCCTCCATCCCTCCTGAGATCCCTCCATCCCCCGGGATCCCTCCATCCCTCCTGAGATCCCTCCATCCCCCCGGGATCCCTCCATCCCCCTGGGATCCCTCCATCCCCCCGGGATCCCTCCATCCCTCCTGAGATCCCTCCATCCCCCCGGGATCCCTCCATCCCTCCTGAGATCCCTCCATCCCCCCGGGATCCCTCCATCCCCCTGGGATCCCTCCATCCCCGAGGATCCCTCCTTCCCTGCAGAACCCCAAGGTGACCCTCGTGGCTCTGTGCCCCCAGAGCACAGCTGGACTCGCTGGGGCTCCGGGATGCTCCGTGGAAGCAGAGCTGTGGGAATATCCCTTTTCCAAGCCCCAGCGCTGCCTTCGGGCACTGTTAGGGCAGGGAAGCATCAGGGAAGAGGTGAAGAGGCACCTGCAGTGCCCGGGCACCCAGCAGCCCCAGCAATCCCCCTCCTGCCCCAGCACATCCCCCTCCTGCCCCAGCACATCCCCCCTCCTGCCCCAGCAATCCCCCTCCTGCCCCAGCACATCCCCCTCCTGCCCCAGCACATCCCCCTCCTGCCCCAGCTCGCTGCCTGCTGCTCATGGATGTAGATCCCAACACGTCCCAGAGCAGGGAGCAGCTCCCACAGACACACAAAACCAAACAGGCACTGCACAAGTGACATCTCCTGCGGATCTGGGGGGAACGAGACCCTTTGGAGGTCTCCAACAAACCTCCTGCCCCAAGACAAATCCAGGATGGCTGTGGCTTTGTCCAGCCAAGCCCTGCACACCCCCAAGGATCCCCAACCCCTCACCCCTCGGGACACTCGTCCTGCCATGCACAACCCTCCGGGGGAAAGGGTTTAACCTCCAGCCTGATCCCTGCAGAAAGAGATTTAACACCCATCTAACCCCCCAGGGGAAGGGGGTTTAACACCCATCTGACCCCCCAGGGGAAGGGGGTTTAACACCCATCTGACCCCCCCAGGGGAAGGGGGTTTAACACCCATCTGACCCCCCCAGGGAAAGGGGGTTTAACACCCATCTGACCCCCCAGGGGAAGGGGGTTTAACACCCATCTAACCCCCCCAGGGGAAGGGGGTTTAACACCCATCTGACCCCCCCAGGGGAAGGGGGTTTAACACCCATCTGACCCCCCCAGGGGAAGGGGGTTTAACACCCATCTGATCCCCCCAGGGAAAGGGGGTTTAACCTTCAGTCTGGTCCTCCCAATTACACAAACCTTCACAGAGGAACTCAGGAGCAAATTTCCAGAACCCAAGAGTGGCTATTGGGATAAAGGTGCAATGCCTACCCTCTGAAAACTCTCCCACAAAATGCCAGGACTGTGGAGCCACACGTGTGGAGGGTTTGGGCAGGCACAGGAAACCACAACCCCAGAAAAGGATGAGAAGGGCTCAGTGCTGAGCTGCTGCACGTCCCAGCCTCCCCCAGAGCCCGGGTACCTGGGAATGCCCTGCAGAGAGCACAGAGCTGTGTGTGAGGCTGGGAAACCCAGAGACAAAGAATCCCAGCAGGATCCTCGGGATGTGAAGAGCTGCTCCTGCTCCTGGACCAGTGCTGTTCTCCACTCTGCACCTTTGTGGGGCTTGTCCTTTTTGTTTCCTTTCTGGCACCTCCCCAGGGCAGAGCATCCCTCAGCATCCCTCTGCCCTGGCTGGCAGAGAGCAGCAGTCAAGGACTGGTGATTTTAGGAGGGGGATTGAGGCAAGCAGGACAAATGAGCAGTCACCATCTCACCCCAGTCCTGCTCGAGTGGGAAGAGGAAGCCCTGCTCTCCTGCTGGGCTCTGTCCTGAGCTGGGCTGTGCCCCAGCCCTGGTGGCACAGGAGGCTGAGCAGGGCTGTGGTTTGGGAAGGGAAGCATGGCTGAGTGTCACAAAGAGGGTGAGATGGGAGGAGCAGATACCATGAAAAACGGGCTGAAGAAGGGCAGTGTAACTGTTTCAGCCCTTCAGAGCTCCCCAAAACCCAGGGCTGCCCCAGGACCCTCCTGCTCCCCATGAACTGCTCAGCTGCAGCCTCATCTCAGCCGTGTTGCCCAAATATTCAAGTTCCATTTCCATGCCCCTCTGAAAAGTTCTCCTTCCCTGCTCTTGGCAGGGCCCATCAGGTGAGACAGAGATTTGCTGATTTTGTCGCACCTGTTCAGGGGTGTTTGCATAAGGAACATTTTTGATGCTCTTTTTTAAAGAATCACAGAATAGCTTGGGCTGGAAGGGACCTTACAGCCCACCTCATTCACCCCCCTGCCATGGCAGGGACCCTTCCACTGTCCCAGGCTGCTCCAAGCCCTGTCCAGCCTGGCCTTGGACATTCCAGGGATGAACCATCCACATTTCCCAGTGAATTGCATAGGAATGACTGGGAGAGGGGGTTACTTTTGATAATCCTCTCATTTTTTGACTCACTTCTTTCTAACACAACATGATGCAGAGGATACAAGCCTGGGCATCAAGGAATTCTGGACATCAGCATTTTCTGAGAGCACCTCAGGGAATGCATTTGTACATCTGTGAGTATTTTTCAGCCACAGTGCCAAGATGTCCCCAGGCAGATCCTGGGAGCAGCTCAGGAGGAGAGCAGCCCCCTGAGAGTGGAACCACGTGGAGAGCACCAGTGTCACATCCAGGCCCTCATGCCTTTGGCAAGGAAGGTCCCAGCACAGCCTCTGCAGCTCTGCTCTCCAGACCTGGGTGCTCTGGTGTGCCACAGTCCCAACCCTTTGGGTCTAGAGCTGCCCAGGCCCCTTTTCTCAGACTCTGGGAGAAGCTGTGACACCCTCAAGCCCCTCCTGGGTGCTCAGGGACCTGCCTGGATGTGCTCACCTGTCCTGCCTGGGCAGGGCAGAGCCCCCAGAGCTCTGCCAGAGGGAATGGGAGGGGTGCTGGCTCTGGGCAAAGCTGTGGCAGGTGAGGGACTTCCAGGAGTTCTGGAAATTCTTGGAAGTCCAACACTGCTCTGCCCAGCACATGTGGAGACATTCCCAGGAGAATCCTTGTAGAGGAAGGAAAGAGCCCTGGACCCCACAGGACTGTGCAGCTCCCCCAGAGCTGCTGAGGGGGGTGCAGGGCCAGGACCCAGCTGATGGAGGGATGAGAGGACAATCCTGTGCTGATGTTTGAACCTTCCATCCCTGACAGGGATTTCCCAGGACAGAGCAGCTCACAGGAGCTGCCAAGGGAGGCAGTTCAGTGGTGCTGGGGCAGAGCCCAGACACCTCTCTGGTGCTCCTGGCAGTCTCTGATGTGAGCAGGTGCCTGCCCATAGGGTTTGGAGGCCACACTTTCACACCTCTGGCAGTGTCTGTGGCTACTGGAAGAGTTGGGCTGGCAGGACACTGCTGTTGGATACTGCTGGGAACCAGGGGAAAAGCAGCCTTGAATCCTTGCCTTTCTCAGCCTGCACAGGACAAGAATTTATAACAGTGATTAAACACCTGCAGGGTGCAGGAGAGACGTGTCAGTGTCTTGTGATATTTTGCACAAAGCATGTGTTCAAAGAGGTGTTGCCTACTTGGACCAATGAGTCTTTTCTATTTTGTTTTGCACACACTACCCTATATAAAGTGTAGTGTTTATTTAAATAAAGCTCTCTTTTGTCCTCCATTGCACAAAGAACTCTGCTGCATTATCCTTTTTGCTGTTCTCCCGTAGCCTAAAATGCAATAGGACACATTGTCCCTTCTGGCTGGGGTGAGGGAGGGAATTCCAAAGAGTGTGGAAGTGTCTGGGGCAGGTGGGGGCAGCCAGACTGTTTGGAATTCTGCACACTGTGGCCATCCCAGCCCAGCTGAAGCAATGCCTGCTCCAAGGAGCTCCAGCAGAAAAGGCCATGGAGGGGGCTGTGACCTGCCCCTCTTGGTCCTGTTCCTTCTGCCAGAAAGGGGAGCCTGGGAAAGGTGCTGGGCTAAGGAAGGACAGCCCTGGCTGTGCCCTCTGCTCTCCACATGGAGATGAGTGAGCAGGAGGTGTCCAAGTGACAACTGTGGGACAAGGTGAGTGCTCTTCTTGTCCCCAGAGCTCTCCTCCTTCCTGGGTTCTTGGTCTGTCCCCAATTCCTGCCTGGCACGAGCTGGGGAGAGCCCAGTGTGGGAGGGGGTGTCCAAGGCAGGAGGGGCAGCACAGCCCTGGAGCTGCTCTTGGGGGAAATCCAGGGACCCTCAGGAGCCTGACTGGCCAGGGAAGAGCTGGGTCAGGGGGAGGATGAGGAGGAGCTGGTGTCTGAAGGAAAGAAGATGTCAGGAGAGACACCAGCCAGAGCTGGAGGAGGACAAGGTGGTGGAGCTGGGCATGAAGCTGCTCCAGGAGCAGGAATGTGGTGGCTCTGTGCTGCCTCAGGACCTGCTTCCAACAGCAGGAGGGAAAAGGCTTTGCCAGAGGCAGGGCTGAGCCCAGGTGTGCTGAGGATGCTGCAGAACAAGGCTGGGATTCATCAGGGGAGAGCAAAACTCTGAAAATAGGAAGGCAGCAAGAGGGGTCCCCTGAATGAGTGGGGCTGCTCTCACTGCCCCACTGCCCTGTGCAAGGCCAGGGCTCAGGCTTTGCATGGAGCTCCAAGCCAGAGAAACCTGGCAGAGCCTGGAGAAAGAGCAGCTGCCTCTGTCCTGGCAGGTTCCTGATCCCAGCTCCAGGGCTGGCCACTGCAGATGCTTCTCCAGCTCAGTTATTGACTTCAGAGCTGATTTGATCTGTGGTTTGACAGCAGTTTAGGGGCATTTCCCAAGGCACAGTGGCCGTGTTTTTCTAAAGCAGACAATTTCTGAGCTGCTTGTTGCTCTGTTCACTGTGCTGTGGCCATCTGGGCAGGTACCTGTATCAGCACTGATTTCACACCTGCAGGGGTTTTCTCTCAGATGTTTCCAAGGACACTTTAATCCAATTTCAGTTGCCACCTGGCTTCATTTGATTCACCACAAAGAGCCAAATATTGTGAGATTTTGAAGAAAAGGCATTTTGAGGGATTCATGCAAACCCAAAAAAGAATTCCCACTTAATGTTTCCTTTATGCTGGATTTGACTTCACAGGAATTTCTGATACTCAGGTATTGATTAAATGTATTGGGCATAATAGTCACATTTTCCCAGCCAGGGCTTTGCAAAACCCACCCCTCTCCTCATCTGAATGTGAATTGGTCCATGCAGCCCTGCCCTGCTCCCAGAGCCTGGCAGCAGGTCCCACACTCCAGAGAGGGTGTCCAGGACCCCATGGAAGCACCAGGCTTTGTACAGCCCACAAAAAAAATGTCCCTTCCCTTCTCAGGAGAAGAAAGCTTTGGGATGGGCAGAAAAGGGTTTCAAGCCCCTTTGCCAGGGATGCTCACGAGACCCAGAGAGGAGGGGGTGACAGGCAGGTGGCACCACCAGCCCTCCCCTCTGCTTCAGTTTCCTTTTGGTTTCTGTGGAGCACAGAGCTGGAGGGTCCCATCCCCAAGAATGAAGCAATATTTCACATTTCTGTCATGCTTGTAAAAGTTTGTCCATCCCAAGGGACAGGTCATATCTTCTGCAGTAATTCATAATCTCCTTCCTGCACTGCCCAGGCTTCACAGGCACCACACAGAACCTCCAGAGCAACAAAAACCAAAAATGGAGCAAGGCCTGAGGGACTCCCTGATATCCCAACCCCTCTGAGTGTCACTTGGCATTGTCTGTCCCCAAAGACCTCTCCTGGGGCACCTTTGGCCAGCACATGCTCCTCTTGCTTCTGCTGAATTCACCCCCTCTCCCAGCAGTGTGAGACACACCTGGGCTGCCCCAGGCCATGGGGTGCCCTGAGTGTGCCCAGAGATCCTCCCCATGGCTGCCAGGAATTGCCACCAGCCCAAGGAAGAATTGCATTCATCCCTTTGAGAGCCCCCAGCCCCTCTTCAGCCATCCCATCACTCAGGACCTTTGCTTCCCCTCACTACAGTTCCCAGCCCCTGCCCTGGCTCTCCTGGGTCTGCATTGGCAATGAGGAGAACACAGTAGCAGAAATTCCCTCTGTTTTTCCTGTTTTGGTCTCCTGATGTCCTGTTCTGTTTGATGACCACCCAGGAGGTTTGAGATGATGTGTTTATGGAAGGTTGTGCTTACCTAAGCATTGATTGTGTGTTGGAAACTCGTTGTCCATAAGGAGATGCTGAATTAGCTCAGGTGTCAATGCTCCCACCCCAAACAGGAGACAGATCCCTCCTCCCCTGCCCCACTGTGCTGCATTATCCTGTGACAGTGGTGCTGAGGAGGGGATCAGCCCTCAGCTCATTGCAGGGAATGTTCTGGAACACTGCTGCTTCTCCAGCCAAGCCTTGCTCTGCAGCTCCACCAGCACTCAGTGACCAGTGACCTGCTTTGGGGTTTTCCTCAGCTCATCCCAGGGGGAATGGCAAGGAGCAGCAGCCTGGTTTTGTGGGGCTTTAATGGAGACCCAGGCACAGCTCCCAGCTCAGCCAGGCTGCCATGGAGCAGGGAGAGGTGTGGGGACCCACAGGAACAGGATCAGAGATCTGGGGAAGGAGCTGCAGCTTGGGATCCCTCATTTTGGATGAGACACAATGGGTGCAGGAACAGCACAGCTTGTCCAGACCTCTCTGATAGAGGGTGCACAGGAACTTACAATTCTTGTGACAGCAAATTAAGCCATTAAATGGCATTTTAAATAAGCCCCCCACTGGATGCTGTCCCTCACATAGCCAGGACATTGTCACCAGCAGCTCTGGGACTGCAGGTGACACCAAGCCAAGTGCAGTTTAAGGAGAAACCATGTAGTTTTATGGATTTATGGAAAACCCCCCACTGTTACTAAAGCCATCAACACTACCTTGGGCTGGGGAAGTCCCTAAGCTGCAAATTCTTGCAGTCTGGGAAATTTTTCAGGAGAAGTCTCGTTACGTGCACATTCTGTTCCTGTGATTTTCCTGAGGAATCTGCTTTTGCACAGTGTTGCTGCTGGGCAGGAGCCAAATTTCAAAATCTAAACAGAAAATTGGGGAAATTGTGAAACAGATCAAAAGAAAAATCAAATTACAAAGGTGGCGAAAATGAAAGCAGGGGACATGTCATGGATCAGAAACATGCAACCCTGGGGAAGATGAAAGGCAGAAGGGAACACGATGAGATTCCTTGGGAAAAGCCCTGACAGCATCCCAGTGCCTGCTGGGGATTTCCTGGTGCAGCTCTGGCTGGAGATCCAGCAGCTCAGGGCTGGAGCCACAGGCCCCAGTGGGCTGGGAAGTGACCCAGGTTCTGTTTGTGCCATGGGGAGCAGCTCAGCCAGGGCAGGGGTATCAGGGGGTATCAGGGGGTATCAGGGGCAGGGGTATCAGGATCAGGGATCAGGGTATCAGGGGTACTCAGGGTATCAGGGATCAGGTATCAGGGATCAGGGGCACGTACAGGGTATCAGGCATCAGGGGTATCAGGGTAGGGTACGATCAGGTATCAGGGGTATCAGGGGTATCAGGGATCAGTACTGACAGGTACAGGGGATCAGGGTATCAGGGTAATCAGTCAGGCAGGGTATCAGGTCAGGATCATCAGGTATCAGATGATCAGGGTATCAGGGTAACAGTAGTATCAGGGTATCAGGTATCAGGGTATCAGGGGTATCAGGGTTCAGGGGCATCAGGATGTACATACAGGGGATCGGTATCAGGGATCAGGTCAGGGATCAATCAGTATGGAGGGATCAGGTAGGTATCAGGTATCAGGGTATCAGGGTAGGTATCAGGGTATCAGGGGGTATCAGGGGATATCAGGGGGTATCAGGGGGTATCAGGGGGTATCAGGGGGTATCAGGGGTATCAGGGGTATCAGGGCGATCAGGGGTACCTGAGGTGTCCCAGGCACTCAGGTGAGCTGGGCACAGCTGGAGCAGCAGCAGCAGGGTGTGCAGAGGAGCTGAGGTGCCAGGGCCAGGTGCACTCCTGTTCTCCAGGTCTGAGTGAGGGGGGCCAGGAGCTGGGAGCAGCCCCACCTGCACACACCTCAGGGCTTCCCCCCTGACCCTGGCAGCACCTGAAATCCTGGTGTGCAGCTGCTCTGGGCTGTGCAGCCAGGCAGGACAGGGGCAGGGAGGGGTCAGAGCTCCTCAGTGCCATGGTGGTGTCACAGTGGTGTCACCTGCCCTGGCACAGGACAGCCAGGGGGGGAGGAGGGTGTTTGTCTGACACTGGGGCAGGAGCAGGACCCAGAGCATGGGCTTGGAGCTTCAAGGCCCCCTTCAACCCAAACCATTCTGTGATCCTGTGATGGAGACCCAAAATGAGGAGGAAGCAGAGCTGCATCTCTCAGCAGGGCCTGCTGTGATCAGACAAGGGGTGATGGGTTTCAATTAAAAGAGAGTACATTCAGCCTAGAGATAAAGAGAAAAATGAGGGTGGTGAGGCCCTGGACAGAGCAGCTGTGCCTGCCCCATCCCTGGAACTGTCCCAGGCCAGGTCAGACAAAGGTTGGAGCAGGCTGGTTTTGTTAAAGATGAGCCTGCCTGCTGACCATTGCAGGAGGTTGAAAAGAAATGGTCTTTAAAGGTTCCTGCCTACCCAGAGCACCCTGTGATTGCTCAGGACAGGACTGAGGAGCAGGGCCAGGGCAGTCCTGGCACCCTGGAGGAAACAGAGCAGAGCCCAGCTGCTCCGTGCTGCTCAGTCCTGCTGAGCCCCAGCAAGAGGCAGCAGCTCACAGGGGCTGTCGTGGAGGTGTCTTGGCTGGATGGAGGAGAGTTGATCCCAACCACTGCTCAACCAGCCCTGCTGGGAGGGGATCAGTGCCAAACTAAGAGCTTGCTGCTGCCTGAAGAGGAGTCATTGTCCCACTCCTTCCTTCCCCCCCTCTGCTCCCAGCTGCAGTCCTGGGCACTGTTTGACACCATATTCTGCATAATTCTGCATGATCCATGATCAGAACAGCCCATGGAGGCTCTGTGGGCCCCCAGCTGGTCCCAGGGTGTGTGCCCAGCCTTCGGCAGGGAGGCAGAGGAGACGAGGGGAGCAGCTCCTGCTCTGTCAGGGCTGGGCTTTGCTGGGCTGGGCTGGGGATGAGTGGGGCTGGGCTGGGCTGGGCTGGGCTGGGCTGAGTTGGGCTGAGTTGGGCTGAGTTGGGCTGAGTTGGGCTGGGCTGGGCTGGGCTGGGCTGGGCCGGGCTGGGATGAGCTGAGTTGGGCTGAGTTGGGCTGGGTTGGGCCGGGCCTGGCTGAGCTGAGTTGGGCTGGGCTGGGCTGAGCTGGGCTGAGTTGGGCTGAGTTGGGCCGGGCTGGGCTTTGCTATGCTGGGCTGGGCTGGGCTGTGCTGGGCTGGGCTGGGCTGAGCTGGGCTGGGCTTTGCTGTGCTGGGCTGGGCTGGCCCAAAGTGTCTCGAGTTCAGCCCCAGGGTCTCCAGGTGGGTCCTTTCCCCAGCTCCAGGCAGTGCCCTGGGATGAGCTGCTCACTTTGCAGGGAGGAACAAATTGTCATTTCCAGAGCACTGAGCACACATCCCATCAATCAGGTGCATTCTGGAAGGTGAGTCAGGCTCAGCAGAACAAAATCCAGGGAGTGCAGCCAAGCAGGGCCTGTCTTGCCCCTTACCCATCCTCAACCACATTCCAAGAGTGGGACCAAGTCCTGGGTCATTTCTGAGCCCATGTCACTTAACAAATGCCTTTGGGAGCTGTGTTTTGAGTCCTCTGGGTTTGCTGTGTACCACAGTTTCCTGGCCACAGCCTGTGGGCCAGTGGCTACGTGCTCTGAGCTGCCTTTCCAGGGAGCTGCACCCTCCAGACATCTGTGGAACGGCCAGGGAGAGCACAAACAGCCAGGCACAGGAGCAGGGAAGTGATTAAAAGGAAACAAAGTGGATGTGGATGCCAGACTGGAGGGTTCTGAGAGCAGGAATGAACTACAAACAGCCTCAAATCGATCATCTGCTATTGCTTCAGCAAATAAATGGAAGTGGGGTAGAGCCTGGGAGACTCAGAGGAGAAGCACGGTGCTGGGAGGAATAGAAAAGCACAGAACAGGAATAAATTGGGGCTGAGAGGGAAGGCAGGGAGTGCTGATGAAATGCACACCCAGTAAAGAAGAGGTTAAGAGCTGAATAAATTAATATTTAAGCTACAGATTAGTAAGAAACCGAGGAAAAAATACTATAAACCTTCCACATGAATCTGGCAAAGTGGAAGTGGCTCTGTCTGGGATTTTCTTTCTGTCCTTCTGCAGACAGAAAAACATCAGAGCCTGAATTTGCCACTCTGACTGTCCGAGGGGGAAACCTCCAATCATCCAATTTAAAGTCTAAATTTGCATATGAAACGTGTTAAACTGGAGTGAATGAACATCAAGCCGGAGTCCTGCTGTGACTGTGGGTAAAGCCGAGCTTTGCTGGTCTGGGCTGGCCCGCTCCCATCCCCGGCTCCGCTGGCGCTGCGCTGCCAGCAGATGGTACTGTGCCCCCGAGGATGGACGGTACCGGGCCCCAGCAGACATTGCTGTGCCTCGGGAGATGGTACTGTACCCCCTAGGATGGTGCTGTGCCTCGGGAGATGATGGTACTGTGCCCCAGGATGGTACCGTGCCCCAGAATGGTACTGAGCCCCCGAGGATGGAGGGTACTGTGTCCCCAAGGATGGTACAGTGATCCAGGAGATGATGGTACTGTGCCCTCAAGGATGGTACTGTGCCCTCAGCAGATGGTACTGTGCCCCAATAGATGGTGCTGTGCCCCAGGAGATGATGGTACCGTGCCCCAGGATGGTACTGAGCCCCCGAGGATGGATGGTACCATGTCCCAGCAGAAATTACTGTGCCCCAATAGATGATGGTACTGTGCCCCCCAGGATGGTACAGTGCTCCAGGAGATGATGGTACTGTGCCCCAATAGATGGTACTGTGCCCCAGGATGGATGGTACTGTACCCCAGTAGATATTACTGTGCCCTAGGATGGTACTGTGCCCCCAAGGATGGAGGGTATTGTGTCCCCCAAGGATGGTACAGTGATCCAGGAGATGATGGTACTGTGCCCTCAAGGATGGTACTGTGCCCCAGAATGGTACTGAGCCCCCGAGGATGGATGGTACCATGTCCCAGCAGAAATTACTGTGCCCCAACAGATGATGGTACTGTGCCCCCCAAGATGGTACAGTGCTCCAGGAGATGATGGTGCTGTGCCCCAATAGATGGTACTGTGCCCCCGAGGATGGAGGGTACTGTGTCCCCCAGGATGGTACAGGGATCCAGGAGATGGATGGTACTGTGCCCTCAAGGATGGTACTGTGTCCTCAGCAGATGGTACTGTGCCCCAGGAGATGATGGTACTATGCCCCAGGATATGGTACTGTGTCCCAGGATGGTACTGTGCCCCAGGATGGATGGTACTGTACCCCAGTAGATATTACTGTGCCCCAGGATGGTGCTGTGCCCCCGAGGATGGTGCTGTGCCCCAGGAGATGATTCTGTGCCCCCAAGCATCACTGGCTCCTCCAGAAATCCTTCCAAACGCTGTAAAGGTGTTTGCTGCTCTTCCCGCCCCCCCCCCCGGCTCACCCCAAAGCCCTTTTCTGCCCCGGGGGAGCTGTTCTTGGGCCCCCTCACCCCGCAGTGCCCTGAGCTCACACCTGACAGGTGACTCTGCTTCCCCATCACCGCAGCCCTCCCCTCCCTGCAGCTGGGGGAGGTGGGCTCAGTGTCCTTCCCGTGTGGCTCTTCCAGGCTGGCCATCCCCCTGCACCCCCGAGCTGGGACACCCCCGAGCTGGGACACCCCCGGGATGGGACACCCCCGGGATGGGACACCCCCGAGCTGGGACACCCCCGAGCTGGGACACCCCCGGGATGGGACACCCCAGGGATGGGACACCCCCGGGATGGGACACCCCCGGGATGGGACACCCCCGAGCTGGGACACCCCCGGGATGGGCACTGCCAGGGATGGGCACTGCCAGCACCTCGGGGAAGGCGATTTTGGGGACAGAACCCGTGCTGGGCTTTGCTGGACAGCCCAGGCTTGTCTGTGGTGGAGCCAGGGGAGAATCAGTGACCCAGGGCTTCAAGCACAGCACAGATGGACACAGAGCAGCTGTGGTCATGGGCACCTGGGATAACGGGATGTGTCCCAAACCCCGGTGACTCCGTGGTGCCCGGGCAGCTGTCACAGCCCACTGGGTGGCACTTGTGTCCCACTGTCCCCAGGACAGGGCTCAGGGGGAGGCAGCTCAGCAGGAGGGACTGCAGCACCCTCAGTGCAGTTCAGGAGGGTTTCCCATCAAATGAAGATGGTCTTTGGGAAATCAAGTGATTGAGAGTCAGGCACTGGCTGCAGAAATGTGAGCAGGACACAATTTCTGAATCCCAAACACTCTCATGATCAGAGACAGGGATCCTGCTCCAGCAGGATCAAACAGACTCTCCCTCCTGAAGGCATTTTCCACCAAAAATGTGATAATAAAACAAAAGGAGCAGCACATAAAGGCAGTACCGAGGTAAATGGAGATTTGCCCCCAATAAAGGTTATTTTTACAGCTGTGGTTCACCACTCAGCCCCACAAACAGGACACCAGGGTAGCTGAGGGGGTGTGATGACACAGAAAAATGTAAGCCAGAGCAGTGACCAAGGAGAGCCTGAGGAGCCCCCACCTGAGGAGCCCCCACACTGTCCCTGCATTGGGAATTCTGTGGGATGGGCACAGACAGGACCAGGCTGGTGGGTGATGCTCCAGTTGCCTTTTTTCCTGGTTATGGAACAGGAGTGGATTTACAGGGATCAGAAGTGAAGCTCTGGTGTCTTTTTAGCTCCATGAAGTTCCAGCTTCCCCTGCAGCAAGTCCTCCAAGGATGGACAAGGTTGACACTTGTCAAGCTCCATGACAGGAAGGATGATGCTCAGACACTCTGAAGGGTACAAGTTCCTTTTATTTTTGTCTGAAGACAGCAGGCAAAGCCCTGCAGAAGTGCCAAGCACAGAGCCTGGGAATGATCAGCTGCTCTGCAAAGCAGGACCATGGCAGGAGCTGGGGGATAAGGGGCAGATTGGGTGGGAGGAGGGGGGGATGCAGGGCTGTGTGTCCAGGGAGCACAGTGGGAACAGGAGACACACAGAAACACAGAAATCTGTCAAGGGCAGCACAAACATTTGTCCAGCTGAGTGTCAATTGATGCAGCTGCTCTTCATTTAAAGACATTAACCTGCCTTCATTAAAGGTCAGCTCTTCCTGAGCACAGGGTTCTCCTCTGGGAGCAGGGTGGTGATGGGCACTGTGCAGCTCCTGCTGAGCTGGCAGGGTCTGTCTGAGCTCCTGGATCCCAGCACTGTGCCCATGCCCAGGACAGCTGCTCAGAGGGTGTCACACATGCACAGTGTGTCACTGCTGCACTGGCAGGAGGAGGAGGGAGCAGGATCCTGCCTTTGAATCCTCACTGGGAGGGCTCCTGTGAAGGTGCTCTGGACTGTTTTCAGTGTTTTGTGTTATTATCACACACAAAAACTGGACTCAACCAATATTTATAAAGCAATAAATCTATAAATCTTCTGTCTTCTCATAGAAGTGATGGGAAGGAGCCTTTGGAGGTCTCTAATCCAAGACTATTGCAGGAAGGTTCTCATGGTTTTGTCTGTGCCAGTCTCCAGAACCCCCCAGGATGGAGACCCCATGGGTAATAAATCCCTTCAAACACAGTTCTGGGTTTAAAGAGAAACTCAAGAGATGGCAACAGAGACCTGCACAGCCATCCCCACCTGGCACTTGGAGCCCCCAGCCCCAGTCAGTGGCTGGCTCTGCTCTCTGTCCCCTGCACTGCAGGTGACAGCCCCCAACAGCAGCAGCAGAGGGGAAAGGGGCTCTGGGGCACAGCCCTGGGGAGGGGAGCAGGTCCCAGCCTGGTCACCCCCATGTGCCAGCTGTGCTCCCACAGCTCAGCACAACCCCAGCACCAAAGCTCCAGGGAGACCTGAATGCCCCCAACAATCCATGAAAAACAGGATTGCTGACCCAGCTGAGCCCAGCTGAGCCCAGCTGAGCCCAGCTGGCCAGGGCTGGGGCAAACTGTGCTCTTCTCCCAGTCTGTCCTACCCTGCAGGGGACTCCTTGTCCTGCTGGCACCTCGTCCTGCCCTCTGTCTGTTTGTCCCTGTGTCTGTTTGTCCCTGTGTCTGTTTGTCCCTGTGTGACACCCACCTGAGCAGGACTCTGCAGCACATCCCCAGCACAAGCAAAGCTCAGCTCTAAGCCCAAGGTGAGAGCCCAGAGCACAGCCTGAGCTCTCAGCACAGCTCTGGGGCTGGAGTGTGCAAGTGTCCCTGGAGAGCTCGGGGAGCAGCACAGAGCTGGGTTTGTCCCTTTCACTCCAATTCCTGGCACTTGGTCAGCGCCTCTGGAAAACACAAGAGCTGTGACAAGCAAGAAAACTCTGTCCAAAGCTTCCCTTGGGTTTCCCTGCTCGTGGAGGCTGTTTGGGAGCTGGGGCTGGAGTGGGGACAGACAGAGTGGGGACAGAGTGGGGACAGAGTGGGGACAGACAGAGTGGGGACAGACAGAGTGGGGGACAGAGTGGGGACAGACAGAAGGGGACAGAGTGGGGACAGACAGAGTGGGGACAGACAGAGTGGTGACAGACAGAGTGGGGACAGCCAGTGGGGACAGACAGTGGGGACAGAGTGGGGACAGACAGAGTGGGGACAGAGTGGGGACAGACAGAGTGGGGAGAGTGGGGACAGACAGTGAGGACAGACAGAGTGAGGACAGACAGTGGGGACAGAGTGGGGACAGAGGGAGGACAGACAGAGTGGAGACAGACAGAGTGGGGACAGACAGTGGGGACAGACAGTGGGGACAGACAGAGTGGGGACAGACAGAGTGGGGACAGACAGTGGGGACAGACAGTGGGGACAGACAGTGGGGACAGACAGTGGGGACAGACAGAGTGGGGACAGACAGAGTGGAGACAGACAGAGTGGGGACAGACAGTGGGGACAGACAGTGGGGACAGACAGAGTGGGGACAGACAGTGGGGACAGACAGTGGGGACAGACAGAGTGGGGACAGAGTGGAGACAGACAGAGTGGTGACAGCCAGTGGGGACAGCCAGGGTGAGCTGTCTGTAGCTCTGAGCACAGCACCGTGCCCCAGCAGCAGAGCAAGCAGGGCAGGAGGGCTGTGCTGGGGGAATGATGGGCTGGAAGAGGCAGAGCTCTGCCCTGTGGGGATGAGTCCCCAGGGCAAACGATGCACAACTTGTCCTAGATTTTTTTTCCACCCCCCCTTTTTTTATTCTTTTTTTTTGTAATTGCAGGAGGGGACAGGAGGGAAAATGAGCTGCGGGCTGGTAACTGCAGAGGCCGGTCCCAGTGAGCAAAGGGCCGCATGTCCCCTTTTATGGGCAGCCATAATTCCCTCCCCGCTCAAAGGCGGCTGTGAAAAGAGCAGGGCTGGTTCAAACTTCCTCGGGGTCTCCGTGGCAACCAGCCCTGCAGGAGCCTTTTCTTCCTTTCCCCTCTTTCCTCTTTTGTTGTTGTTGTTGTTGTGTCATTAAAACTTCCCGGATCGAGTCCCCACCAGGCTGCTGGGCAGGCACGGCTCCTGTCTGTGCCCCAGCCCAGCAAAGCCCGGCCCAAACTCAGCCCGGCTCAGCAAAGCCAGCCCGAACTCAGCCCCAGCCCAGCCCAGCCCAAACTCAGCCCGGCTCAGCAAAGCCAGCCCGAACTCAGCCCCAGCCCAGCCCAAAATTAGCCCCGGCTCAGCAAAGCCAGCCCAAACTCAGCCCCAGCCCAGCCCAAACTTAGCCCCAGCTCAGCAAAGCCCAGCCCAAACTCAGCCGCAGCCCAGCAAAGCCCAGCCCAAACTCAGCCCTAGCCCAGCCCAAACTCAGCCCCAGCCCAGCAAAGCCCAGCCCAAACTCAGCCCTAGCCCAGCCCAAACTTAGCCCCAGCTCAGCAAAGCCCAGCCCAAACTCAGCCCCAGCCCAGCCCAAACTCAGCCCTAGCCCAGCCCAAACTTAGCCCCGGCTCAGCAAAGCCAGCCCAAACTCAGCCCCAGCCCAGCTCAAACTCAGCCCCAGCCCAGCAAAGCCCAGCCCAAACTCAGCCCCAGTCCAGCCCAAACTCAGCCCTAGCTCAGCAAAGCCCGGCCCAAACTCAGCCCCAGCTCAGCCCAAACTCAGCCCCAGCCCAGCAAAGCCCCAGTGTCTGATGGACAGGAACATCTCAGTCACCACAGAATCATTAAAGTTGGGAAAAAAACCTTAAAGATTATCAAGCTCAACCATTGGCCCAGCACTGCCAGGTCCACCAAGACCTTGATGATGGTCTTGAACCAACAACACAATTCCCATTTCAAAAGCTTTCCCAGCTTGGAGCCAGGGCAATAGAAGCAGCCCCCATGGGCTGGAGCCTCCCCTGGGATGGGATGGGATGGGATGGGATGGGATGGGATGGGATGGGATGGGATGGGATGGGATGGGATGGGATGGGATGGGATGGATGGGATGGGATGGGGATGGGATGGGATGGATGGATGGGATGGGATGGGGTGGGGTGGGATGGGATGGATGGGATGGGATGGGATGGGATGGGATGGGGTGGGATGGATGGGATGGGATGGGATGGGATGGGATGGGGTGGGGTGGGATGGGGTGGGATGGGATGGGATGGGATGGGATGGGATGGGATGGGATGGGATGGGATGGGATGGGATCGGATGGGATGGGATGGGATGGGATGGGATGGGATGGGATGGGATGGGATGGGATGGGATGGGATGGGATGGGATGGGATGGGATGGGCTGAGCTGGGATGGGACTCCTCCCCAGGGCACAAGGCTGTGCTGTGCTGGGCTTTGCTGGGCTGGGCTGGGCTGGGCTGGGCTGGGCTGGGCTGTGCTGGGCTTTGCTGTGCTGGGCTTTGCTGGGCTGGGCTGGGCTGGGCTGGGCTGGGACTCCTCCCAGGGCACAGGGCTGGGCTGGGCTGGGCTGTGCTGTGCTGGGCTTTGCTGGGCTGGGCTGGGCTGGGCTGGGCTGGGACTCCTCCCCAGGGCACAGGGCTGGGCTGGGAGCAGATCTGTGGGGCTCCATCTCTGCTCTCTGTGACCAGGAACAGCTGCAGCTGTGCCAGGGAGGGTTTGGTTGGAGCTCAGGGAAAGGTTCTTCCCTCCCCAGAGGGGCTGGCACTGCCCAGGCTCCCAGGGAATGGCCCCAGCCCTGAGGCTGCCAGAGCTGCAGGGATGCTCAGGGTGGGATTTGGGGGTGTCTGTGCAGGAACAGGAGCTGCCATCCATGACCCTGTGGGTCCCTTCCAGCCCAGGACATTCTTTGTGTCTCATCCTGTGATTCCTGGGGACAATTTCTTGGGCACAGCAGCTCAGTGAGGTCTCCAGTCCTTGCAGAGCTCCAGGGCACTCCCAGCCCTGAGGGAAACCCTTGAATCTCCTTTTCCTCCAGCACAGGCACTCACCCACATCACAGGGCCCCACTACAGCCTGGTGGAACATCACAGCCTGCAGCAAGAAATAGCTGCTCTCATTCTTTTACCAATCTCCAGGACACTGCTGGGCTGGAGTCCTGGGGAGGCAGAGGAGGAAGGGGAGGAATGGCTCTGCTCCCTCTGCTCTCCATCCCTCCCCCAGCCCTGCATTCCTGCAGATGTCAGGGTAGACAGAGCTGCCTCAAACAAGCCCAGGACCTGGGGCATCGTTCCTTCATGTCAGATTTACTGCAGCTCAGCCTCTCCCGTGGATCCAGGCTGCCCCAGACACGAGGTGAGAACTTCCCTTCACTTCCAGCTCCAGGGGGACACCACAAACTGCCTGTGCAGTGCTTTGTTGGTGGAGCTGCTCCCCCTCCAGCCAGCCCTGGCCCAGCTCTGGCCCATCCCCAGCCAGCCCTGACCCCTGTCACACAGCTGGGGCTCTGCACAGACTCACCCACCCCACCCATGCCTCCCCTCCATCCCCAGCTACTGCTGCAAATGGGTGAAAAAATCCCATTGTTGTGCAAGAAAACCTCCTGAGACCTTTCCCTAAGTGGCTCAGGGGAAGATTGAGCAGAGCCCTAAATGACATCTGAAAATAATTTTCCCACTAAGATCTGATGGCTGATGGGAGAAGTGTCCTACTGGAGCAGACCTGGATTTCCCTTTCCTTCAGAAGAGAGTGGGGATGACTTGGAGCAGGGGTGGCTCAGACAGAAAAGCAGAAGTGAACAGAGAACACTTTCAAGCTGCATCCCAAGCTCTGTAAGCCCAGAGCAGTGACCCCACTTGGTGCCAGCCCTATTTCAGGCCAATCTGTGCCACTCAGACATCATGAACTCGTATTTACTGAACTTTGAGATGGGTTCTATTGCTCTCTGTGCTCCACGTTGCCATAGCCACTAAAACCCAGTGTTAGACCTCCAGTAGGGTTTGGGGGTTTTTCCTGAACATCTCCTTGGCAAAACAGAGGAAGATCTGGAAATCTGGTGGAGTTTGAAGGGTGAGATGCAGAAGGAATTGAAGTAGATGAGGGTGAAAGAAAAGTGTTTTTATTGGCAGCCTGTACCTGCTGCAGTGCATGGGCACCCAGGACTGTGCTGAAGGGTCCCAGAGGGTTTCTGGCAGCAGTCAGCACCTGCACTTCATCCCTTCTGTCATCCCCTGGCCACAGAGGATATTTGTGACTAGAAGGGAGGAGAACAACTGAGCCTGGGCCAGCAGCACTTCTCCTTTTTCTGCCCTTGGGATATCAAATCTGGGATTCCAGTTCTGCTCCTCTGCTCAGTATTTATCACACCTCTGATTCTCAGCTGTCCCTTGATGCTCTAGCTCAGGGACACACAAAAAATGTGATTTCCCCAGGTTTGCAAGAAATCCAGGGACAGATGAAGAACCTGGGCCAGCAGAATCGTGTGAGGAGCTCTTGGGAAAGTTGAGAACACAACACAAGTTTCTTGATTTGGATCTGAGAACAGGTAATACAGCAGGTTACACTGCCTATGTTTTAAAATGCAATATTTCAGGTTTAATAAAAATTTATCTTTGTTTTTTTTTTTTTTTTTAATAAATTTTTAAACAAATATATCTTTTGTTTTTTCCTTTTTAAAGAAAAAAAAAAACAAACAAACAAAAAAAAAATCCCAAACAAACTAGAAATCCCAGGGCCTTGGCCACAAGTCTGGAATATTGCAGGAAATTGGCTGAAAAGAGTTTCTACCATCACAGGTAGACAAAAAATATCCCAAGTGGAGGAATTCTATGTAATCAGCTTAGAATAGTTTGGAAATAAATGGAGTGAGCTAAAGACTGTTTGGGCTGTTTGCAGGGAAGAAAAAAAAAAAAAAAAAAAAAAGGGAGTCATAAAACTATTGCTAAAACAGTAAAAGCAGTGGCAAAGGGTCTCAGAGGTGTTACCACAGGATGGCTCTGTCCAGGTCACAGCATTCCCCCCACAGGTGAAGAGCCAGGAGCAGCAGAGCCTGCCAGAGCCAGAGGGAGCACAAGGATCCAGGAGAGAGGTTTGGCCAAGAAAAATGAGGAGCAGGGAAGTTTGGAGGGAATGCTAATGTTACCTGTGACAGGTTAGCAGCAAACAGAGCCCTCAGAAATACTCAGGATTTCAGTAGTTTAGGATGGAAGGAATCAGACAGTTCATCAAGGATTTCCTCAGCTCTTCACACATTTTCTATAATTAGTTACTTTAGGACTGATGAGCCATCAGAGTACAATGTCCTGTTTTACCTCCACTTTAGACTCTAACAACAAAATTTAGGTCTTCAAACCAACAAACCCAGCTTGTTTTAGGACTTTCTAACCCTTGAAAGACCATTGCCCAAGAGATCCACCTCCAGTTCCTGCTCCTGGCCATGCCCAGAAGTGAAATTCAGCCTCAGCATCACTTATGGCACCTTTCCCTCACCTGCAGGTCAAGCCCCCTGAGCCCTCTCCTTGCTTAGGGCTGCACCTTTGTACACCCCCAAAACTCTGATGCAGGGGTCTGAACCCCCTCTGGGAGCTGCTCCCAGCCCCACCCCGTGGCTGGGAGGTGGGAGATGTGCTGACACATCCCCCTGAGCCAGGGGGACCCACCAGGAGGGCTCTGAGCTCCTGCAGCCCCCCAGGCTGAAATCCACGCCGAGCACAAATCCAGGAGACTCCACATCCCATCTCCTTCCCCAGGCTCCTTCCTGCTGGCAGGCTCAGGTGGAGAGAGGCAGAGAAGCTAAAAAAAGGCAGAGTTGCACAGTTAGAGCCCAGGGGAAGGAGAGGCAGGTTTCCCATGGGGTCACAAAGCTCCTTTGCTGGGATGGTGCTGGAATAAAGCAAAGGATCCCCTCAGCACCTCCAGCAGTGCCACAATGTCCATGACACACCAGCACCTCTGTGCTGACATTGTAAAGGCAGCAGGATCTTTCTTGAGCAGCCAAACCTCTGACTTCCTCAATTCCTTTCATTTCTGGGCATATTGAAACTGGGCTATGAGAGTCAATATTGCCAAACTAGACAGAGTGATGTGATTGAAAAGACCCTCAGTTAATAAAACTGTCACTCAGTAGCACAAGGAGCTATCTATGAGTGAAATTTTGAAATTGTACTCTTTTGGGTAACTGTCATTTGCTCTTAGAAATTACATTTATAATTAATGTTTGCTGTAGAACTTATAAATATTTGTTCAGGCTAGCATGAAATATGCCCAGGATAATTTTAGCATCAGATTTTCATTTCACAGCAGGGAAGACTCAAAGTGAGCCTGTTCCTTTCACAGACAATGGAGTCTTCATCCCTGGGAGACAGGTCCTCTCCCTGGGGAGCAGTGCCTGCAGTCCCAGGGCTTTGGGGAGCAAGGCTGACACAACCAAAGCCACAACTGAGAACTGCCCTTGCTCTTCTGCTCCTTTCCCTGGGAGAAACTCAGAGCTGAGAGTCTCCTGTGGATGGGTCAGGGACAGGCAGGACCTCCTGCTCCCAAGATCTCCAAACACAATCTCCTCATAGAAGGTGGGACAACACAAATTCCTGGTGATGCTGGGACAAACAGATGTTCAGAGAGCAGTGGAATGGAGGAGTTAAAGGATTTGGGGGAATGAGCATCTCTAGAAACCTGCTCAGACACCTGTTGGAGCCATGGAGAGCATTCCCATGAATTCAGGGTGCTTGGGATCTGCCCTTTACTGTGCATCTCTGAGAACCTGCCCAGAACATCAGTCTGGTGTGCTGAGCTTTGTACCCCTGCTCTTACTGTAACCCAGCCCTTCCTGAGGCACACTGAGACCTCTGCCTGACCACAGCAGCAAATAAAGCCTCTGAAATTGGGTCTGGGGTCACTTTCCCTCCTAGTTCCTACAGAGGAAGCTTGGTAGCTCATTATTGGTTTGATTTATAAGTACCAGCACCCAGAAATGGATAAAGGGGCATTTTGTATTCCCCAGTGTCTGATGGACAGAACATCTCAGTCACCACAGAATCATTAAAGTTGGGAAAAAACCTTAAAGATTATCAAGCTCAACCATTAGCCCAGCACTGCCAGGTCCACCAAGACCTTGATGATGGTCTTGAACCAACAACACAATTCCCATTTCAAAAGCTTTCCCAGCTGGATTTCTGCAGTGTCTGAGGTTTTTCTCCTCTGCCACCTGCAGAACCACCTGAGACATCTCACTCCAGTCTCTCCATTTGCTGCCTCTCTAGCAGTGACACTTCAATGACAGCAATTCTGTCCCTCAGCACTTTTAATCCTTATTCTGTTTGTGCAGCTTCAGAACATCCACCAGTCCAAACCTGGGCAGCTCTTGCACTTCTCCTTTTGCCAGAGCAGCTCACAGGCACTTCAGTGCCTTTTGCACAGCCCAGGGAAGGGAAGAGTGCCTGGGACCATTCCCTGGGCCTGGAATGAGACAGGTAGGGACACCTTCATCCATCCTGAAAAACCCCCTTAAGCTCCAGAACAGGTGGGTCATTCTCAAGGGTTTGGAAGAGCTCCTGTCCCACACTAACCCCAGGCTGTGACTAAAATCTCTTCAGGGCTGGGTGAGGTGGCCAGGCCAGCTCCACACCAGGGTCCATTTTCATGGTTAAAAACATGGGCAGTAAATTTCAAGATCTGGGGAAGATTTCCAGGTAGTGTTTAATTTACTGGAGCAGATTAAATCCATGTGTCCCCAAATGTCATTTGGCAATTGCTGCTTTCTCAGACCCAGGCAACTGAGTTCAGTAACACCCATCTGGGTTCCAGGAAGATTTGCCAGGACAGACTACAGCCAACATCCCCTCTGGGATTCAAAATCCCACAAGTGAACAAAAATATTTAATATCTATGGTGTCATAGTCAGCTGGAAAACCCATTGGAGTAAGCCTGGAGAAATGTGGGCTCCCAGTGCCTGCAGCAGACACAGGGAGTGATGGAGAGGGGAGGTGTGAGCACTGCTGGGTCCTCCCTTGGGTGTGCCATGGCCAGGACAGCAACCCCCCTGGTGAGAGCAGCACTGCCCAGCTCAGCATCCAAACACAGCCAGACAGGGAGAATGGCACTCAGGAACAGCAGCAGCAAGAGGCAGCTGCATCCCAGGATCATGGAGTGGTTCGGGTTGGAAGGAGCCTTAAAGATCATCCAGTGCCACCCCTGCCATGGCAGGGACACCTCCCACTGTCCCTGGTGGCTCCAAACCCCATCCAGCCTGGCCTGGGGCACTGCCAGGGCTGGGGCAGCCACAGCTTCCCTGTGCCAGTGTGCAATTAAACAAATTAATTTAAATTTATTTGTGCCCAGAGCCTTAAGATGAGGAGAAGCTCTAGAGCTTTCAAAACCATGAGATGCATTGGGCTGCCCAAGACAGGACCTTGAATCTCCATTACTGCCATGGCTCTGAAATAAATGGATTTGTTGTTCCTAAAGCACCTGATCTCGAGGTGGCTCCTGGGGCTGCCCCAGGGCAGCACCAGAGCTGTGGTTGCTGAGATGCTTCAGGAGAAAAAGCAACTTGTTTGGCTTCTCCCATTTCTTTGTCCCATTCTGTCGAGTCATCCCCTCTGCCTGCACAATAGCTCCTGTTAAAGCAGGCTCTCATCCAAGAACAAAGATTTTAAAGGAAAACCTTTGTTGGGTCTATTTGTAAATTATAAACTGATTAGAGGTGTTTGGGGGTTTTTTTGGTTTTTTTTTTTTTTTTTTTTTTTTTTTGTTACATGTGTAATGTTTTGATAATATTTCCATCTTCCTGCATCCAGAGATGCACTTTACAAGCAATCCATTCATGGGACCTGTCCCCACCTGCCCTCTCACCATGACTTGGCATTTTTCTCTCAATAAAAAGCCACTGCCCCCCTGTCCATCCATCACCCCCACATGCTGAAAACCTGGGCACTGCAGGTTCCATTTCAGCTTTATCCCCAGTTTTGCCCACACCATCACATCCAGAGGGTTTTCTGCCCCTTGGTGCCCCCATCCCTGTCCATCACAAGAAGTTTTGTCTCATTCCCACTGTGAGATTAAGCTCGACCACAGCCACCCCTCACCACAGCCACCCTTCATCCTTACCTTGCCAAGTCCTGGCATTCAGGGGCAGCACATCCTGGGCTCCAAGTGAAATTGGGAAAAAAAAATTTTAAAAAGAAAAAAAAATTTTAAAAAATTTAAAATTCAAAATCCTCCCCCCAAATGGCAGTGCCCCAGTGCAGTGTGGTGCACAGAGGGTTTGTCGGTGGCAGCGAGGGCTCGGAACAAAGTTGTGGGGTGGAGGGGGAGGAGAGGCTGATTGACAGCCCTGGGCTGAGCCTCATCCCTCACCTTGGGCCATGCGGTCTGATTGGCCGCCTGCTGACATCCCCGAGCCCTGCACTTTTTAATAGACGCTTTTGGATGATCTACGGGGGAAAGGCTTGGAGAGGTGTGTTTCTGACAAGCCACAAAGTCACCCGAGCCACGAGGGACTTGGCTTCACTCTTTTCACCCCCCCTTTTTTTTTTTTTTCCCCTTTTTTTTTTTTTTTTTTTTTTTTTTCCTGGGAGGAGGGGTATTCTTCATTTTGGCACTTCATGTTTTTCTGAAAACTTCGCGGCGATTTTCCCCTTGCACCAGCCTGGACTAATGGATTACCACCTGCTTGGACTAATTCTGTCTTTTCTCTTCAATGGCACAAAGGTCTTAGCCGGTTACCCAATTTGGTGGTAAGATTCCTTCCTCCCCTCGCCCTTCCTCTGCTATGATTGATTAATGAATTCATTAATTATTAGCCACGGGAGCTGTGTGCTCCTTCCTTTTCACCCCTCGCCCTGCGGAGCTGCCCATGGCTGCCTGGTGGAGTCCAAGCATAATTTCTTCCGATTTGACCTGTAATTAATGAAATCAGGGAAAAGTTTGGGGGTGATTTCAAAAGGGCCATGCCTGGGTTTCCCTTTGCACAAATGGAGGCTTCCCCACCACTCTTAATTTCTCCATTTTCGGCACTGTAGCGATGGGCTCTTGGTTCGGATGTGAAAGGATGCGGTTTTATTTCCTTGTGCAATGGGAATTTTGTCTCTCGCATTGCTCTGCCACAGGGATTTTCTTCCTTCCATGAAACTGCAATTGATTCTTTGAAAAAAATTTAATTCTATTTTCTGTTTGGTTGCTGCGTTTTTTGGACTTCTTTCCCTTCTTTTGTTGCATTCTGTCATGTGAATTTAGTCCGGCGAATAACGCAAATGGCACCTGAGAAAATATTCATTAGGAAAATTGCTCAAAGGTGGATTTTGTTCATTTTAATTATGGAAATGTCACTAATTTCCTTGCACCAATGAGAAAAAATAAATTTTAAAAGAATTGGTTGTATCTTGTAATGAGGCTGATAAGTGAGTTACTTATTTTTAAAAATAAATCTAACCCTATATAAATGAATACAGTAACAAAATGCAATTGGAAGCCCTTTAGAACAAGAAATATAGAATTAGATATTCCAGGTCATTTAAATCCAGCAGACAGCGAGTTGCACAACAGAATATTTCAGTTTATTTCTCTCTTTATGTCGGATTTCTTGCTGGAATATCTCTTGTTAAGTTTCTGTATGTGCCAGGTAGGGGCTGGGAGCCTGATGATCCATAGGGAAAAGAGGGAGATGATGGAATTTGGTGCTACTGAGATTCTTGGGTTATTTTCGCCTTTCCAGAAAAGTCTCTATTTTTCATTCCTGAATTAGATCCTTTCAGTGCCAGCATGGAGATGGCAAGAAGTAGGTGGGAGTGAACTTGGGAATGGACTGCCATGTCTGGGAATATTTAGAATTCAGAAGGAAAAAGACAATTTTTTTTTTTTTTTAATAGTCCATTTATTACTGTGGACTTTGGGAAGGAGAATGTGCCTTTCCAGAGGAGAAAGACTGAGAACACAATGAGGAGTCCCCGCTCAGGAAGCGTTTCAAAGCTCCGCAGGTTCATGAAATGGCTAAATCACAGCAGGTTTTCCTGGAGAATTAAATTATTTCCTCGCCCTGAGTGTGGCTGCTGAACTTCAGGCCCTGAGCCTGGGGCAGGGGAGGCTCCTGAAATGCATGGAGCAGCACTTTGATTCCTTCCATCCCTTTTCTCCCCCACCTGGGCACTGCTGTGTGGGCACGGGGCAGGAGCAGGTCAGGATGCCAGGGCTGGATCTAAGGCAGGAGCTGCATGGGGCAGGGACACCTTGCCATCACATCAGCTCTCAGCATCCCAGCAGCCCCAGGCTGTGATAGAAATTGGGATTTAATGCCCAGATCAAGGAGGGTTTCAACTCTCAGAGCGAGGAACTGAAACCTTCTTGATGAAAAGGTCTCGTTTTCCCCGTGAGCAAAAATGTCCCCACGAGCAAAATGTCCTCTGTGCCTGTTTTCAGACAGGTGTCTGCCCCATTCCCTTCTCCCAAAGCCTCTGAGTTCACCCCAAAGGAACAATACAGAGGATGTAGGACACAGAGACCAGGGCCATGGCAAGCAGCATCCCTGGGAAAGGAGGCAGTCAAACACTCTCCACAGAATTTCATCCCCAGATCCAGGTTTTGCATATTTTTGTGGATTCTGGCAACACCAAAGTGCCAGAGAGTCTCTGCTGCTCTGGAGGGGGTGAGGCAGTGCCCCTGTAGGGCTGAGGTCACAAATGCTGTGGTTTTTTTAGAGGTTTCTTGAAGGCTGAGGGAGCAGGAGGGCAGAAATATCGGGGCCAGAGCTCCCTGGCTGCTCAGGCACAGATGATGCTCCCAGAGCACACAAATTCAAGGTGTCCTTTGGTCCCATTGAAGGCTTTCAATGTCTGCTCTGTGGAGATGAGGTTTGTGTAGTGGGCTCTGGCAGGGTGTGATCTGTGCTCTTTAAAAAACATCATTTTCCAGTTGCCTTCCTGATCTTTAGGCAGGCACAGAGCAGCCTTTGGGGGATGAACCCCACTTGCAGGGCTCAGCACACCCCAAAACAGGCCAGGGGAAGTGAAGGTGGGGCTCAGCATCAGCCTGGTCCCCTGGGCTGGTGTCCTGCAGCCCTCCAGGCCAGGCTGGGCTGGGGCTCACCTGGGCTTCCTTTGCCCAGCTAAACCCATCTCTGCTAAACTCGAGAGCACCAGGGGGGCTGTGCATCCCCAGGGATGCTGACACAGCGCCCTGTCCTGCTGGCACAGCCTTCCTGGGCTTTTCCTGCTGGGCAGGGAATGCTTTGGCAGCAACATCAAACCAGATCCTTTCTGCTGTGGGACAGAAAGGAGAAAAATGTTTATTTCTGTGGTGGGGAGGAAGTGCCTGGGTGTGCCCGAGGAAAAGAAGTGTGGCAAGAGCGGGGTCTGATCACGTTGTGAATGGGTTTGGGAGTGGCTGGAATAATCCTGCTGCTCCACGGTGCAGCCAGACAATGCCAGGACCCGCAGCAGTGACCCTGCAGGGATAAAGGCAAAGGGATGGAGCTGCTGAGCCTCTGTGGGCTGTGGTTTTTAGGGACACAGTGTGGTTCTCCACATTGCCCAAGTGCAGCCCTGGAGCTGTGCAGGGGGGTCCTGCCCCAGCTCTGGCACAGAGGGCACAGCAAAGGGAAGGTCCCTGTGCTGCACACCCAGGGCTGTGCTGGCAGCAGAGGGAGAAGCCCAGAGAGGATTCCAGCCCAGGGGTTTGTTGGAAACTCCCTGACATCGCCCTGTCAGCTCTCAGCGAGCTCAGGGGTGGCTCAGGCTGTGGATGGAACCTCCAGCGAGCAGGGGAGGGATTTTGACACGGGTCCAACCCTTCTTCACATGCTGCCATCCCATCAGAGCCCTGCGAGGGAACAAACGGGGCACAGATGGGAAAAGGTCAGCGAAATGCTGCCTGTGAGTGCTGACAGGAGCAGCTGAGGCCAACAAAGCTCCCTCAGAGACGTGTCCAACCCTTTGGCTGTCTGGTTATTGCTCTCACAGAGCAGGAGATGGGAGCTGTGCTGGGCCACAGGGACCAGGCTGCAGTCACCCACCAGGAGGGGGGGGTGGGAGCAGAGTGGCCATTCCCAGCCCCATGGCACATGCCAAGGCCTTTTAGGGCACCAAAAACACCTCCAGTTGTTTTTTTAATCCCAGAACCCTGATGGCTTGGGTAATGCCATATCCCAGTGTCTGGGGCTGGGGGATCAGGCTGTGACAGGCAGGAGCAGACAGAGCTCTGTTCTGGGAAACACAGCTGGAAATGCAGCCCATGGCCAGAGCTGGGGCAGTGCAGGCCAACAGAGAGGCTGTGACCCAGGAAACAACCAGAAATCACTGCCAGGATGTAACACACGTGCTGAAGAGCTCAGTCACAGAGACATTTCCACCCATGAACTGCCAAAACCACTGAAAGCTCTCCTCTTCCATGGGCAGCACTCCCCAAGAAGTGTTGAAAAGCCCTGGTGTGTCACCAGCCTGGAGAAAGGAGTCAGGTTTGGAGTCATTGGTATAAACAGGGAGTAAAAAATTCAGCCTCACTGCTCTCATCATCCCTCAAGATCTGATAATGAGGGACTAATGAGACTGATGAGTCTCTGCCTGTAACTGTGACTGTCACCAGGAGCCTCTCCCCATGCAGGATTCCCTTGTCTCTAAGCTGATGATTTGGCAACTGCAAGAATGGCTTTGTCCATCCTAAGTTATTATCTCTGCCCTTCAGAAATGTTTTTGGGGAAGCAGGAGATGCTGGCAGCTGGCTGAGGTTCCCAGTGGCCTTGGGCCCTTAGGAAGAGACAGGGAGAAACTTCAGAACACATTCTCACTTATCCCACAGCACCTTCCTCCTGAGGAAAAACCTGACAGACCTTTTTATGCAGATGCAGCCAGAGGTGACATTACCTGGTCCCCTTCAGCTGGCAGTGCCTCACCTCACTGGGACAGATGGGAAATTCATCTTCTTGGCAACCAGGAGTTTCTTCTTCTTTGAAGATTCAAAACATTTTTAACCCACAGCTCAGGTCCTGTTAGAAGCACGTGGCCCTTGCAGCTTTATTGTAAAGGAGTAAAATAGAGTAAAGGAATAAAATAGAGTAAAGGAATAAAATAAAGGAATGAAATTGAGCAGCATCACTGAATGATCCTAGTGAGGTCCCTGCAGCTCAGGATGTGCCAGGCAGTGGCTGAGGGAGTGATGGAGGAGTCAGGGATGGAGCCAGGGATGCAGCTCTGGCAACTAAAGCAGAGCTGCCCCAGCTGGGAGAGCTGATGGAGCAAGGGGTGGTGGAGAGGGGTGACAGAGCTGGGGAGAGACAGCACCCAGTGTCACTGCCCTGAGTGTCACAGCTCTGAGTGTCACTGCCCTGAGTGTCACTGCCCTGAGTGTCACAGCCCTGCGTGTCACTGCCCTGAATGTCACTGCCCTCACTGCTCTGAGCGTCACTGCCCTGAGTGTCACTGCCCTGAGTGTCACTGTCCCTTGGTGTCACTGCCCTCAGTGCCCAGGGCTGCAGGAGCAGCTCCTGGTGAGGGCAGGGATGGCTGGGGTGCTGCTGGGCAGGAGTGAAGCTGGGCTGTGACCTGTGGCTGTTCAGTACCTGACTGTCCACAAGTGTTCAGGATCTTGTGTTTCTAAAGGGGTTTGTGTGCTTAAAGATTTTCTTCAGCATTTTTCCCAGCCAGGTGTAGCCAGGGGGAATCCCTATCCCCACCTGCCCAGTGGGATGGTCAATCCATGCCATGAAAACCCGAGTTTTGGAACTGGAATTCAGGGCAGCCCCATCCCCTGCCAGAGCAGATCTCCAGGGCTGCTCATCCTCGTGAGCCTCACAATGCCCAGGGGTGGCAGAGAGCTCCAGGTGCTTTTCTCTTGCTGCTTTTGTCCCTCTCCTGCACAGAATCCCAGCGTGGGTTGGGTTGGAGGCAGCCCTGGAGGTTTTGTTCCAGCCCTGCCTTGGCACTGGGCAGTGGAGTCCTGAGCTCAAAACAGCTTCAAAACAGTCCCAGAGAGAGACAGCACAGAGAATCAGCAATGCCACATTCCTGGATATCAGAGAGTCTCATTCCCTCAGAATTAATCCCTCAGGTCTCCTGCAGTGCCCCTGCCCCAGAATCAGCCCCAGGGCTCTGAGTCACTAAATCACTCCTGACTTCTGCATTTCACTTTCATCCTTTAGCTGACACTCAGGGGCATTTGATTTCTGCTGCAGTCCTGGAGGACAAATGGACATTCTCTGCATGGGTACCAGGGCTGTGAGCAGCATAGAAGGGTCTCTTCCCCTGGCATTGGTGATCTGAGTCTCAGTGATGCTCATCAGACCCTTCCACTGCCAGGTCAAACAATTCATTGTGGCTGGATTTTACATGGAAAGGCAGGAAAATGTCCAAGCAGCCAGTTTTAAAGAAAAAAAACCCCAAACTTTACCCAGGAAATAATAAAGGCTAAAGAATTGAGGTGTCTATTGGAACCTGCAGGTGAATGCACAGCACTTTCCATTATCTGTATCATATTTTAACTGAGTTTTAACATTTTCATCTGGCCTGTGCTCCTGATCTCAGTGTCCAAGGCCCAGCATCAGCCCTCTGGAAATGCCCCTGGTGTGCTGGCCATGCCCAGGGGCTGCTGGGGACAGAGCCCTGGTGTGAGCAGAGCTCAGCACCCTCAGCACATCTAGCAGGGCTGTTTGCAGCTGGGCCTCCCTGCTGACCAAAGTTGTGTCTGTGGATTCTGGCTCAGCCTGAGCCTGTCCTAAGGCTCATGCTAGGCCTGAGTGGAGCATCCTTGGCTTGTCTAGCAGGAGTTTTAAGCAGCTGCCTAAACTGGTCCCACTAACTGGTGTCTGGCTGGTTCAACGTGATCCATATCAAACATGGAACATCTCTGAGCTTTAAGACAGAAAGAACTCTGGATTCAGGCTCCAGCCATTCACCAGTGTGGACATCACAGTCCTTGATGAAAGTCAAGGCTCATTCCATAAATACTGAGTAGCCATTCTCATTTTTACAACACTGTGAAGCTCATACCAAAGGCCTCCTGAAGATGGATTCATGATTTTCTTTGTGTCCACATGGTGAGGATCCTGTCCCAGCACACAGAACCTGCAAACTGAGCTCCACTGCTCTGGAGTCTCTGTTTTAGTCCACTCTTCCTCTCAGTTTCCCAAAGGCAGCAGCTCTGAATGGAGCTTGGGATGGAAATGGAATCTGAAGAGCTCTGAGCTGGGGGATTTGATGGGATGTCTGAGCCCTGTGAAATCACACTCTGCTGCCCCTCTGTAAGCTCCAGAAATTCTGTCCCAGCCCTTGGAAGGGCTGGAGCCTCCTGCTCTCTCCTTTGCTGGTGGATGGAGCAGCCCAGGGGCTCCAGACTTGACACTTGTTTTACACTGGCTTTTGTTGGGACAAGACAAATTTGATGTTCACCTGCCCCTGCTCATGCCACAGCCTCATTCAGTTCCCAACCCCCCTCACAGGATCTGTCAGGGATTTTCTGAGAGGACCTGAGATGGGGAGGATTTGTCAGGAACTCAGCTATCATGTACAGACAGTCTCAGCTCATGTTCCTTCCCTTCCCTGAAGCTGAATTTCAGCTTCCTGTTGGCTTTGCAATCTCTTCTTGCTGACCTGGTCTGAGATCCCTTTTGTGTGAGCCACAGATGGAAGTGGCTCAGTGATGCTGAGGTTTGCAGTAAAGTCACAGCAATGCTGGGTGTGCTGAGAGGGTCTCAGTGTCAGGCTGTGCTATTCAAGGTTGTTTGGGTAAGTTTTCAGGATAAAGGCAGGTCTGGATGGGACACAGGCTGAGATTTCTGTGTTTGTTGTGCTGTGATTAACACTTGGAGCCCTTTAACACCATGTGCTGATTTGCAGCTTTTCCTGGGATAAGCTTTTCCTTGGGACAGGGGGATCTGAGAGCCCCCAGCTCTCCCACTCCAGGAGCCCTCTCCTTCCTTGGCAGGGACCACATCCAGGACTCCTCAGAAACCCCAAACTGAGCCCAAAACCAGCTGTTTGCAAACCACCTTTGGGGGTCCATTACAAACACCTCATCTGCCCTGGCTGACCCTGCCCTGGCTGGGGATTCCTCTCTGCAGTCACACACCCAGCACACACCAAGGGGATAAAAACCCAACAGCAAAACACCCAAAACATAACATCCAACAGCAAAACAACCAAACAAAACACCAAACAACAAACCATCCAACAACAAAACACCCAAAACATAACATCCAACAGCAAAACACCCAAAACAAAACACCCAAAAATAACATCCAACAGCAAAACACCCCCAAAAAATCAAACAACAAAACATCCAACAACAAAACACCCAAAACAAAACACCCAAAACATAACATCCAACAGCAAAACATCCAAAACATAACATCCAACAGCAAAACACCCAAAACAAAACACCCAAAACATAACATCCAACAGCAAAACATCCAAAACATAACATCCAACAGCAAAACACCCCAAAAAAACATCCAAAAACAAAACAACCAAAACAAAACATCCAAAACAAAATACCCAAAACAAAACATCCAACAACAAAACACCCAAAAACAAAACACCCAAAACATCCAACAACTAAACACCAAACAACAAAACACCAAAACAAAACATCCAACAACAAAACATCCAAAACAAAACATCCAACAACAAAACACCCAAAAACAAAACACCCAAAACAAAACACTCAAAACATCCAACAACTAAACACCAAACAACAAAACACCTCAAACAAACACCCAAAACAAAACCATCCAAAACAAAACCATCCAAAACAAAACACCTGAGCAGGAACTGGGAGCCTTGGCTGGAAGGGCTCCCCTGCCCAGCCTGGGAATTGCCTCTCCATCACCTGGCTGCCAGTGGAGCTTTGCCACCCCTGGAACGTGAAAGAACCACGCTCTGAAAAGTAAATTTGCCCTGATAAAGGAGCCAAAGTCTCTAATTCCTTTTCTGAAGATAGGTTTCCTGATTTGCTAATTTGTTAATTTGTCTTTTTCACAATTCGCTGAACCTGTCTGCTTTTAATTAATCTTACAAATCTAATCAAGTCTAACTGGCACCTTTCCCAGTCCCTGCACTTTTCAATGAGAAACACTTTCCCTGCTGCCCTGCAGCACCACCCTGCCTCAGGCTCCACATCTTCCACACCTTCTTTTCAATAAACAGACCCTCCCTGGGGCAGGGAGAGTTAGTGCTGCCTGATAAAACCTCCAGGGGTTTTTTATTCTGGTCCCATTTCTATGTCACAGACTCACCCAAGTTTCCTGCAGTCACTTTCTAGAAATTGTGAGCATTTTTAATTAAGAAATTTGCAGTGGTCCTTGAAAAATGTCACAGGAGCTTTTCACAGTCCTGACAAGTGCCACTCAGCTCTTTACTCCTCACTCCTTCCTCCCATGGATTTTGGGGGTTTCTTGCTGCCAGGGGCACATTTGCAAGGCAGGTTTTACCTGCAGATGTCTCTTAGATATTTTAGGGGGGTTTCTTGTTGGGATGTTTTGGTTTGTGGGTTTTTTTGGTTTGTTGTTGTTGGGTTTTAGTTTTTTTGTTGTTGTTGTTTTGTTTTGTTTTTTTTTTTTTGGTTGGTTGGTTTTTTTTGGGAGGGGGTTTTTATTGCTGCAAAATATTTCAATTGCCTTTTTAAATTCTGATTATTGCATGTTACCTGCTCCAGCCTGATTTGCTTTGGTAACAACCAACTTCCCTTTAATAAGTTTTTTATGAAATCCACCTTTTGTCTGTTTGACAGGGAATTTATGCAGAGCACCAAGCCATGGCTGTTTCTATATTTTTACCTTTCCTTTCAATTTGCTCATTTTTCCTCTATAAATTAAAAAATAAGATCTCCAGAAACAAAGTCCTTGTTTGTGGGTTTGGTTCCAGTCCTGGCTCAGGGTTTGTGGTTCAGTCCTGGCTCAGGGGTTTTGGTTCCAGTCCTGGCTCAGGTTTGTGGTTCCAATCCTGGCTCAGGGTTTGGGGTTTAGTCCTGGCTCAGGGTTTGTGGTTCAGTCCTGGCTCAGGCTTTGTGGTTCCAATCCTGGCTCAGGGGTTTTGGTTCCAGTCCTGGATCAGGGGTTTGTGGTTCCAGTCCTGGCTCAGGGCTCTGGTTCAGTCCTGGCTCAGGTTTGTGGTTCAGTCCTGGCTCAGGGCTCTGGTTCCAGTCCTGGCTCAGGGTTTTGGTTCCAGTCCTGGCTCAAGGTTTGTGGTTCAGTCCTGGCTCAGGTTTGTGGTTCCAGTCCTGGCTCAGGGCTCTGGCTCCAGTCCTGGCTCAGGTTTGTGGTTCAGTCCTGGCTCAGGTTTGTGGTTCCAGTCCTGGCTCAGGTTTGTGGTTCCAGTCCTGGCTCAGGTTTGTGGTTCAGTCCTGGCTCAGGGTTTGTGGTTCCAATCCTGGCTCAGGGGTTTTGGTTCCAGTCCTGGCTCAGGTTTGTGGTTCAGTCCTGGCTCAGGTTTGTGGTTCAGTCCTGGCTCAGGTTTGTGGTTCCAGTCCTGGCTCAGGTTTGTGGTTCAGTCCTGGCAGTGTCCATGGGACAGGAGTTGGTCTTTGGTGCCCAGCCCAGGCTGAGGTTTAGCTGTGCTGCCCCCGAGCCCAGCAGCCCCAGCTGCTCCCTGGAGCAGGGTTTGGAGGAGGAAACTCCTGGATTCCACCTCAGTCCTAGAGAACTCAGCTCCAGGTGGGCATTGACTTCTCTGCTCGGGGGGAAACCACACACAACAGGAAAATCAGATTTCTGCTGTGGTGCTGTGAGTTCCAGGCTTGCTGGGGAAATGAACAACTGGGTGTAAAACCTGCCCTGAGTGCTGGAATGAATTCCATTAGGAAAGTGTCCTGTGGGAAAGGATGGAGGTGCTCAAAGAACATTTGCCTTGAGGTTGGGCTTTCAGTTCCTTCAGTCAGATCAGGCTCCAGCAGCTCCCCAGTCCCTTGGCCTTGAACAAAATATCACCTAAGAGAGGGTCCCCATCCATCCCCAGCTTTGAACTCAGTTAAACTTTCCTCTAGCTGGTATGGGGCTGGAACAAAAAGCCATATCCCCCCAAAAGAAGAAATTTCTCAGCAAAAATAAACACGTAAGAAAAGATTTAATTTTACATATTGATACATCTCTGTTTCTGACTAAAAATTCTGGGAGTAAAGGACATTTCCCACAACTCCAGATCAGATTGTTTGTTACAAAATACAGAAAAGGTGACTTTTTTTTACGTTGGGGAGGAGTCAACAGCAGAGTTTTGCAAGGACAGAGTGCCCAGCACTGAGGAGGGTTGGGGTGGGGGACAGAGATCAGAGATGGGAACAGAGCTGGGCTGGGGGAGCTGCCCCTGCCCATGGCAGGGTTGGGGGTGGGATGAGCCTTAAGGTGCCTTCAGCCCAAAATCTACCAGAATTCACTTTGCTGCTCCTCCTCTTGCCCAGATTTTTGGGGCCATGTTGGTTGATAAGAGAGAGGAAAGGTCTCCCAGGAGCTGCTGTTGGATTTGCTCTCAGGACAGAAAATGCCAGCATGGCATTATTTCAGTCATGATTTATCTTAGTGCTCCACCTCAAGGTGTGTTTGCTTTTCCTATAGAATGAGGGGGAAAAACCCAAAAAACTAACAAGGGACTGGAAGGGCTGAATTTCCTCAGGTGAGGAGACAATATTTAGATTTTCTGCTTGAACAGAGACAATTCCAAGTGAATACAGAACAGATCCTGCAGATCACAAATGATGGCAGGAGTGTGGTGAGGAGCAGAAGTTTATTGCTTGTTGTTTGTTGTTTATTGTTTATGGTTTATGGTTTATGGTTTATTGTTGTGGGTTGGCTCAGCCAAGCCCCACCCTGCTGCTTTTCCAGTGGGATGGGGAAAAGAATCAGCAGAGTAAAAGTATAAAGAGCTCATGGCTTGAACTGGAGGCAGTTAAATGGGGAAAGAAAAGCTGCTGCACACACAAGCAAGGCCAGGTGAGGAGTCCCTTCAACCCTGCCCATGCCAGGCAGGTCTCAGCCTCCTGCAGGGCTCCATCCCCCGTGGTGACCAAATCCCACATCTCCAAACATCCCCCACTTCCTCCTTCTTCCCCAGGTTTTTGCTTAGCTGGAAATTTTTCATCCAGGGGTCTCTTCAGCACAATTCCCCTGGTGATGCTCCCAAATATTTTCCTTCCTTCCTTCCTTCCTTCCTTCCTTCCTTCCTTCCTTCCTTCCTTCCTTCCTTCCTTCCTTCCTTCCTTCCTTCCTTCCTTCCTTCCTTCCTTCCTTCCTTCCTTCCTTCCTTCCTTCCTTCCTTCCTTCCTTCCTTCCTTCCTTCCTTCCTTCCTTCCTTCCCGCTGCCCTACTGACCACTGCCCCACTGACCAACTGACCACTGCCCTACTGACCACTGCCCTACTGACCACTGCCCCACTGACCACTGCCCCCATTGACCGCTGCCCCACTGACCAACTGCCCACTGACCAACTGACCACTGCCCCACTGACCAACTGCCCACTGACCAACTGACCACTACCCCCATTGACCGCTGCCCCACTGACCAACTGACCACTGCCCTACTGACCACTGACCTACTGACCACTGCCCAACTGACCAACTGACCACTGCCCCACTGACCACTGCCCCACTGACCACTGTCCTACTGACCACTGCCCCCATTGACCACTGCCCTACCAACCACTGCCCCACTGACCAACTGACCACTGCCCAACTGCCCCCACTGCCCCCTCTGTCCCCTCTGTCCCCTCTGTCCCCTCTGTCCCCTCCTCGCCCAGGGCTCCTCTCTGGGCTAGCCCCAGGCTGTTCATGGGAGCAGAACCAGCCTGGAGCCTCCAGCCCTGCTCTTGGGGCTGGGGAGGACCCTGCACAGAGAAGCAGCCCTGAGATCACACCCCAGACTGGCCCAGTGAGTGGATGGGGTAATTCCCATCCCGGGGTGTTTTCCATCATGTCTGAGCATTGGGAAGTCGCTTTCCAGTGCCAAAGTCTGTGATTCACCCTGGGGGATTTCAGGGCAGTGGCACCAACCCCTTCCTGAGGCCACCCACCCCCAAGGGGACCCCCAGACTGGAGAGGGCTTGGCTGACCAGAGGGGATGTCAGCACCTCACCTGAGTGGGAGCTTGTTGCATTTGGTGTTGCTTGGGGTGATAGCAGGTAAGAGAGCAGGAAGGGCCTTTGCAGGGGTTCCACAGAGATGTTTATTTCTGCCATGTGTGTGCACTGTCCAGAGTTCAAGGAACAAAGGGCAAGTACTCTGAAAGGGTCCAGGTTAAATACAGGGATGAGCAGGGCAGGGAGAGCATCAGACACCAATTACCAGGGGACATGGGAGTGTCACAAGGGAGGGGATAAAGCAAAAAGGCCAACAAGAAATCAGACTGAGAGTGACCAGAGACAGAGGGACAGGGAGAGGGGCACAAGGCTGACCCAGGGAATAGAAGAGGGGTTGCTTTCCCTAACTGGGAACTTCAGTCTCCACAGGAGGTGTCCCTTCCCTCCCGGATTCCTGTCCGAGTGTCCTGTCCCCTCAGACCTGGCAGGACACATTTCCCCCCGGTGCCAGCTCTGGGAAGGAGGCAGGGAGGGGGGCTGAGTGCAGGGTGCAGCCCTGGGAGCTGCCATGGGCTCGGTCACAGCCCTGCCAGGACCCAGCAAACCCCAGCGTTTGTCTTTGCAGGAAAATCTCGCTGTGTTTATTGTGGTCACTGGAAGCCGACATTTGCATATGCAAATCATATGCATTTATGTAAATTCCGGGTGGAATTACATTATCACAGTCCCTGCAGAATAGATCCTCTCCCATGGCAAATCAGTTGATTGTGTTTTCCCAACCAAGAGTGG
Organism: Muscicapa striata striata; assembly: GCA_030060385.1. Lineage (NCBI taxonomy): Eukaryota > Metazoa > Chordata > Aves > Passeriformes > Muscicapidae > Muscicapa > Muscicapa striata. The sequence goes on from JAREIS010000402.1 coordinate 42,980, forward strand.
CACTGCTTTGAGCAGGCATTGCTGAACATAAATAACATTTCTATCTGCTGAGGGAACAATGTGGGACCCAGTTTTGGCACACCCAGTCCCTTGTCAGCAACTTCATTCAGGCTGTGCTGGTTCCTGTGCAGGGGAAGTGCCCCAGACCTGTCCCCAGCCCCATCCCCAGCTCAATCCTATCCCAATCCCCATCCCCAATCTCATCCTCATCCCAACCCCATCCCCAGCTCAATCCCATCCCAATCCCCATCCCCAATCTCATCCTCATCCCAACCCCATCCCCAGCTCAATCCCCATCCTGATCCCCATCCCCAATCTCATCCTCATCCCAATCTCATCCTCATCCCAACCCCATCCCCAGCTCAATCTCCATCCTGATCCCCATCCCCAGCTCAGCCCCATCCCAGTCCCAATCCCTAATCTCATCCCATCCCATCCCATCCCATCCCCATCCCAACCTTAACCCCATTCCCATCCCCAATCCCATCTCCTTCCCCATTTTATCCCCAGCCCCATCCCCAGCTCAGTCCCATCCCCATCCTCATCCCAACCTTAACCCCATTCCTATCCCCAATGCCATCTCCTTCCCCATTTTATCCCCAGCCCCATCCTCAGATCAATCCCAATCCCCATTCCCATCCCCAATCTCATCCTCATCCCAACCCCATCCCCAGCTAATCCCCATCCTGATCCCCATCCCCAGTCTCATCCCATCCCATCCTCATCCCCATCCCCATCTCAATCCCAATCCCCATTCCCATCCCCATCCCAACCTTAACCCCATCCCCATCCTGGGCACCCCAACAATCCCACCCTGTGCACCCCAACAATCCCACCCTGTGCACCCCAACAATCCCACCCTGTGCACCCCAATAATCCACCCTGTGCACCCCAACAACCCCACCCTGTGCACCCCAACAACCCCACCCTGTGCACCCTCCCTCTGCTCTGTTGGGCTGGTTGGTATCAGACAAGCAGAGTTTGGAGTGACACGAGGAGGGGAGATTACAGCACCAGGCAATGAGCAACAGAACAGAAAAATCCAGGGCTGGGAGATTTATGGAGAAGGAAATCTGTGACTGAGCACAGGGGCTGTGAATGGGTGACATTTTTGGGATGAGAATTTCTTCTATCTGTAAGATAATGGCTTTTAGGGTGGGATTTTTCACAAGAGATGTGGGTTGTTAGAACCCAAACTGGAAACGAGAGGCTCTCAGGGTCAGGTGTTAAAAAAGCAGCAGGTTGGGAATTTTGAGATTTGGGATCGTTCCCATGTCAGTATTGACCAAGGAGGACAGAGGAGGGAAAGAGGAGAAAGGAGAGATGGGGAGGGGAGGAGGAGCTGCCCCAGCAGTGACACTGGCTCTGGACACAGTCCTGGCAATTCCCAGCTGTCCCAGAAGCTCAGCCAGGCTCCGGGGGAGTGTTTCCAACAATTCCTGTCTTTGTGACAATGGCACTGAACTCACCTTTTTCTCTTCCCACTCTTCCTCACCCCCATCCATACCCTGATGGATCCCAGAATGGCCTCAGGCAGATCTGTCCTAAAACCCCGGAGAAACACTTTGGGTCCTTCAGCATCAAACCCACGGTGCTGCCCAAGAGCTGAATTTTAATCACAGAGTCAAGGGGCAGCCAGGGCTGGAAGTGACCTCTGAGATCCCAGAGCTCAGGCAGAGCAGGGTGCCCAGGCTGTGGGGTTAGAAGTGACCTCTGGGGATCCCAGGGCTCAGGCAGAGCAGGGTGCTCAGGCTGTGGGGATGGAAGTGACCTCTGAGATCCCAGGGCTCAGGCAGAGCAGGGTGCTCAGGCTGTGGGGATGGAAGTGACCTCTGAGATCCCAGGGCTCAGGCAGAGCAGGGTGCTCAGGCTGTGGGGATGGGAGTGAAGTGACCTCTGGGGATCCCAGAGCTCAGGCAGAGCAGGGTGCTCAGGCTGTGGGGATGGGAGTGAAGTGACCTCTGGGGATCCCAGGGCTCAGGCAGAGCAGGGTGCCCAGGCTGTGGGGTTAGAAGTGACCTCTGAGATCCCAGAGCTCAGGCAGAGCAGGGTGCCCAGGCTGTGGGGATGGGAGTGAAGTGACCTCTGGGGATCCCAGAGCTCAGGCAGAGCAGGGTGCCCAGGCTGTGGGGATGGAAGTGAAGTGACCTCTGAGATCCCAGGGCTCAGGCAGAGCAGGGTGCCCAGGCTGTGCCCACCTGGGCTCTGTTCCCAGGGATGGAATCTCCACAGGCTCTCCAGGTCACCTGTTCTGTCACACTCGCACTGAACAAGAGTTTTCCCACGCTCTGAGAGAATTCCATGGTTTTCAGGTTTTTCTCATCATCCCTTGTCCTGTCAGAGGAGTTTCTCCACCCTCCCCCACCAATTCTTTCCACACCAACCCAAACCCCCTTTGCTCCTCCAGCAGGAGCTTTCACAGCCCCAGAGCCGCTGCAGAGATCATCTCTGTGCCCTTCAGGCTCTCACTGCCCCCACAACACCCAGGACTGCGAGGCACAGTGAAATGCCCACCCCATGCTCTCCTTCACTCCACCCTGCACAAGGGCTGGAGGGTGCAGAGGAGGTGCTGGGGGTACCGAGGGCTGTGAGAACCTAAATGAGGGATGCAGAGCTCCAGGGGCTCTTTAAAACGCTGTTTATTGTATCCAAATGATGCAGCAATTCACGGGTCGTGGGTGACAGAGCCCAGCCCACAGCCTGTCAGCCTCAGCTGTGGGTTTGTCTGAGAAGCTTCCTCTAGTTCTGGTTACAATAAATGCATTATATACTGTTTATTACAGAGCATCTGAAAACATGACAACCAATCAACACCTTTACTATTCCCTGCAGCCTATCATCACTACTAACATTACCATATTCATGGTACTCTTTTCCAATCAACAGTTACAGTTTAAGCTAGAAGTTGTTTATCAGGTTCCTTGCAGTGGAAAATTCTGAGATCATATCTCTATTTGCAACATGGCAGTTTTGTTTGTCTGTGAATATCTTTTTGTTTGGTAAAAGTCTTTTGTTTGAGGTGGATTTATCCTTTGGTCAGAGTCATAAAAGCCCCCTCCAACTTGCTCTTTGCCTTCTTAGTTACCCAGTAAGACTGGCTCAGCAATTCTTTTCTTCTACATCAAAACTTGCTTTCATTTCTATTCCTTCTTCAGATTCTATATTTAAAGATCTTTCTGTTATACATAGATATCTGTGAGACCTTCCTGTCAAATCCTTATCCTTCCCAACAGAGGCTGGTACTGGTTGGTACTGGTACCAACCCAGCCCCCCGGGGACTGTTCCCTGAGCATCCTCACTCCTGTTGGAGTCACACCCACCTGACACCCCAGGCTTCCAAACCAGCTCCTCTGGAATGTTCTGGGCATGCCAGGCTGGTTCCAGGCACTGCTGTGTTCCTGAAGGAACATCCCCTTGGCTTTTCCAGCAGCCTGGTGGCTTCTGTGCCCACCTGCTGGAAAGGTTTCCTGGGATGCACCTGCCTGCTTGGTGCTTGCAGCCTCATCCTGCTCTGGTGGGGATGGGAAGCCAGGAAGTGCCAGTTTGGGATAATTAAATCCCCAGTGCCCAGCCCGTGTGTCAGAGTGCAGGGCAAGAACCTCATCAGAGGGGAGCAGGTGAAACAGGGCACTGGATCATTCCTGAAAGTGAAAATTGTCTCCATTACAAGGGAGGTGACCTGAACCAGGACACCCAAAGGGGGTTCCCTGAGCCACCTTTCCAACCAGTGGGTGGGTGGATGAGGCACTGATGGTCTCTGGGCTCATGGAAAGATGGGCAGTGACCTCCCAAAAGTGCCTGTTCTCTGCTGGAGGGAGCAGGGTTTGCAGTGAGGCTCCATCTCTGAGCACAGCCACGCTCTGGGCACTGCTCCCACAGTCCTGGGGTCACAGAACAACCACTGAGGTTCATCTCATCCCCAGGATCATCTGCTGCTCTCACCACCAGGACCTGCCCAGAGCAGCCCCCTGACCACCCTGCTGCTCCCACCTCTGTGTCCAAGGTTTTCCCATCCCAGGGAATCCCAGACTGGACAGGGTAGAGAGTTAAATAGAGGGGGGGAAATCACATTCCTCAATTTTCCAGCCCCAGGATGCAGCTGACCTTTCTTCCTGCATGGGCACAAGAGATTCCTGCTCCAGCTGCTGCCCACCAGGACCCTCCAGAGTCAGCCCCCAGCCTGTCCTGCTGCATGGGGCTGTCCCAGCCCTGGCTCAGGACCTTGCTTTTGCTTTTCTTGAGGTTCATGGAGGTGTCTGAGGCCAGGCTGGATGGGCCTTGGCCCCCTGGTCTGGTGGAAGGGGTGGAAGAAGATGATGTTGAGAGTCCTTTCCAGAGCAGCCTGTGGTTCCATGATCCTCATTGTGCCTCCAAGGAGAGCTGCTGGCAGGGAGGGGAGGGGATTATCTCCTAATTATGCTGTGATTGAAATTCCTGTGCTCAACTCATTTAACAGCCAGCCAATATCTTGATCTTCCTTCTGTGCTCCACACAAGCCTCTGAATTTCATTATTTCTTTAACTGTCAGGACTTTGAGACCCAACTTAGTTTTCCAGCCACAATCAGACCCCTTATGCTTCTTGGTGCCAGGTCCCTGCAAGAACCAGCACATTTCTGAAGAGCTGATGTTGGCCACTGAGTCACACTGAGTGACTAGAGAGCTTTAATTGTGCAACAAGGAGCATTCCTGAGGACCAGGCATTTATTTTCTTTTAGTTAAGAATCTCCTCACTCCAAAATAAAAATAAATAAATAAATAAATAAAAAATAAAAAAACCCACAGGGATTTAGCACAGGTTAGCCCCATTCCTTGCCAATTTTGCCACAGTCCTTTGTCAGTTGTTGTGCCTGTGAGAAATGAATGTGAGCTTCTCTGAAAAAAAAATACAGGAAAAATAAAAAACAAAAAGTCCATGGATCTTTCTCAGATCCACAGCCCCAGCACAGACAGATGCCTGGACAGCTCTTAGGGGAGCCAAGGCCCTTCTGAGCCAGCACTCCTGGCTCCACATGGGCTGAGTGAAACAAGAGGAGACAACCAAAGTCCTGAGCTGAGGCACTGAATCTCCTCAAAGGGCTCTGCCCAGCTGGGAAAAACCTGAAAGCAGGAGGGCAAGCAGAGTGTGCAGGGCAAGCTCCAGCTGCCATGGAGGGACAGGCAGGGCGATGGCTTGGCTGGATTTTGGGGAGGAATTCCCCCCTTGGAGGGTGGGGAGGCCCTGGAATGGAAATCCCAGAGCAGCTGTGGCTGCCCCTGATCCCTGGCAGGGTCCCAGGCCAGGCTGGACAGGGCTGGGAGCAGCTGGGACAGTGGGAGGTGTCCCTGCCTGTGACAGGGGCTGGAATGAGATGGGCTTTAGGGTCCCTCCCCACCCAGCCCATGCTGGGATTCCCTGATTCTCTGATGCAGCTCTGGAAATGCCAAAGCAGGGCAGTGTCTGCAGAGCAAATCAGCCCTGGCAAGGATGGGGAACAGAGGGTGGGCAGGAAGCTGTGAAAGATCAATAAAATGTCCCAGGTTTGGCCCTGGGACACTGAGCCTGGAGTTCTGAGGATGCCAGAGGTACAGGCATTTGTTTCTGCTCCTGAGAAAGGACTCAAAACCCAGGAGAGACTGTGGAAATGGTGCCAGACAGATGGACAGATGGACAGATGGACAGATGGAGGGGTGGGAGGGGATGGGCAGCAGCCTCACCTGGGGGTGGGAGCAGCCCCAGGGCTCTGCTGCTCCTGCAAGGTGAGCAGACAGAGCACCTGGGAAAGGTTTAAAGCCTTTTTCTTTACAAAACTTGTTTGGGTCACAAAGGAATAAAGCAGTAGGGGAAAAGTCAGCAGGGGACAGAGGAATTGTCCTCAGTGCCTGTGGGTTCAAGGAACATTGCAGCACTGGGGGGTCAGCACAGCCTGTGAGGGGAAGCTCTGCCCTTCCTGCAGCAGGGAGCCTGGGGTCCCTGTGGGCTTTGCAGTTATCTGAAATTATCTGAAATTATCTGAAATTATCTGAAATTATCTGAAATTCCTGACTTGCCTTTGACTCACGGTGTGCAGAGCTCCTGTCCCTGCCCTGGGCTCCTCCTGGAGACCTCAGGTGTTTTAGCAAAGGCTGCTGGAGGACTTCAGCTTTAGTCAGAGAATATTGATCTATTCAGGGATGTTGATAGCATTGATCCCCCTACACAACAGCTGGATCCCAGCTCCTGTGCCATCCTGTGCCAGGGCAGCACAGCACCCACTGATGGGCTCTGCCTCCTCATGGGCACGGGGGACAGGGAAAAAATCCTCCTTGCACAGCCAGGCAGGGCTGTGTGACCCCTGGGTGTGACCCCTCCAGCCCAAGGGTGAGCAATTCATTTGTCCTGGCTCCAGCAGCTCTTTTCAGAAAGGCACAGGCTGGGTTGAAGACACCCAGTGTAAGAGAATCTGCAACAAGTGCTGGGCATTGCTCTTCTGCTTTGAGATTTGTGCCTTTGCACTCCCCTGGTCTGAATTCCCACTCACAGCTTTTGTCCTGCCCTCTTCTGCTGGACACAAAGTCTTAATCTTCCCCTTCTTCTCACTGTAACTAAATAATCTCTCAGAAGTCTTTCCAATAGACTGATCAAACTGTCAGCACAAGCCTCTGCCTCAGCTCGCTGCTATTGCTCCTTTGTCCCCTTCCCGTGTTTAACATCCCATTTACAACAAGGAGGAGGCTTAAACCACTCCAGTTCCTGCAGCATCTGAGACAGCCCAGCCCAGCCAGAGCTCCAGGAGGGAAACAGAACCACCCTGAGCACGGCCAGGAGGAAGCTGTGGGCAAATGCCAGTGCTGAGGAATCCCATGTCATGTACAGCAGCCTGTCCTCTGCCCCCTGGGTGTCTCATTCACCTTTGGGCTGGCTGCATCCTCCTGCAGATGTCCCTGCAGGTGGCAGAGCCTGAGCCTGGGACAGGTCCTGCCTGCTCTCAGAGGTGACATCTGGGGGCTCACAGCCCAGCCCCCTCCCCAGGGCCCTCTGCCAGCATTTCCTGGGCTTTGCTCAGTGCCAGGGGCTCACAATGGCTTTTTCTGGCTGGCAGCACAACTTGGAGCTGGTCACTTCTCCCTCAGCTCATCCTGCCCTGGTGCTGGGGCAGAAGAGAGGTGCCTGCTCCCCCAGAGCACACACAGCACAGCTGAGCACCCCTGAAGGATCCTCCATCCCTCTTGTCCCTTCAACAGGAATTTCTGAGCTGCCCATGTCCCAAAAACAATCCCACACCAAGAGGTGGACTCTGCAGTCCAGGTGTCCTCTGGGGGTTTTACATTTCTCCAGCCAAGCTCAGCTGATTTCCACCCAGAAGGGATTTGATGCAGCAAGGTCAGGGTAACAATTCACCCTCTCAGAGGGCTCAGACCTGCAGCTCCATCCCTCCTCCCTTTGCTCCTGCCTGCCAAGCACAGGCTGGGCAGTGCCCAGGACAGGCAGGATGGGGCAGCTCCAGTGGGGACATCCTTTCCCATGGGGTTGGGACAAGATGATCTTTAAGGTGCCTTCCAAGCCAAACCATCCTGTGCTTCTGTGATCTCCTTGGATCACAGCAAAAATCCCTCTGACTTCCCAAATCATCAGAACTCTGACTCAGCAACCCCAAACCCAGAGTCAGGGGAGCACCTGGGTCTTGTGAGACACCCTCTTTTCTTTGCATTTATTGCAGCCCAGCTGCCACCTGCACCTCCATGATTCTGTGAAACTCTGAAATGCTGGCAGCAGAGATGTGGGTGCTGGGTGCACACTCAGGAGAGCAGCTCATGCTGTGTCTACAGGGCAAAAGGAGGCAAGGGGAAAATAGAATAAAACAAGATTTATTTTAGTTCATGGGGCAAAAGTCTCACCACAAACCTTCTGGGGTCACTCTTTGGTCCTTCTCCCAGTTAAGGCCCATGCACTGTGCAGCACTCAGGGGCAGGTTTGCTGACCCCATCTGAGGAGTCCTTCCTAATTCTCTGTGGGTCAGAGGAGTTTTATTGGAGAGTGTCAGCTCCTGTCTGCAGTGCCTCCCCATGGAGCAGAGCACCTGAGTCCCCTCTGTGCCTCCTTCTCTCCTCCAGCTCTCTCTGGGTTGCAGCACCTGCAGTTTAGAGGGGGAAGGGAGCCCTGCCCAGTGACAGGGGACAGGAGGTGCCTTCAGCTCAGTGTCAGCCTGGAGGAAAGCTGCAGAAATGGGTGTCCTCTGAAACCCTGGTGCACCCAACACATCCTGGCACCCATTTCACCTCCCAACAATCCTCACCTCACTGAGACTGCTCTGCCCTTGGTCTGCACCTCTCTGCACTGGCAATATCTGCATTTCTCTGAAATCTTCCACATCAAAGAACTTCAGCTTCTCTGGTAGCACTGATCCCTCCCAGGGCCCTCAGACCTCCCTGTCCCTGCCAGGCAGGAGCAGCACTCAAAAGGTGTCACTGGAATTCAGCCACACTCAGATTCACTCAACCTTAGGCCACTTCAGAGCTGGGTGTGCATTTTCCATGGTCCTGTCTGAAGGAAGATGCTTCTCCCAGGTGACAGGAGCCAGCTGCAGCCCCTCAGAGCACACAGGATGTCTGGGGCTGTTTGCTCCCTGCTGAAATGCAGTTCTTGGCAGAGAACAGGGGGCACAGGCAGCTGTGACCCACAGATTGTGCCAGGATTGTTTCAGAGTTACCCAGCAGCTCCTGGCTGTGTCTGCTGAGGGACAGGGGCTGCAGCCTCCCCCAGGAGCTGTGACCCCATCCTGCTCCTCCTCAGTGCCAGGGGTGCTGCTCCTGCTGCCAAGGGCTGCTGCTGCCCCTTTGTCCTGGTTTGAAGGACAGGTACCTGCCAATAAAGGCAGGAGCTTCTCTTTGAAATGGAGAATGTAAACCCCCTCTGTCCAAATTATTATGATTGTGAAATTAAGGGGCTCTCAGGCAAGGATAGGGGAATTAGGAATAACAGTTCTTTACTAGGAAAATTAAAATAGAAATGCAGTATTACAAAGAACAATCCCAACCCTGCCAGAGCCAGAATCCAAGCTGACACCCGTCAGTCAGTCAGGGTGTTGGCACAGTCCCATTCCATGGTGGCTGCATCCTCCTGCAGTGGCAGATGTGGCTCAGCTGGAGCAGTGCTCCTGGAGAAGGGGCAGTTTCCTCTGAAGGTGCAGGGATGATGTGGAAGGGTCTGGCTTTCCTCTGGAATCCAGTGGCAAAGGCTGCTCTGCTGTTCCAAATGTCAGTTTTTATCTGGGTAGGAAAGGCTTGGCTCCTCCCCTGGCTGGAGCATCTCCCATGGGATGATGGAATTTTATCAGCCATGCCCTGGGACTCACTGGCCATGAACAGGAGATCTCTCCTGGAGGGAGGATGGGCTGTGGAAAGATAAAGATGATTGCCCCAGCTGGTTTAAAGCTGCCCATGAGCAGATAATGTGTGCCAGGAGATCAGGGGCACTGCCACACCCGTCTGTGACAGATGGGGACAGAATTCACATTTCTGGCCACATCCTGTACTGCAACCCAAGACACCCTTCTTCCCCAAAATCCCTTTATACCAGGTCACAGCAGTGTTGGTGTGAAGGATCCTTAGGGTCTGTATTCCAACCTTCCCTGAGGCAGAGACATCCCCAGCACCCCCCCAGGGCAGCAGGGGCTGTGTCCAACCCAAACCCCCTGGGTGAGATCCCCCTTCTCTGCTGGCACCTGCAAAGGGAATTTTTCCTAATGCCCAACCTGAATTTCCAGGCTGCTCTTCCAGTTGTTTCCCATCATCTGGCAGCCCTGGGAAGAGTTTGGTTCTGCCACATCTGGAACTGCCTCACAAGTGGTTGGGGGCTGTTGTTGGACCCCTTCAGCCTCCTTTCCTGCCCACTGGCCCTGCCCAGCCCTTCCTCCTCTCCTGGGAGCCCTCAGCCACCCAACCCTGAGGACAAGGTCACATCTCCTGGACAATGTCCCTTTCCCACACATCCCTCTGGCTGCAGCATTCCCAGAATGTGCCACCAACACCAGTGACTTCCCTGGGTGTGCTGAGCCCACACTGACCCAGCCCAGGGAGTGGATGAGGAGAGTTCAAATTGATTTGGGCTCAGATTGATTTGGGCTCAAACTGATTTGGGCTCAGATTTGGGTTCAAACTGATTTGGGTTCAAACTGTTCAGGATTCAAATTGATTTGGGTTCAAATGGATTTGGGCTCAAACTGATTTACGTTCAAACTAATTTGGGCTCAGATTTGGGTTCAAACTGATTTACGTTCAAACTAATTTGGGCTCAGATTTGGGTTCAAACAGATTTGGTTCAAACTCAGCATGTTCAGCCCATTCACTCATAGGAGCTGTGAGTGAAGATTGTGAGAGGAAACAAACGACCCCCAAAAAAACGTTCACATAATTTAATCAAAGGTTTAGAAAACCTGTTATGGGGCAGGGCTGGGGCTGTGGGGCAGGGCAGGTCTGCCTGGGGCAGCTGCAGTGAGCCTTGCTCAGCACAGCCACGTGCAGGGGGCACAGCTTGGGCAGCATCCCACTGGCATGGAGAGCTGTGGGGTTGGATCTTTGTGGACCAGGAATGGCTGTGGGACCAGAAACAGCAGCAGATGTGAGGGGGTTTAACCCTGGGAGAGATGAGCACACCCCTTGCAGCTCCACACCTTCACCTCCTTTTCTGCATTTGCTCCTCTTCTAAACCCCAAAATTCCCCAAGCCTTGAGAGAGCTCAGCCTCCCCCTGCTCTGGTGGATTTTGGGCACTGCCTGCTCCAGGACCCAGCAGAGGGGGATCCCAGGGTGCTGAGCTCTGAGAATTCCAGGATCTCCCTTCCTGCCTCTTTCAGGCTGGGATTCCCAGAGCATTTCTGGCTCTGCCCAGACCCCAGGAATTGTTCACCAAATCCAGGAGCCACACAGGCAGTGCTTGCCAGGGGCCAGCCCCAAATTTGGGGGTGATCTCAATGGAGATTTTGGAGGAGCAGTAAGTCAGTTCTTACAGAAGATGGGTCCTGAACCTGAGAGAGAGATCATGAGTGTGAGCAGGATCCTCAGCCCACAGGCAGAGCAGAGCAGCCTTCAGTGGGAACCCCTGGTTCCCAAAGCTGTAGGAGATGGCCCTGCCCCAGAATTACTGTCCCACCCCAGGACATTCCCTTGTTTATGTCCTTGGCACAGGAGGGATTCAGCCAGGCTGAGTTCATCTCATCCTGCCCTGTGCTCATCCCCCCAGTGTGCTCAGTGCAGGAGGATCCTGGGGCTGCCCAACACGTGAGGCCCAGCCCAGCAGGTGGATTTGGGGTTTTAGCACCATCCTGCTGTGTGAGCAGCAGTGACTGTCACAGCACTCAGGACCTGGAGATGGCAGGAGTGACACCAGTCATTGGGTGGGTCACTGGGAGATTGAGGAAAACACATTTGGGGTTTAGACACAAAAATCTGCCCCAACCAACCACATGTGACTCTTACTTTCAGTTCAGAAACCACCTGAGGATACAAACCCTAAACAATGCCTGGGGTTTGACTGGTGTTCTCCCCTGTGCCCCTCTTTGCCCCTAAGTTTCATTAAATCTGAGGGATCTGAGGGCATTTTTAATTGAAACAGGGAAACCCCATCCTACAGACAACAATGATTTTTTTTAGAGTGCAGAAAGAAGATAAAGCACAAGAAGATGCTCCTCTTTGGGAGGATGATCTGTCATTACTCAGAGTCCTTTGGCAATTTTTTAAATGATTGATAGAGCAGAATGAGAAATACATGAAATGCTGGTCATTATTCCCTGAGGGCACACACTCACATTGAGCAGGGCAGTTCCTCCCAACACTCCCCTTGGTGCTTTCATGAGCCTCACTCTGGGTTTTCCCTGTTCTGGCTTTTCCTTTCTGTAGCCTCAGTGCACCCCTGAACCCCCTTCCCACTCATCCTCCCTGGGATTCAAACTCGGGGTGAAAATTATCCCTCCTCTGCCAGTCTGTCCACAGGGAGAGTCTCATCCATCCATCCATCCATCATCCATCAATCCATCATCCATCCATCCATCCATCCATCCATCATCCATCCATCATCCATCCATCATCCATCCATCCATCCATCCATCCATCATCCATCCATCATCCATCCATCCATCATCCATCCATCCATCATCCATCCATCCATCCATCCATCCATCCATCCATCCATCATCCATCCATCATCCATCCATCCATCATCCATCCATCATCCATCATCCATCCATCCATCCATCCATCCATCATCCATCATCCATCCATCCATCATCCATCATCCATCCATCCATCCATCATCCATCATCATCCATCATCCATCATCATCCATCCATCATCCATCCATCCATCATCCATCCATCCATCCATCATCCATCCATCCATCCATCATCCATCATCATCCATCCATCCATCATCCATCCATCCATCCATCCATCCATCATCCATCCATCCATCATCCATCCATCCATCCATCATCCATCCATCATCCATCCATCCATCCATCATCCATCCATCCATCCATCCATCCATCCATCATCCATCATCCATCCATCATCCATCCATCCATCATCCATCATCCATCCATCCATCATCCATCCATCCATCATCCATCCATCCATCCATCCATCCATCCATCATCCATCATCCATCATCCATCCATCCATCCATCATCCATCCATCATCCATCCATCATCCATCCATCATCCATCCATCCATCCATCATCCATCCATCCATCCATCCATCCATCCATCATCCATCATCCATCCATCCATCCATCCATCATCCATCCATCCATCCATCCATCATCCATCCATCATCCATCCATCATCCATCCATCCATCCATCATCCATCCATCCATCCCATCCATCCATCATCCATCCATCCATCATCCATCCATCCATCCATCATCCATCATCCATCATCCATCCATCATCCATCCATCATCCATCCATCCATCCATCATCCATCCATCCATCCATCATCCATCCATCATCCATCCATCCATCATCCATCCATCATCCATCATCCATCCATCCATCATCCATCCATCATCCATCCATCATCCATCCATCCATCCATCCATCCATCCATCCATCATCCATCATCCATCCATCATCCATCCATCATCCATCCATCCATCATCATCCATCATCATCCATCCATCCATCATCCATCCATCATCCATCCATCCATCATCCATCCATCATCCATCCATCATCCATCCATCCATCCATCATCCATCCATCATCCATCCATCCATCATCCATCCATCATCCATCCATCATCCATCCATCCATCCATCATCCATCCATCATCCATCCATCATCCATCCATCCATCCATCATCCATCCATCCATCCATCATCCATCCATCCATCCATCCATCCATCATCCATCCATCATCCATCATCCATCATCCATCATCCATCCATCCATCATCCATCCATCATCCATCCATCCATCCATCCATCCATCATCCATCCATCCATCCCTGCCTCCATCTCTCCCATCCCTCTATTCCTCCTCCCTCCATCCCTCCATCTCTCCCTCCCTCCATCCCTCCATCCACACCCAGCTCCCCTTGCTGCCTGCCCACTCCTGACTCTTCCCATCTGCTCACCCTGCCACTCTCAGGTGACCTTGGGGCAATTTCTGTGGCACCAGCACTGCCCCCAAACCCCTTTTGCCCCCTTACCCACAGCTTCCCTCCCCGGGGGCCGTGGTCACTGCCAGCACCCCGAGCTGGCTGCAGGCTGAGTTTGTCCTTCTGTCCTGCAGCCCAGGCTCTCCCAGCCCCAGTTTCCCACTGCACACAGCAGGAGCCAAGGCACTGCTGCCTCTCTGGGACCTGGCAGTTGTTCTTGCAGAAGATATTTCATTGTCTGTTCCATTCCCAGGCCCCACAGGGCATGGGGAGGATGGGAAACACTCACAGGAGAGCCCAGAGTGAATCAGCTGCTGCCAACTCCTGCAGGACCCACAGAGAGCTCCTAAAAATTCCTTCCTGAGTGACACAGTCCTGCAGTGCCCCAGCTGGAGACCCCCTGGCCCAGGCTCCAGCCCCTGTAAGCCTGGCTTTGCTGGGCTTTGCTGCCTGTGTACCTGCAGTGCAGGGGGGACAGGTCACAGGGACAGAGAAGCTCCTGCAGAGCATTTAGGATCCTGGCAGCATGAAAAGAATCTTGGTTTTACTAAGAACAGCTTTCTCTGTGTGCAGATAGGGGGGTTGCATTTGACTTAGTGCAGATTTAGTTGGGATGTGTTTCAGCAGCTTCAACATTGGTGTTGATCAGAGGCTAAAACAAAGCAGCAGCAGCCTCTTCCTCTGGTTCCTCAGACCTGGAGCTGCCTCTCTGCAGCATTTCTCTGTAACATTCATTTTTTAGCCACACCTGGCCCATCATCACTCTTCTCCCTCAGTACAAAATCCCCGGGGACAGCAGCAGCTCCTGTCCCTCCCCCTGGGACAGCAGCAGGGCACAGTGTCCAACCCTTGTGCTGTGGTCAGGGCATCACCTCACCTGTGCTTCCTCCTGTTTCCTTCTGCAAACAACCAACACTTCTCTGAAAATGCAGCAGGATGATGAATTTCTGGTGCTGTGTGCCCCTGAACCACAGGGACCAACCATCCCTGGTCTTGGCAGAGCCCTGGGGGTGTCTCCCTGCAGCACTGCAGAGGCACCACTGTGTGCATGGACAATAACAATCACCCAGGACCCAGAGGAATTTAAACACCCTGAGCTGAGGAGAGCTCTCAGAGTGATGATTAAATTAGCTCCAAGCAGCCACAGGTTTGGGAGTGGTTTCTAGATGGACTTTTGCCTTTTGAAAGGATTATGGCCCTCAGTGACTACATTAAGGGAGAAGTTTAATGGGACAGAATGTGGCCTTGTGGGTGCTGAATGTTCACACTCTTTAATGAGGGCATTTTCAAACACTTCAACTGGAAAAAGAGCTCCAGGTTCAAGGGGTCACACTGGGGTGTAAAATCTATGGAGATTTCCCAGGACAATTAAACATTAAATCCCCACCTCCCATTCCTGCCCTGGCACCCACCCTTGGCTGGACCATCAGCCTCTAATGCTCAGGCAGCTGAAAATCCTTTTAAAAATGAATTTTTGGTCTGTTTTATTGACCCCCAAGGACTGCAGAGTCGGGTAGGGAGACTGTGCCCCTTCTCTGGAAATCTCAAACCTCCAGACATGCTCAGAGGGCGATTCCTGAGTGAAAAACTGATCTCCAGTCCCTCTCCTCATTGGAATTCTGTCATGTTTTGTCTGTTCTCCACATTCAGTCAAGACCTGACATTTCCCTGCTCAGATGTGAACATCCATTTCATGCTTTGACTTGCAAAACTTTTCCTGCTGCTGCTCTTGATCTTCAGGCAAGCCCAAGGGTTTGTGTGTTCCCCTGCCCATCAAGGGCTGCAGTCAGCACAGAATTGAAATAGTCAGTCCCAGAAGTGAAAGAGGTGAATTTTATAGCAGGTGTGAGAGAAAGAGCCAGGATGGAAACTGCTGCTCCACTGTGCCCAGGCCAGCACTGCCAGGTGCACCAGTGCCACTGCTTGAAGCAGAAACATTGACCAGAAAGGGAAAACACCAAATCCATCTCCAAACTGTACAATAAAAGCCCCTGCAGGCAGAGAGAGGCTTTCCCAAAGGCAGCAGGTGGCAAACAAGGTCCCAGCTGTGAGCTGGTTTTCCCTGCTGGCTCCCAGCTTTGTAAAATTCAGGGATCAATCTGAGGCACTGATGGATGTCAGAGAGCCAGGCAGGACAAGGTTTGCCTTGTCACTCTGTGCTGCAGGGGCCTGAGCTGCTGTGGGAGGAACCAGCTCCTGCCCAGAGCAGCTCCTGCCCCTGGATCCCTGGAATTGTCCCAGGCCAGGCTGGACAGGGCTGGGAGCACCTGGGACAGTGGAGGTGTCCCTGCCATGGCAGGGGTGGCACTGGGTGGGCTTTAAGGTTCATTTCAACCCAAACCACCCTGGGATTCTGTGCTCATGGTTAAAAGCTTCACTGGGGTTCCTGTGAGCTCTCAGGGAGTGCTGCTGGCCGTGGCTCTGGGGGAATTTAGGAGGAGCAGGAGCCACCAAGAGCAGCAGCATCCTCTGAGCAACACTCCCAGCCATGGATCTCCTGTGTGCTGGAGGCTCCAGTGAGGAAAATACAAAATCATCCTGACCATTGGTCAGGGCAAGTGGCACAGAGGGGCCCAGGGTCCCTGGAGCTTGTCCCACTGATGTGGCAGATCCTCAGGAGGGGCAAGGCAGAGCCCCATGGGACAAGATGTGCCCTTGGTGACAGCCCAGAGCTCTCCTGCCACGGGGCTGGAGCTGTCCTGGCACAGGGAGGGGGAAAAAGAGTTCTTCAAATTCATCTGAGGCAGAAAACAGGGCCAGGGCAGAACATCCCAGGGAGGTTCTCCTGCATTTCGAGCACAAAGCTGCAGCACTGAGCTCAGGCAGCCACAGCTGCTGCCACACTGGGGGCTGGGGCACACTCCTCACAAATGTCAACATTTCCCAGGACTGAGCAAATTCCTGCCCATCCCCAGGACTCCAAGAGCCCCCAGGACTCATTGCAGACAGAGACAGGTTATGGGATTGCAGAAGAACAGAAAGGGGTGAGCCCAGCAGATTGTTCCCCAGGATGCAGAGTCCCCTCCTGGCCCTTTGCTTGTTTTTTATCATGAAACTTGGGGTGAGCAGAGCCCAAGGGCCAGCCCAGAGCCTGCACACACAGCAGAGGACAGCCAGACCCCTCTGAGCCCAACAGGGCAGCACCTCCAGGGCTTTGGAGCCCTGTTCCATGCAGGAGCAGCTCACCAGGGTCTGCTCTGGCTGGTAAATCCCAGCCCATGGCACACAGAGTCCAGTCCTGAGTGCTCTGAGCACTGCAGCCTCCAGGGAGGGAGGAGGAAACGTCCCAGAACCTTTTGAACTCCCTGGCAGGAAACCTGCCCCAAATGGTGCTGCAGGAGCAGCTCTGACCTGGCCAAATCCTGCCATTTCCAAACACTACTGGGTCTGATCTCTCTGGGTACCAGGTGCCTTTCCAACCCAATGGAAGAGGAATTTCTGGCCAGCTCTGCAGGGAGGATGGAGGTGGCTGTGGGCACAGCACCTGCCACACCAAGAGGGAGGACAGAGTCACCTCTGCAGGGCTGGGGGGATTCAGCCACCAGCAGCCACAGCAGGAGCTGCACAGAACCATTCCCTGCCAGGGCTGCAGAGCTCAGCCCAGAGCATGGGGAGCACAGAGCCACTCCCAGCTGCTGGAGCCACAGCCCTGCTGGAGCCACAGCCCTGCTGGAGCCACAGCCCTGCTGGGCCTGCCTGTCCTGGTCTGAAGGACAGGTACCTGCCAATAAAGGCAGGAGCTTCTCTTTGAAATGGAGAATGCAAACCTCCTTCCTCCAAATTATTATAATTTTGAAATGAAGGGGCTCTCAGGCAAAGATAGGGGAATTAGGAGTAACTTAGTTCTTTACTAGGAAAATTAAAATAGCAATGCAGTATTACAAAGAACAATCCCAACCCCTGCCAGAGTCAGAATCCAAGCTGACACCCGTCAGTCAGTCAGGGTGTTGGCACAGTCCCATTCCATGGTGGCTGCATCCTCCTGCAGTGGCAGATGTGGCTCAGCTGGAGCAGTGCTCCTGGAGAAGGGGCAGTTTCCTCTGAAGGTGCAGGGATGATGTGGAAAGGTCTGGCTTTCCTCTGTAATCCAGTGGAAAGAAGGTGCCTTGGTGTCCAAAATGTCAGTTTTTCTCTGGGTAGGAAATGTTTGGCTCCTGCCCTGGCTGGAGCATCTCCCATGGGATGATGGAATTTTATCAGCCATGCCCTGGGACTCACTGGCCATGAACAGGAGATCTCTCCTGGAGGGAGGATGGGCTGTGGGAAAGATAAAGATGATTGCCCCAGCTGGTTTAAAGCTGCCCATGAGCAGATAATGTGTGCCAGGAGATCAGGGGCACTGCCCCACCCGGCTGTGACAGATGGGGACAGAATTCACATTGCTGGCCACATCCTGCACTGTAACTCAGGACACTGGCACCCCCAGGGCAGCAAAGGGAGCCCCTGGCAGTGTCAGGATCCTGAGAGCCAGGAGGGGTGAAGCAGAGGGAGAGCAAAGGGATCCCCCAGCTCCTCGTGCCCTGCTCTCCCACTGACACAAAGGCAAACTCTCTGTGCACAGCCATGGCAGCAGGAGGGACACTGGCAGCAGAGGGGGAGTTGGGGTCTGTCCCTCCTGCAGGTGCCAGCCCTGCAGGTGTGTTTGTGCCTTAAAAATGGTGCTTGTCCTCCATCTCTCAAATTGCCCCTGAGGCACTGCCTCTCCCTGTGTGTTCCTTCATCCCCATGAGCTCTTGTGATTTATATTGAACTCCTGTGAATTAGATTTAAGTCTTGTGATTGAGATTTTAGATTTAATATCTTGTGTAAGACACAAGATTTGCCCCTGGGACCCCAGATCTGAATTTCAAAGAGGTTTTGTTTCATCTTCAGCCACTCTATAAGGAAACCATTGGCCCTTGGGACCCCTCAGCTCCTGAGTTCTGTGCCTTCCCAGCTCTCCTGGGTGATCTGGATGATGGCACAAGAGCAATGACGTTTTTGTAACTAAGATTTTATAAATTGCAGTGGAGAGATCACAGGTTCACTGACAGCAGAAGGAAAATGAGAATGAGAGGATGGCTGGAGAGAAGGAAAATGAGAATGAGAGGGTGGCTGGAGAGAAGGAAAATGAGAATGAGAGGATGGCTGGAGAGAAGGAAAATGAGAATGAGAGGATGGCTGGAGAGAAGGAAAATGAGAATGAGAGGGTGGCTGGAGAGAAGGAAAATGAGAATGAGAGGATGGCTGGAGAGAAGGAAAATGAGAATGAGAGGATGGCTGGAGAGAAGGAAAATGAGAATGAGAGGATGGCTGGAGAGAAGGAGCTGCCTGTTCCCTGCAGCTCTGGGGCAGAGTCTGTTCCTTGGAGCTCCAAGGGGCTGAGCCCCATCCCAGGGCAGCTCTGGGGGCCAGGCCAGGGCACTGCCCTGTGCTGCTGCCTCCAGGCACATCTGGCTGCTCTGTCCCATCCAAGGGTGGCAGCTGTGAAACCTCAGGCAGAGAGGGGCAGCAGAAACAGGAGCAGCAGCTGTGGCAGAGGACAGCACTGGGGCAGGAGTGGGAGGCAGGTCCTCACATTCAGAGTCTCCAGCAGACACATTTCTCCTGAGCAGGGACCCTGGGGCTCCCTTTACATCCTGTGACATCATTCCTGTGTCATTGAAACCAACCAACTGCTGCCAGCTCAGCATCCAGCTGAGACCCCAGCCTGGAACAGCAGCTCTGGGTGAGGACAGTCACCCAGGTGTCCCAAAAAGGGATGAGGGATGGCAACTCTTGGAGATCTTGGCATCTCTTGGAGATCTTGGCATCTCTTGGAGCCCTTGGCATCTCTTGGAGCCCTTGGCATCTCTTGGCATCATGTCTCTGGAGGAGGTCAAATTGTGGAAGGACAAGGCCCTGAGAAACCAAAGGTAACCTGGAAAATGCCCTGCCCTGAGCCCTCCTGGGGGCTCTCCCAGCCTGGATTAACCAAGGACTATAAATTATTGTTTTATTCCCACCCAGACTGCAGGTGCTGGAGGGAGAAGCAGGAATGCAGTGGGAGCAGGGGTTGGTGCCACAGGGGGCTGGAATGTGCTTCAGTGGCAAACAGGAATGGGATCAACTCCAACCAAGGGACCTGGGGAAAAACTGCCTGGGGAGAAAGAACCTCATGTACCTGCAAAGGCTGGGGCCAGGCAGCCAAGAGTGCAGAGCAAACCCTGGGTGTGCTGCTGGAGCAGAAGGTGACTGGAGCAGCCCTGGGGCATTGCAGCCCTGAGGGACAGCAGGAGGGGAGGGAGGGGATCCTTCCCTGCTGCTGGGACCTCACTCCCAGCTGGCACAGGGACCCCCAGTAGAACAGAAACAGAAGCAAAGCAGCAGAGGATCCCCTGAGCTGGGAATCTGGCACAGAGCAGGCACATGGGAACGTTGATGAGGCACCACAAAATTGGGATTCCCTGTGAGATCAGGGGGCAAGGGCCACAAACAGCCTGGGAGGAGGTGCTGGAGGGGCAAATCATAGGATCACAAAATCCCTGGGTTGGAAGGGACTCAACAAGGATCATCCAGGCCAACTCCTGGCCCTGCTCAGGACACCCCAACAATCCCACCATGGGCTGAGAACACGCTGAGTCACAACTCCTTGTTTGCCCACAGTGGTACCTGCACAGTGAGGGCTCTACCCTGAGTTCATGATGGTCACTCTGGCACAGAAGTGCTGCTCACACAGTTCTTGTAATAAATGAGAAACAAAAATCTTGATATTTAGCAAAATTTAGATTGCTTTATTTTATACAGACAGGGCAATGCAGTGCTGGGGAGACATGGGGGGTCACTGCCCACTCCACACTCCACCAAACCTGGTTTGCAGCTCCTTTTATAGTATGGTTTCCTTGTAGTAATCAATAATTGTTATTTTTTTGCTGTCAAAATTCTGCCAGGCAAGCAGTGGTGGTCCATGGGATTGCTGGATGATGTGAGTCTCTAGGAAATTTGTCAAGTCCTATAGATAACATCTGGTCTTGGTAGATAAGAAATGACAGAAGTCAGGAAGTCTGGTCTTAGGGATAGGCTGCAATTGATTGCACAAAGGCAGGAGATCTGATTTTGCAGAATCTACTGGGCTGTGGGAAAGCCTTGTTTTGCAAACTGTTAGTGAAACAGAATGATTTAATCTTATATTTTCCTTTCTTTAGTGTCACAGCCTGAGGTGTCTCGTTAGGCTTGAGATCACCTAGGAGGACATAAAGGTGGTCTGGACTCAGGATTTTCCCGATGCCCACCGATGAAAGACTGCAG
This sequence comes from Muscicapa striata striata, assembly GCA_030060385.1. Lineage (NCBI taxonomy): Eukaryota > Metazoa > Chordata > Aves > Passeriformes > Muscicapidae > Muscicapa > Muscicapa striata. The sequence continues at coordinate 63,859 of JAREIS010000402.1, forward strand.
GAGACAATTCTCAGAGGTTTCTAGGTTGTTTATTGTTTCTTATGTCAGGAACGTCTTGCCCAGCCAACAGCAGTCTGTTCAGCAAGGCAACCAACCAGGGCGGAGCGGTGCCTGGCAGAGGCAGGACTTATCTTTTATACTCTAAATTACATATTTGATATTTACAATAACTTTCCAATACACTACAATCTTGTTACACTGTCCAGCTTTGTCCCCATCCAATCTGTGACTCCCGGGATGCCACCCAACATGGGTGACATGAAGAAGAAGGACGAAGAAGCATACCACGCCCCATATCCTGACCACGAGTCCCTTAACATAAACATTCTTAGAAATCTATTTCATCTACATTTTAACAGTCTAATTTACACTCAGCTTAATTTTGTGGCTTGTATTTCTTCCCTGAATGTTTGTAAATTTTCCCAGGGGGTTAAATCCAGCCCCTGAGACACTTGGGTCTCATTACAAAGGTACCTGGGGCAGGGCTGGGGCACAGCTGGGGCACAGCTGGACAAAGGGAACCCTGGGCAGGGCTGGGGCAGGGCTGGGGCACAGCTGGGGCACAGCTGGACAAAGGTACCCTGGGGCAGGGCTGGGGCACAGCTGGGGCTGGACAAGGGAACCTGGGGAAGGGCTGGGGCACAGCTGGGGCACAGCTGGACAAAGGTACCCTGGGCAGGGCTGGGGCACAGCTGGGGCACAGCTGGGGCACAGCTGGACAAAGGTACCCTGGGCAGGGCTGGGGCACAGCTGGGGCACAGCTGGACAAAGGTACCCTGGGGAAGGGCTGGGGCACAGCTGGGGCACAGCTGGACAAAGGGAACCTGGGGAAGGGGCTGGGGCACAGCTGGGGCACAGCTGGACAAAGGAACCTGGGGCAGGGCTGGGGCACAGCTGGGGCACAGCTGGGGCACAGCCGGACAAAGGTACCCTGGGCAGGGCTGGGGCACAGCTGGGGCACAGCTGGACAAAGGTACCTGGGCAGGGCTGGGGCACAGCTGGGGCACAGCTGGACAAAGGGAACCTGGGGCAGGGCTGGGGCACAGCTGGGGCACAGCTGGACAAAGGTACCCTGGGCAGGGCTGGGGCACAGCTGGGGCACAGCTGGACAAAGGTACCCTGGGAAGGGCTGGGGCACAGCTGGGGCACAGCTGGACAAAGGACCCTGGGCAGGGCTGGGGCAGAGCTAGCACAGCTCCCGTGGGCTTTGGGATGAAATAAGTGGGCCAGGAGACCAGTCTCTCCCTTTTTAAAGCCTTTATTAAGGGCAGCTTTGGCTGAGGAACCCAAAGATTCCCACACACCACTGCTTTTTCCCAGACAACACAAAGGAGAAGAGCTCTGTCCTTTGGCAGAGCCAGGCCTTCTGTCCTCACAGAAATCCTCAGGAAAACACTGCTTGCTCTTAGCCCAGGGCTGTTATTTCAGCCAGGTGCTGAAGTTCTGGTGAGTGGGTGGGAAGGCTCTAGATGATGCTTTTCTTTCCTTGGCTGGAATTCCTCACTTGGGGGATTATTCTTGGTCCTTGATGTTATATTAGTTTGTGATTTCAAAGGGTCTTTACCCTTAGTGGCACTCCCATAAGTCCTTGCTGTCACAAGCTCATTTTAAAGGGGATGTGAGCATGGGTGTTGGTTTGGGTACTGGAAAAGGGGGAGGGACAGGAAGGCAGGAATATTGACACCTTACAGAGACATAAAACATCAAACAACCAACAGTCAACATCACACACCACTACAGACACTGATAATTCAAACATAACAATTCACATTCCATGCCTCACTTCAACCAGTTACTTCAGACATGGGACACACCAGGACTGTCCTGCTGGGAACAGCAAGAGGTCTGATGTGCCAGCTTTCAGCTCTGATTTCTCCAGTTTATTTTTTTCCCCAAGTTTTTGGTGTTTTCCATCACAAGGGCTAATGGGGGAAAGGTCTGTTCCCATCCCAGGAGCTCAGAAGGGAGGATATAAAGACAGGAAGGGGAAGGTTTGACCAAAGCACTCTCACTGCTCTGGAATCATGGCTCCACCTCTCTGTCCAGGACATGCAACATTTCCAAACTGGGTCCAGCAGAGGGAAGAGCCAAGCAGAGGGGATGTGGCTGAGCTCTTTGGGATCAAGGCAGAGCCTCTGAAGCACAAAGTGCCCACCCCAGGAGCTCCCTGGGCTCAGGTTTCCCACCAGTGAGGAACCATGGTTGAAATCCATGGCCCTGATCAGGCTTAGTTCAATGAATCTTTTTTCTCTCAATGGGATTTCAATGAATCTTTTCACAAATGAGCCCAAAAAGCAGGGAACAAGGAGAGGTTATAAATTCCTTTTCCCTCTGCTTTCTCCAAACTCCTCTTCATCCCCTGCTCCTGAAATGCCACAATTCTGGCAGTGGCATGGATCAGACCCACTGCAGCATTGGTGAGGCACCACAGAATTGGGATTCCCAGTGAGACCATGGGGAATTACACTGGAAAAAGTGAGAAAGGGCCCCAAAAGAGCCTGGAAAGAGGTGCTGGAGGGGAATGGCAGAGAACCACAAAACTCCCTGAGTCTGAAGGGATGCACAAGGATCACCCAGTGCAGCTCCTGCCACCCCAGCAATCCCACCCTGGGCATCCCTGTCCAGACTCTCCTGGAGCTCTGGAACCATTCCTGGAGCCTGGGCAGTGCCCAAACCCTCTGGGGAAAAACCTTTCCTGATATCCAACCTGAAGCTCCCCAGCACAGCTCCATGATAACCTGTCCCACATCTCAGATGTCCCAGAGCCCAGATCCAAAGACATTCCCATGAAATTGGGCCAGGTGGTGGATTAAAAACTCCCAGTGGATAAAGATCTCTGGTTTCTCCATCCTGTCCTGTGAGATTATGTTCACCTTGTGCCACATTCAGTATAACATCTTAATTTCACAGCTTCATAAACACAACCAAAACCATTTCCTCCTCATCTTCCTGGGTGTTGACACCACTGGGTCCCTGCAGCCCAAAATCTCTTTATTGAGCAGAAATTATTGTTTCCAGTGGTGCTTTGGAAATGGGCATTTTATGGTCCAGACTTCAAGAAACTGGAGAAATTGGACTTTGGGCTATTTCCCAACAGTCCCCTGGAGAATGCAGGACCTCTGCAGAGTTTTTCTTACAAAGCCCCAATATTCTGCAAAGAAACAGTTCATGATATCTTTTTTTCAAGTTTTATCTCCCAGTAAGGGTAGGTAGGTTTCAGATCCCTGAAATGTCAGTCAAGTATTTCAGTGGAAATCATTCCTTTGTGTTAATGTGGGATTCTTTGCAGGAGCCAGGATTGTAAAGTCTTATTAGAGCACTAATAGGCACCATGACATTCATTTCCCCTCAGTTGTGCCAGGGTATATTTTGGGGTAACTGCTGTATTTACTACTAAATAACTTGTCAGCAGGGCTCAGCACACTCCAATTTGCTGCCTAATAAAAGCCTTTCCTAAATTTCAGCACTTAAAAGATCAGAAAGTTTTAATTTTCTTTGAAAAGGGTCATTAAAAAAGTGTCATAAAAATTCTAAACATGTTATGAAAGAACTGTTCAAGCATTGAGACACTGAAAATCTCTCAGCACCATTTCTGTCAGTGGGAAAGCACTTCAAGATTAGATTTGAACCATCCTCCCTGTAATGAGCAAACTGAACTTTGAATTTATGGAGAATATTTTAAGATTCTTTCAGCTGCAGGGACTCGAGCAAAGCCTCATGTGTGGACTTGCCTCAGCATCTCCACACACCCCTTTGACAAGGTAAAATATCACCCAGAGCTCTGAAACTCTTCTGACAGATGGAGAAAAATGAGTGAGCACGTTGGAAATTCAGTTTTCCCAATGCCACCATGACACATCTCCAGACAGCACTGCCAGGCTCCCAGAGCCAATTTCTCCTGGTGTCTCACTAACCTGAAAGTGGAGCAGTTAAAAATAAACAGCATCATCTGCAAGGAAGGACACATCAAAGCCCAGCCCATCTGATCCTGGGTATTATTCACATTTTTGAACTCTGCTCGTGTCTTTTTCCTGCTGCCTTCAAAATTAATGAGTGGATTGAGGATGGGACTGGTGTCCTTGTGTGGCACTGAGTTACACAGGGAGCCCTGAGGTTCCCAGAGGCTGCAGCAGAGAAGTCACAGAGAAAACCAAAACCTTTCCAGCCATGGCTCCCTCAGCTGAGGGAAGCTGGTGACAGAGCTGAGACCCTTCAGCAGGGAGGGGATGGGACCACCCTGCTCACCCCTGACACTCCAGGGCCTCCAGAGCCCCATGGAATAGCCTGGCTGGGAAGGGACCTTTCAAAGATCATCTCACCCAGCTCAGAGCCCTCCTCAGATGCAGCAATGAGAGCCCCAGGCTGGTTTGGGTTGGACAAAACCCCTCCAGTGCCAGGGCAGGGACACCTCCACTGTCCCAGGCTGCTCCCAGCCCTGCCCAGCCTGGCCTGGGGCACTGCCAGGGATCCAGGGGCAGCCCCAGCTGCTCTGGGCACCCTGTGCCAGCCCTGCCCACCCTGCCAGGAACAATTCCTGCCCAATATCCCACCCAGCCCTGCCCTGGGCAGTGGGAGCCATTCCCTGTGTCCTGTCCCTCCATCCCCTGTCCCCAGCCCCTCTCCAGCTGTCTTGGAGCCCTTTAGGAGATCCCCAAACCAAGAGTTTTGAGCCCATAATCCTGATCTTGTGGCCACCATGGCAGCCCTTGCCACGTTCCCTTTTTCCTGATTCCAGCACACCCAGGGGTGCAGCCTCACAAACCAAAACCAAAACCCAGACCAAGACAATGCCTGTCACAGCTCACATGCTGCATTTGGCCAACACAGGCTCAGGGTTTCACCTCTGACAAACACCTGGATGAAATTCCCCCTCAGTATTAACCTGGATAATCCCAGCTGCTGCTCCCTCAGGTACATTGGGGCTATTTTGGAAAAGCTTCAAAGGTGCAGATTCACTACAATAGCATTGAAAATCATTTCTATTAGAGCCTGCAACTGAGGATAATTTTGTTTTGAAGGAGCTGCAGACATGTTAACCGTGGTCCCTTCCATTGGAGGAGGGCTCAGTCTGCAGAGCAGCACAGTGTGGGATGCTCAGCTGTGTCTGAGCCCTCCTGGGCACATCCTCCAGGCTTTGAGCCAGTGTGGGAGCACAGGGCTGCCCTCCCTGAAATACCCAAGGGATTCCTGCCTCCAGATCTTCCCACAGCCTCCCCTCTCATCCCCACATCCTTTCCCTCCCCAGTGTCACCCACAGCTCCAGCCTCTCCTCCTGCACCCCTGGCAGGGCAAAGAACAGCAAAGGCAGCTCAGGGCACCCCAGGGCACTGAACCCTGGGAGATGCAGAACAGCAGCACTGAGAGGCTCTGTGCCCACCCACCTGGGATTCCCCACATCTCCCACCCCAGACTCAGACTCCCAAGGTTTTGGCTGCTGTAGCTGCCCTAAGGCCACTGATGATCTTCCTGCAAGGAAGGACAGGCTGGGAGAGCTGGGGGTGTTCACTGGAGAGGAGAAGCTCCAGGGAGAGCTCAGAGCCCCTTGCAGGGCCCAAAGGGGCTCCAGGAGAGCAGGAGAGGGACTGGGGACAAGGGATGGAGGGACAGGACACAGGGAATGGCTCCCACTGCCCAGGGCAGGGCTGGGTGGGATATTGGGCAGGAATTGTTCCTGGGAGGGTGGGCAGGGCTGGCACAGGGTGCCCAGAGCAGCTGTGGCTGCCCCTGGATCCCTGGCAGTGCCCCAGGCCAGGCTGGACAGGGCTGGGAGCAGCTGGGACAGTGGGAGGTGTCCCTGCCATGGCAGGGGTGGCACTGGAGGGGCTTTCAGATCCTTCCCAACCCAAACTGTTCTGTAGTTCTATGATTCCATGTTTTCTTTTTCCATGTCTTATTTTCTAAACCAGGCCATGAAAAAAAGACCCAAAAAACCAAAAACCCAACCCCTGAATGTGAGGTAAGATCATGTTTTTACAAGCAGATTCCCCAAGATGATTTATACTGCAGGTGTGCAGTCTAGGATAAGGAGGGAGGGAAAACCTGCTTTCCCCCTCCTTCCTTTCCCTTTTCTTTGTAAAATAAGGTCAGTTCTTCTCCAAAGCCAATGGCTCTTCCAGCCAAGCCCTGCCCAGAGCCAGGCCTGAGCCAGCCCTGGGGGAAGCAGTCGCCCTTCTCTGGGCTAGGGATGAAATCCATGATTTTGGTGCAAGCTGGCACCGAGGCAGAGCTGGGTGTGAGTGCCCGAGGCAGGGGAGCCCCGCAGGCACCCGGAGAGCGATTCCCGGCCCGGGGAGGGCTCTGGGAGCCGCAGCCAGGGCTGGATCTGCCCGAGCTGGGCAGGAGCCTTTGCCTTCCCCCAATCCCGGCGCTCCTGTCCCCAGCCCGGGTGCCCTGCCCCTGTCCCGCTGCGGGGGGACTCCAGGAACTGATTCCCGGGACTCAGGGGCTGATTCCCCGGGACTCCAGGGGCTGATTCCCCGGGACTCAGGGGCTGATTCCCTGGGACTCCAGGGGCTGATTCCCGGGACTCAGGGGCTGATTCCCCGGGACTCAGGGGCTGATTCCCCAGGACTCCAGGGACTGATTGATTCCCCGGGATTCCAGGGCTGATTCCCCAGGGACTCAGGGGCTGATTCCTGGGACTCAGGGGCTGATTCCCTGGGACTCCAGGGCTGATTCCCCGGGACTCAGGGGCTGATTCCCCGGGACTCAGGGGCTGATTCCCCGGGACTCCAGGGGCTGATTCCCCGGGACTCAGGGACTGATTGATTCCCCGGGACTCCAGGGGCTGATTCCCCGGGACTCAGGGGCTGATTCCCCGGGACTCCAGGGCTGATTCCCCGGGACTCCAGGGGCTGATTCCCCGGGACTCCAGGGCTGATTCCCCGGGACTCCAGGGGCTGATTCCCCGGGACTCCAGGGGCTGATTCCCCGGGACTCCAGGGGCTGATTCCCCGGGACTCAGGGGCTGATTCCCCGGGACTCAGGGGCTGATTCCCCGGGACTCAGGGGCTGATTCCCCGGGACTCAGGGGCTGATTCCCCGGGACTCAGGGGCTGATTCCCCGGGACTCAGGGACTGATTCCCCGGGACTCAGGGACTGATTCCCAGGACTTGATTCCCCAGGACTCAGGGCTGATTCCCCGGGACTCAGGGACTGATTCCCCGGGACTCAGGGACTGATTGATTCCCCGGGACTCAGGGGCTGATTGATTCCCCGGGACTCCAGGGACTGATTCCCCGGGACTCAGGGGCTGATTCCCCGGGACTCCAGGGGCTGATTCCCCGGGACTCAGGGCTGATTCCCCAGGACTCAGGGGCTGATTCCCGGGACTCAGGGCTGATGCCAGCCCCTCCCCTGGTTCTGGGAACGCTGCTCCCGCATTTCATCTCTGGGAAATTCTCCCAGCTCCTCGCCCAGACCCAGGAGAGAATTTCAAGGCGAGGGGTTCGCTCGCAGCTCCTCGCTCCCCCCCCGCGCCGGCACCGTGCGGGGGACACGGGGACATGGGGGACAATGGGGGACATGGGGGGCACAGCGGGCACAGAGGGCAATGGGGGACATGGGGGACATGTGGGACATGTGGGGCACAGCGGGCACGGGGGACATGGGGTAGCTGCGGGAGCTGTGTCCATCGTGTCCATCGTGTCCATCGTGTCCATCGCGGGCCTGTCCGGCGGGCACTGGCTGCCCCAGCTCGGTCCCAGCCCAGCCCAAGCCCGGTCCCAGCTCGGTCCCAGCTCGGTCCCAGCCCAGCCCCAGCCCAGCCCGGCCCGGCCCAGCCCGGCCCGGCCCCGCAGCGGCTCCGCTCCCCGGGCCATCCGCACCTTCCCGGCAAAGCGGAGCCCGAGAGCCGCTCGCGTCCTCCCGGGCTGTCCTGGGCTGCGGCCAGGAGGGCTCGCTGGCTCCTCTCATCTGCTCTGCTTCGGCCACCCAAAGAGCCTTTGTCAGGCTGGAACACCCCATTTGGAGCAGGGACCTTCAGCCGAGCCCACAGCCCCCAGTGGGCTGGTGAGAGACCCCCGAGGAAAACCCTGCGAGGCAGAGGCTGGATCCCTGCCGCACATCGGGGATGGGAAGGGCAGGGCGGGGAGAGTTTGAACTAAAAGGAGATGAAAACCTCAGCGGGGTCCTGCCGGCTCAGCCAGGACTGAGCAGGCCTGGTTGGAGATCCTGGCTGGGAGATCCCCGGGCAGGGCTGCACATTCCCACAGCTGGCACCACCCGGGGCCACCTCCTGAGAGCCCCGGGCTGGCACCGGCTCAGCCGGGGAAAGCTGCTCTGGGAGCCAGACCCACTCTGCAGAGACAGGCTGGGGACAGGGACAGGGACAGGGACCTGCTGCCCCCGGCACAAGGCAGGAGCAGGGCAGGGATGCAGGGACAGCTGAGAGGATGGGTCATGGCTGCTGCTCTGGCAGGAGGGACTGGCTCCGAGGTGATTTTCTCAGCAGAAATTTCTGGCTTCATCCCACATCTGCTGATGACTGATCCAATGACCTGACCCCACCAAGGCAATGGGAAGCCTCCAGGCCAGGCTCCACAGCCCCTGAGATCAGACCTCCAGCCCCTCCCAGTCACCTGCCCATCAGCACGAGGTTGGATTGACCCCAACATTTGCTCTGGATTTAGAGACCTGGAGTCTCCATAGTTACAGAGCTGCACTCGTGCAGAGCTCTGAGCCAAAAGGTGCTCCCAGGGAGAAAGTTGGTTCTGAGACTGTGCTTGGGACAGCCTGAGCCAGTGTCCTGCTGTCCCACAGTGTGTCCTGCATCATCCCAAACCTTTCCTCAGCTCAATGAGCTTCTCCACCTCTAGCCCTGGCATGGAGCCCCTCTCTGGGTTCCCAGACCAAGAATTACTTCAGTAACTCTCTCCTGAGGCCCCTCAAGCTGCTGCTGATGCCTCGTTCACCCCTGAGGACCCATGCTGGATCAAATCCTGGATCCTGTATTTGGGAAATCCTGCACGTGTGACCCCCAGAGCTGGAGTCACACCCCTGCCCCAAGGGCAATGCTGGCAGCTCGTGCTGCAGGAAACCTTCATTAACAATTTAACAAAATAACTTCTTGCTTTTCCATGAGGTTTAGGTGCTGCTGGGAGAGGTTGGGAAGGAAAACATCAGCGTTGCACAGAGCAATTGTCACTGTCTGTGGGGTCTCCTGAGCCTGAGTTCCCCACAGCAGGACATTTAGGTGGTTTAGAGTTCAGGTTTTCCCAGCCCCATCACCGAAGAAGCAGTCACAGGCTGTTTTCTGAGGTTTCCAAGGTTGTCTATTCTTTCTTATCTAAGGAATTCTTTCTCTAACCAACAGAGGTCTGTTCAGCAAGCTGGTCAAAGGCACACTGCCTGCCCTTGGGCAGGACTTACCTTTTATATTATAAATTACGTACTTAATGTTTACAATTATTTTCCAATACATGACACCTTTATTACACTGTCCAACTTTGTCCCAAACCAATACAGTGATGCTATCCTGGCACAAAGATGGATGGCATGAAGAAGGAGAAAGAAAAGACATACCACACCCAAAATCCTCCATCTTAACCTTAAACACCCTAATATAAACATTTCTAAAAATTCACTTTTCTACCTTTTAATTTATACTCTACTTATTTTTTGTGGCTTGTAATTCTTCCTGCAATGTTGGTAAATTATTCCAGAGGCTGAAATCCAGTCCCCAGGTCCTGGGCACTTTGCCAGGCCCTCTGAGCCCCCTGCCAGGGGGGTCTGGGGGCATCCAGGGGAGGCAGGGGAGCAGCCTGGGCTCCCCCAGGCAATGACCCCGGGCTCTGTGTCTCCACAGCCACTCGGGAATCTGCCTTTGTCCACGCCATCGCCTCGGCCGGGGTGGCCTTTGCTGTCACCCGCTCCTGCGCCGAGGGCACCTCCACCATCTGTGGCTGCGACTCCCACCACAAGGGACCCCCGGGGGACGGCTGGAAGTGGGGGGGGTGCAGCGAGGACGCCGATTTCGGGGTGCTGGTGTCGCGGGAGTTCGCGGACGCGCGGGAGAACCGGCCGGACGCGCGCTCCGCCATGAACAGGCACAACAACGAGGCCGGCCGGACGGTGAGTGACCGGGGACAGCGAGGGCCCAGATCAGGGCAGCTCCTCCTGATGGGATTCCCAGGCAGCGACTTCCTAGGGTTGTTTTCCAGGGCATTGCATTTCCTCTCCCTCCAAACAGACAGGGAGGGTTAAGAGCTCAAATATTCCTTGATTCCAATGCAAACAGAATTCCAGAATGGTTTGGCTTGATGGGGCCTTTAAAGTCCATCTTGTTCCACACCTCTGCCATGGGTAGGGACACCTTCCACCCCTGTCCAGCCTGGCCTTGGACACTGCCAGGGATCCAGGGGCAGCCACAGCTGCTCTGGGCATCCTGAGCACCTTCCAAGGCCATAGTACAAACCCAACCCCAGGTCAGCACTGGATGAAGAGGATTTTCCTCCCAGTGCCTCCTTCCTGCATGTTCCCTGTTATAACATTATCCCACCCAATGATTCCTTGAAGTAGGTGATAGTCACAGCCTCATCCAACGGAATATTCCATTCCATTCCATTCCATTCCATTCCATTCCATTCCATTCCATTCCATTCCATTCCATTCCATTCCATTCCATTCCATTCCATTCCATTCCTGCAGTCAGCAGGTACCTTGGCCTCTGTCTGCCCTGGGTCATTTGCAAACCCAGTGGGACCTTTCCAACAGTGCTTGAAGCTGACACTGATATGGGTTTTGCACACCACAGCAGGCAGAGGTGGAAGGAAAGAAGCCTGACAGCTTCCAGTACAAAAATCCCCCACCAAACTCCAGTAATTTTATTCAAAATCAGTGATTATTTTGCTCTGCACAAAGGAGATTTTGGTGAAGAGTCCTGTCTCTAGACTTCCAATTTGACACACTTTTTAGTACAAACTGTTGGATTTGGGACATAAATGAAGAGTCATGAGCAAGGAGATGACAGGGATTAGTCTCTATCTGGAGGGCTCTCAGCCCTCAGCTTCTCTGAGCTCTGACTGTCCACACAGATAGGACAGGGAGGACCCCCATGGAAGGATCAAACACTTGGACTAGGTTAGACTGGATTAGAATAAATTAGACTGGATTAGGTTGGGTTGGGTTGGGTTGGGCTGGGCTGGGTTGGATTGGATTGGATTGGATTGGGCTGAGTTGGATTGGATTGGATTGGATTGGATTGATTGGGCTGAGTTGGATTGGATTGATTGATTGGATTGGATTGATTGGATTGGATTGATTGGATTGATTGGATTGGATTGGATTGGGTTGGATTGGATTGGATTGGATTGGATTGGATTGGATTGATTGATTGGATTGGATTGGGTTGGGGGTTGATTTGATTGATTGGATTGGGTTGGGTTGGGTTGGGTTGGGTTGGGTTGGGTTGGGTTGGGTTGGGTTGGGCTGAGTTGGATTGGATTGGATTGGATTGGATTGGATTGGATTGGATTGGATTGGATTGGATTGGATTGGATTGGATTGGATTGGATTGGGTTGGGTTGGATTGGGTTGGATTGGATGGATGATCAGAGCAGCTGCCCACCTCAGCTGTACTTTTGTAGTGTGACATCTCTGGAGATTTTTAAAGCTCCCCAGCATCTCCAGCCAGCCCATGCTTACAAAATCATAGAACCAGAGAATATCCTGGGCTGGAAGGGACCCACAGGGTCATGGATGGCAGCTCCTGTTCCTGCACAGACACCCCAACAATCCCAGCCTGCCCATCCCTGGCAGTGCTGCCCAAACTCTCCTGCAGCTCTGGCAGCCTCGGGGCTGGGAGCATTCCCTGGGGAGCCTGGGCAGTGCCAGCCCCTCTGGGGAAACAACCTTCCCTGAGATCCACCCAAATCCTCCTGGCCCAGCTCCAGCCATTGCCTTGGGTCCTGTCACTGGTCAGGAGGGTAAAGAGATCAATTCCATCCACTGCTCCTCATGAGGATGCTGAAAACCTCAGTGAGGTCCAGCCTCAGTCTCCTCCATCTGAACAAACCAAGTGCCCTCATAAGGCCCCTCCAGACCCTTCCCCATCCTTGTGGCCTCCTTTGGACACTCTCTAGTGGCTTAATGCCTTTTTATGTTGTGGTGCCCAAACCTGCCCCCAGAACTCAAGGTGAGGCTTCCCAGAGCAGGCTTAGATTAGACATTTAAACCCGGGTGGGTGATGGGAAGCAAACCCTGCACTGCAGGCACTGCTGACCCTGTTTCCCCCCAGACCATCCTGGACCACATGCACCTCAAGTGCAAGTGCCACGGGCTCTCGGGGAGCTGCGAGGTCAAGACGTGCTGGTGGGCGCAGCCCGATTTCCGCGCCATCGGGGATTACCTGAAGGACAAATACGACAGCGCCTCGGAGATGGTGGTGGAGAAGCACCGCGAGTCCCGGGGCTGGGTGGAAACTCTCAGGGCCAAGTACGCGCTTTTCAAGCCGCCCACGGAGCGGGACCTGGTGTACTACGAGAACTCGCCCAATTTCTGCGAGCCCAACCCGGAGACGGGCTCCTTTGGCACCAGGGACAGAACGTGCAACGTCACCTCCCACGGCATCGACGGCTGCGACCTGCTGTGCTGCGGGCGGGGCCACAACACCCGGACTGAGAAACGCAAGGAGAAATGTCACTGCATCTTCCACTGGTGCTGCTACGTCAGCTGCCAGGAGTGCACGCGGGTGTACGATGTGCACACCTGCAAGTGAGCACCGGCGGGTCCCAGGGGTGGAGGATGCTGCAGAGCAGGGCCCGGGGCTCCAGCAGCAGCCCCGCACTGCAGAGATGGCACAGAACTCCTGATGGCCCGGCCAGGGCACGGCCAGGGCACCGAGAAGGCTCTGGGCACCTCAGCCACGCCGGGTGTGACTGCATCCCTCGGGCAGGGCAGGACAGGGAGGGCAGGGACGGGACAGGGAGGGCAGGGATGGGACAGGATGTCTGGGGACACCAGGGACAGTCCCAGCAAGGCTCAGCCACACGAGGCAGAGCTGCTGCCACAGCAGCTCCCGAGCTCCCAGCTCTGTCCTGCACCACAGGTCCAGCCCCTGCAGACACCAACACGGGGGCTCAGGTGGAAATGGATTTTTCCCAGTGAAAGCTCCCCCAGCTGCTGTGTCCTGGTCTCAGCAGATGTGGTGGGGAGAGGAAAGGAGCCCCCACACCAGCCCAGCTCCCTCCTTCCTGCTCCGAGGTGATGCTGGAGAACCAAACCTGTCTGGGCACATGAACAGAGCCCGGGGTGGTCTCTCCTTCCCCCTCCCCTCTGCCCTCTCTGCTCCTCTCAGCCCCACATCTCCCATGATCTCCCAAGGAGGACGGCAGGAAGGCACAGCCCAGAGCTGACCCTCTGGCACCTGGGCCAGGACAAGAGCAGGGCACAGGGCACTGCTGCCACCTGGAACAGGGGACACAGCCCCATCCTGGTCACTGCTGCCACCTGGTACAGGGGACAGCACCATCCTGGTCACTGCTGCCACCTGGTACAGGGGACAGCACCATCCTGGTCACTGCTGCCACCTCTTACAGGGAACAGCACCATCCTGGTCACTGCTGCCACCTGGAACAGGGGACACAGCCCCATCCTGGTCACTGCTGCCACCTCTTACAGGGGACAGCACCATCCTGGTCACTGCTGCCACCTGGAACAGGGGACAGCACTATCCTGGTCACTGCTGCCACCTGGAACAGGGGACAGCACCATCCTGGTCACTGCTGCCACCTGGAACAGGGGACACAGCCCCATCCTGGTCACTGCTGCCACCTCTTACAGGGGACAGCACCATCCTGGTCACTGCTGCCACCTGGAACAGGGGACACAGCCCCATCCTGGTCACTGCTGCCACCTCTTACAGGGGACAGCACCATCCCAGGCACCTCCTGATGTGCAGCTGCCCAGGAGAGGGTTGTAAGGGTCAGGGCAGTACCTACTGACTGAGCATTCCCTGACATGACCTCCCATCCCAGAGGGAGCTCAGGGGTCTCTCTGGGGACAGGTTACCTGTCAGATGAGGTGCTGCACCAGCTCTGAACAGCAGAGATTGCAGGGAGAGAGGGAATTTCTGTCCCAGCCTCCTTGCCAGCCTTCCCAGCAGAAGCTGTGGTCCCACAGCACGGTGGCAGGCAGAGCCCTCCCCTGCCATGGTTTACTGAGCTGTCACAATCACCAGGGAGTCCCCCAGGCACAGTGCTCTGTGCCATGAGCAGGGATTTGGGCCCCCCATCCCCTGGCCATGCCAGAGCAGCAGAACCAGTGTTTGTCCCCACCTGCTCCCCAGGCTGTGCCCCTGTCCCTGAGCACATCCCTCTCCCTGGGGTTACCTTCTCCAGGGGTACTGACCCGTGAAATTAAAAACTAATCACTCCCTGTGTCCTGCTGGGCTGCAGGACCAACAGCCACGTTCAAACACAGCCAGGCACTGAATTGCAGGGAATTGTGGCTGCTGCTCCCTCTCCCCCTTCCTGGGGATGAGCAGCTCTGGAGCTGCACAGAGCAATAAGGGGGTGAGAGCCCTGGCAGGGAGCAGGGCAGGGCCCTCAGGACCCCAGCTCCCTCCCATGCAGTGCCAGGACGAGCTCCAGACCCTCCAGAGGAGCCTTTGCTCCCGAAAATGAAAACCCCAGAGAGCTCCAAAAGCCTCCCCCAGCTGGAGCCACGCCGTGCTCTGATCTGCATCTATTTAAAGTATATATTAAATCCCACGTCTGGAAAGACTCCCAGTACCCGACTTTAAACAAAATCCCTTCTTTGTTTGTTTGTTTTTTAATCAAGAAAAGGTATTTAATATTAAATAGAACATTTATTGCCTTGTAATTATTTTACTGTAGCCAGGTATTCTAGCACTGAATGGAAGATCTTTTTCCATCAATCTGCTGTATCCAAAGTTTTGTATAAAGTTGTAGAGGTCGATTTTTTTTTATTTTATATTCAGAAAATTTCTCTTTTTATAAGCATTATTTATTATACAATGTATATACTTGAGTTAACTAAGATTATATATTATATAAATATATATATTTGGAGAAAAATATATTTCAACTTCCATTTTTTTTGTGGTACATCATTAAAGAAAAGGTAAAAATTCAAAAATATGCACTTGCCAGCTTGTGTGGTTTGGCTCTGAGGGTCCTGCTGAACAGCTACAGAGCAGGGGGTCATGACCCAGCTGCTTATGGACAGGGACAGCCAGGGAATGATGGAATCCCAGAATGGTTTGGGTTGGAAGGGACCTTAAGAGTCACATAGTCCCAATTCCCTGGCATGGGCAGGGGTATCTGTTACAGGAATCAAGCCAGTGATGGCAAATAGAAGAGATTTGACAGCTGAATGCTGAGATTTTGATTCAGGGAGTGCCAGGGCATAGTGTGCACAACTGAGATTCAGCACAGAATTATGGAACCCTTGGGTGAGTCCAACCATTCCCAGCAGTGCCAAGGCCACCACTGATCCCTGTCCCCAAGTGCCACATCCACACTTTTAAACCCCTCCAGGGATGGGGACTCCACCCCTGCCCTGGGCAGCTGTGCCAGGGCTGGACAATTTTCCATGAAGAAATTCTCCCTAATATCCCATCTAAACCCCCCTGGCCCAGCCTGAGGCTGTGCCCTCTGCTCCTGTCCCTGTTCCCTCACTGCCCCTCCTGTCAGGGGGTTGTGCAGAGCCAGATTAAATTCAGCAATGGATCAAAACAGGCTTCAGGCTTTGTCCACTCCCTAAATGTACTCACAGGCTGTCTCTGAATCACCTTCCAATGCTTTGGACAGACCAAAACCTAAATTTTCTCATATAAAAACAACTTCTCCTGTCCATGAATAATTCTGTGGCTGTTTCTGCAGCATGCCCCTCACATCAGAAATGCTTTTAAGTGCACACAGTTTTCCACTGCACTGCCCTCAAATGTACCTGTCTGAAGGGCAAAACAAATATAGAACCACTCAGTATTCTTGCCCTGATCCCCAAATTGCACACAAAGCCATCCCATGGATCCATGTGCTTGGGCAGGGTGTCTCTGCTGGTGCTGACATGTCCCAGTCAGAGAACTTAGCCCATGGAAGGTTCTGGACTTCACAGCTCTGGGGGTGAAGTTCTCCCTCTGCCCACCTGCCCCAAACCTCCCTCCACCCCACACCATGCCCAAAACCCATTCCAGCACTTTCAAATCTGCCTCTGGTCAACACCTCCATTTCAGGGACACATTTCTGGAAAGTTCAAGGTGAAAGTTCAAGGGTAAGGAAGGTGAAGAATTTTGCCCTTCCATTGAAAGCAATATTTATTTATTGTACATTTTTTATGCATTTAAAGCCACTCTGCCAGGAGGAGCCATGGGGAACACACAGTGGGGGGAAGGTGCTGCCCTTCCCTTGTGCCACCTGCAGGAAACATCTCAGATGGAGATGTTGGAATAGAGGCTGGAATGGGTCAGATGCCACACCCTGCAGCCCACTCTGGTTTTCCAGCCTTCCAGGTGTGGGGTACCCCCAGCCCACACACCCACAGACACACCTGGGGCCTCCTCAGTACTGCAGGGCTCACACAGCTCCAGCAAGGGCTGGACCAGAGTCCTCTCACTAATTTCTGTAACAGGGGCCAACTATTCAGGCTGGGTAAATTCAATCCAGGCACACTGAGGCACACACTGAGCAGCCCAGGAGCAGCTCTGCTCCTCACACACACCAGCACCAGACACAGATGGCACCCAGGTCATCACAAGGAGTTGTGCTTTTTTATTGAATCCATTGAATGTGCAATTAAACCAGATATTTATTCATCAATATAGTTCTGGACACAGACACGATAAGGTTTACATCATTTGCTCTGAAATATAAGTTACTGTGTGCTGCTGCCACTCAGACTGGCAGAGGGAAGGGAGGAACAAATAAATTCACAAGATCATACACAAAATGAGAGGGAACCACCACTGGGACTCACAACAGCATCACAACACAACAGCACTGCCAGAGGAGCAGAGTGGAGTGCTGGAACTCCACCTGCTGTGAGCACACTGAGGACACCAGGACTCCCCTGGGCCTGGAAGGACCTGGGGCACCCTCCTTCCCTGGGAACACCTCTGCACTCCCCTGCTAGCCCTTACTGCGGCTCTGCTCAAGTTTAGGAAGCTACACTGACTAAGATCTGCAACATGGCTTTGATTTCATGCCCCACCACACTGAGGTATGTTCCAGGAACCTTCTGGAAGGAGTGGAGCCCAGGGGGAGCAGCCTCAGCATCTC
This sequence comes from Muscicapa striata striata, assembly GCA_030060385.1. Lineage (NCBI taxonomy): Eukaryota > Metazoa > Chordata > Aves > Passeriformes > Muscicapidae > Muscicapa > Muscicapa striata. Next base: position 81,097 of record JAREIS010000402.1, read on the forward strand.
CCTGAGGCCACAGGACTGCGGGAAGGAGCAGAGCAAGGTTTGATACATTCCTTTATTTCAGTGCAAAAACATGGCAACACACATCTCGTGCACCTGCAGAGCTTGGCTTCCCCTCTGTCTCTAAGGAAAAATTTCAACCTTTGGTAACATGGCAGGAGAAAGGGATAAAATGAGGCTGGAGGATCCCAAAGCTGCCAACTACAGGAACTCAGGAAGAGCTGGAGGCTGGAACTAGCATCTCTAAAACTGTTGTTGAATTAACAACAAGATTTGATGCCTTAAATACTGGATTTGGAAATCTCCTCTACTCTGATCAACACTTCCCTGCCCTCCTCCAGTCCCCAGTGCCACCAGCAGTGTCCCACCAGGCCCCAAAACACCTGGATATAGACAGGGTGGGTGCAGCACCCAGGCTCTCCTGGCTCTGTGTGGGGTCTGGCTCAGGTTCAGTGAGGGGTGGGCTGACAGCACAAGAAACCTTCACCTGACCAGGGTAAGACAGAGCAGTGCTTCAACATCCCTCCCCCAGCCTGGCAGGTTATGGGAAGCCAGGATCTCTTTCTCACTGCAGGAATGCTGGACACAAGTGAGGGTCAGCCCCAGACCTCACAGGACATTCCCCCTGCTCAGCCCAAAAGGCAGCCTGGCTGCACAGAGACAGAAGCACAGTGTTCTAGGAGACACTTCCACGTGACATCAGAATATCAAAGACAAAGAATAAAGATACTCTATTGCACTACACATGCAGGTTCCACATGGGGCTCTGGGGATCAAGGGAGCATTTCACTTGGTCCAGTGTGTTGAGCACAGAAGAGTAAAGATCCCAGTGTTTGTTCTCCAGGTTGGTCACTTTTCCAGCTGTTGATCTTGCACTTGGTCCACCTTCAGTCTAGGGTAGGGACTCTTGCAAAAGAAGCCAAATCCATCAGGAAAGCATCATGCACATGTATAAAGCATCAAGCACACACTGGAACCCACTCACATGTAGCCAGGATAGATAGTGGTGTGAGTTTCCCCAGCACAGGTACTGCCCTACATGTATTAGAAAGTCATTCTCTAGGAGATGCCACTGTCCCACTGGGCTCAACTACTCCCTGTGGCACCTATGGGGAAAGAGTAGGACAAGAAACCAAAATTCCAGATCTTAGATAAACAGATGGATTTTAACTCAAGCAGAATCTCTTCTGACTTACTTTAGTTAAAGAAAAGTAAATTTTGGCCCAGTATCTCATGGACACTTTAAAAGCCAAGGGTAAATTCAGAAGAGCAGAGAATTCAGGCATGCAGGTTCCCAAATTTTCAAGACCTCCCCCCTCCCAAACTGCTCTAAGAACTGCTCTGATACAGCTCTGACAATACAGAGGGGCCAACAATGAGAGCAGATACACCCCACTGCAGGTTCCCCCAGAGCAGCTCAGTTCTGAGCAGAAAAGAGAATTTAAACACTGCTTTGAAATAAAAGTACTCACGTTCCTTCTTCTCTCAGAAGAGCCAAGAACTTTTTCACCCGATACTCAGGATCCATCTGAACACCAAACAAAACATCCCCATTAGTGCCAGGCAGCCAAAAAAGGCACAGAATCATGGAATGTTCAGAGTTGGGCAGGACCCACAAGGATCATGGAGTCCAACACAGGCACCCCAACAATCCCACCCTGGGCACCCCTGGGAGCTGCTGGAGCCCTGGCAGCCTCAGGGCTGTGCCCATTCCCTGGGCAGTGCCCAGCACCTCTGAGAGAAGAACCTTTCCCTGAGCTCCAGCCCCTCCCTGGCTCCTGCTCCTGCTCACAGAGAGCAGAACTGGGGCCACAGAGGCTGCAGGAGCTGTGTTTGCTCTGCCTGGGCTGTGCAGCAGCTGTGGGGCTGCCAGGGCAGGCACAGCCCTGCACCATGAGCAAAGGTGCAGGACTGGCCCAGCTGTGTGTGCTCCAGGGCAGGGATGGCAGCACACACAGGCTCTGCTTCATGGCACCTCACACCCACACCCTGCTGCCAATCCCAGCCAGGCCCACCCCAACTCTGCTTCCATCAGCCCCTTCCCACAACTGGGGGAGCAAATTAAACAGGAGAAAAGGGACTGAGGATGTTCTGGGTGCTCCTTTCCCCCCAGAGGCAGCAGCACAAACCTGAGCCAGCACAAGGCTCTAGAACAGGCAGCACCAATGAGTGCTGTGGATCCATCACCCAGGAACAGCCCCCAGGGAGCAGAACTGCCTCCCCAGAACAGGGACAGGGACAGGGACAGCAGGGATGGGGACAGGGATGGAAGGGAAGGCTCAGGAGACACTCAGGCTGCTGCTGCAGGACACCAGCTGTAGCTGCATCTGTCCCTGTGCTGGTGCACAGGATTGCTGGTCCTCTCATGGAATCACTCCAGGAAATCTTCCTCAGTTTTGCACCAAAACAGTGAGTGAGGACTACAAACATTTGGAAATCAGAAGTTGCTGCTTCTCAGAATCTTGGTCTTGTATTCTAAAAGTTCTTGTGTCCTGTAAACTCCAACTTGTGTTCCCTCTGCAAATTCCATCACCAGCCCTTATCCTCACCATGCTGGCAATCCAGGGGATTCACTCTGGGAACACCCAGGACATGGAGCTGTGAAGTCTCCTGGTGTGAGGTCCCCACTTGGCAAAACACAGGCAAGCCTTAAAATAAAAAACTGGGACTCATCCTTGGAGTGGGGAAGCAAAGTGTCAGCCTGTGCCACCAGCGAGGCCAAATGTGGGTCTGGAACTCCTCCATCCCATCCTATCCATTTTACATCCCTAAAGGAAAATTTCTTCCCATTCCAGATGTGAAGAAGCCATCTTTTTAAAATTCTGTCTGCTGCAACAGAGAGCAACACAATGCCTTCAAAAACAGCTCAGAAGAAAATAAATCCTAAACCAACAACAGTGTCCCCAGCAATGTGGGGGAGAAAGAGGCAGCAAGGATTTCTCCTTTGTGCTAAGAAAAGCCTCAAAATGTAAAACTTCCCATGGCTGTGAGATAGGAGAGCAAGGCCAGTTCCTCAGTGCCAACTGCTGAGCTACTTTTAGATTAGAAAAATAAATTCACTGGAACAAGAAGATTTAGAGGAACTTACTGAGGCTGCTGAGCATTTCATTTGGGGTTTGAGCAGCAAAGAACACTGGCAATAGTCAGGGTCCAGGAAGAGGAGAAAGGTGAACCCCCCAAGAGAGTGTTTGGAATGTGAATACCCAGGGACTGAGAGATTGTGCCACCACCACACAGGAGAGCAGAGAGAGGCTGTCTGCAGGGTCCCCAGCACAAACCTTCTCCACAACCTCTCCCAGCTGACAGCTGGCTGCAAGGAAAGGCTCAGCTGTCACTGTGCCAGTGTCCCAGTTCTGTGGGGGCTCTGGCACCTGGGGACAGGCTCAGCAGTGCCCTTGGCAGTGCTGAGAGGGCTCTCAGGAGGCTCTGCCCACCCCAGTGACTGTGGTTCTGTCAGAAAGGCTGAAGGCAGTTGGCACAGGAGCCCTGAACTCTGATTACCTGGACATCTCCTTCCTCTGGGGGCACCCACAGCTCCAATCCACACCACCAGACCCAGCATGGGACCCTCACCTGGCCAAGAGTCCAGAGTCTTCCCCACCCTGCTCTGCCCCCATGGCTGATGCTGCTGAAGCAGGAGGTTGGACTGATCAGAGAACACCCTGGGTGGGAGGGGACCCACGGGGAAGGATCATCCAGTCCAACTCCTGCCATTCACAGACACCCCAACAATCCCACCCTGGGCACCCCTGGAGCCCTGCTGGCCTCGGAGCTGTGCCCACTCCCTGGGCAGTGCCCAGCACCTCCTTTCCCAAGAGCAACAGATGAGACTCAGGGGCATGCTGACCTCTCTTATCCTACAGTCCCACAACAACCCCACCACCTCTCTCCCTGTATTTCTGAATGTTTCTGATAAAACCTGACCCCAGCTCCAGGTGGGGCCACAAACAAGGAGTCATTTACAGACCAAACCCAAGGGACTGAACACTGAACCCACCCTTAAGATTCAGAGGAAGACACTATGTGCACATTTTTTACAGAGAATTCAGTCACCTGGCATCTAATCAGCAGAGTTCTGAGACATTTCATCCATCACTTGGAATTTTTAATTCCAAGTGGAAATCTCCTTCTAAAAAGCTGTGGTACAACTAAGTTGAAAACAAGATCCAGCACTGCACTTCTTCTCTGGTGTAATTGTGCTTTCCTGTGAGAGCCTGGCAGATCCCAGCTCACTGAGGGTTCCAGTGCCCTCAGATCCCAGCTCTGCTCACTCAGAGCCTGCACTGCTCTCCTGTATTTATAGCAGTTCAGCAGATGGAGTCATGGAAACACCTCAGACCTTTTGGAACAGAGCTGGTTCATATTTAGCTGCCATATGCTGTTACCTCTGCTGTTACACAACCACCTGAACCCAGCAGCAGAGCAGGAACCACCCTGCTGCCAACCCTGCATGGGCAGCAGAGGGAACCCTCAGTGGCTCTAGGGACAGTGGCAGCAGCTCATGTTTGATGCTCAGGGTGTGAGAAAGGCACAGCCCCAGCTCTGCTGTCCCCTCCCAGCCTGGCTGCTGCTGGACTCACCTACACAGCAATGGTCTGCTGAAAAGAAAGAACACCCAGGAGCAGTTTTCCTGCACAGCCTGGGGCAGAGTGAGGACTCTGTGTCAAGTGTCACTGCTCACAGAACCATGGAACATCCTCAGTGGGAAGGGACCCACAGGGATTACCCAGCCCAGCTCCTGTCCCTGCACAGACACCCCAACAATCCCACCCTGGGCATCCCTGGCAGTGCTGTCCAAACTCTCCTGCAGCTCTGGCAGCCTCGGGGCTGGGACCATTCCCTGGGGAGCCTGGGCAGTGCCAGCACCCTCTGGGGCAATAATCTTTTCCTGATATCCACCCAAAGCCCTGTGACCCAGCTCCAGGCATTCCCTCAGTTTCTGTCCCTGTCTCAGAGCAGAGATCGGAGCTGCAGCCCCACTGAGCCCTGCCTGCCCTCAGTCTCCTCTGCTCCAGCTGAACAAGTGACCTCAGCTGCTCCTCCTATGGCTTCACCTCCACACCCTTCCCCATCCTCAGGTCCCTCCTTTGGACACTCTAATTCCTTTCTATCCCTATGACACTGCCCAGAACTGCCCCCCAGGAGTGGAATGGGCACAAGGGCCAGGCTGGGAACAGGGCTGGGGTCAGCATTCCCACCCAACTCAGAACTGCCCATGATTTGCAGAACTTCCACCTGCAGCTTTGAAATCAACCAGCAGTTCAGGAGAAAGCAGCACAGAACACATCCTGTGTCAGAAGAAGGGACCCATTGTCAGGGCTCAGGGAACACAGCAGTCCCTGAAGGCCAGCACCCCTTAAACACATTTAATACATGTGAGCAATGACTTACTGACTTGCCTGTAGGTATGGAATTAAAAGCCAAGGAAGAAGAGGAAAAAGTAATCTAGATAAATGACTTTATTCCCTGAGGTGACATCCAGTCAGAGCACATCCTTAGCACTGAGCAAGTTTTAACAGAATTGAGAGGAGTGAACAGAGGGGTGCATGACTTGTCTGCTCTGAGCTACAAGTCCCTTCACTTCTGCCCTGCCTCTGCAAGGAAGATCTGAGGACAGTTCACTCAGCTGCACTAAATCCATCTGATGTGAGGGGGGCTGGGGGAGCACTGGGATGTCAGGGGAGGATTAGGGCTGCACCCTCAGCCCGTGTCAGCATGAGCACCAGCTTGCTGCCTGGCTCCAGGCATGGGTGCTGCTGCGGGGGAGGGCTCAGAGCTGCATAGTTCTACCCTCTGCAATTATTTTCTTTAAAGTGCTGAAAGTGGAAAATAAAGAGAAGAGCAGCTGAACAGCCTGACAGATTTATCTTCTTCAGGGAAAGAGCACATACACCTGGACAGGCACCTACTTCTTTAAAAAAAAACCTGAGGTGATTGCTATCTGCAATCTTAACATTCTGGGTGGAGAGAAGAAATTCCATGAAAGGTGAGTTAATCCAACCCCTCCCAGATGCTCTGAAGTGCAGCTCTGAACAGCCCATGGGCACAGGGGGATTCAAAGATCTCTGTGGACCAAGATGTGGTGATTTCTCTGTTCTGAAAATTTCCCCTCACTGCAAATTAAACCAATCCTAAGGCTCCCACTGACAGCAGGGATCTGCAGAGAAGGGAAGCTCCAGGGCTGCTGCAGGACCCCAGTCCTTCCTCCCCAGAGCCATTCCTACCTGTAAGGACATTTCTATCAGCATCAGCAGCTTCTTGATCCCGATCCAGACAGGCTTCCCTTTGACGTTCTGAGCAATCGTGCTGCGCTCCTTGTCTTTGAAGTTACCCAGGAGCTGGGGGAAATCATTTTAAAAAATCAACAACAGGAGACTGAGAGAAGGAAAAATGGTACCTACCTTGGGAGAAAGGGAATGGGAAGCTAGAAGCATTTACTAGCTGAGAAGGAATGTATCTTACACAAGGCAAAGCACAAACAAAAAATTCTTAAATTCCCTAATGGTTTTTCCTATAACATCCCTTATCCAATAGTTAGTGCTGTGCTCTTATGCTGCACTCCAGCTCTTCTCCAGATCAGGGTCTACAAGGAAAGAAAGGGTCAAGCCACAGGGAGTTTCCACACCTGCTGCAGGAGTGTCTGTGTCTCTCAGGCTTCAGTGACACCACCGCTGGGACAAATTTGCCAATGGCACCAAAGATTTGCCTGTTCAGTTTATTTTAACAGCCCTCAGTATTCACTACAACTCCCACTAGGGCACAGAATAAGGAGACACTGAAGGCAGGAATTTATAATTCCCCAGCACCAAACACCTTCAGTTGATGCTGTTCCAATTCACCAGAGCTCAGCACCCTCCGGGCACACTCAGTTTAAGTGTCCCAATTATATTCATTATCCACTTCCATGCACTTGGAATGCTTCAATCCAGACCACAAACCTTTCCCCAGATCTACTGTTCTCTAATTTTGCCTTAATTTAATTCATGAAAAAGCAAATTGCAAAGCCTCAGAACCGCTGTGTTATGACATTTTGTCAAGTAGGATGGTGTTACCAGACACAGCTACTGCAAAATCCCTCATTTCCAGCAAATTTTGAGCATTTGTCATGCTTGAACTTCTCCTCACCTCCAAAGCCTCCATGAGCTGCTCCCCAGTGGCAATGTTGGGCACGTGGATGGTGGTGCTGAAGGCATTCAGCATCTCCATCTCCTGCAGCACGTCCTTGCGGCTCGTGGTGCCGATGATCAGGAGCTTGCGGCCCTGCCCAGGCAAGGGGGAGAGTCAGCAAAGGGAAAACTGCAGAGAACCAGCCTGGGGAAGGCTCAGCTAACTACAAATGATAGATTGGAAATGGCCATTGAAAAACCCACTTCAAACAAAATTAATAGGATTAAATCTGGCAGTAATTGAAGTCGCCAACAGCAGCCACAGGAGAGCAGGATCAGCTCTCGGAGCCATGCCACCAACAGGGCCCAGGAATTGTGCTGCACAAAGCCCCACCACACTCACAGCTCCTCCTGAACCCAGCATTATAAATAGCTGGATCCTCATTAAATTTAAAAGCCTGAGCAAACTCCCACTCCCAAAAGCTGAATTACAAATGACTTCTCGGGGAACAGCCTGTCTTTAGGAATCTGTGGGTACAGTGAATTCCCTGCTCCTGCACAGGCAGTTCCAGTGGAATTCCAGCTCAGGCTTTTGAACAGAGGTTGCTGTGAATCCTTGAGTTCCCCCTGCAGCTGTACAGGGCAGTCCCACTCCAACAGCCTCCAATTCCCAATCCAGAGTGCACAGAGCAACCCCAATCAGCCCAGGCAATAACAGGTTCATGAATAATAGAGCAAGTTGTGGAAAACATCAGCTGCAAATGCAAATCCACTGCTGTTTGTTCACCTTGCAGAGCCCCTTCCACTGCTATTTCCCTGTGCAGGTTGTGGACACTGCTCCATATTGGCTGATGGAAGGAGCTGCTGGGATTGCCAGGCAGGATCATCAGTCCCTTTCCTGTCCCAGTACACAGAGAGCCATGGGCTGGGAGGGGCCTGGCTGGCCAAGGACCCCCTCTTCTGCTGTACCAGAAGTTTGGCTGAGGCTCCAAGAGTGAAGTGAATGCCCAGTGCCCACCCACAGGGTGCTGGCACTGCCCAGGCTCCCCAGGGCATGGTCACTCCTGGAGGCTGCCAGAGCTGCAGGAGAGCTTGGACAGCACTGCCAGGGATGGACAGGCTGGGATTGTTGGGGTGTCTGTGCAGGAACAGGAGCTGGATTTGATGATCCTTGGGGGTCCCTTCCCACTCAGCACACTCTGTGATTCTGTGCAAGTTCCATATTTCAACTTCATTATGTAAAACTTCATCATTATAAAAACAAAACAAAACCCTAAAAATTGTTCCCAGAATGAATCCTGTAACTGCTTTGCATTCTCTTGACAAAGGATGAAAACCTATTTAAAGACATCTTTGATGCACAGTGCATCTTCCCAGGCTCTGCTCTTCCCCTGCACTTACTGCACTTACACATTCTGCTCCTGCTCCAGCTGTTGGACACTGAGCAAGATCCTCAACTGGGAATAAGCTCGAGTGCTCACTTCAAGCTTGGTTTTAGTCCAAGAGAGAAAAAGGAAGGAACATGTGGCAGGTGGAACCAGAGCATGTCCCAGGCCACCAGTGCCACACAGAGCTCTGCTGGGGACACTGTGCTGCCCCTGCTGTGTGAATCCCCATCTGCAGCTCAGGAGGCACCACAGCACCACTGAGGCACCTTTGGAAAAGAGAGAAAGGGGGAAACCAGCCAATTCCTGAACTGAAAATGCTGGGTTAGAACTGCAGTGGAAGCAGTCAGTGTGACAGAGCTGCAGTGGAAGCAGTGTGATGTTTCAGGGCTGAGGTCCAACACTGCCTGCAGGTCACCTGGGGAAGGGCACAGTGTCCTCAGGAAGCAGCACCACAGCCATCCCATGGTATTTCTGCCCCATTCCACAGGTGCTGCTCCCACCACATCCTGCATGGCCACAGCTTTGCAACTGCACAGGATTCCTTTCCTCTTGGATGGTCCAGCAAAGGCCAGGACAATATTACAGCATTTTACAAGTTTGAGCCAAATCAGGAAGATCTGGCTGGCAAAGATGAAAACCCAACACACCCAGTGGAGAGAAAGTGAATGGAGTTTGATCCTCACTCCCACAGGAACTCAGGAAGTCCCATCAGGTGCCCATTTTCATGGAACCATGGAATCCTGGAATGGTTTGGGTTGGAAGAGACCCTAAGACCATCTTGTTCCACACCCTGCCATGGACAGGGACACCTCCCATGAGAGATTCCCAGCTAAAGAGGGTTAAGTGATGCTCAGCAGCAGAAAAGCTTTTTGCCTGCACAAAGACAAAATTCCAGCAGCTTCCCACTGTGGAAAGGGTTGGTAAAACAGGGTGGAAGCACTGGTGTGGCAGTTGTGTGAGATGAGTCCCCAAAAAACACCTGAACCATACCCTGCTCCTGAGCCCTCAGGTGTGGCACAGACATCTGCCCCCCAGGACAGGGCTCAGAGGCACCTTCAGCCTGCTGAGACCCCCCTGGCAGGGCAGCAGAACTCCAGGAGCACTCAGGGACTATCACAGAACTGACTGGCAACATTTCATCCCAGCTCTGGCTTTGCTTTCATTTGTTCTGTATTTCCTCACCACCCTGTGCTCAGGGAGCTCCTGTGGCTGATGCTGCAGATCCTGTAACTCAGCAAAGGGAATTGCTGCTCCCTTAGCCAAGGAATGCTAACCAGCCATCCACAGGCACCTCAAACAGCTTCACTGCTACACAGCTGAGGTACAGAGGAAGCCAAGGACAGACCCCTGACCTCCAAAACACAGAACAACCCCTCCTGCAAGTGCTGTACCACCCAGACCCATCTGCTTCACAAGTGCTCCTCCTAAAAACTAATTTATTACTGCATGGAACTCTCAAAATCCTGAACACCTTGGGCAAGGGGCTGTGTTAATAACAGTTTCCCATAAACTATGAGCATTTTAGAGGGGAAAAAACTGCTCAGCAGCACCCAGGCAGTGTCTGTTCCCCAAATATAGCTCCCAGCATGTGTACAGTGCCTGGCACACTGATCAGGCATCAATCAAGGGGATAACGACCTCAGAGTGGCTGCCTGAGGGATGCTTCCCTCAGACATTAATGAAGTCTGTGCCTGATTACAATAAAAATGGAATTTACTTGGAGTTTCATCAGGAAAGGACACAGGCAGCACAGCAATGTCACAGTGAGGGGAGTTTTAGCTCCTGGCACACCAGGTCTCCACGACTGATGTCACTCTCAGCTACTGGAGCCCAGATGACACATCCCTCCTGCCAGGACAGCTGCCCCCACTCTGGACTCCTGCAGCAAACATTCCCTAAAGGACCAGCTCAGGGGTGGCAAACCCAGCCAGTGGCACTCTGAGTCACTGGCCCAAAGCCATCAGGCACTGGGTGACTGCTGCACACACTGACAGGGCTCCAGAGCCCTGGCACCACTGAGCAAACCACTGATATTCCCTGTGGGAATTCTGTGGGAACACCAGCTCCATCTCACTCTGTGTGCAACCACTGGGACAGACTTAGAACAGGAAAACAGGATCATCATTCTGCCATGTGAATCCAGGAGTTCCTTCCTGTGTCAAATACAACTTCAAACCCAGCATTTGTGAGCTGGGGGTGTTCACCTGGAGAAGGAAAGGGTCTGGGGACACTGGGCAGGGCTGGGAGCAGCCTGGGACAGTGGGAGGTGTCCCTGCCATGGCAGGGGTGGCACTGGAGGGGCTTTAAGGTCCCTTCAACCCAAACCATTCCATGTTTCTAAGATTCTGTTTAGTTGGACAAGTCAGAGAAAGCACTGGGGATGGTCATGGTTTAGGGAATAACTTCCCCAAATAGATCCTTAATAAAAACAGAGATGTTTATAAAATCATAGGTGGTGTAGAGGACATGAGGCAGAGACTGCTGCTTGTCATTACAGAAACCAGGGAGCACAAGAAGGAATTATCAAACATCAGATAAACTGAACTGAAGGGTGTTTGCTCTCACCAACAGCTCAGCTGGACTCAGGCAAGCACAGTGCTAAGAATGGAAAGGCTTAACAAGGTTGAAAAGCACCAGGATGAGTTCCCAGAGGGCAGATCCATCAGCAATTTTTAGATATCTCTGTTAAAATCTATTCCCAGGTCCCTGAACCACTGACGTGGTTGGGAGCTCCTCAGAACAGATGGCTACTCCACAAAAGTGTTTCAAATTTTTAACAGCACCACCCAAAATATACTGATTTTTCCCTGCTTTCCTCAGAAGAAGCCATGCCTTCAACTCCCTGCCTTTAACCCTGACCCCTGGAAAGCAGCCACAGTGACCCCAGCACTGACAGGGTCCCTCCAGCTCCTCAAACTTTCAGGCAACTCAACAAACAAGTGAGAATCCCCAGGGCAGCACTGCTTGTCCCAGGAATTATGGAGGCAGCAGGAAAAGGCATCAAACAGGACAAGCTGCCCTCACCCAGTTCCTCTGCACTGACACACACCAGGGCAGATCCCAGGGTTTGTTCTTGTTACAGGATCCCAGAATGGTCCTGGAAGGGGCCAGGGTGCCACTCCCAGCTCCAGCAGGGTCATCCCAGAGCACACAGCACAGGACTCCATGTACTGCTGAAATGGTCCCATTTTCAGAAAAATTCACTTTCTTCATCCTTAATTTCTGCAGCAGCCATGGTGAAGGCAATGTGCCACGTGTTCAGCCACAGCAAATCAGGATTCAAGCCAAACTTCCAAAAAACCAGGTATAACATGTGAGTAAATTATCAAGGAAGGAGGAACAGCTTAAAATTTGGTGTCAGATTCACAACCAGGCAGTTCCAGCCCAGTTCTGCCATCGCAGAGATCAAACACAGGCACAGCCTTAGACCTGGATTCATCCTGTCCATTTTTAGGCAAAGTGCCCCAATTTGGAGCCCAAGACCCCCCTGTGCTGACAGGGGGACAGTGCAAAGGGTGTGTCCTGCCCTTCTGCCTTCTACAAGAGTGGTGACCCCAGAGCTGGCCCCTCAGCTGCAGGGATTTCACTTGACTGAAGGGTGTTCTTGCAGAAGCTGCTGGAACCAAGTGAATTTTCCAGGAGGGATTCCTCTACCACAGCAGCACATCTGTGCCCAGGGGGAGCCAGAACATGACACAGACTCTGCTGTGAGCAATTGGAGCCTCAACACAGCAGTGGAGCCTCAAACTACAGAATTTCAGCAAATCCAGCCAGCCCCAGGCAAGGGGAGCCTGAGCCCTGCTGGAACCAGGCACTGGTGACACTGGGGTACCTCTGTCACCCACCAGCTGCTCCCTGTGCTCAGGACCTTTGTACACCTTGATTCTTGTGTTTGGGGTGTTGGGAATTCCTCACATGCAAAGGGAGAAACACAATTCTCCAGGTTTCTGCATATAAAGGTAACATCACTGATGACTGGAATTGCTTCCAATTCACACCAAGTGATGTGGAATCAGGAATGCATCTGAGATTACACCAAACAAGGAGATTATTCCCCCATAATTTTCATCAACTGGCAAAAGCCTCCAGTGTCCCAGTGAGAAAAGGGGCTGGGGGCTTTGGGAGCAGTGGAAGGGCAGCTCCAGAAGAGGGTGTGCCTTGGAGAGAAGGGGCTGGGGGCTGTGGGACAGTGACAGGACATCCCCAGGAGTGGGTGACCCTTCAAGAAGATGGGCAGGGGGCTGTGGGACAGTGACAGGACATCCCCAGGAGTGGGTGACCCTTCAAGAAGAAGGGCAGGGGGCTGTGGCTGCAGGGGTGGGTGTCCCTTGGAGGGCACCTTGCTCAGGCAGAGTTCCCTGCCCCGCCCAGCCCGTGCCCCTCGGGGACACCGAGGCCCTTCCCAGCCCATTGCCATTGCGGGAAGCAGCAGGGAGGGCCATGTGAGCCTGGCTGGGCTGGGCCGGGCTGGGCTGGGCCGGGCTGGGACAGGATAGGATGGGATGGGATGGGCTGGGCTGGGCTGGGCTGGGCTGGGCTGGGCTGGACCAGGCCGGGCTGGGCTGGGCTGGGCCGGGCTGGGATGGGCTGGGCTGGGCTGGGCTGGGCTGGGACAGGATAGGATGGGATGGGATGGGATGGGATGGGCCGGGCTGGGCTGGGATGGGCTGGGCCGGGGCGGGATGGGATGGGCTGGGCTGGGCTGGGCTGGGCTGGGCGGGCGGGATGGGATGGGATGGGCTGGGCCGGGATGGGATGGGCTGGGCTGGGCTGGGATGGGATGGGCTGGGCCGGGCTGGGCTGGGCTGGGCCAGGCTGGGCCGGGCCAGGGCTGGGCTGGGCCTGGGCTGGGCCGGGCTGGGCTGGGCTTTGCTGGGCTGGGCTGGGCAGCCTCCAGCCCCGCTGTGACTCTGCATGCAGATGAAGCAGCCCCGGCCCTGGGAGCTGCTGCTGCTCAGTTCTCAGGGCAGTCCTTTTCTCTGCTCGGCTCCCTGCTGAGACAGCCCTTTTCAGCCTTTCCATCCCCCAGTCCCTGCTCCTGCACAACACAGGCAAACTTGATTGAATTAAAAACCCAGGAGAACATGGTTTATTTTCTTCTCTTCAAGGCATTTCAGAAAAGATTTTTAATTGGTTTAAAAAAAGATGCTGAACAAAATGCAATGGTTTTCAGCCCTCTTGAAGCAGCAGTAACAGATAGCACTATTTAACACTGCTGAGTGGAACCACAAGCAGGAGCTGTGACTGGCAATTTAAAGCAAGCTCAGAGAGGTTTCTAGTTTATTTAAAGTCTAAAGTGTTTACTCTCAAAAGAAAACCAGAACCTTCAAGTGTTTGCCCTTCCCACACCATGTTCCAATAATCCAGCCTCCCTCAGAAGAGCAGAGCCTGGGAGGCAGCTTTTCCTCCACCAATTCAACAGAGACACACACCTCGATGCATAATTAATAACATTTCATCCCAGAAACACTTCTCTTCCACACAGAGCCTCCAGTGATTGCAGGGAGCTGCTTGCACATCAAGAATATCCCTGCAAGTGATGTGACACCCCAGTGAATTCCAAATCTGGGCCACAGCAGAGGGAGCAGCTGTGCTGCATCCACAGGGATGGGACACAGGGAATGGATGGATGGATGGATGGATGGATGGATGGATGGATGGATGGATGGATGGATGGATGGATGGATATTGGAAGGAATTCTTCCCTGTGAGGATGGGGAGGCCCTGGAATGCAAATCCCAGAGCAGCTGAGGCTGCCCCTGGATCCCTGGCAGTGCCCCAGGCCAGGCTGGACAGGGCTGGGAGCAGCTGGGACAGTGGGAGGTGTCCCTGCCAGGGCAGTGGATGGGCTGTAAGATCCCTCCCAACCCAAACCATTCCATGAGTCGTTGAAATCAGCTCAGTATTTCAGCCCCCTGCCATGAGTGAAACACCAAAGCAAAAGGGAACAGATATTGTCTCCCCAGCATCCTGCCAGGAATTTCTCTCAGCACAAGGATGTCCCAGGAGATCCCATTTTTACAAGCAATGATGCTAAACCACGATCCCAGTCCCACAGGAATCCATGGTGCTCTGACCTCAGGTCAGTACCACTGATGCTGGTCATGCACTCAGAGCCTGTATCTGCACCTCACACTACAGCAACCCCCTGAGATCAGCCACTCCCTGCAAGGAAACTGCTCCTCAAGAGAATTTGTAACCTCAGAGGGACTTGGAAGGTGTTGATAAACCCTCAGGATTATCCCCATCATGGGCTCCTCACTTGAGCTCAAAACCTCCAATCTCTGGGCCAAATCCTACCTTTTCCACAGTAAACTGTCACAGCAGAAAAGGCCTTTTCCTGCACCACTCTGTTTCTTACACAGCTTTGGGTTTTTAAATGCCCAGGATCCCCACATGCCATGGCTATCCCAGGGAACTCACTACAAACACACCAGGAAGAGCCCTGCTCCCAGAACTACCAGGACAGCCCAAAGGGCCCAGCTCACCCCATATCCAACCCAGACATTTAGAAAAAAAAAAAGAAAAACCCCATATGATCAATCAACCACTGACATTTCCTCAGCAAACTCACTCTCTACCCTCCAACAATTTATGGCTTAAGTCACCATAATATTGGCTGTCAAGGCAGAGTCTCCCAGCCCCCAGGGCATTTCAAACCCTGCTGAGCACAAATCTCTGCAACAAGCACAAACTTGGCAAATATCTGTGAGCTCCAGCCCATGTCCTGCTCTTGGGAGCCCCAGGTGCCACCCAAAGGGCAGCCCAGCAGCAGCACACACTCAGGAAGCAATGGGCAAATGGACCATTTCATACTTGGTGCCATGGTCCAGCTGAGGTGTTAGGGCATGGGTTGGACTGGATGATCTTGAATTGAATTCCTTTGAAAAATGAACCAAATCAAGTTGTGTTTTCCCTACTGAGTTATGGGAACAACCATGTCCTGGCTGTGCAACAACTGCACAGAGGTCAGTGATGGCAGGAGTGATGAGACCAGGGATGGCTGTGCTGCTCCACACAGGCAGCTGCTCTGCTCCAAGCATGTGATACAACTTGGATGCTGTTGTGTCACAGACTTCATGTGGCCTAGAAAGCTCACTGGGAAAATCTTTGTTCTCCCAGGCTGACACGGGGAACTCAGGGCCTGTGGCATTACAATTGAGTTCAAAGTCCTGGATTTGAAAGGTCTTTTCACCAAACTCTCTAATGAAAACAACACTCACACACACATTCCTGTGCCAGGATATTAAACATGACAAAAAACTGACTTCACCCAGACTGTGCTTCTCTGCTTTTTCCTGACACCAGCTTTCAAGGTGTTCCTGTTAGGATGTTATTTATTCATGCAGATACTCTCACACACAGAGAAGAAATGCAGTGAAGGACAGGAAAATGGCAAAGAAGAAAGGAGTCCCTGCCTGCCTGTCTCAGCCAGCACAAGCTGCAGAACCCTCAGCACCTGTGATGTTCTTAAATCTCATTGAGCCACAAAGTGCAAACAGACAGGATCAGCACGAGTGACAAGATCTTAAGCTTCCCTCAGTCATTGTAATTAACACCTCATCATTTCAAGTTAAGAACAAATTAAACCACTGACAACCACAATCACAGATTACACAGAAATTGATTTATAAACAGGGAGGGAGCACGTGGCTGAGCCAGGGGTGGATCTGGCCTGAACAGCTCCTCAGAGGGCAGGCAGCTGCCACAATCCAGCTTTACTTGGTGAAGGTTAAACTGGTTTCCTTAGTCAGTATTTTTAGGACTAACTGCAGAAGATTCAGCCCCCAGTAATTAGATATTTGAAGCTGAATCCCTTGTGGTTATCCTAGAAATGTCCAAGTGAATGAAGAGCACAGGCTGGGATTAACGTGGCTGACTCAGACAAAAGCATTACCACCCCTGGCAGCTCTCAGGCAGACACAAAGCTCCCACTGTCCCAGTTCCTGCAGGAACAGGGATCCTGCCTTACCTGAGGGGGGGCTTTCTTCAGCAGCACCAGAAGGGCCTGCAAGACCAGATTGGAGAACCGAGGTCCAATTGGGACATAATCTGAAAGGAAAAATGCATTTTGATGCTCACAGAGCAGATGCACATTTAAGGCTTTATTGTGTCAAAACCAGTTCAATGCTCCTGATAATTTCCAGTTTGCCACGATTCAACATTGCAAATGCATCAATACTTCTGCAGCAGCAGCCAGCACAGCTCTCCCTCCTCCTGACTCACCTAAAAGTCGCTCAATGTCATCCACAACAACACAGCTGAGCTGGGACTTGTAGGCATCATCAAAGATCTGAAAAACAGAGAAATATCTCAGTGTTAAACCTCAGCCCCAGGACTATGACAGCCATAGCTGGGCCTGCTCATGTGGGTTCAGCTGAGCACAGCAGCACTGAGAGGAATAATCTGAGAATGAAACACGTAGGTAATGAGAGACCAGCCTCCCTGCAGGCAGTAAAACACTGCCATCTCCACAAATCCAGTTTATCTGTTCATTTACCCCTTACTCTTGGCAACAAGCAGCTGCTCTGAGGTTCACTGTAAGCCAGGGAGAAACCAGCACCATTCCTCTGTTTTTGGAGCTGGGGCAACACTGATAATGTAACACACACAGAGAACTTCCCCAAGCTTTTCTCCTCAGGCTGGACACTGGGTACCCTGCAGGGAGAAGGGACTGGCTCAGGTGTGGATCTCAGCCCCAGCCACCCTTCCTGGAGCAGCACAGTGTCCTGCACAGCTCTGGGTGTGAGCAGCAGGCAGCACTAAGGACAGCAGTGCTGCTACAGCCCTGCCTCCAGCAAACCCTGATTCCAGTGAGTCCAAAGGCCTCCTTTTGGAATCTAAGACACAAACTGAACCCCCAGTTACAAGCACATTGCTTCTCCCAAGAACCTTCCTTCCCTTAGAACCTCAACCCTGCACCAATGTGATCAGAGTAACACTCAGCTCACATGCTCCATTCAGTACCATTCACCTGAGGTGTAAGTGCTGGGCTGCTCCAGGAAATGAAAATGTTCAACTCATTCACATTCCCCAGCTTCCCCAGGCTGTTAAAGCTCTTGTTTAGCTCAAGACCCACCTCAGAATGGGTCCTAGTCCCACTCAGGCAGGATCTGCTCTCCCCAGAGCACCCCTAAATCCTTCCTGCCTCCCCCTTCACAGGCAGAGTTCCAGAGCTGCTCATGCCAGATGTGTTCTGCTGCACTGCCTGCCAGGGTTACACAGCAGAACACAGCCCTGAAACCTTCCCCCACTCCCTCAGTGCCACAAAAACACTGTGACAGGAGTCTGGAGTGACAGCACAGGAGGGAATGGCTCCCACTGCCCAGGGCAGGGCTGGGTGGGATATTGGGCAGGAATTGTTCCTGGCAGGGTGGGCAGGGCTGGCACAGGGTGCCCAGAGCAGCTGGGGCTGCCCCTGGATCCCTGGCAGTGCCCCAGGCCAGGCTGGACAGGGCTGGGAGCAGCCTGGGACAGTGGGAGGTGTCCCTGCCATGGCAGGGGTGGCACTGGATGGGTTTCAAGGTCCCTCCCAACCCAATCCATTCTACAATTCTGTGATACATCCATCTTTATAAATAAATACATGGAGGATTTCCAGACCTAGAGAGAGCAGGAAACACCATCCCAAAGGTAATTCCCCTTTCCCTCCCCTGAAAGAACCCAGAACTGGGCTGGCACCAGGCACAGGGGGACACACACACCCACCTTCTTCATGGCCTGGCACTTGGCTGTTTCAGAGAACCCAATCATCTTATCAGGAGAACAGATCTTGATAAAGGGGAAGTTGGATTCTTCTGCTATTTTTGCTGCTAAAGCAGTCTTCCCACTGTGGGGGGGGCCTGAAGCAAAGGACAAACAAGGGATAATAAACATGGGGGAAAACAGCTCTGACAATGCTCAGTGGGGATGATACTTAGGGGATGTTTAGAATTCCATCCAGAGGCATCTGCAGTGTGAAATGAGCATTTTTCATGCTTGAAGAAGGAACACACTAACTCCTGGTGCAACCCAATCCTCCACATGAAGGCAATTCATGGAACTACTTGAGTATATGCAGAATGATTTGCCATGACACAAAAGAGGACATTACACTTCCTGCAGGAGCAGCCATGGCACCAAAATGTGTGAGTTTGTGTTTTGGATAAATTTCTTGAGCTTGTGTCCTGTCTCAGTATGATCTCTGCTGGCACCTTGGCAGACAAGTCAGCAGGAACACCAGGGAAAGGAACACTGGCAAAGACAATTTGTTATTTGCCCTGAATTCACACCAGGATAATTCAGAGACCAAAGACACACCTGAATCCATGCACCTCACATGAATCAGTTTGTAGGGACAGAAGAAATTGCTGGGCACTAACACAAAGAATTACTCAGGTTAACTCCAAAGCTAAAGACCACAAGCAACAGTGGTAATCCATCTTTTTGGGCTTTGGGAAAGGAAAAAGGGAAGAAATAAATAACAAATTCTATTCCAATATAACAAATTCTCCTCCAAAACCTATAACAGAGATACTGGAACCACCTTCCAATATCTGGAAACTCTCCTTAGTCAGTAACAGTCTGGATAGAGGGAAATCCACCTTTAACTGACAGAGACACCTCAATGTGGCTGTTTGAACTCAGCTAACTGCACTGATGAGCTCTCCAGTGACTTCAAAGAGAATTGAGACAACTCACTCAGCTAGAGACATCTCCACTGTAAACCAGCCAAAATCAGGTTATGCATTGGGTACATTTTGGTTCTTAACTGGGAACATTCCCTTCTCCCCAGCACAGGATTCCCTCTGGCTGAGGAGACAGTTTTAATATCCAAAGCAATTTCACCCAAGCCAACTGAAAGAGCCCAATTCCATTTCCCCCCCAAGGTGTTTGCTGCAGCAGCAGGATGTCAGAGGTGGCAGGCAGCAGGGTGTCAGAGGTGGCAGGGGCAGCAGCAGGGTGTCAGGGGTGGCAGGGGGCAGCAGCAGGGTGTCAGGGGTGGCAGGGGCAGCAGCAGGGGGCAGGGGGGCAGGGGAGCAGCAGGGTGGCAGGGGTGGCAGGGGGCAGCAGCAGGGTGTCAGAGGTGGCAGGGGGCAGCAGCAGGGTGGCAGGGGTGGCAGAGGTGGCAGGGGGCAGCAGCAGGGTGGCAGGGGTGGCAGGGGGACAGCAGCAGGGTGGCAGGGGTGGCAGGGGGCAGCAGCAGGGTGGCAGCAGGGTGGCAGGGGTGGCAGGGGACAGCAGCAGCAGGGTGGCAGGGGTCAGGGGTGGCAGGGGGCAGCAGCAGGGTGTCAGGGGTGGCAGGGGGCAGCAGCAGCAGGGTGGCAGAGGGCACTGCCAGGCTCCCAGCTGTACCTTCCAGCAGCATGCTGACCAGGGGGGTGCGGTCGCTGTTCTTGGTCTGCTGCACCAGCAGCTCCCCATCATCCAACACCCTCGTTACTGGGTCCCCCCACTTAATGATCCCATTCATGATGTAGCTGGCATAGTCTTCCTGGTTGGTTCCAAATGCCTGTAGAAGAGAGGGAACACTTCTTTCACCAAAAAAATTTTTCATCCCATCAGAAAAACCATGAAACAATTAAACAAAAATGACCAGGAGCAAGGCTCTGGGAGATGCTGCAGTGAGCCAGCCCCAGCCCCTGGTGACTCACATTCCACATTCACATCCTCACATTCAGAGGGCTGAACACAGGTGCAGACCAGGCACGTTCAGGAACATCTTTTCCTACACCCTCACAACCAGTTCTAGTCAGTGCAAGTTGCCAGTGGGTTCTGACTCCACACTGTGTGGAGAAAATTCTCAAAAATGAGGCTTAGACCTCCTCCTACAGCCCAGGGTAAAGCTGTCATCCAGGAATTGTAGTGGCCTAAAAGGGAAAGCTGTGACAAGGAGAACCCCCCAACCTGTTCTTTATCTGTTTCCATTCTCTTTATGACTCTCCAGGCAGCAACAGGCAGAGAGAGCTCAGAGCTCCCCACTTGTAGAGCACAGGACATGTCAGCACCACTGCTGGGGGATCCCAAAGGAAGCTGCTCCTTCCCATCACTGTTCCTGCAGTGCCCCTGTGCCCCCTTACTGGTTTGATATCATTCTCCAAGGATGCAAAGAAATCCCCTCTGGTCACACGCAGGCTCTCTGCCTTCTCCATGTCCACCTCCACTTTGTTGCTGGCCTAGAAATGCAAAAAAGGACACTGAGGTCAGCAGCAGCACCCAGCTCCTCCCCAGCTCCCTCCACAGCTGGGTCAGTAAGGAAATGCTTCTGTCAGGGATTTGCAGGGTAGCCCTGGAGCCATCCCCACCTGTAAGAGCCACCCCCAGCCCCACAGAGCAGCCAGGGCAGCTGTCCCACCCCTCTGGGTGATGCTGAAGTGCAGAGGGTGGCTGTGACCCCCATTTCAGAGAGGACACCCCAGCCAGGAGCAGGACTGAAGCTCTGGCCCATCCCTGTTGCTGAGTCAGCGAGGCTCACACTGGTGCCAGTGTGGGACTGACCTCAGCCCAGTTCAAACTTCCAGAACTTACTGGGATGACAGAGGTACCCTTTGAAACTGGGAACTAAGACAAATAAACTGTGTTAACCCTCAAAGAAGTGTCTCAGACATTCTCCTCCACTAGGGACCTGCTAGAACAGAGTGCACCTGAGCATGGGAAGGAAAAATAACAATAAAAATAATGACATGGGAGCATTGAAGAGCAGCAAATGCAGCTCCTGAGCAGCAGCCACAGGAGCCCAGGCTGGCCAATCCTCCTGTGCCAGACACACAGCCAGAGGATGGCTGAAATGAGAGAGTCCCCTCTCCCAAAACAAACACAGGGTGCCAAATAAACAGCTGAGGGGATCTCTAGTCCAGGTGATCACTTTTCTACTTTGCAGAGGGAGGTGAAGGAACCTGAAACACTCCATATATTCCTGGAGTTGTATTTACACTTAAAACCAGGGGGCTCTTACCTCCCCAGCCTTTAATGAGTTCATGTCTTAATTTTTCACACACACACTTTGAGAGACAATCACAAGAGTTTAAATGATTCAGGAGACAATGCCCCTTCATTTTCCATTTGTGCTCTTGCTTCTCACAGGTGCTTCTGAAAACTAGGTCAGGCCTATGATGTATATTTTAAATTTTCAGTACTTGTAGGAAAGAAAAAAGTACTTTACTGCATCATTTAGCTAACAGCAACTTCAGAATGAAGAATATTACCCAAAATTACTGTGTCAAAGTGTCTGAAAATCAAAACAACACGTGGCCACTTCCCATGTGGAAAACACATCCATACATTACTGAGATGTGGATCACAAACCACCCCAGAGGAGGGGACTGCTCTTTCACATTTGCACATTGCCATCTCCCCTTTTCCCACATGATTTCTTGGCACAACAGGGAATAGATCAAAACACCAACGCTCCCCAAACTCACCCAAAACTGAGAAAACATCAACTACAAGCAAAATTAATTATTTAAAGAAAATGTTTTGCCTGCAAAAGGAAGAATCCAGAAGTGCTGATTTTTTTTTTTTTGAGACAGAGCACAAGAAAATGAGAAAGTGATGATGTTTGTAGTTTTTTTGCTATATGAAACATCTTGTCAAGTATTATGGTTATACAAGAACTAATTAGCAGGAAGAGTAATTTTTCCTTTAGAAAGTGCACTCCCAGGAGATAAAAATGTCTGAGCAGCAAATGATTCCTCACTTAAATGAAAGTGTGATTTGCTCTCCTCAATTTGAGACTGAGCAGATTTTTACTGAACAACAGCCTTGTGCTGTGGGACTGATGTCCAGGGCTGCTCCCTGCAGGAGCTGCCCCCAGTCCTGGCCAGGGGAGCAGGGGCTGTGCCTCAGGCTCCTTCCTCACCACCTCATCATCTCATATTTCAGCACCTCTGAATACTGAGCTCTGCATCTGCCCTCACACCCCTGCCATTGGATGGGCCTGAACTCCCCAGTGGGATGGGGAGGCAGGGAAGTGTCCCCAGGGAACAGAGGGAGCTGGGAAGGTTCATGAATCAGGGGATGGGGGGATCACCATGCCAGCACTTATTTGCAGTGAAGATTTTGTACAAAGCCCTCTGAATTCAACCAAGACTTGCAGCAAAGGATGCCCTTCAAGGCTGAACACTTCACACAAAGCACATCTCTGCTGCTCTGGCTCTGGCATTAGGAAACACTGAACAGCCACCCCCATTCCCTGATCCCAGCACTCTCACTCTCCATAACTCTTCACCATGCTTTCTTCAGGTTGAGGAATCCTAGTTTAATCATTTTTCCAAAGCAAATCCTCCTGAATCTCTGACCCCTGCTCCATTCCATGCCCTGGTTCTAGCATGATCCAAGTACAGCAGGCATTTTATCCATGGAATCACAGCCCCACTTTTGCTGTTTACCTCTCCTGGGAAATTTTTACCTTGTTATTTTGCTATTTTCACAGACAGTGATTGAGCTGGGATTTCCAGACCATTCCAGCTCCAAGACCTTGACCCCAGGTGATGGCCAGGTCAGTCCCCATCCCTGCTTCCACCTCTTGAAGTCTGTCTCCCAATGGACACCTAAAATTCACTGGCATCTTGTGCAGTGACATTTCAAATGTCCCCAGGAGATCTCCACTGGTGACCTTTGTCTTTATGCCCCTAAACCAGCTCTGAGACTGTAACCTCCCTCCCCTTACAGAACATTTAGAAACACACTGAGCAGCACAGGCTCCAGCACAGCCTCCCTATAAATGGCTGATCTAATTCCCACCTTGTCTCCTGGGTCCAATGCACAAACTGTGCTCAAGACTTTCAGCTTTTATCATAATATTCTCAAAAACCACCCCTTCCACCCCCCAAGCTGGGCAAGAGGCACTTGGAAGGCAAAGGAGGGAAGAAGGAATTCAGAATGAAGGAAAAGCACAGGGAAAAGGTGGTGCCCACACAAATTTCATCTCCTGAGGTGCACTGATAGGCCACTTTCCATTTGGAAGTAAACATTCAATATTCCAAAGGTAATTATTTTCCCTTTTTTTTGCCACAGGAGGAGATGACAGGACTGACCTTTATGTGTCTGTTCATGGCAGTGGACTGAGCAGCTCGAACCAAACCTTCCAGCTCAGCACCACTGAAGTTTTTGGTCTCCACTGCCAGCTCTGCAATGTCCACATCCTCAGCCAGCAGCTGGTGCTCCCTCATCCTCACTGTGTGGATGTGCAGGATCTGGAATCGGCCCTTCTCGTCTGGCAGGCCTGGCATGGGGACAGAACACACCCAAAGCCCTGAGCCCAGCACTGCAAATCCCCCTGGCCCTGCTCTCAGCACCCCTTCCTCCCAGGGCCCTTCCCAGCACGAGCATTCTGCACTCACAATGAGGGTGTTTGATGATGCTGCTCACTGAGAACATCCAGTTCCATTAACTGGCAAACTGAGCAGGGTCCCCACCAAAGCAGAGAGAAAAGCACAAGGCTGAGTTTCTTTCCTCAGGGTTCCATCAAGTGGGCTGCTCTCAGATTTCCACACCAGGAATCACAATCTGGTCAGGCCCCTGGCACCCCTCCCACCAGTCCAGCTCCCACCTTGCAGTTATCATGGAATGGTTTGGGTTGGAAAGGACCTTAAACCCACCCAGTGCCACCCCTGCCATGCCAGGGACACCTTCACTGTCCCAGGCTGCTCCCAGCCCTGTCCAACCCAGCCTTGGGCACTGCCAGGGATCCAGGGGCAGCCACAGCTGCTCTGGGCACCCTGTGCCAGCCCTGCCCACTCTTTCCATAACAGATTTCTTCCTTATATCCCATCTGACCCTGCCCTCTCTCCATTAAAATTCTCTGCTCCTCACTCTGTAACTACAGGCCCTGGTAAAATCTGTTCTGCTCCTCTATGCCTTGAGTGCCCTTTCCCAGGGGGTCATATCCACTAATTACTTCAAATTACTGAATCAACTGAAAGTTTACTCTCCCAAAATCCAGAGCCTTGACTTCCCTCTTCATAAGGCCTACATCACTGCTATAAAATGTTCCTTTTCATCAGCTGAGGTCATGATCAGGCTGATCATTTCCCAGCCTGCACCTTAGCAGGTCCCTCCTGAAGCACACAGTGGCTGATACAGGAGATCCTTCCCTTAGAAGTGCAACCTGTCACTCTGGCACATCACCCTGGGCCCCACTGAGCTCAGCTCCTTCCAGCCTCTGCTCCAAGGATCTGATACTTGCACTCACTGGTGTTTGTGCTGAGGGGATGGGAAAAGGCATTTCACAACATGCACAGCTCCCAGGAGCATTCAGCCCTTGTCACCTGATCATTTATTCCAGGATCACTGAGCTTTTCACCCATCCCAGGCTGTTCTCTGTCCCATTTTTCTTCAGTGAATTGTTACCTCAGCACTGAGCCCCCAGGCCAGGCACCCTTTAGGCTCCACCATAATCTTCACTGACCAAATTCTGATCTCAAATGCAAAGTCAGTGATTAGTTCTCATGTATCTAAGATGATCTGGGCTTACTTTCTTAATAAAGCCTGCATGATCAGATAGTCCCTAATTTACCCCACACTGGGGAGGCAGATGTGCACAGTTACAAAGGTCCCTTTCCAGTTACTGACAGACAGCTGCTTTTCCATCTGCCACATGAAATGGCAAAGCAAGTTCTTGGTCCCCTTTTAGTTCACCCACTGCTCTTGCCTGGCCTTCCTGCAATTCCCACCCAGGAATGACCTAGTACCATAATCTGCCTCCTTTCCTTCACACAAGAGATTCAGGGTCCTGCCTGCCCATCCCTGCCCACTCTGCTGGGCAGAAACTGAGATCAGGTTTATCAGTAGGATAAAGTGGTATTTTACTGGTCTGATTTAATTTCTATTCTGGAGGGAGCTGCAGGGAGTTCAGCACCTGAGCCATCCTGGGGATTGTTCACATTATGATTTGCTTTGCTGCTGTAGGTTCATGGAGTTGAGGAAGTGGGACCTGCAGTGTGCTTACCAATCTCCATCTTCACCTCCAGCCTCCCCGGCCTCAGCAGGGCCTCATCAATCAGGTCAGGTCTGTTGGTCATTCCTAAAGTCAAAGTTAAAAACAAAACTGTTATCTGAGCTTCCTGAGTGGGTTCCAGCCCCTGGTACAGCCCATAGAGCTAGGGAGATACTCAAAGAGTCCCACAAAGACAGACACTCATCTTCTGGAATGCTGGGAAATGCCCTGAGGGACAGTCAGGGCACCAGGGATCAAAGCTGCTTGTGGCTGTACCTGCCTGTCCTCCTGGAGCACCTGCAGGGCTCCTGCAGCAGGACAAGCACAGCTGGAGCAGCCCCACTCCCCCACAGGCTGATCCATCAACTCTATCAGTCCTTGCAGGTTTCCCTAAACTATGAAACCCTCCTTATCAAAAACTAAAGAAGGGAATTGCTGAAAGCAGCAATATCTGCCAAGCACAGCAGCACCTCCCTTTAAACTTGCTGCTGATGCTGCTGCAGCAGCAGCCATGGCCCCTCAGCAGAGCTGCAGGGAGCAAACAGCAGAGCTCCCCCAGCCCCCAGGACAGAGCAGGCAGCCCCACATACCAATGACCAGGATGTTGTTGAGCTGCTCCACACCATCGATTTTGGAGAGCAGCTGGTTCACCACGGTGTCATGCACACCAGTGCTGCCAGCCATGCTGCCCCTCTGCTTGCAGATGGCATCAATCTCATCAAAAATGATGATGTGCACCCCACTGTTGGCTCCAAGCTGTGGGAGAGAGGATGTGTCAGGAATGTCACCAGTCTGATTGCTGAGAGCAATCCAAAATCACCAGCACCTTGCAGCAAGCTCAGCACTGCAACTCCCTGTGTGCTCAGTACCATGTGTGTGTGTGTGTGTGTGTGTGTGTGTGTGTGTGTGTGTGCATCTCACCCCTTCCCAGGGGAACATCCTGCCCATCTCCACATCAGGGGGCTCAGGGGCTCTCCCCAAACTCAGCACTTTGCAGCTACACAGGTTTCAAGGAAGAGCACGAGGCTGAGCCAGACAAAGGCCAAAGCTGGAACATGCAGCTCAAAGGCTCCCAGCACTTGGTACCAGGGACAGGGAACAAGGCTGGGCTGTGCAGGGAAGGAGGGAGGGATGCACCAGGCTGGGAAAACACCAGGCTGGACTGAAGTCAGTAAATACACAGCTTGCCAGAGAAGCTCTGTTGATAATATTTTGAAGGAGCCCAGTCTCTCCATGCAGCCAGACCCAGAACTGCCATTTCCAGGTTCACTCAGGGGTGAGGCAGTTGCAGCTGCTAAGAGAACAGGATACTTTTTGTGACTGCATTATGAAGCTTTTCCCTTCAAATTCCACCTCTAAAACATCTTTTGTGGCCAGTGCAGACCATGTTATCACTGGGTGAATGTGCTGGCCCTGGCAATCTGCCCCAGACACAGGCAGCACAATGCCAACCTTTTGGAGACCTTTTTAATCTCCCAGCTGTCATCAGGCCCAGCCCCTGCAGCCAATATCGAGTGGTATTTTAACAGGTGTGTTATTGCCAAGGGAAAGCAGCTCCCAGAGATACTGCAACCACCAGGGAGCAGGAGATTGCTCACATGGGCCTGTATTACCACACAGAGCTGATTGACTGACTAATAAACCTCTTGCTGAAGAAATGAAATTATTTCAAGTCACCACCAAAATCTGTGTCTTGTGAGCTGAATAAAATTAAGGGATCATTTGCTAATGACTTCTGAAAAGACCTCCCTGTATTTAACTGTGACTAGCCTGACATTTGATTTTCTTTACCAGAAAATTTATCAAGTAATCCACAGCAAAGAAAAATTACCATAGCATGAAAGGAGTACTTACACCATGAAACTAAAGATTGGGGTTTTGAAAGCCAGCTAGAGCAATGGATTAAAAAACATCACTGGAAAAAAACCAGAATATTCATCTCCACTTCCAGTTTCAGACTTCTAATCTCAAGACATTATTCTCATCCATCAGTTTTCTGCTGAGAAAAACTAACCATGTATTGAATATAACACTTCAAGTGCTATAACACACCAATATGCCTGCAACCTAAAAACCTGAAAAGCTTATGTGCCAGCTTAATTTAGTAAGAAAAATCCAAACAGATTCAATTACATCTCTCCTACCAAAAAAAAAAAAAAAAAAAAAAAAAAAAAGAGAGGGAAATTTGTGAGTTCTGAGTTTTAAGGAGTTTTGGAGCAGGTGGCAGCACATGAAAGCAAGCAGGGTGGGCACTGCTGTGTTACTCCCACATAACTGTGCTGGAATCTCAGCACACTGTCCCTGTCTGCAGGGCTGGCTGGAGCCCAGCTGCCTTTCCAGCCCCCAAGGCTGTTTTCACAACTGAGAGTGTGTGAGCCTGCACAAATACTCACCAGCAATAACCACAACCCCAAGCCAAGCAGTGACTGTGCCTTTAATGAAGCAGTCATTTGCAGATTCCAGCCCCTTTCCTGGGTCACTCCTGTGTGTCCTTACCCTCCTCTGCTCCTCCTCTGCATCAGCAAACAGCTTCCTGATGTTGGCCTCGGACTCCCCCACGTATTTGTTGAGGATTTCGGGGCCGTTGACCACCTTTGGCTCCCTGGCATTGAGCATCTTGCCGATCTGCCGCGCCATCAGCGTCTTGCCGCAGCCCGGGGGCCCGTACAGCAGGATCCCCTTCACGTGCTTGCAGCCTGCAAGGACAGGGACAGGCTCACAGAGGGTGGCACAGAGCACTGAGGGAGGCACCTCTGCAGGGAGCTGGCAGAGATGGGCCCGAGCTCTGCTCGGTGTCTCTACCTCAGAAATTCAAACCCAAAATTCAAACGCAGCTGGATCGGTGTCATCCCAACAATGTGCCAAGGAAAAGAACAACTCAAGTGCTCTCCATCCCCCAGGCACTCCAAGCTGTAACTCCTGGTCAGGAACACACAGCACCAGAGAGCCCCTGGGAAAGGTGGGATAGCAATTCTCACCAAGAGGAGGTCCTAGGGATGCTGCTCATCCCCAGGCAGAGAGGGGCTGCAGATTTTCCTTTTTACATCCTGCACACCAAGCAAGGCAGACATGGGTCAGACCCACTCAGATTCTTGAAAGAGAAAATGAGGAATATCACGTGATAACACCAAACTTTTTACTCCTGTACTGGGCTTTGGTGAGTGCCATATCACACATCCAGTTCTGGCTGCAAATTCATAGAGTAAATACTGAAAAAACTGAAAAATCTTCCAAGAACCATCAGCCTAAAAACCTGTAACTAGGAAGACCTGAAATACTCTAATTTCTTCAAATAACAGGACTTCAGACACTGTGAAAGATGATTTAAATTCTCCTCTGCAGGGAAAGAGAGGATGCAACTGCTGCAATCTGAGGCTGGACACATCCCAGTCAGGGACAGGCACACATGTCCCAGCTGTCCCAGCTCTTGGGAGAGGCTGCAGCTGTGAACAAGAAGAGTTTCCCTGAAGGATTTGTAGAATTGTGGATATACATCTTGTGAGCCCACACATTTTAACAATATGCTGAATATCCTTATGCCCAAACTTGCCTGTGTGTGTATCCTGCTCACCCTGTGCCAGGAGAGGCTGTGGGACCAGCCCTTGTCCACAGCCAGCTTTGGTCTGTTCCTTTAACAAGACTCTCAACACTCACAGCAGATCTGGCCAGGAGGAAAAGTAACTGCACAAGATGAAACCTTTGGCCTGGAAGCTGCTGCTGGAAAACCCTGCAGTAGGAGAGCAGGGATCCTGTACCAGCACCAGGTTCTGAACACTGAGCAGGAGGCTCAGGGAAAGCCTCAGAGAGGACATGGGTTAGTGGGGCCTCAGGAGTGCTGGGGAATGGTGGGACTCAAACTCAGAGGGCTTTTTCTATTTTTTAATGAATATATGAAAATCTATTTTTCACTCCATTCTTGTGGATTGACTTCTTCAAGAATGTGACCCACCCAACAAGAGCCCTGCAGTGCTCAGGATGCACATTAAAAGCAACCCCAAAAAAAGGCAGCAAACTGGTGGCCCAAGCTCAGACTGAGGGACTTGAGCTCTGTTTCTGACAGGCTTAAGGAGCCTGAGCACATGCAGTTGTCTGTCACCCCCAGGATGATTTCCCTCCTGGCTTCTGGCTTCTCTCAGCTCCATGGTAACCCCATCCCATCCCACAGAGCCCTCAGGGCTGCTCAGACCTCAGGGCAATTCTGCCTGCAAAGGACAAACACTTATCCCTTATTACCTTCCCAACACTCTGCAGTGATTTCATTTACCCCTGAAGGTTATGGCAATAAAGAATTGATTTCAGTCTGAATAACTGCTCAATAGAACTTAATTCCTGTAACCCCACATGCTCCCTTTCCTCTCTCTGGCTGTTCAGTCACTGCAGTGAAGCTCCAGGAGGACACTGCCATGAGGAGCAGCTGATCCCTCCCAAACCCCAGAGAGCAGCAGTGCTGCACTGGGTAAGCCCAGCAATAAAGATGTGAGATCCTGCTGGGCTTCTCTGCAGATAAAAAATTCACTACAGAAAGCAAGAGCTGTGGCTAAGAATGCATGAGTCAGCATTGAGGCATCTGTGAGCCAAGAGCATAAACAATATAAACTGGCAGTGAAGACAAATTTCACAGGGAGGGAGTGAGGCACAGATAAATTAAAAGCTCTTCCTGTCAAATCCTTGTCATGAGGGCATTGTTACCGAGGGGGAACATGATCTCCTCTGTAACCAAACAGCACCAGGCAGGACGGTGCTGACAAGTGATCTCTGCAGGGAAATCCCAGCACAGCCATGCTCCAACAGCTCCTGGGCCCCAGCACGAGGCCACCAAGGGGCTACAGAGGCCACCACAGGGCCCTGGCAGGTCAGGGCTCTGTTCCCAGCCCAGCAAGGCAGGGCTGTGGTACTGTAGGGAGAGCCTGTGCCAGGGTCACAACACCAACAGTCTGGGCCTGGTTTGTTCTTCTGTTTTTCATCTAAGTCCTATGGGAAGTGTCTGAGGCAGCTGGAAAGGGGCTCAGCCTGGAGAAAAGGAGGCTCAGGGGGAACCTTGTGGCTCTGCACAACTCCCTGCCAGCAGGGGCAGGGAGGGGGGTTGGGCTCTGGGAACAGGGACAGGGACAGGAGCAGAGGGAACGGCCTCAGGCTGGGCAGGGGAGGCTCAGGGTGGACAGCAGCAGGAATTGCCCCATGGAAAGGGTGGTCAGGGATTGGAACTGCCCAGGGAGGTTTGGAGTGCCCATCCCTGGGGGACCCTCAGAGGTGCCCAAGGAATGCCCAGACATGGCACTCCAGGCTCTGGGCTGGGGACAAGGAGGGGTCAGGCACAGGTTGGACTCGATGGTCTTGGATGTCTTTTCCAATCTTAATGATTCTGGGATTCCTGCAACTCCCAATCTCTCTCCTAGAAGGAGTACAACTCAGTTCTATCCCCCAGAAGCTTCTCTTCCACAGCCCAAAATATCTGAAATTCTTGAAAAGCACAAACATTCCCTGTCTGCATGAGCTGCCTCAGCCACAGCAGAGGGCTCAGCCTGTGACACCCCACACCCAGATTCTCATCTCCCACAGTGAGAGTGGAACACAAACCACAAACTGGCTGGGACAAATCTGCTTAGAAACCCCTTAGAATGGACATCTTCCTGTTCAAGGGGAAAGGGAAAGGGAAAGGGAAAGGGAAAGGGAAAGGGAAAGGAATCCTGGAATACTCTGAATGGGAAGAGACCCCCAAGGATCATCCATCCCACCCCTGCCCTGCACAGACACCCCAGCAATCCCAGCCTGTCCATCCCTGGCAGTGCTGTCCAAACTCTCCTGCAGCTCTGACAGCCTCAGGGCTGGGAGCATTCCCTGGGGAGCCTGGGCAGTGCCAGCACCCTCTGGGGAGGGAAGAACCTTTCCTGATACCCACCCAACCCCCCCTGGCACAGCTGCAGCTGTTCCCTTGGGTCCTGAGTCTTCCTGAGAGAACTCCCAGCCCTGAGCCCAGCAGGTTCCCTGGGATGATTCCCCAGCTTACCCAGATGAGCTCAGCCCCTGTTGGACAATCCATGCTCCCCCTCCCTGATCCCTGAGCACATCACTGACCACCTGCTGCAAGACCTGGTTGCCACTGAATGGGCAACATTGAGAGCAGGGGCTGAGTCAGGTGGCAGAACATTCCTGGACCCAAAGCAATTAGTTCCTCTTCAAAAAAAGCTGCCACAAGCAACTCCAGCAGACATTTCCCTTTACAGCCACATTCACCTGGCTAAAATCAAAGTTTTAAGGACAAGCAGGACTTTATTAAAATAGACAGGTGATGACAAATCACAAATGTTACCTCTCAAATCAGAGTGGGATCCTCTGCACCACACAGGAATTTTGATTAAGTTTATCTCCCCTCTGCTGATTTCACCAATGTGGCCCAAATGTCAATACTATTATGAGAATCTTTCTAAATACAAATTACAGCTGTGCAGACATCTCCAACCAGTTCAGCTCATCATTTGATGAGCTCCAAACAAAGGTCATTGCTGTAACCTAATCCTTAAATGATGCCATTCAATGACAGTTAAGAGGCTGAATAGGGACATTAACAGGAACTCAAACATACAAATATGGGAAACAAAATATGAGGGAAAATTTGTAAAAACTGCTGAGAATGGGAGAGTTACTGGTGTTACCAATGGAAGTCAAATTCTGTTTTGATCCAGAACATCACCTGCCCAAAGACAAGATAAAGTTTATTTGTTCAATTCTCCCTCTTCAATTTATTGGAGAGATCAGAAGAACTGATTTAGTAAAACAGGGATTTTCTACTTGGGAGTAGAATTCCCCTTTTAATTAAAATCAAAGCATTCTGGTGTGGTTGGATCACTCGGATGCACCACCAGGAACCTGCATGGATGGAAGGCCCCAGCCCAGCAGGGAGATGTTTATCTCTGCACATTCATCTTGGGGCAGGTTACAGGAAGTTCAGGGCTCCCAGACTTCACCTGCCACGCAGGCAAAATTTCCCTAAAAGCAGAGCTGGGTGGAATTTCCCTCTCCTCTCATGCTGTAAGCCCAGAGTTACTCCAGGCTCCTGTTAATCTTCCCATGGGACTGACAATCCAACAGGGAGCAGGACCAGAGGAACTGGTGTCTGCTTTGAATCCAAAGCTGGGACAGGGAAAGGGCCACACCTGAACCAGAATTTTTCTCAATGGCCAGAGTTTTGATTTATTAAATCCTTTGCCACTGGAAAGAGAAGACAAAGTAAAGTTCTCCATGGACCTTTGGAAACTGATTCCTCACCACATGCCATTGGCTCTGAGGAGTTCAGTGCACACATCTATCAGGAGGCAATAATGAGATTTATGACAAGGGCATTTGTCCATTTCTGTGCTAGAAATGAAAATAAATCAGCTTGAGAGACACTTCCAACAGAATGCCTCTGGCTACAAAAACAGAATCAGGATGCTCAGGAAAAGGGATTTTGGTAAGAGTATAAACAAACAAAACCAAGCACAGTAGCAAAGAGCAAATGTCTCTTAGCAGAGCTGCAGAAACATCCCTAATTCCAGAGGCAGCTTCTGTGGGAAGCTGAGCACAGCCAGGATGTTCACAGCCCCATCCCACCTAGATGCCAGCAACACAAATCCCACAGCATTCCCTGCTTGCCAGGATGGAGCTGGATCA
Organism: Muscicapa striata striata; assembly: GCA_030060385.1. Classification (NCBI taxonomy): domain Eukaryota; kingdom Metazoa; phylum Chordata; class Aves; order Passeriformes; family Muscicapidae; genus Muscicapa; species Muscicapa striata. The sequence continues at coordinate 114,153 of JAREIS010000402.1, forward strand.
GATCATTCCCACCTGCTCAGAAAGCCAACACACAGGGACTTAGGAATGCCTGGTGAGCACTTCCTGCCTTGTGAACGTGTACAGACATCCCAGGGGCACAGGGACAGCTCAGGGCTCCCAGCTGGGGGCAAAATGGAGATGCCAGACCATGGTGATGCCACCAACCAACATCCCTGCAGCACCTGGAGCAGGAGCAAAGCCCTCCCAGTACCCACTGCTGGCTCATGCAGAAGTTCCTTGCTGCAGCTTTGGTGTAAAGCCCCTTCCCCTCCCTCCAAACCTGCCACATTCCCATTTCCCTGATCTAAAAGAGAATAATTTTCTTTGGTGACTGGGTGGAATTTGGAAGTCCCCTCTCTCATACCCTCCCAGGACTGAAGTCCTTCCAGTCAGTTCACTCTGTGTCCAGAAGCTTTCCTGTCCCCCCACCCTGATGCCTCCTCCAAAGTTTTTCCAGTTGTCCTGATCCCTTTTGATACAAAGGCTGCACCCAGCAATCCAATCACACATCAGTTCCTTCACTTTATTCCCCACCCTGGGGGATGCCTGAGTCAATCTCTGCTTTTAAAACGTGGAGGCAAGTGACAGATGTCAGGGACTTGTTCACTGTTCTCTCCAAAGGAAGAGCTCAGTGCCCAGATCAGCCTGGCTGGCCCTGGCTCCAGGTGCCTCAGGGTGAGCAGAGCACTTGGTGGTAAATCCCATTTGGAGGAGAAGAGCAAGAAAGCACTAGTCCACTCTCAGCAAGGAAGAAGAGGTAACAACAGCAAATGCTGAGTTCAAGCTGTTATACACTTTTTTACACCAGTAAAGACTTGACATTTTATGTGACAGCTGATATTAATAAAAGTGACAAATGGGCAGGAATGGGAAACAGAAGCAGAAAAAGAGCAAGGGACACAAGAGCCCACAACTGTTGGATACTGGCAGATCACTTGGACATGAACTTCACCCAAAGGGGACTCAGAGTGGGTGAAATCATCTCAAAGTCAGTGAGAACCTGAACAGGGCAGGTGAGAAACCAGAGGGAAGATGGTGAATGTCATCCCTGATGTTATAAAGGGAAAAGGGAACTGTGGGGTTGGGACTAAACTGAGAGGTCCCTTCCAACCTCAGCTGTGTTCTGACTGTGTGGTACAGATCTTGCACTAACCTGATAGCTGGAAAATTCTGAGACAATGTCTTTTTAAGTAGGTCAAAGAAAACAAGACTAAAGTAGCCAGAACAACTTTATTAGGCCAGTGTGAGACAACTTCCCTCCAGGAAAACATGGGGGTCCCACACAGAGGGTTTGAGGAAACAAAGAGAGCAAGAGAGGGACATTTAGATTTCCCTAGAGATATAAATAGGTGTTAGACATCCTCCTAGACATGCAGGAAAAGCACAGGCTGAATGAAGATAGAGGTGGATGAAAAGTAGATTAAACCCCACAAACTTTAAAGCACAGCAAGAAATGATCCATCCTGAATTTAGTGGCATGTGGTGCCTGGGAGAAGGAACAGAACAGAATGCTCCAATTAAATCTGCACACTGCACAGCCAAGAGCCACAAACACACTGGCAGGCAGGATTAAATCCATCTGAAATCTGTTACCTGATGCACGAGTTTCTAAGTTGGGGAGGAATAAAGAACTGCATGCTGCAAAACAAAACAAAAAAAATCACCCCAGTGAGGATTCTACCCAGGCCTAGCCAGAACTTGGTGATCCAGAATGGATCCATGCCCTGGGTTGGGCACCACAGTCCTGAGCAGGGAAGGGAGGCCAAGGGAGGAGAAATAATGGTGGGTGATGTAGAGGCAATGAGAAATGGCCTCAGAATCCCAGAGCTGGCCTGGAGAATGCTGGACAAACAGAAGCCAGCCCTGGGACACACTGCCCAGCAGGGCCTGGCATTCCCAGCACCCCAGCTAAGGTTAGACATCCCTAACACTGATTTACAATTAAAATTATCCTATTTTCAGAATAGCTGGGTGAGAACCTTTCCATCACTATTCTTCTTGTACAGTATCTGAGTACCTTGAGAACATTAATGCATTAATTTTTAAGGCAGCTCAACAGACAAGCCTCCACTTCAGACAGAATCTGAGGAAGAAAATAATCCGAGTCTCTGCTCATTTCAGTGCTCCCCTTGTGTTCTGTTCATACTTCACTTCTCCACCATGAGCTGGACTTCAAAACTACAGAGCTCTGAGACCAACTGATCCTGAGAGGGCAGGTCAAGAGCACAGGTTAAGATGGTTCCCAGGAAACAGAAACCACCTTCCAAAAGTCTGATTTAGCTTAATTGTGGTAGCAGGACAGGATGGGGAATTTGGATTTTGTTTCTCTTAGAAGGAACGTGACCTGTACCACCAAACATTTCTATTATTCCTGTTATTAGACCATAACAACATGTCCACACAGAATTTGCTCTTTGAGGCCTCTACAACAATTAATGTGCCACAGGAGTCAGAGAAATCCCATCCCTGCTGCAAGTCAAGACTCTGTTTCAAAGCTTGGGGACACCAGAGTGCTCTAAAATAAGGAAAAAAGGGCCAGCACAAAACAAAACAAAAACAAAACAAGTGGGTTTTTTTCAAGTCTGAGAAGGGACTTTACAGTTTTGTTGCAAGTTACAGCTCCAGGCACCAAACATCAAAAATGTTGTTACAAGTGGCTAAATATCTGTTGGAGTCGGGGGGAAAGAAAAAACAAGAAAAAGAGAGAACATTGTTCTAGGCAAGATCACAAGCTGGTGAATGAGCTGAATTTAAAGTTTCAGCAGAAAAAACAGCATTTACCATGGATGGGAAGAAAATATAACATTTGCCAAATACACAGAGGAGCTTTAGCTGAAGCAGGAGGATGCTCTGAACTGCAGCAAAGAGCAACCAAAGGCAGACTCCCCTCAGCACAGAGTGACACAGCTTTACTATGAGCTGGATGCCACAGATACCCAGGAGAAGGATTCCCTGGAAACAGGGCTGTCCCTCAGGGAGAACCTGACTGCTGCCTCCCTCCACCAGTGCCCCCAGGTGTGAAGTTCCTTCCTCAGAAGTCATTCCTATGAGTGAGGCACCAAAATGTTTCCAGATATCCTCCTCAAACCTCATCCAGGTAAGGATTTAATTCCATTTGGCAGCCACAAGATTATCAGGAGTCAAGCATCAGTCAGTCTCCCCTGGGAGGGGTGTGAGGCCCTGGCACAGGGTGCCCAGAGCAGCTGTGGCTGCCCCTGGATCCCTGGCAGTGTTCCAGGCCAGTGTCCAGCCTGGGACAGTGGGAGGTGTCCCTGCCATGCCAGGGGTGGCACTGGATGGGTTTTGAGGTCCCTCCCAACCCAACCCATTCTGGGATTCTGCCACATCACACCAACCAGGGAGCTGATTTAGCTCAATACTGACCCTATAAACTGTCTTTATTAATAGTATTTTTTGCTCCCTATAGTCATGCAAGCCCAAAGGCACCAGAGCAGGGAGCATCCACAGATGGGAAAAGCAAACTGATCCTTCCAGGCCAGAAAGGAGCTCGGGCAGGGTGAGTGCCCAGCTGCGGCTGATCTAACATTTCTGCTCTTGGATAAACCAAGGCTTGTACCACCAGAGCAGTATTTCCCCCCTTGGATGATATGGTTAACTAACATTGATTTATGTGCTCCAAACCCAGAACATTCCTTGGAAGTTAGATAAACCACACACAAATTGCAAGTAATGCTGGAAGGGTCTATAGAGCCTCTATGTAGTTATGAACAGAAATATTTATTGCATTTGGCGTGGAAGCTGCAGTCTGGGAGCACTGGGCAAAGAACACAACTGGGTGAGCACTGCAGCACCAGGGAGCAAGCAAATGCCTTCTTTTCCTTTCCCAATAAATTATTCACAAAGGTGAACAGCTGTCACACTGACATTTCAGATCTGAAATATAGTTAAGAGCAAGTTATAACTAAGGCAAAGAAAATGAATGTCAGAAAGTTTTTGTTTTTTCAAATTTCAGATAAGCTCTTTAGCCCTGGGGTTAATCAGAGCTCAGGAGCTCTGCTCCCAGTCCAACTTCTTCCCTGAAAAATGTCTCTTTGTGCAGCCTGGGTGTAAACATGCACAGTAAGGGTATTTGTATTTCATGTAATTTAATGGGGCACACCTTTAATTCATTGCCCAGGGTAATCCAAATACCAATGGTCCTTTACAGAATCTTTGTCTCCCTTTATTAAACAACACCAATTATCTTCTACCTTTACATGTGGTCCCACCAAGGGCTCTGTACTGCAGCCACAGAATCACAGAATCCCAGAATGGTTTGGGTTGGAAGGAATCTCAAAGCCCCTCAGTCCCACCCCTGGGCAGGGACACCTCCCACTGTCCCAGGCTGCTCCAGCCCTGTCCAGCCTGGCCTGGGACACTCCAGGGATCCAGGGGCAGCCACTGCTGCTCTGGGCACCCTGTGCCAGGGCCTGCCCTCCCTCACAGGGAACAATTCCTGCCCAATATCTAACCCAAATCTCTCCTCTTCTGTTAGTTTAAAACCATTCCCATTCTTGTCCAGTCATTACCTGTCCATTAAAAATCACTCTCCTCTGTTTTATAAGCCCCCTTTAGGCACTGGAAGGGGCTATAAGATCATCCCAGAGCCTTCTTTTCTCCAGGCTCCATGGGAAGACTTCACAAATGTACACAATAGTTGCTTCAAAAGGTAAAAATATTTCAAGTACAGGAGGCTGGCTGTCAGCAACAGTGCTGAGCTGGACACCAGTGCCTCTGGGTAAAAGCTGGTCTCCCACAGCCAGCACCATTTCTCTTATTTCTTTTTTCTGCAGAGCAGTTAAATATTTAACAAATTTAATCATTTTATGTTCTCAAGCAGAAGCAGAGAAGTTGTATCTTGCTCACAGCCACAGGACCCATGAGACCCAAGAGATCTCCCAGAGGCCTCAGCTCTCAGACTGACAGGAGTTAAAAGGCAGGAGAGAGAGAATCAGGCACTGGCTGGACCCAGCCCTGGGGTTTCTCCACAGTTCCTCCATACATCTCCAAATCCCCAAGAAGAGACTAAAGGCACATCCAGGGAAGTTTACTTTGCATCAATTCCACAGCCACTGGAAGCTCCACACACCCCCACAAAAACAGGATGTATCTCCTGATGGAAATCTGTTTTGTAATCAAAATCTTGATTGCTTCATTTGTGGGGAGAGGGAAGGTGGAGCAGAAACATAAACATACACAGAAATTATACAGCTATGGATTCCAAGTTCAAATATGAACCCACAGAGATTATATTCCGAGAACAAGGAGCAGCCAGAACATCCCCAGCCACGTTCTGTGACAGAACCAGACACCTGCAGCTGCACACTGCTTACTAAAAACTAAACCTTGCACCATTTATCTTCCTGCCAGCACATGTTTACCAAGTACTGGGACAGCCTTTCCTTCCCTTGACCCAAAAAGAGAAGTTATATTTAGAATCTGTGCTTTTATTTCACAGACTCCAGGACGTGCCATGGTCTGTGCATCCTCCCCAGCATTTCAAACCTGACCAGCAGAGCTCACAGCCCATGCTGGGTTCACTGGGCTCAGGCTGGGGGAGGACAGGCTCATGGTGCAGCTGCCAGGAGAACTGGGATGTAAAACAGATTATGGCAGGAGCATTAAGACAAAATTCCCTCTGAGCTGTATGGACAGATCATGGCCAGGCAGTCAGGAGCAGGAGGAGTGTCACTGCTGTGGATAAATGAAGCATTGAAGGAGGGAGGGTTTCACAGAACCATGGAATGGTTTGGCTTGGAAGAGACCTCAAAGCCCATCTCATTCCAACCCTGCCATGGGCAGGGACACCTTCCACCAGACCAGGCTGCTCAGAGCCCCAGTTTCAGCTCCACCAGAGCAGCATCCAGTTAAACCACGTGTCATTCCTTCAGACATTCCATATGCAGGGCTGAGTGTTTGTGTTGGGTTTGTCTCCCTTCCCCAGCCAAGCAACAAGAGTCCAAAACACATTTGGGATCCCCAGGGGAAGAAGAGGCTCTGTTGGATCCCACAGAAACTGCTGTGTACAGCCCTCCCACACCAGGGACAGCCCTGCACCCTGTGCCCCAGCCACACTTCTCCACTCACCCATTTGCTCCACAATTTCAGGTGGGAAAACTCGTGAGGCAAAAGCTCTTCGGAAAATATCGGAGAATTCTTTATCCAGGCCTCCAATGCCCATTTTCTCAAAATTCCAGTCAGGGTTGATGATTGACTGCCGGTTCTCCTTGGTCTTGGATTTACCTGCAAAAGCCAAGCAATGGTTTCAGGCACACAGCCCAGCAGAACTGCAGCACACACAGGCACAGACACAGAACAGCTCAGATCCCATCCCACCAACTCTGTGCTCCATTTCAAACGTTGGACAGGAGGACACACTGTGACAAGGACACAAGGACAGGCCACCAGAGACCCAGCTTGGTGAATGATTCCCAGCCTTCCAACTGCCCAGCTGAGGTTTCTCTAGCCAGGTGTTGCTCCTATTGAAGAATCCACAGCAGATTTCTCTGCCACAAATTCACCCAGGTGCCCCTGGACCCACCTAAGCCCAGCACCCAGCTCACATGGCTGCTGCCAGGACAGTATCCACCCTTTTCCAGGCCACCTGGGAAGAAAAAAGGTTTGTCCTGCATCCTCCTTAGTCCTGCCTTTCCCAGTGCCCAGCTGCTCTTCCTTGTGCAGCAGCAGCTCCACACTGAACCCTTGCCCCTCCCTGTCTTCCACTTTCCCCCCACAGCCTCTGATGGGCAAACAGGGCTGCAGGTGCAGTTTGGTTGTACCTTCAACACAGGCACAGAACAATGGACACTCTGCTTTGCCCATATCCCTCTGTTGTTATAGATGTGATCACTGTTACCAGCCATGTTTAACAGCTCCTGACAATGGGCCCACACTGCATGAGAGGGGTGCACACTCCTTGCTCCTGCCTGCTCCACAGCCATCAGAGCTCAGGAGAGCTCTTCCTCCCCCCACACATCATTTACAGCTCTCTGTACTCCATCTCCTCTGCCACTTCCTGCCTCAGTCACTGAGCTCAGTCAGAGCCAGCCTGGGCATCTCCTTACTCCAGCTTTTTCCACCTTATTCAATAATTACAATGATTAGCAAAGGCCCAGCAGAGATTCCCACTGAACTCCACTGACATCAGCTATTTCCTCCTTCCCCTTCATCACTCACTGACTCATGCAAGGACCTTTTCTCCCACAGATCTCTGTTTTGATTCTTTCTTAAGAAACTTTGACAAAGAATTTTGCTGGAGGAGCTTTGACAACCAGCCCATGTTAGCCCTGCTGCCAGTGTTTTCTGATTCCTGTGATGAGCTCCAGTAGGACCATGAGGCAGGACTGCCCTTAGACAAGACAGGCTGGCCTTTCCCAGTGTACCACCCTTATAAAGGAATCCTTAATTCAATGCTTTATTACAGTTTCTGTTGAATGTTTCTGTTGAATGTTTCTGTACAGACCTCAGGTTCAAAGATGTGCACCTCTGCAGACCTTCTCCAGAATCCTTTGGAAAGGAACAACACACTCACCACTCTTAGACCCCAGATACTGGAGCAATTTGCAGCAAAGTTGCACAAAACAATTCCTTTACAAGTCAGAAGAACAAAGGCCAGTCCTGACAAACCACCATGGTTCACTGTCTGCTCCACAAGCTCTTCCAGAGGCACTGCAGGTACAGCCAGAGCCCTGAGCACAGCTCTGCAGCCCTTTAACCACCTCCTCTCCCTGGTGCTGAGGAGCCACTGGCATCACAGCCTCACAGAGCTCCTCACTCCCTCTGCAGAGGAGGTTGGGAGTCCTCAGAGTGGTCAGGAAGCAGAAAAAAGCACAAATGCTCCTGGAAGGAAGCTGGCAAACCCATGTAGTCTCATGTTAGGTTTGTTCAAGGGAGCCCATAAACAAGCACTGACACTTTTATCAGTCAGACCAACCTTCCACATGGCTTTCAGCATCCTCAGCTACCAGGGAAACACAGAGATCTGACAACCCAGAGAAATGCAAAGACACTGCCAATTATCCTTAACTACTGCAGAAATGGGATGTTTCCTTAGATTTACACAGTGCTTTGAGGGTTGGCCCTTAATGGTTTTCCCAGTGGGGGCATTCCCACCCTAGAACACCACAGAACCACAGAGTCACAAGTGGCTTTGGAAGGGACCCCAGAGCCTACCCAGTGCCACCCCTGCCATGGCAGGGACACCTCCCACTGTCCCAGGCTGCTCCCAGCCCTGTCCAGCCTGGCCTGGGACACTGCCAGGGATCCAGGGGCAGCCACAGCTGCTCTGAGCACCCTGTGCCAGCCCTGCCCACCCTGCCAGGAACAATTCCTGCCCAATATCCCATCCTAGCAAACAACAAGTGTGCATTTTGCTGCTCTGTTCCACAAGCTCTTCTAAGAGGTACTTCAAGCTCAGCCAGATAATGAATGAGCACCAAGAGTTCAGGAAGTTCAGCAAACAGCAGCTCTGTGTGAGCTCAAGCAGGCTCTTTAACCCTGGTCTAAACACATCTGGAATCAATATTTCAATTCCAAGGGCAGCAAAACAAACAAACAGGAACATGCCTCTGGGTAACCTGCCAGGGACAGCCCAGCAGCACTTGGGCCACAGAGCACCTACAGCCCTGCAGGGAGCAGCAATCCACAATTCCCCTGTGTTTATTATCCCAGGGCTGCACTCCAGCTTTCAGGCCAGAGCCCTCAGCCAGGGCTGCTCCTGCTCCCACAGAGCTTGGCCTACACTCCCCCCTTCTGGCTGCACCTCAGCACAGTAAAATTCTTGCAGATTGGATTAAAACCTCTTCCACTGGTTTCATAACACAATTTTATGCTAAACAGAACAAAGAAAATTGGCTTTTAAAAAAATTATTACAATTCTTCTCTATTGAAATAATGCAGACCCTTTACTGAAGGCAGGGCTCAGTGACACTCATTTCACTTTCATCTCCTCTCTCACAATTTAATTATTCAGAACTTTACAATTCCCCAGAGACCAACAAAGCACATTAAGCAGCTCTGCTTCAGATCAATGAGGAGATTAAATGAAGTACCAATTTGACAGAAGTAAATTGAGGCACAAGAAGCTCTTTTGTCTTGTCTGCAGGCAATGAAACAGAATCCTGGGGAAGGGTCCCTATTCCCAGCCCAGCAGCCTTCCCACAGGACCACTCCTCACAGCCCCTGTGCCAGGGGAGATCCCAGGTCATTCTATGGCTCTGAATATTCACCAGGTCCAATCCCTGCTGCTGTAACTCAGAGAACAGGGTTATTTCACACTCCCCCAGCTGTCCTGGCAGCAGAGTGAAAACTGAATGTGTGTAATGCCACAGTCCCAGGTGGGAACTCACTGCCCTGGCCCTGCAGGTTTCATCTGCTGCTATTAACAGCTGTACCCTCGTTAGCATGCTTAATTACAGCCAACTACAACCAGCCTCCAGAGCTGTGCTAGAGCTTCAGCACAGGCTGAGTGCTCAGATCAAAACTCTGGTGAGGTGCAAGGTGTGGTTACACAACAGCCTCACACCCTCCCACAGTCTGGGAAGCAGCTACAGGACACAAAGTCCCAGCCCCAAATGGGGGCAGCATCAAACCTCAGCTCCTGCAGCTCTGGATGAGCTGAATTCTCCTTTCCTAAGTGGCTGCTACCCTCAGATGGTTTATTCCTGCAGCAAGCACTCACAGCACTGAGCACTTCCAGCCAAGTTTGAAGCCTACTGCAGAAATAAACCTCATGGCTCCCTGAGCCCCCTCCCAGCAGCAGCAAAAAATGAGTGTCCTTAGCTCACAGACTCTGGGAGGAAGGAACAAAACAGGCAAGAAAAACAACAAAAATTAAAATAAAAGTGTCTGGTCTTCAATCACAGCCAGAACCACACCACCAGCAAGGGAGGGATCTGCAGCTGCAGCTTGGAAAGAGTCACCCACCTCATACCACTGGTAAGCAAAGGAAGAGCCACAGGAACAGCCACAGGAGCAGCAGGTGTCCCAGAATTCCCCACAGTGCCAGGCACACAGAGCCACTGCAGGGCCAGGTCCCCCCACCCAAACTGGTGACTCTGTGGAACACACCAGATCCAGCCCAACCCCTACACCAGGCTCTTCCCAAAGGAATGTGTGGAAGATACACCAATTATCCCCCAATTTCTTTGATGGCCAAGTGTGATATTGTGCACAGGGATTTGTTTTGTTGAGGTTTTAGAAATGTCTCTTTAAGTCACAGTTCCCAGTGGTGTGAATAAACTGATGGAAGCAGTTACACACACAGAGCCCCTGGGCTGCCCTGCAGCTCCCATGGTCTGCCAAAGAGCAGGACTTGCACATTTTCACTATACATTTAAAAAAGCTCTCAATTTCCTAATCCCTTATCTTTAAATTAAATTTAATGAGAGAGCTGTTGAATTGTTACTGTCCCTGAAAACATTACTCTCTGATGTTTGAAGAGTTAAAATATTTCAAACAGCTGCTGTCTGCTGGATCTACTGATCCATTTGGCCTTGCTAAACTAAGCCTAGGAGTGAAGACAAAAAACAACCTTGAGGCAATGAAGTCTCCCAGGCCCAAAAAGCAGCAGATCTCAAGTATCATTTCTCTGTTTGGGTGCAGGAACTCACCAATGAGATTGAGAGAGGAGTTCTCAGCTTTCTCAAAGGCAACTTGACTGTTTCCAAAAACCAAACCAACCTCAATCTGCAAAGGGAAGGGAAAGAAATAATTACATTAATTACCATTAGATTCAGCTTCAGATTGCTCCTTTGGTAGCTCCAAGCACATCCCAGAAGGCAGGAAAAAGCAGCAAGAGCTCCACTTCAAAAGTCACTGGGAAGAATGAAAAATACCAACCCCTCCTCTAAAACAAACACCACTGAATGAAGAAGCTCACAGGTACAACAACCTGGCTTTTAAAAGTTATTGGTTTAGTTCAAACCCAACTATTTCATTTCAGCAGGATCTAGTAAGTAAAGGAGAAAATAAAATCATGTCCTTTCTACAGAAGGAAAAATCAAAACTAGACATATCTGGAAGACAAAAAAACTTCAAGAGAGGCTGTTCCCATGAATTAGTACTTAAAGATCAAAAGGCTATTCCTTGTATCCTCCCCAGCTCTGCAGTTTAGTGGAGTCTGCACTGAACTGCCAACAATGCTTTGTCTTCTCTGACACAGCCAGATGAGCCAGATGTGAGCAGGTCACCTGAACTGCTCCTGGTGGCATGAGCTGGTCAGAACCTGCAGCTCTGCTGTGCCCAAGCAATGGACAGGAGTTCCTGGGAACTCACCTTCTGCTTTTTGCTTGTTCCAGACTCCCCTTTGAGAATGCTGGGATCCATGGCTTCCATGTCCTTCACCAACAGCCCAAACAGCTTGTCATTAAAGCTGAACACCAGCTGTGGAAAGGCAAAACAATTCTCATTAAAAAAAAGCTAAAAAGGATTCTGACAAGACTGGTAAGATTTGAAGGAAAAGAGGCCTGAAGACTAAGTTAAGCACCCAGCAACTCCCCTGGAGATTTTTCTCTGTAAAGCTCTGGAGTGCTGACCATGTGCTTTCCCTGCCTCAGTGTAATAGTAACAGACCCAAAGTTGCAGAACATGAAGTCAGCTGGAGAAACTCAAAGTAAAATTCTCCTTCCAAGAAAATAATCTATTTCCCCCCCCTCTCCCCAGCTCAATGCTCTGTATCATCTGATGACATCTTCCTCTCACTTCAATAATTGGTGCTAGTCATGGAGAACAATTTAGCTCAAAACTTTCAGGTCTTTTGCATTTCAGCTTGACAAGGACATTTTAGGAATAGTGCTAATGAGAGACAGAATGAATGTAACAAGAAGTAGGGTCCATCCCACAGAAAACCAGGCTGGGTCTGCACAATTCTATTCCTTCAGTTTGTATTTCCAACAGGCTTAAGAGTCAGACCCTATGAGGTGTAAATAATATGAGAGACCAACCTGGACCTGTTTTAAGAATGAGGCAAAGCAGAGGCTATCACAGAGCTTTGCAGGGCCTGAAGCCCATCTGCTGCAGACCTCTGCAGGCTCAGTTACAGGGACATCAGCTTTCCAAGGTCCCCAAGGAAAACACTTCATCCCTGTTTCACTGCTTATGTCCACAGAGCAGCAATAAATCATGGAATCCCAGAATAGCTGGGGCTGGAAAGGACCCTAAAGCTCATCCAGTCCCACCCCTGCCATGGCAGGGACACCTTCCATCACAACAGGCTGCTCCAAGCCTGTCCAACCTGGCCTTGGACACTCCCAGAACAATAAAATACACTGCACTTGGGAGGTGCCACTGAGAATAAATTAAACCTCATGTTTGTCTTGGTCTTATAGAGATGGAGGCAAATGTGACTTCCCAAAAGATTCCAGGAGTTGAGGATTCCATGCTCACATCCAATCAGGCCACAACACAGAGAGACCCAAGCTCTCTCAAGCCCAAGCCCTGGGACTTTCCTCACAGATTTAGGACAGAACAGATTCAAAACCCCTCCTGCCCATGCTCTCAGTGAAAGTCACAATGCATTTACTTTTCATAAAGACATCTTTTGTTGGATCCCAGGAACCTGGGATTTTTGAGCTTTCTGTGCTTTCTGGCACTGACCCCCTGGAGAACATTGCTTTTGACCTGAGGCCTTGAAGAAGGCTTCCAAATTTGAGTGATGGAGTTAAAATCATGGGTGATTAGTTAAATAAAAGTGTGTGATTTCACATGGTGAAGGGTTTTAAATTTGAGGGGTTTATAATACAATAACAGGTATGGGACAATATGGAGGGTTTGGGGTGTTGTTTCTTTCTGTCTTCTTCCTTCTTCTTCATGGTTTCAGGCAGTAGTTTCTGGTTGGACAGTTAGTTCCACACTGAAGATCACAGGAGTTTGGTTACTGGGTCAAAAGTGCAAACAATAGAGGTGTTATTTCTCTATTGGACTGCTTAGCTTTAAAAGACCTTGTAACTAGCTAAATTCACCTCCATTTTGCTTGCTTTTAGTTGATAGCTAGAAATGTTGCAGAACTCTCTGTACTTTAGAAGAGATTTAATAAACAACTGAGCCCAAACATGAGAAATTCATCTCCTTCATGTTTTTAATCCTGGCTGTGAGTGAAGACAGAAGAAAATGCAGACAAGCCACTAATTAAGTGGTGCAGATACCACCTTTACAATCCTCCACACAAGGAACAATTCCTGCCCCTCACCCAGCCTTTGCAGAGCTCTGGGCACCCTCAGAAGGCTGCAGGTGGTGTTTGAGCCCAGTGCAGCCCCAAGGCCAGAGCCCAGCCCACCTGCTGGCCCACAGAGAAGGCCTGGCTGTTGAAGTGCTGGATGAACTCTGCAGCCATCTTGTCTGTGTCATAGGGGTTGGAGTCAATGTTCTTCTTCTGCAGGAAGTCGATCTCGATGGTCATGGTGCCAATGCACTGCTTGGTCTTGTCGAAAGTGTACAAGGAAACTGGGAGAAAAACCAAGAAACAGCACATTTAAAGACAGCAAGGTCCTCCCAGTGTATTAAATACATTTGGCAATATACATCCTTCCCCTGAGAATTTCACTTGGTAAAACTGAATATATTATTTCTGATAGAGACCCTTATGTCTCTTAATCCATGTTCAAATACAAGGTCAAAAATACAGTAAAAGTTTCACTGAAAATCCCTGCATTGCTCTAAAAACTCTTAATAAACCTTTAAAACAGCTCAAACAGCACACAGACTTTGGGGGATGAGGACAATGAAAGCAAATCCAGACATGCTATGGTCCCACATGGCTGTATCTCCACCCAAGGGTTTGGACACTTCTCCAGGAAGCCCAAAAGCAGCTTTAAGGGCAGTCTTGCCCAAAGGCAGTGACAAGAGGCCACCACTGGTTTTCTGTGGCAACAGGTTGCTGAGCTTTTCTCCAGATGAGGCAGCAGAAATTGAATTACTGCAGGTTCAAATGCAGCAATGCAATCTGTCAGCCCAAAACAAAGCTGTCCTTCATCCCTGACTCTGAGCAAACAGCCCCTACCCCAGAGGTGCCCTTGGGCCCACCTTGACATTTCCAGGTTTCCTTCAGTGATGCAGAATCAGCTGAACAGAAAGCCAAGGGGCAGGGAAGGCACTGCACAGTCACTGCCAGGCTGATCCCACAGGTACAGCACGTGGGAAGCCAGAGGCCACTCAGGGTGGAAAGAGGGAAAGAGGATGGAAAGGAAAGAGCAGCACAATCCACAACTCCAGGGACACTGCTCAGCATGGCAGATCCTTGGGCAGGACCTCACCAACAGGCAGGCCCAGCAACCCAGAAACCAGGCTGCAGCAGAAGCCAGTGGTTCTCCAGAAGACTGAGGAACATGAAAGGTTTGCTTTGAATCTGGAGAACAAAGTCTCCTCTGCTACAGCAGTCATGGCTCAGGATGAAGCAGGAGAAGGGAAAGGTGCTTCATTCCATCTGTGATTTCCTGTCCTTGGCAGCAGCATGGTTCCAGAACAAACCTGCAGATGCTGAGGTGTGATGGCAAAACAAGCCCCAGCATGGGGGCTCCAGGACTTGTTCATGAAGGGAACAAGAGAGCCTGTTTCTTGCTGAAGGTGTTACCAGAAGCCACAGCACACACACCAAACATCCCTCCTGGGATGGGCCACCTTGGGAGGGGCTGCCAAAGACAGATCTTCCAGGAAACAGGGATAAAGATGAAAACACTACACTGTTCTGTGACCTACTGCACTGAGCTCTTTCCAAAGGGATTGCCCCTTTAGTCCTGCAAGCAAACACCAGGAGCTCCTCTCACCTCACAGGTCACCTCTGGGCAGTTTCCTTTTTCTTGCTGAACCTCACAGCTTTGTCAAATAACAGCTTCTGGAATATCAGTTCCTGGATTTGGTCACAACACAGGCCTGAGGTGTCAGCTGCACATGAGCAGCTCTTACATCCAGGACTGAGTGCTGGGGGTGCACTGAGGGAACCCCCAGCATGGGGCTGCAGCCACTCATCAATCCAGCACCAGCTCCAAGAGCCTGGAATGTCCCAGGGAGGCTGGGAATGCAGCAGGGATCTCCTGGCTCTGGGAATGCAGCAGGGATCTCCTGGCTCTGGGAAGGCAGCAGGGATCTCCTGGCTCTGGGAAGGCAGCAGGGATCTCCTGGCTCTGGGAATGCAGCAGGGATCTCCTGGCTCTGGGAAGGCAGCAGGGATCTCCTGGCTGGGAAGGCAGCAGGGATCTCCTGGCTCTGGGAAGGCAGCAGGGATCTCCTGGCTCTGGGAAGGCAGCAGGGATCTCCTGGCTCTGGGAAGGCAGCAGGGACCTCTGGCTCTGGGAATGCAGCAGGGATCTCCTGGCTCTGGGAAGGCAGCAGGGATCTCCTGGCTCTGGGAAGGCAGCAGGGATCTCCTGGCTCTGGGAAGGCAGCAGGGATCTCCTGGCTCTGGGAATGCAGCAGGGATCTCCTGGCTCTGGGAAGGGATCTCCTGGCAGCAGGGATCTCTGGCTCTGGGAAGGCAGCAGGGATCTCCTGGCTCTGGGAATGCAGCAGGGATCTCCTGGCTCTGGGAAGGCAGCAGGGATCTCCTGGCTCTGGGAAGGCAGCAGGGATCTCCTGGCTCTGGGAAGGCAGCAGGGATCTCCTGGCTCTGGGAAGGCAGCAGGGATCTCCTGGCTCTGGGAAGGCAGCAGGGATCTCCTGGCTCTGGGAAGGCAGGGATCTCCTGGCTCTGGGAATGCAGCAGGGAGCTCCTGGCTCTGGGAAGGCAGCAGGGATCTCCTGGCTCTGGGAAGGCAGCAGGGATCTCTGGCTCTGGGAAGGCAGCAGGGATCTCCTGGCTCTGGGAAGGCAGCAGGGATCTCCTGGCTCTGGGAAGGCAGCAGGGATCTCCTGGCTCTGGGAAGGCAGCAGGGATCTCCTGGCTCTGGGAATGCAGCAGGGATCTCCTGGCTCTGGGAATGCAGCAGGGATCTCCTGGCTCTGGGAAGGCAGCAGGGATCTCCTGGCTCTGGGAAGGCAGCAGGGATCTCCTGGCTCTGGGAAGGCAGCAGGGATCTCCTGGCTCTGGGAAGGCAGCAGGGATCTCCTGGCTCTGGGAAGGCAGCAGGGATCTCCTGGCTCTGGGAAGGCAGCAGGGATCTCCTGGCTCTGGGAAGGCAGCAGGGATCTCTGGCTCTGGGAATGCAGCAGGGATCTCCTGGCTCTGGGAATGCAGCAGGGATCTCCTGGCTCTGGGAATGCAGCAGGGATCTCCTGGCTCTGGGAAGGCAGCAGGGATCTCCTGGCTCTGGGAAGGCAGCAGGGATCTCCTGGCTCTGGGAAGGCAGCAGGGATCTCCTGGCTCTGGGAAGGCAGCAGGGATCTCCTGGCTCTGGGAATGCAGCAGGGATCTCCTGGCTCTGGGAATGCAGCAGGGATCTCCTGGCTCTGGGAAGGCAGCAGGGATCTCCTGGCTCTGGGAAGCAGCAGGGATCTCCTGGCTCTGGGAAGGCAGCAGGGATCTCCTGGCTCTGGGAAGGCAGCAGGGATCTCCTGGCTCTGGGAAGGCAGCAGGGATCTCCTGGCTCTGGGAAGGCAGCAGGGATCTCCTGGCTCTGGGAAGGCAGCAGGGACCTCCTGGCTCTGGGAAGGCAGCAGGGATCTCCTGGCTCTGGGAAGGCAGCAGGGATCTCCTGGCTCTGGGAAGGCAGCAGGGATCTCCTGGCTCTGGGAAGGCAGCAGGGATCTCCTGGCTCTGGGAAGGCAGCAGGGATCTCCTGGCTCTGGGAAGGCAGCAGGGATCTCCTGGCTCTGGGAAGGCAGCAGGGATCTCCTGGCTCTGGGAAGGCAGCAGGGATCTCCTGGCTCTGGGAAGGCAGCAGGGATCTCCTGGCTCTGGGAAGGCAGCAGGGATCTCCTGGCTCTGGGAAGGCAGCAGGGATCTCCTGGCTCTGGGAAGGCAGCAGGGATCTCCTGGCTCTGGGAAGGCAGCAGGGATCTCCTGGCTCTGGGAAGGCAGCAGGGATCTCCTGGCTCTGGGAAGGCAGCAGGGATCTCCTGGCTCTGGGAAGGCAGCAGGGATCTCCTGGCTCTGGGAAGGCAGCAGGGATCTCCTGGCTCTGGGAAGGCAGCAGGGACCTCCTGGCTCTGGGAAGGCAGCAGGGATCTCCTGGCTCTGGGAAGGCAGCAGGGATCTCTGGCTCTGGGAAGGCAGCAGGGATCTCCTGGCTCTGGGAAGGGCAGGGATCTCCTGGCTCTGGGAAGGCAGCAGGGATCTCCTGGCTCTGGGAAGGCAGCAGGGATCTCCTGGCTCTGGGAAGGCAGCAGGGATCTCCTGGCTCTGGGAAGGCAGCAGGGATCTCCTGGCTCTGGGAAGGCAGCAGGGATCTCCTGGCTCTGGGAATGCAGCAGGGATCTCCTGGCTCTGGGAAGGCAGCAGGGATCTCCTGGCTCTGGGAAGGCAGCAGGGATCTCCTGGCTCTGGGAAGGCAGCAGGGATCTCCTGGCTCTGGGAAGGCAGCAGGGATCTCCTGGCTCTGGGAATGCAGCAGGGACCTCCTGGCTCTGGGAAGGCAGCAGGGATCTCCTGGCTCTGGGAAGGCAGCAGGGATCTCCTGGCTCTGGGAGGGATCTCCTGGCAGCAGGGATCTCCTGGCTCTGGGAAGGCAGCAGGGATCTCCTGGCTTTAGGAAGGCAGCAGGGATCTCCTGGCTGGGAAGGCAGCAGGGATCTCCTGGCTCTGGGAAGGCAGCAGGGATCTCCTGGCTCTGGGAAGGCAGCAGGAAGCTCCCTGGGGTGGGAAGGCCCTGGCTCCAGCTGGGATCTCTGCAGCTGGAGTGCAGGAAGGCAGGACAGACACATCCACTCAGGGACCTCTGCCTTCCCCCAGAAAACCCCTCACCTGGAAAACCTCTCCTGTATCATCAGGGGCTCAGCAGGACTCACATCACTGCATTTACACTGGCATGTAAAACACAGCTTCCACATGATCAGGGGACCAGGACAAAGCACAAGCCCTGGGAAATCACTGCTTTGGCAACACTTCTCCCTACCTGCAGAATGCCTTTACAAATCCCCTCCACCCAGCACAGTCAGGTGACATTTAGTCACTCTGCACAGAGTCACTGCATTATTTTTGTTAACACAGACTCCCACGTAGCTGGAAGGTTTACAGCAAAGCCCAGGACAAGGATTGCTCTAAGAGCTCATCACACAGAATAGCAGTGCTTCTTTCCCCAAAAGACCTGAGTACTGAAAAGCACTGATCTGTGAGTTGGCACATGATCAGCAGCCAAACAAGGGTGAGAAACAAATTAATTTATGAGTCTTCCCCTGTTATAGGCCCTTCTTCAGTTAAAACAAGACCAGCTAGCAAAAAAATCACAGATGAACAGAATCAACAAGGTTGGAAAAGGCTTCCAGGATCACCAAGTCCAACCATCAGCCCAGCACCAGCACCATGGTCACCACTAAATCACGTCCTCAAGTGCCACATGCACCAGTTCTTCAAACATTTCCAGGGATGGTGACTCCACCACTGTCCTGGGCAGCCTGTTCCAAGCTTTACAACCCATTCTGTGAAGAAATTTTCCCTAATATCCAACCCACACCTCCTCTGGCACAACTTGAGGCTGTTTCCTTTCATCCTGTCCCTTTTTCCCTGGGAGAGGAGACCAAGCTCCTTCCAGGTCACTGGATGGAGCAGGAAGGTGTCCCCCAGCCTCCTTTTCCAGTTAAAATCCTGGCTTTAAAGCAAGGTCTGAGAGGCATCCAGAGAGGCAGAGACACCCACTCCAGCCTGTCCCTACAAACACATCTGAGGACTTCACATCCTTCACATCCAAGGACTGATCTGTGCTCATGGACCTGCTGAGACCCCAGGAGCTGGGAAAACAAACAGCCATGAGGGATCTTCCCCAGGAGCACCTCACAGCCACAGCCACAGCACTGCTGAGGCCCAGCCCTCCTCATGCTGACTGCAGCCATCAGCTCTGCCCACAGCCCCAAAGGAGGCAATTCCTGGAACCAGAGACAAAGCAGTGAACAGAGTGCTCCAGTGCAGGGAGCAGCATCCCAGCAAGGGAGGCATGAGCTGCCCAAAGAACAAATGTGATCCATCACCTGGACCTGCTGTAGCAAAGAACATGGAGACTGTAACAGGCTGCTGCCAGGAGTCAGGTCAGCATTCCAGCAGCTACAGACAGCTCCAACAGCTGCACTGTACCTGACAGTGATCCAAAGCACAGGGAATAGTGACACACAGCACAAAGTGACAAAAGAGCTAACTGGTCTCCTCCAAACATTCACCAAGGCTTGGAAAGCTCCAGGAAGACTTGAAAGAGGAACAGAAATTCACCTCAGCCCTTGACCTTGCTGCAGAATGTTACTGGTGCAAACATCAGTGCTGCTCCCAAAGCTCAGCACTGCAGGGCACGCTGCTGCTCCTGGCACTACAGCAACCCCATTCATTCCAGTGCTGGTGCCAAGAAATCCCCCAAGGACAAGAGCTGTCCTCTGTTAGTGGGAGTGCTCTCCAGAGACCCAGAACAGGCTATCCAGGACATGTTCAATGCACGTATCTGCATGTGGACACTGATGTCCCACAGAGCCAGGCTGAGATACCAGCAGGTGTCTGGAGAAAGTGCCAAAACAGTCCCCCAGGTCTGAAAAACATTAAATGCACAAAAGCTGCAGAGAGGAGAGCAGCTCCTTCACTAACAAGGGCCTCACATCACCTGGAGAAGGACTGGAGCTCTGAGAGTTCCCAATTCAGTTTCCCTTCAGGATGGAAACCTGAATTCAGTTTTATAAACAGGTCCCAATTGCTCTGCTGAGTGACTCACCATCGATCTCCTGCCCGATGGAAAGGCCGGCCCATTTCCTCTGCAAAACAAGACAAAAACATCACAACACCCACCCTGCAGAACAAACCCCTGTCCCCCAACCCAAAATAGGCATCCATGCTGTGAAAATGATATACAGGACAATAAACCAGACTGGTGCTTCCCAAAGGAGCAGCAGCAGCACCTCTCCCTGTGGGAATACGAATGTTCAGCACAGCAGTTACATCAGGACATCTCTACCTTCCTCCAGTGCCACACTGGTCTTAGTTTTGAGCTCTGATGCAGATGCCCTGTGCAGAGGCTCCTTCTCCAGCCCCAGCTTAATAATCTCAGCAGTGAGAGGGTTGCAGGAAGGTGGAATTCCAGAATAAACCCCTGTCCTGCAGAACACCTGCCCTCTCAAAGACAGCCTCCTCACCCAGAGGAGCAGGATCCCCAGGAGAATTTTCAGCAGCAGGAAAAAAAGGGGCAGAATAGAATATCCCAAAGACCCCCAAATTAACAGGAAACAAGTCAAAAGCATTGAATAATCTCTCAAAAAAATTCTATCTTGTGACCTCAGAAGGTTGTTCTGTCCAACCTCCTTCAGGTTACTGGTCTCCCCACCCTCCTGGAGGCAGAAGTTGTGGTGCTGGACAGGGCTTTTTGTCCTTCTGCTCATTTCCTACCAAAGCCCAGGTTCTGAGCACTCCACAGGTGCCAGAATGGCTGTCACACACCCCATGAGCATTTTAAAAGCTTGTTCTAATGTGCTCCAGGGTACAATATTACCTGAAGAAGAAACCAGTAAGAATGAAACTGTTCAAATCCTTTAGGTCCCTTGAAAATGTCTTTAGAAAGATTTGTGCTGCACAGGACTGCAGAAGTGGGAAATGGTTCATGAATTACGTGACACAAAGAAATCTATAACCTTTACAATTCCAACAGTTCTGGCTTGAAGATTGCAAAAATAGGGTTTTCCCAGTGGCTGCTCTGTGTTACAGATTGGCTGCAGTGTGTTCACAGCCCCTCAGATACCAAACAGAGGCACCAGTCACAGACACATGTAGGTGTCATTACAGACAGCTCTGGGGAGATCACATTTGAAAAGCTGCAGTTTATGGTCATTTGTATTTGCCTTTTTGTCTGGGAGAAGGAATACAATGACTTTGCTTAGAAAGTGAACATTTCCCCCTTTACACCCTCTCCAATATGCACAGAATATCCTGAGTTGGAAGGGACCACAAAGGATCAGCCAGTGCAGCTCCTGGCCCTGCCTGGACATCCCAACAATCCCAGCCTGTCCATCCCTGGCAGTGCTGTCCAAACTCTCCTGCAGCTCTGGCAGCCTCAGGGTCAGGAGCATTCCCTGGGAGCCTGGGCAGTGCCAGCCCCTCTGGGGGAAGATTTGTCAGGATCTCCTCTGTGGTAAGAGATACAGCTCAATCCCCATGCTCACTTGGCTGCTTTCTGCTAAAGGTCTGTCCTTGCTGTGCAGCAATTCATGTCTTAGGCTCTCAGGATACAAAATTTGTCACAGCTTTCAGTGTTAAGAGTCAAGATTACCACAGAATAAAGGTGGTCAAGAACTCCATGTGAATGTACAACAAACAGATGTCGTGGATGAGGACATCAGAGCACAGACAGCCATGAACAGGAACAGTAAACACACAGCTGCTGTGACACTGACTGCAACTATCCAAGGCTCTGGGAAATACTGGGAATTAAAACCCAGTATCAGGAATTACCCAATGCTTAGAGGGCTTAAACAGCTCTGCTGTGGAGACAGGTTGAAGGAGTGGGGGTTATTCAACCTGGAGGAGGCTCTGGGGGATCTCATTGTGGCCTTTTGATACTTAAAGGGAGCTTAAATCTTCTTAAGGGCACAGACTTTTTAGTAGGGACTGTAGCAAAAAAAAAAAAAAAAAAGGGGAAGTGGCTTTAAACTAAAAGAGGGTGAATTCAGACATTTCATATGGTGAAAATGGTAAAACCTTGGCCCAGGTTGCCCAGGAAGGTTCCAGGGAACATTCAAGGTCATATGGGATAAGGGCTGTGCACAAACTGGTCTAGTGGGAAATGTCCCTGTTCAGACAGCCTTTAAAGGCCCCTTCCAACCCAAAGAGCCCTATAAGCCTGTCACTCAAACATTCCCCTCCCTGCAACACTGCCTGCACAGCCCCTTCTCCATGGGAGCACCAGGCCTCACCCCCCAGCAGATGGGCTCTCCTGGCTCCACAACAACAACTGCAACAGAAAAATCAAACACACACCTGAGTGCACTGACTTGAACAACACAAACATCTCCTGCTGGGCACTGCTGGGCACTTTGGGCATCACAAACCACAGCCAGACACTGGTGAAAGTAACATCCCCCACCCACTCATTCAGACAGATCCAGTTCCAGCAGCACATCAAAAAACAAAATGTCATCTGGGGGCTTGTGCCAAGATGTGCTGGGGAAAAAAATCTGTGTTTGCAGCACAGAGACTGGGCTTTGGAGCAGCCAGTGGCAGGGAGATAGGAAAGCACAGGGACAATGATTGCTGCAGGTTCATGGGATGAGACTCAGGGTGAGCAGCAAAAAGCTACAAGCTTCATTTTTCGATTAGAAGTTAATTATACTCATTATTTATTCTAACCATCATTTAACATCTGATGATGACTTAATTAAGAAAGAGGAGACAAGGGGGTTTGGGGTTTTTTTTTATGCATTTCATTGCACTTTTCATCTAAAAACACTAGCAATGACTGAATGTAGTCAATAAAACTTCCAGCAGGTCTTAAAAATGAAAAACACACCAAGAAACCCTTTGAAGTCAAGGGAAAACAGGGAACAATAAAGATTCAAAAGGAAGGGCAAATATTGCCTAGGCTTTTCTTTTTCAAATAGCTTATTTCTAGTGGATTTTTAAAAGGTTAAATGACACCTTTTCCAGTATCTTTATCCCACCATGCACTAAAAATATATCAAAGCAATACAAGCACAGTCACTCCCGTTGCAGTAAAAGTCTCCTTGAACTTTTGCTGGCAGAAACCAAATTTGCAGCATGCATTTATTCCAATTAGAGAACTTATCTTCAATCCTGATCCCAAAAGAGATTTTGCTTATTCTGTAGCAGAGTAGAAAGTCCAGGCATCCCATACCTGGGGCAAGCTGAAGGCGATGCTGCCAGGGACGACCGAGGGGTGGGTTCTCAGTGTGAAGATGTATTTGTGGTTGGGAGAGGTCTTCACCACAACATGTCTGCAAAAAAAGATCAGTATTTTACTTTGATGTGTACCAGGAGGGTTTTGCATTGCACACAGTGCTGTGAGAGCTGAAAAGAAACACTCAGCTTATCTCTGGGTGACACAGCAGGGTGACAGAGCCCACCACCCTCACTGCTCCAATGTGATCTCAAGGCCAACTGCAAGACTTTGCACCAAAAATTAATATTTCCATCCCCACAGTAGCCCTTTACTTCAGGATTGCACTGTACAAATGAGAGAGAAGCAAACCACAACCACAAACACTGTGGCTGCCACAGCTAAAAATCAACACCAGTTTCACATCTGAAGCATTAACACCAAATTAATATCAATATTTTACCCCCATCCAAACACTATCCCCAGCTGTGATGCCAACAAAAAGTAGATGCAAAGCCCAGGGATCTGAGTGTATTGTTTAGAAGTTTGATAGCAGAAAAAGAATGGGAGGAATTTCTGTACAAAAAGTAAAATCACACAGGCCCTGGGGGGCTGCTCCTCCTGGCACAAGTGACAGCTGATCCTGAACTCAGACAGCATCTGTGTGCCTGGAAAAACAGCATCAGTGCTGGAAAGGACCAGGGGTGCTGACCAAGAGCAGCTGAACAGGAGCTGGTTGTGCCCAGCTGGGCAAAGAGGCCAAGGGCAGCTGGCCTGGGTCAGGAACAGCAGGGCCAGCAGGGACTGTCCCTGTGAGGCCACACCTCCAGAGTGCTCCACCAGCTCTGGCTCCTCACTGCAAGGAAGAGGGGCTGGAACATGTCCAGGGAAGGGAATGGAGCAGCAGGAGTGGCTGAGGGAGCTGGGGGTGCTCAGCCTGAACCCCCTTACTCTACACAACTCCCTGACAGGAGGGGGCAGCCAGGATGGGAGATCTTGGCCTCTGCTCCCAGGGAAAAGGGTCAGGATGAGAGAAAGAGCCTTAAGATGTGCCAGGGGAGGTTTGGAGTGAACACGAGGAAGAACATCATGGCAGGGACTGCCCAGGGAGGTTTGGAGTCCCCATCCCTGGAGGTGTCCAGGGAATGCCTGGATGTGGCACTCAGTGCTCTGGGCTGGGGACAAGGTGGGCATTGAGCACAGATCAGACTCCATGATCTGGGAGGCCTTTAGGCCTTTTTCTCAATGATTCCAGTTACAAACCAGAGCAATACCAGCAGTCAGGAGCAGACACAGCAGCAGCCATGACATGTGCCTGCCTGTCACACTCAGAACTGAAGCTGTCAGCAACAAAGATACTCAAAAGCTGCTTCTAGCTCTCCTCAGACTATGCCTGATAGCTCTTATCATGTGATAGGCAGACAGCTTGCTGGCATGAGAAAACAAAACCAAAGAGCTGGGATTTGTGGGGTCTGGCAGCAGGTGATGGTGGAATCAGGGCTCCCCTCATCCTCCTCTCACAGCTGCTGGCACTGTGGGCACCCCTGGGGTACACAAGGCCCAGCTCCATGGGATTTTACCCCTCACCAACCTCACAGGCAGGAAGGGCAGGGTGAGCTGTGCACATGCTGGCCCTCCTCCCCCCCTGCAGCCCATGTTTTCCATGCACATATGCTCCCTGCACTTCCATTTGCACATGCCCAGCCAATGCAGCACCATCCAAGTGAGGATCTGCACCAGCTCCATCCTGTGTGAGGAACAGCTCCAGGCACACGACAGCAAGGAACATATGGCCCTGAGAGACAAGAGGAAATGGAGCCCAAACTGGGAGCCATGGCAGCCCAAACCAGGAGCCACAGCCAGCTGTCACCTGCAAACCCCCCAGGCACTGCACACTTGGTGGCCTGGCAGGGTCAGAAGCATTTTCAACACATCAAAGTGACAACAGAGCTCCCAGCTCAGGAGACACTGAGCTGAGTCCTCACTAGTTCTGACCCAAAACCACCCATCAGTTGCCAGGACACCCTTCCCTTGCCCCAGGCATAAATCCAGGAACTTGATGTAGGTGGTGAAGATCCATACAAATGTTAATACAGGAGAACAAGGCATTTATTGGTGCTGCATGGCAGCCAGGGGAGATTTATGAACATTGGAAGACAGCAGATGTCACTCCTGCCTTCAGGTAGGAGGATCCAAGGAATTACAGGCTGCTCAGCCTCACCTTACTCCCTAGGGAAGTGATGGAGCAACTAATCCAGGAAACCAAACATATGAAAGCACAACAAAGTGACTGGGAGTCACTCTGAGCATGGATTTAGGAGTGGCCAGCATGGATTTACAAAGGAAAATCCATTCTGACCAGGACATCAGCCTTCTCCAATGAAATGGTGAGCTCTGGGGCTGAAGGGAGAGCTGCATTTATCCCAACATCAGCAAACTTGGCCTGGCACAACCACCCTCAGACACTGCTGCAAGACAGACTGGGCAGGGAGGGGGCTGGAGGCTGAACTGCTGCACTTGGGGCTGTGGCCAACAACAAAATCCCACTGCAGGCCCCTGGGATCTTCAAATCCAGCTGCAGGTCACTGGGATCTGCAAATCCAGCTGTACAGGTCACTGGGATCTGCAAATCCAGCTGTACACATCACTGGGATGTGCAAATCCAGCTGCAGGTCCCTGGGATGTGCAAATCCCGCTGCAGGTCATGGGGATCTGCAAATCCAGCTGCAGGAAATCACTGGGATGTGCAAATCCAGCTGCAGGAGGTCACCCCAGGAGTCCACATGGGGCCAAAACTATTTAACCCCTTCACTCCTGTGCAGCTGAAGGGACAGAGCTCCTCAGCCTGCCCACAGGGGACACACCTGGCTGTGCTGCTGCTCAGAGGGACCTCAACAGATGCCAGTCAAGCTCAATAAGGTAAAGTGCAAAGTCTTCTACCCAGGGGGAACAGCCCCATGCACCAGTGCAGGCTGGGGGCCAGCTGGGGGCCAGCAAGCCCTGGGGACCAGGTGGGCAATGAGCTCAACAGGAGGCAGCAACACATCCCTGCAGCAAACATGGGTAAGATCCCCTCAGGGTGCATTAGCCAGGAACTGGCTGCACTGGCACAGGGTGCCCAGAGCAGCAGTGGCTGCCCTGTCCCTGGAAGTGTCCCAGACCAGGCTGGACAGGCATTGGAGCAACCTGGGACAGTGGAAGGTGTCCCTGCCTGTGGGAAGATGGTTTAGGATAGTGCAGAAGGCAGTTTTCCTCAATGAACTACAGCTGTACTGATTGCCAAGAAGTGGAGACAGCCTTGCCTGCCCAAGGAGGATGGGTGTTGTAAAAGAGTGAGTCAGTAGTCAAGAGTTAGCTGCAGCTGGGGCTTAGGAGTGCTGCAGTTTGGGATGGAGTGTGCTGGCTGTGCTGTGAGGAGGCAGGGACATGCAGCTGTGCAAGGGACAGATAAGGTAAGGAGATGTTGTGTGAGGGACAGTCAGGGTAAGGTGGTCAGGAAAGGGACAGGTTTGGGTTTAGCCAGTTGTGCAGAGAGGAGAAGGAGTCAGAGCTGTGTGGAGCTGCCTGTAAGAAAAGGAGTCAGAACTGAGTGAAGCAACTAACAAGGAAAGGAGACCGTGCTGTGAGGAGCTGCTTATGAGGAAAGGAGTCAGAGTTGCCTGAAAGAAGGCACAGAGTGTTTAATAAAGGACTGGTGATGGTGTCAGTCCAGTCTGTCTCAACATAATTGCAACAACTGCCCATGGCAGGGGCTGGAAGTGAATGGTATTCAAGGTCCTCCTGCAGCCCAAAGCATTGGGTTATTCCATGATTAGGGAGAGCATCAGCAGCAGGGATGGGCAGAGATCCTCCCTGGATGGAACAGTGCTCCAAGGACAGCTCACTTCCAACTGAGCATGGGTAAAGCACAGAACTGTCCAGGAGGCCATGACTGAAAGTGGGAGTTTTCCAGCACAGTATCACCCTGAGCAATCCAAATCAGTATCGACACCCAACCAACTGGAAAGGAAGCTGTGACACTGCAGAGTAGGAGAGAAACATGCCTGGAGGCCACAAACAAGTTCCAGCTACAATTCTGAAATATTTCACCACAAAATGCACCTTATGACAACACCTGACTGGAAGCAGCTCATGGCACAGGAAAAGACCCAAAATTAAAGCTTTTTAAAGCCCCAAATGGATCCTGAGCAGTGTACACAACAGTGACTTCAACATGTAGAGATTCAGCCCAACACTGCTGGGCTTCACTTCAAAAACCCAAAATGCACAAAAATGACAATACCTGGTAGAAATATTGGGGAGGAGTATCCACAGAGATTAGATACCAATTACTATGCTGAAGCATTCCATTCACCAAAAATATTTCCAGCAAAGAAGAAAGACAGCAGAGCTTGACAACAGAAAAACAGATGCCAGGAAGAAAAAACAAAGAAGAAAAATGAAAAAAAAGTCAGCTTTCTGAAAGAAAATACTAGGAAAGGTCAAATCCTAACAGGTTCTGTGAGAAAAATCTCACTAAGGCACAGGAACAACCACATTTCTTCTCAAAGACAGCAGGAGCAGGCAGCTTCCAACATGGTATAAGCAACCCAAGTATTACAAATGCTCAAAATAAGGCAATAGCAGAGAAACTAAATGCATTTTCCTACACTGATGTTCACCAGGAAGGAGCTCAGAGAGCTCATGAAGACACAGGGGGGAAATCTCAACCTCATTAAGAGCTTCTGCTTATACACAAACAAAAGGAACAACAAATCACCAGGGCCAGGCAGCTCCCAGAGCTGTCCCAGGTGGAATTGCTGCTCTATTCTGTGTGTAAATCCTCATCTGGAACTGTCAGATCCAGCCCATGTGATGCCAGCTCCTAGGAAGGGCTCCAGGAAACTGGGCCCAGGAAGCTGCTGGTATGTTTGCTGGCCAGGCTGAGCAAAAGAAGAGAAACTCCACCAGACAGGAATGAAGCTGTGAGTGCATCAGTTTTTCTGCTGCTGAAGCACGAGCAGGCTCCTGAGAGGGAGGGGATGACTCAGGTACCCGGGTGGAGGTGCCAGCAGGGATCTCATCCCATGCAGTGCATGTTTGGAAACCCACAGCAGTCATTCAGCAAGGGCTCCTCAGAAAACTAAACTGGCCTAGAGGGATGGACTTCCCATGTGAAATGGAACAACCAGTCCTTAACGTGAACAAAAAGCTGCCCCTGAGACAGCCTGCCCTGACTGCTGTCCCCTCACAGCCTGGCTGTGCTCAGAACTGGTTTCCCTCTCCAAACTGCACCAGGAGTCCTTAAGGCAAAAGCAGGACACAGGAATTGAGGATGGTGTCACTCCCCAAACCCTTCCACACCACACTGGGATCCTACAGTGCATGGCCTCGTGTGCACTCCTGCAGCACCAAGCACTGACTCATCCCTGCCCAGCTCAGGGGAGGCACAAAGGGAAGGGTGAGATCAGCAGCAGCCTGGGGTTAAACCAGCTCCTTGCTCCAAGGGCAAACTCCAGCTCTACACCCCCAGAGCAGCTGGAGCAGAGCCCCCTGTGCAGGTACCACCAAAGCCCCCTGAGCAGAGCAGGCAGCTGTGCTGAGGGAGCTGAGCCAGGGCTGGCTCCAGGGATCTGCAATGCAGCAGCAGCTGCAGCCCCAGCACTGCCCAGCACCGTGCTCCACCTGACACTGCTCCCCACCAAACACACCCTGCTGCTGCCTGAGCAGCAGAAATAAACAGCTCCCAGGGGAGCAGGAACAGCCAGAAGCACTGCAGCCTGCTCAGCCAGCACATCCCGGGGCACACTGCCACAAATGCCAGGAGAGAGGGTTCTGGAAGCAAAGGGAACACAGCAGGCTGCAGGTCTGGCAGCTGGTCCCTCCAGGACATCCATATTGGAGGAAATTAAAGTTTTTATAATGCATGAGGTACAATGCTCAGTTCAGGTATTTTTGTAACTCAATTACTTTGGAAAAAAATCAACCTGGCAAAAACCATGCTTCCAAAATACCAGGACACTTTTCTGCCCAAGCAGACACTTTTGCCTCCTTCTGACTCTGAAAGTTCTGCTTGTTTAGGGGGTGGTTTTGTTTGGTTTTGGCATTTTATACACCAGTTGAGTCATGAAAACACAGTTCAGTTCACCACTGCAGAGCCAGGACAGGTCCCAGGCAGCAGAGCAGACTGACAGCACAGACAAGTGAGCCCTAAACACATCCCTGCAATTCAGCACCACTGTGCTCTCCACCCTCAGCAGGGTACACCTGGGGCAGGCATTTTATATAAGGCCTGGCCATATCATTCACTATCTGCTTTGACATTTTTCCCATTTTTCAAACCCAAGCCCCTCTGCCTTGTGCTGCACGTGATATCCCCTTTCAGCTGAAATTAATGACTTCTGTCTACAACCTACAGACTAAAATCTGTCAGAGCTTCCCTAAAGCTGCAGCAAAGCAAAGAATCTGAGTCTGTGAATTGCCTTCTTGTAATACAAAACCCTTCTGTGTGGGCTGAGCTGAAAAATTCATGTGTTTTCCACCTAAGAGAAGTAAACCCCAGAGTCAGGTTCCATCAGCCACCCCAGAACTGCAATTAAAGAATCCCATTTGTTGTGCCCACACTCTGGCTGCTTCTCCCTTTTGTTCTTGTGCATGAAAACCCTGAGAAGAGAGAGCTCTCCTGGGTCTGCTCAGCACTCCCATATGATGTGAAAGTGAGAAGATGCCCCAAGGAACACAATAAAATGATAAAAACATTTTTTAAATAGTTCAAATATTCTCACTACGTAACAGGAACAACAGCAAAACCAAAACAAACAAAAATTATTGCAAAAACTACTTTGTTAAAACAATTATTCTGTTAGTTAAGCAGATGAAGTTCCCAAGAAAGAAATGCTTCAGTGAAACAGTTACCCTTCTGCCAGCACCTCCCATTTCCAGAAAGAGCCACACTGGAAGTTCAGTGTCTCTAAAGACACTGAAGTTTTGCTCATCAAACTGCTGTGTTCACCTTTCCAAACCTGAAATGTCATTCCCCCCAATCCAAATTTGAAAACAATTCCTTTTAGGTTCAAAGCTGGAAGAGCACCAGTGCACACTTACTGCCCAGACTGGAAGTCCTTGTCGTTCACCACAGCACAGTTGGTTAAGGACAGCTCATCAGTGGGACACCTCGCTGCCTGCATAGGCTGCAAGAGAGGGGTGGAAAAAATGTCAAATTCAATTCTATTTATCCTTTATCAAGCCAAGCCTCAAGATTTCTGCAAAACCACAAAACACAAAACAGGTCTCCTGAGTCCTGGCATATTCTGAGAGCCCACTGGTATCAACAAGCTCCCCTTCCAGGTTCCTCCAAACTTTTCCACGTGCCAAAGGTACTTGTATCCCAAAGGTCTGAATTTTGGGACTATTATGTACTTTGTAATTTCTACCCCACCTACATAAATACTTTAAAATTACCTGGGAGAAAGCCTGCAAGGCAAACACTGTTAACTTGCAAGTGAACCCTGGCACTCTGAAGCTTCCCCAAATGCTGCCCCAAGGCAGCAGGGAATCAGCAATCCCTGGAAGGTGTGACAGGACTCTGGGATATTCTGAAAGCTCCAAGGGAAAGCAGCCTGCAGCCAGAGCAGTTCCCCTATAACCCTGCCTCATGGAGCTGGGCTGGGTCACAGAGCCCATGTGGAGAGAAAGGGAGGGATAAAGATGTGACCTTCCCTCCTGCTTGAACATAACTCAGAAAACTGGAATTTCAGCATATCCATTCTGCATAAACCCCTTCACCCCATGCAGTACAGGGCAGCACTGAGAGTCCACAGGAAGATTTAACCTCAGCCAGCTGCTATCCAACCCCACAACCCCTTTGCATCACTTCTCAAAAGAAATATCACATGTGAATATGTTCCACTCTATAGGAAACATCCCAGATCCACAACACACAGAAGAAAAGTAGGTAAAATAGTTAACTCCAGCCTATCACTATGAAAAAATTAATGCAACAAATTTTGTGGGGGAGTCTTCCCCCTCCTTTTATTCTCTAATGCCAGAGGACCAATCCTTTTTCAGGAGTATCTGTTCATTTTTGTCCCTTTCACTGTTACTCATCAATCAGCAATTAAAAACCAAAATAGCAACACTCCCAGCCCAAGCTGCCTATTCCCATCATGAGGCAGGATGGAGCATGGGGGGAGCACAGCAGAGGGACCACAGCCACATCCTACACCCTCAGCCCACCTGCTCCTGCAGAATTATACCACAAAACAATGGCTCAATGATGAAAATTGGGATCAAAATGCCTCCAGAAGTGGAGAAAGGCATGGAAAAGGCAGGATGTTCCTAACCTTAGCTATTGACTGAAGAAATTTCATTTAGGGAAAAGCTAAACTTGCCCCCCAAGGTGTCATTTTGAGAACCAAAGCACAGCTACCTCTGTCAGATACTAATTTGCAGGCAGCGCAACAGAAACTATCTGACCGTGTCAACCCACTGCCAAAACTAATTCAGGAGGGATTTTCTCCTAAGACACCCTTAAATCCCAGCAGCAAGCACAGTGATCCCAACACACACATCTAAATCATTTCCCAGGAGCTACTGCCCTGCTCAGCCTTCCTCCCCAAGCCCCTCTGGGACAAGAATCAGAGAAATTCCCCTCCAGTGTGGCCTGCAGCCAGCCTGCTCTAAAGTTCAGATCAACTTTCATGGCACAATGTGACTTGTCTCAAGCACTTGCTATTTAGAAAAGGATCAACTCATTACTTTTACTGAATAATGCTCAATTGCCCTTGACACATGTGACAACCAAAAAAGATTCCATTTTCAGGCCTGAAGCAGATTTATCTACCTGAATGCTGAGTGTAATAAAAGACTCAAATGTTCAATGGTGAGTGTAATAAAAGACTCAAATGTTCAATGGTGAGTGTAATAAAAGACTCAAATGTTCTTGTGATAAAATATATGATGTCAGTGGATTGATGAGATACACAGCCTGTCTGCTGAGCCCCTTGGCTTGGGGCACCTCACAGCAAACATTCACCATTTTATCACTGCTCCTCCCATCTGCAGGGCAGGGGTTTGTGCAGGATATGCCCTGATAAAACGCATTACAGGGGATATAGCTGGAGAAAACTGGACACAGAGCTCCTGGATTAAACCTTTTTACAGCACTAGTCCTCAAGTGCATTTTTAATCCTGGGTGACAAACTGCTTCCTACACGCAGCGAGCACCCGGCCAAGCTGCTGCTCCTGCCTGCACTGGGAACACGTGCAGGAAATGCAGCAATAGCAGGAATGCATTGCAATACAGCAAAATGCATTCCAAACACTGCAACACTGCAGCAGAGCAGAGATGATGGCAAAACATCCTTGGGTGTCTGACACGTGAAATTACATGGCTGCAGCAACAGCAGCACCAGCTGAGCCCAGCTCATCCTCCTCCTCCTCCTCCTGGGGTGTCTGGCAGGAGCCCATCTCTCCCTGGCAATGACCAACATTTCAGGCAGCATCTCTGCTCCCAGCCTTCCACTACACACCTTCCTCAAGCCTCGAGATTTTGCAGATCATCAGAGCATTATATTCTGAAAAGACTTTAACATCACACAGCTGCAAGACAGGGGTGTCACTCCCAGACGTAGAGTTTTACAAATGTGCAAGGGACAACTTGAGGAAATCTGGTCATGGAAAAGGGGAAAATTAAACTGGAAATCAGCCAGGCAGGAAGGAGGAACACACTGCTGTGGGGAGCAGCAGGGGCTTCCTCTTACCTGTGCTCCCCACAGAGCTCACAGCCCAGAGCTGCAGCTCCCAGGGATGGATCCTTGCCTCTGTCAAGCAGCTGAGCTGTCACAGCAAGGACACAGGCACAGGCTGCTCCTCAGGAAGCTTTCCTGCCATAAATGCAGCAGTCCAGGGCTGGAACACATTGCTGGCACATGCCAGTGGTGCTGCTGTCAGGAACACTTTAAGCACTTGCATTTTGGGTTCCAGCTTCCCAGGACAGCAGCACAAGCACTCCCAGAACCTGTCCCTCTCCCCTCTCTGCCACCCCACACCCACTGCAGCACTAACACAGGGATAGGGGCAGAAAAGTCCTTGTGAGTATTCCTAGGAACCTCAAGGTGGATTTACACAAACTAATTTTAAGCAAACTGGCAGGTTTGGCTGGCAACCACCCAAGACAGCTCTAACAAACCAGAGAGCAAGCTCCTGCAGGTGACAGTAGATGCCACCTGCTGCAGTCCCCCCCTGGCACTGCCAGGCTGGAGGTGACCACACACCCTCACAGGCTGCTGTTACATCCACATCCACAACATTGATAGATTTGGCTTAAAGAAGGAAAATTA
Source organism: Muscicapa striata striata (assembly GCA_030060385.1). NCBI lineage: Eukaryota > Metazoa > Chordata > Aves > Passeriformes > Muscicapidae > Muscicapa > Muscicapa striata. The sequence goes on from JAREIS010000402.1 coordinate 147,352, forward strand.
GGGTTAAATTAGGCCAAAGAATCTTCCCTGCCTCCAGGTATTGCTCTGGTTTATGCAGAGAGGAGATTCCAAGGACAGCACAGTCCAGAGGAGGTGACAGCACACTGCTAAAGCACTCCCAGCTACAGCATCAGGCAGACCTGCTAGCAACCCTGGCCTGTGCAGAGCCTGTTCTGGCATTCTCTGTTTGTCAAGAGGAAAATAAGACCATGTGATGCAATGATAAATCTCACTCTGAGAAACAAATGTGAAGGACCCTGCCCCTGGGTTTGTGACAAAGCAGAAACCTTGCCTCAAAACCCAGGAGGCTTAATGATGTTGACAGATTTTATTTTTCCAAAAAATTACCCTGAAGAACAAACAGCTACATTATAGAAACAATCACCATAACATCTGATCTTTCAGAGATTTTTTTTCCAAAGCTGCAAGGACTCATTTTCCTCCACAGAAAATAAAAATAAGAAAATCACAGAATAGCTGGGGTTGGAAGGGCCCTCTGGGGATCATCCAGTCCAAGCCCCTGCCAAAGCCCAGAAAGTGGTGCTGCTATTTGGGTATTTTCACACATACATAAACCACACCTTCTGTGTTTTGTCAATTCACCTCTCGTGAATCATTAAGGCTGATGGCAGAGGAAGCCAAGGAAAAACATGTTTCTCAGAGATATAAGGTGATGGTAATGACTGAAGTGCACTGCTGACAGCTGGTACTGAGAGCTGAAACATTAAGTGCTAAGGCAGAGATGCTCCTCATCCAAGACATCTGAACTCATTTCATTTCCTAATGCTGAGCAAGAGATTATGAAACAGCCTCTAAGGCCGAGGCAGCTTTGGTGCTATGCCCTGTTCTCACATGGGCTGTACAAGACAAATATTGTTCAAACTGTATATTTAAAATTCTCCTTTGTGTAAGTCAGACACAGACACACGTCCCATGTATGTGCAGGTGCACAGAGACAGAATTTCTGGCACACAGGTGCTGGCAGAGGAGTGTTAGGAAACGTGACAGCTCTGGGTACCAGACATTTCCATTTCCCCAGCAGAGCCCACTGCCAGCTGCACTGAGATGGGGATCCCTGCTCCAAAAAGCACCCAAGCCTTCCTGTAACAGCTCTTGGGCACCAAAATCTCTCTGAGCTCAGAGCCTCATGACCCAAAGAGGGCAGAGAAGCACCTGTGCAGGTGGAATTCCTGGGAAGCAGCTCAGTCCACACTCCCCAGAGGCCGAGCAGAGGAGCTCTGTGGGCTGTGTGGAAGCACGACTGACTCCAAATCAAACACTCCCTCACCACCACGAGTCTGATAAAATGAAGTTAGAATACTGACAGGAAGAATTATGATGTCAAAGGAGCTCTGAAGATAAACAGGGAACTGACATGATGAATCACAGATCCTACTCATTAACCAGAGCATGCTCCTGACAGAAAGCACGCACACAGCTCTGCCTGTGTCTCCAGATCCAAGGGACACCAGGAGCTGAGGTGGACAGAACAGCTCTGGCTGCACACAGGGGACACCCAGCAGCCCCAGCAGGAGGATGAGCTGGCTCAGCACCAAGCAAGCTCCCAGCACGGGGAAGCCCAAGGACTGTGCCTGCTCTCCACACCCATAACACACCACAGAGCTCAGCAACAACTCAAGGACACAAGAACTGGGCATAAAACAGCAACACCAGCAGAATTCCTGGCTGCCAGATAAGAGTGGACCCCTGACCTGGAGGGGAAGCTGGCTCTGTGACAGGGGGAAACGGTAAAGACAAAAACAAGACTCCTCTAAATATCACAATTCTGTAATATTCATGCTGTCACCATCAGGGACCAGACTCAGGAACACAAGTTGTCCTAAATGCTGTGGTTCTAAAAATTTTAACAATTAACTAAGTTTAGCAGCTTGCAGATGTTTTCTCTGGACATTAAAAAAAATATTGAATAAAGCTTCCAAATTTCTGCAGCCACAAGAGGAGACCAACCTATAAGGAACTTTTGGACCAGCAGGCCTGGCCAGACAGGCCTTTCCAGAGCTGCAGGGGCTGTGCTGGCAGGATAAGCTGCTGTCCCTGGAACACACAGCCCTGACTCCCTGCTCATTCCACCTGCTCCATGTGACCTCTGTTTGCTGGAAGCTTTTATTCTCTTCAGGAAGGAGCTGCATTCTCTCTCAACAACAAACTCAGAAATAGCCATTTTCTTCTCCTAATAAAGAGTAATGCACTGGGAAGCTAAAATCTCAGAACTAATATTGATATTTTTGACAAAGGCAGGGAGCACTGAGTGAGCTGCCACCAAGGCAGCCCCAGAGAAGCCTGGATGAGATGGATCCCTCCTTCCCACCCCCAGCCACTCCCACGCTGAGAATCACCTCCCAGCTGTGCCCCAGCACAGACAGCAGCAGGCAGCAGACACTCTTCACTGGGCACTCTTTATCAAACACTCCACACGTTTCCCAGTTTCTCTCTCAGAGCAGCCCTGTGCCTGAATCCGGAAATTACTGCCCATCCTGGCACTGCACAGCCACTTTATCAGGGCAGAAGGGCTTCTCCACAATTAAAGAATACTGGGTTTTACTGCGGCCTCCCTTTGTTTGCAAAGTTCAGATGAACTCAGATCTGCAGGGGCGGCTCTGTCAGTCCAAGGCTGTTTACTGCACTTAACGAGGTGCTCACAGCTTTGGGAATCCAGCTCTGCTATTGCCGGTATTTGCCAACATCACAGAAAGACAACTGAAAGTCCCAAGAACAAAGAGTTCCAAGGGTTTGCCTCATCCAACAGAGCAGAAGAAACAAGAGTGCTAAAGGAGAGCTTCTCCAAGCAGAGCATCTACAGTCAAATTACAGAGGCTGTTCTTCTCCAGATGAGCTCTTCACAATATGATCAGTAAGTGATTTCAGGAAATACACCTGTACCTGAGCTGCTGTGCCACAGAACCACGGAGCTGCTCTCTGGCAGCTCAGCAGGAACAGCAGCTCCACCTTCCTATCAAGCAGTAATGACCCAGGATACGTGCATTTTAATTAACACATGAATTTTTTGAGTGGATGTTGCCTCACATTCCTTTCTCAGGCCAGGATGATTAAAAATTTAATTACAAGGAACTGTTGCTTGTTGTGTAGCATCTAAACATCTCCTAAAAATGCCAAGGGAATGAAGCACCACCCCACCAGAGTAAGCTGTGGGCTTGGGATGCAGGTCACAGGATTTTGCCACATGAGCAGTGAGGACACCCATTTATTTAGAAAAGTTACCCAAAGGCAACAGGGACAATGTGAATACATGTTAATGTTAAAAACCCCTTGGAATTTGCCCTGTGAAAGCCCAGGATGCTGTCCCTGAGGATTTACAGCTCAGCCCTGCCACAGGGCAGCACCTGACACTGAACTTTCCCAGGACTCTGATGTTGCAAACCCAGTCACCAGCAGTTTCAGATGCAGCAGCTTGCAAGTATTGCTCTATTTTTTACAGAAAAAGCACATGACACAACTCCAGGGCATCAATTACTCCAGATATTTTTATAGAAGGTCATTGCTTTATTGCATCCCAGGAGACCAGAGAAACGTGTTAAATCTTTTCATACTTCAAACCTTTGACCTCCCTGAGGGCAGGACGTGCCTGCACAGGAGGAGCAGAGCAGCAGTGCCTGAGGAGCTGCAAACCCAGCCTTGCTTTATGAGCAGCAGCACAATCAGCTGCCTCAGACACTGCCAGGCCACTGCCAGAAGCTCTTCCATTAATTTTAGCAACTGGGTTCCTTGTTTGGCTTTTTCTGTTCACAGACTTTCTCCAACACAGCTCTTCAACTCCTGGGGGTCTGAAAACCTTCTGGAGATGGTCAATATGGGTGTTTCACCACAAAACTCTGGTCTCTGCCAGAGAGCCTCCCTGATGTGAGCCAGCATCCTGAACACACCATGCAGAGCCCCACACTGAACCTCATCCCCCAAAAGCCACTGCAGTTCCCAAGATCTCTGTCCCACTGCTCAGGGGTGTCACTGCACCAGCTCTCCCACACAAGGTGAACTTGTGAGGGCACCTGAACATGTTCATCAACTCTGGATCAAAAAAAACATCACTCCATGACATAGGGACTCACATTTTAGCTGTTTTCATGTAAAAAAATTAATCAATGGTAATTTCACCACACCAAAACTACATCCTGCCTGGTGGATAATTCAGCAAAACAGAAGTGCCACTACTTTTTAGGGACTGCTTTTCTGTGCACTCAAGCAGATCTGATTTTATGCCAGAATTTCTTACAAATTCAGTCAGGGTTTATTCTGAGCCTCAGGGTCTCCTCCTGAATGATCTCTGTGGTCTGAGGCACAGAACCCAAACCAGGAGAGGAAAAGAGAAGATCTTGCTGTGCTCTGGAAAAAAAAAAAATTAAAAGCAATACTTAAGAAATTCACAATTTAAATGATCCTCAAAAAGATTCTCTGACTTTTTTTTACTAAAAAAAAAAAAAGTTATTACCTAAGTTTAATTATTCTGGAAGGTCTTCATAATAAAAGAGGTGTGACACACCAGCACCCCAAAACCTGGAGATGAGAGGCAGCAGTGGTATCTCCCTTTGGCAGCAACTTTTTAAGCACAAGCTAAGGACACACTGCTTCTGCAACACTGAGCCAAGCAACAAAGGACTCAAAGATGACAGGGCCAGATATCCCATGGCCACAAACATTCACATGGTCATCAGCATTTTATTCTAAATAATTTTAGAGCTTTTAAGAAATTATGTGACTTTATTTTAAACAATTCAGCAATAATTTCATAAGTCCTGAAAGCAGGCCACAAGTTGGTTTGTGATGATTTTTCAGGACAGTTATGAGTTTGCAGAAGTGATCACAGAAACTGAGATTCAACTAGAATTTTCTCCCCTTTCCCTGAAACATTGCTAAAAACTCATTTCTTTATGTTACACACTAGGAAATACTAAAAAAAAAAACTAAGTGACGATAGCAGGAACAGTACCAGGCTGCAAGAAGGAACTAAGTTGATTCATAAACTTTTTTTAGTTGCCTGACAACGCCTGCATCTCTGAAGGCTGGTTCCATATGTTATCAGAAATCACCTTACAGCTTTAACCCATAAACATGAAGCCCAGCTCCCATTATTTCAAAGTTCCTATCAAACCATCCATCCTAAAACCACATTGTCTACATTTTAAGTATTTTTAAATAATTCAAGCAAATAATAAGCTAAATGTTATTAATTGGCTAGTGTTGTTTTAGGTATTAAAGGTTAGGAAGGAATTGTTCCCTGTGAGGGCAGGGGGGTCCTGGCACAGGTGCCCAGAGCAGCTGTGACTGCCCCTGGAAGTGTCCTAGGTGAGGCTGGACAGGGCTGGGAGCAGCCTGGGACAGTGAAGGTGTCCCTGCCATGGCAGGGGTGGCACTGGATGGGTTTAAGGTCCCTTCCAGCCCAAACCATTCTGGGATTCTGTGCTGGCTGTAGGAAGCACACAAGAGAGCAGGGTTAGGCCAGCAATGCCTTTGGCAGCACAGAACACAAGGGACTCAGTCTGTCCTTCAGCACCTTCCCACTCCTGCTGCACCTCTGCCCTGGACACCTGGTGTCACCAGGTGCCAGCAGGAGCCTGTGCTCAGTGTCAGGCTCTCGAGAGGAGTGACAGCACCACTCTGCAGGGTCAGACACTCCAGTGCCTGAGTGAATCCAAAACCATTTCCAACACAACACAAAGGGAATCTCTTGTGAGGAGCCAACAGGGCAGAGCCTGCTCTCACTGGGCTAAAGGCAACACTGCCCCAAAGGAGCCCCAAACAGCAGAGGAACAAAAATGGGTGTGTTACACCAGGGACACCCTCTAAAACAGCCGTGATTTCTAACCATGAGCTGTTACACAAGCTCAGCTATGACACATCTCATATTCCTCAAAGAAAACCACACCAGTGTCTCTGCTGAGGGATCCTCACCAACACCCACATGAGCACCCCACACACAGGGTGTGTGCAGCCCTGCTGCCACAGCAGCACTGACCTGCTCCCTGCCCCATGCAGCTCTCCAGCCTGTGCAGACACAGGCAGAAATGCAGCTTGTGCTGGATCCACAGCTTGACACTCACTGGAATGAGGCACAGAAATCATCTGGCCTTTCTAGATCCCTCTGGGAACTAATTCCTGATCTAGTTCTAACCAGTTACAGACAGTGCCAGTGAACTTCCAGGGGTGCACTTGGTCCAAGAGGTCCATAACCAGCTACAGACACAGCAGCTTCCCACCACTCCCTCTCCTGCAGATGCCTCACTGCTCTGCCTGCGTGCCTAATGATCCCCATGCAGAGATACAGAATAAATCATTACAGAAACAGCCATTATTTCTAATCATCATAAACTGTTTTTCCTGTAAACTTCAATCACTGCTAATCACCATCTCTTCCTTGCCATGGAGAGACCCAGTGCAATTAGGGGAACCGAGTAACACACCTGAAACAGCATCACACAATTAATCAGATTTGGCTTATCATTCACCTGAATTATTCAAAGTGTTACTAGAAGTTTAAATATTTTGTCTCTCTCTTCCATCAGGACAGCCATTCATTTCTCCCTGTCAGAATGTACATGCACCAATGGAATCACATGAGTCAAATAAGGGAGATTAAGCTCCAAATGGCATTGCAGAACAGATTTGCAGGGCAGGAAGAGTCACTGAAGCTCCTCTTCCCATCTTGCAGGTTGAAGCACCTGTTAAAAATGCTGACAACAGAACAGCACCTGTGCTCCAGCATCAGCCCCACCTGTTGTGCCTGGAGATATCACACACCCCCATCCTCCCACCGAGCGTTCCGTGTTTACCCGGCACAGCTCCGGTGTCGCAGCCCGGGCAGGAGCTGCTGCTGCTCCCCTGCTCCCCCTCCTCCCCAGCGCTGCTGCTGGCCCACGGGCCAGCTGGAAGGAGCAGCAGCTCCCTTCTGAGCTCACATGGGAAGCATCAAAGCATCAGACCCAGCTTGGAGAGTGAGATGGAACACTCAGCTTAAGGACTCTCTTCGTAGCATTAAATAACCTGGTGACTGTGCAACAACTGCATTTGCAGGCAGATCATGAGAACATTGAATATTAAGAAGCTTCCTGATAACCCAAGGAGGGCATGACCCATCCAACTGCACATTAGGAAGGACCTAAGCATCAATCTTTCCTCTAAATTCACATAAATCCCCTTTTCCTTCACCAGGCTCCCAAGCTGATTAAATAAACACATTTTCTCAGGTTTTTAGTAGCAGTAAAGCTCAAAGGAGAAGAATAAAGTTGAGGTTGATCCTTCTTCTTCCTCCCCACATCCCCAGGCACCAATCCCAGCACCAGGGTGTTCCCTGAGGATATAGCTGGGAAGGCTCAGAGGAGCAGCAGCAAGGCAGGACCACTGCAGCCAGCTTGGTTTAGGCCCAGGGAGTCTCAGAATGACACCCAGTGTGAATAAAATGATGACCACTGGCCAGAGCACTGGGCTCCTGTGCTGGGGAATAGAAAGCTGAAAAAAGCCAGTCAAGGCTCACAGATTTCCCTGGGTTAGTGCAAAGGGTGAGATGAAGAAAAAAAGGTGCAAGGAAGAAGGTAAGACCAGGAATCTGAAGCAGGGACAGAGGAAAAGCTCTTAACCACAAAATGTGGGGTTTTTCTCAGTTACTCAGCACATTTCAGGGGTGGCACTGGAGCACCTGTGATGCACAGCACATCAATGGCCACATCTCTCAGCCCTGCTCTGCACCACAGCACTGCACCAGCTGCCCTCCATCCACCGGCCCAGCACACTGCCAAAAACACTTGGAAAAACAATTCCCCAGCATTTCAACCACTGAATTACTTGGGCTAGAGACAAGATTCCAGCCAGAGGCAAGCACTAATGAAAAATGTGACTTTCCCAGGCTGACACCCAGCAAAGCATGACTGAGCTCCTGGCAAAGAGCAGAGCAATCCAAACACATCCTGCAGCACCTGGATACCTGAAAAAGAGGGGATGTGCAGGTGCCACAAGAAGAGATTTTACAGACAAGGCTGTTCCTTCACATTTTAAAGCCCTTCTGGCTACTTACTGATGTGATCTACTACTAATAAAGGATTTTTTATTTTTTAAATTAATACAGCATAAAACCACTGCACAACCCTTAAGGTGTTTCCACACAACAAAAGGTGGACCCACATTACAGAATAGCACCTGGCTGGTTCCCACAGGAGAAAATCTCCCCACATCCCACTGCACCAAGGGGTCACCAGAGCCTCACAGCACCTTTAGGGGACCCTAAAATCTTGCAGCACACCCCATGGAGACAGGGGCACCCCAGATACACACACGCCCCTCAGGAAATCCCAAAATTCTGCCCCACATCCCAGAGTACCAAGGGACCCCCCCGTGTCACAGAATCCTAAAGGTCCCTGCCCACAGCCCACAGGGAGAGGGGTCACCAGAGGTTCAGAGGACCCCAGGGCACCCTAAATCCTGAGAGCAGCACCGAGACACCCTTGGGCTTCACTGCACCGTCAGGGGACCCCACAATCCTGCCCCACAGCACTGGGAGAGGCAGCACCGCAGCTCCTGAGGGAGCCCTAGACACATCCCACAGCACAAAGGGGTCACCACAGCCTCTGAGCACCCCCAGGAAACCCCAAAAGCCAGCTCTGCTCCCCACAGCACCCCGAGGGAACCCTAAATCCTGCCTCACACCCACATGGAGAGGGGTCACCCTGGACTCACAGTGCTCCTGAGGGAACCCCCAGTCCTGTCCCACACCCCACATCACCCGGGTCTCACAGCACCCCTGAGGGACCCCAAAATCCTGCCCTACAGGGAAACGGGTCACCCTTGCCCCGGCTCCTGGAGGAACCCCAGTCCTGTCCCACATGCCACATCACCAAGAAGCCACCTCAGCCTCTCGAAACCTCCGGGGAACACCGGGAGAGGGGTCACCCCCCCAGCCCTCCACACCACCGGGGGGTGGCTGTCTCCACAGCCTCACAGGACCGCCAGGAACCCCCACACGGCTGGGCTGAGGGGGTCACTACAGCCTCACAGCACTGTCGGGAGACCCCCCAGGGCTGAACGACCTCCTGGCAGCGGGGCTGCGAGAAGCTCCCAGAGCCCCGGTGGCGCAGGGAGGAGCAGCAGCGGAGGAGGGAGCAGGGGATGGGCGATAGCGGCCGGTCCGCGTCCCCCCCACTTACCCGCCCCGCCATGTTGCCGCAGCGCCGACCGACAGGCCCTCCCCGCTGCCGCCAGGGGGCGGCGCAGCGCAGGCGCCGCGGTGAGCCGGGGCGGGGCCTCGAAGGCGGGGCGGCCACGCCCACTGCGAGATTCGGGGTTTTCATTGGTCGCTCTGCCCGCCGCTCAAGGCACTGACGGTTGCGTCACTGAACGACCCGCCCATGGGCCAGGCAGTGAGGGGCGGGGCGTTCTGCTGTCAGTCATCGCGAGAGCTGCGGTGATTGGTCGGTGGGGCGGGGTGGGCGTGGCCGAGGGGCCGAACGGTCCCGGTATTCCCGGGCTCCGCGGGTACCGAGCGCGGGGTTGGGTGGGGGGAATGCGGGAGCGCCCGGCTGGGAAAGCGATGGCAGCCGGGAGAGGCCCCGGCTGGTCCCGGTCCTTAGGCCGAGCGCCTTGGTGTAAGGATAACCCGGGCCAGGCCGGGCTGCCATGCAATCCCTGTTTTAATTATTTAAATTATTTATATTTTAATGTAGATTTTATTAAATATTAATATTTTTATATAAATTGTTCACAATTTTGTAGTAATATTAATATATTAATGATAATATTTGCATTATATATTGTAGAGCATATTGTATGTTATAATATTAATATAGGATGCTATATTTTAATATAGAATAAAGCGTAATTTAATATTTTTAATTGTACATATTTTTAAAAAATTTAATTCTGTTTTAATTTTTATTCTGACTTTAATTCTGTTCCTGCTCCAAAGAGGCTGCACAGCAGCAGTTGTAAGCCAGACATCGTGATCTCCTTCGATGGCATTTTATGGCTTAACTGTTTCCCTGACGGGAGTTCCTGTTCGGCAGCAGCTGGCTGACACTAATGGTTGTTTCTATTTGCGATTACACGGGTGTGTGTGAGCCTGAGGGGCGGTGATGGGAGCTCAGAGCTGCCACCGAGCCCCTCGCAGCTGTCACAGCCAGGCTCGTTCCTGGGGGGGGGGCTCAGGGCCCCCCCAGCCCATCGCTCACCACACGGTGTCTGCAGCTCTGCTCCTGCACAGCCGGGTCCTGTCTGAGCACTGAGAGCTTCCAGACAGGCTTTGGGATGTGGATCCCTGTGGGATTTGCTTGAAATAGTGCTTTGCTCCGGCAAAGCAGATCACCCTGGAGGAGCGAGGCTGAGAGGTGACAATGGCTTCTTCACAGAGCTCATCCCCCTGTGTTCAGCCGGGGATGAAATCCCTGCTGTTCTCTGAGATTTGTTTTCTGAGCGAGGTGATGGCAGACACTCCAACCCCAAAGCTCGGTGGTGTCTGCAAAACCAACCCAAACATCCTGGGAGCTTTAACGCATTAGCAACCTGTCCCAGCAGCTTCCTGCGTGGGCTTTGACAGCATCATAAAATATTAATACTGGTTGTAACTGCTGGTAACTGCCTTGAGCAGGTACCAGAGTCAGCTGGGACCCAGAGGGGGAATGCCAGGTCCATGGAAAACGGGCACTGAGGAGACTTTACCACACTGTGCCCCAGACTGTGGATGTACCTCAGTGCACAGCACAGGCCTGAGGGGAAGAAGAGATGGGGTCAGTGCCTAAATCTGCTGTGGGCTGATCCCAGCAGTGCAAGGATTCCGTTTCCTGCAGTGAGCCCCTGTTGCCCCTGCCTGCAGCTGAGCAGTTCCACTGTCCCTGGACAGAAATCACTGTGCCAGCAAAACAGCGCTGGGAAGGAGTTGTTAAATGTTGCAAACACCACCTGTGCTCCAGCAGCCAGACCCCAGCAGGTGACAACCTGAATGTGCTGACATGGTTCTCCTGCACGGCTGGAAAGGTGCCTGGCCAGGAGGCTCAGCCCAGCAGTGAGCACTGGCTGAAGGATGAGCTTTATGGGGGATTCCTGCTGCTCTCAGCTTCCCATATCTCTGCTCTATAGCCTTAAGGGAGTCTCTTGCAGCAAGAAATGCAGGAAATGCAACATAAAGATTTGTAGGGAATAGCTGAGGGAGACAGTGAGGCAGTGGCTGTGCTTCCCCACTTCATTTCAAAAGAGGGAAAAAAACAAAGCAAAGCTCTCCCAAACCAAGCACAAAGGTGATACCAGCTCCTCTGCAGATCTGGGACTAAGACAGACCACAGCCCACACCTGGCTGCTCCTGAGCCAGCCCCAAATCCCTGCCCCACAGCCCACACCTGGGGCAGGGAGCAAGGGATGCATCTGGGCTCTGGGACACACTCTGGAGCCAAGGCCTTCACAGATGACTCCCTCATCTCCTGGAGTGAATCTCCTGGCTTCCAGCAGACAGAACATCTGTGTCTGGAGTCCCTGGGTGGGTTGAGGAAGGGGCAGGGCAGATCTGGCTGCCCAGGCTCACCCTGCTGCCCTGCCCATGGCCCTAGGGGCTGGCAGCACACGTGCAGGAAGGGAGAAATGCATTGCAGCACAAAAGACCAGGATTCATAAAATGACACCTGCTTCTCTGGGCACTACTGCCTGAGTGGCACAGATAGGGGTGGCAGCAAAAATGTGGTTTCCAGATGTCTTGAAAACTTCTTAAGTAGTGCAAAACTAAGTATCATTAGAAGTGAAAACAAGTCAGGCGTGGCTTCAGAACATGTGGGTTTTTCTTAGCCATTTATAATGATAACAGTGATATTCATGCACTGGCAGAGTATCTAAACCAGCAGCAACAATGAAAAGTATAAACAAACTCAGGCTGTGACCCCCTGCTTGTCCCACCTGCCCCTGCCACCAGCTCCCCTGTGGATTCTCTTCCAACCAAGCAGCCCTGGGGGTCTGGGACTCCCCAGCAGGGCACAGACCCTGCCACAGGAGCCTGGGGACAGCTCTGTCACCACTGACAGGTGGCACAAGGCTCCTCTTGCTCCTGTGAGAGATGGGCAGGACTGAGGAGAGAGCTCAGGGCTGCTATGGAAGGGCTGCCCCACCATGCAGGAGCCACTCTGGCAGTCACTGTCACCACCTGAGCTGGCACTGAAGGCCCTGTGCAGACACACCCCCCACACTCACACAGTCAGACCAGGCTGCCCACAGCAGAGTCTCAGCCATCTCAATCGAGATTATTTAATCTTGATGCAATAATTAAATAGCAAAATGACAGCTCAAACTGGTGCCTCTGAGGAGGGACCCCAAGCAAAGGAAATCTTTGGCTTGTAGACCTCTTACAGCGTGTGTGCAGGAGAGTTGGGGGTCACCAGCTCCTGCTGTGTCCTAAGTGTCCAGTCCCCCGGCCAGGCCAAAGTTCCCAGGGGCCCTTTGTTGGGCAAAGGCTGGGAGAGGCCTCAGGCTCCTCCAGAGCTCATCCCACAGCTGCGCGATGGCACCGAATGGATTCGTGATCACGGCTGGGAGGGGGCAGCAGCTCAGGGCAGCCTTGGGACCGGGCCGGGGGTGACAGGGCTGGGGGTGACAGGGTCTGTCAGGGTGACTGGGCCCGGGGCAATGACGGGGTGTGGGGGGCTGACAACGTCTGGGGGGGTGACAGGCTCGGGGTGGAGGTGACATAGTCTGGAGAGGTGACCGGGCCCGGGGCAGTGATGGAGTGTGGAGGGGTGTCAAAGTGTGGAGGCACGACAGGGACAGGAGTGACAGGGCCCGGTGGTGACAGGGCCCGGGGGGCGGGTCACAGGGTCTGAAGGAGCCGCCCGGGCGCTGTCTCCGGGCGAGCGGCGCCTCCGCGGCCGCTCATTGGCGGGAGGCACGAGCGAGCTGTTTTCCCATTGGCTGCGCGCCGGCGGGCGGGGCCAATCGCGGCGCAGCGCTTTGTTCGCCGGGCGGCTGTCACCGCATGGCAAACGGAGCCGCTCACGTTGCGCGGGAGGCGCGAGGCGGCCGCGCGGGCGCTGATTGGCCGGGAGCCTCGGGCGCTGGCCAATGGGCGGGGCGCGCGGGGTGGGGCGGCCGTTGGGCAGGCGCGAGGGCAACGGCCGGAACTCGCCTCAGGCTGCCCCGCGCGGGCCCGCGCCGAGACCGGCCCGGAGCCATGGAGGTGAGGGACGGGGACGAGACGGGCACCGACATGGGCACCGACATGGGGGCAGGGGTTGGCTGTGCTCCTCCGCCCTTCACACGCCTGGCGGGCTGCCGCGGCTCTCTTGGGCTTGGCCCCGTCGATGCTGAGGAGGCATCGAGGCCCGACCAGCTTTGTGCCTGTCCTCGGCAGGTGTTCGAGCCCCGCTACCCCCTCCGGGCCCCAGCGCCCTCCCATGTGGGAGCAGGTGTGAGACACGGAGCTCAGGCCTGTGGGGGAAATACCCATCAGCATCCTGAAAAACGCCTGTTTGGGAAAAAGGGGGGGAAATGTGGGTTTGGGGGTGTCTTAGGGCTGTCTCTGGCCCTACAAATTTGCTCTTGTTCTGTGGAATTGAAGACTATGTGAGCGTCAGGTGTCCTTGTGAACGGTGATCTCTGAGGGGAAAACATGACACAGTAAGCTCAGGATATAGAGGGGAGCTCTACAATTACTCAGTGTCTTCACTTATTTGGAAAATATGCCAGAAAAACACCTGGGTGTAACAGTGGTGTGAGCTACAATGCAGATCCTTAGGAGCATCCTCAGGGAGCTGCTGTTTCTAGAGAGCAGAGCTTATTCAGAACCGTGATACTGGGAAACTAAGTTTTCTGCATTTATTCATCATTCCAAATGAGCTCCTATGGTAATATGCCAATAACTTCACTTTTCTATTTGTTGGCTCCAAGGGAGTTTTAGCTAGCCAGTTTAGCTTTTCGTTGTGTATTTCACCCTTCAGAAAAGAGCCCTCCTTGTTTGTTCTCCTTCCTTGCTCCTGCTGGCCTGTGATTTCTGAGTGTCCCTCCAGTTGGAGTTGTTTCTCCCATAGTTACAGAATGGTGCAGATTTCCACCACAGCTCTCAGGGTGTGTATGGTAGGAAATTTCCAGTTCTTGATATCTGGAAATGCACATCCATGCCATCATGTAACTTAAACAATGTGGGAGCTGTGATGGAAGGACAAAGAGGTGTCCAGGGAGGCTGAATAACTCTGCTGCTGTTGGAGGACAGGTTTCCTGTGCATGGCAGGGGTTGGAACTGGATGAGCTTTAAGGTCTCTTTCAAACCATGCCATGATTTTTGAGCATTCTTCTGTGTTTGATGTTGCTCTGATTTTGGGAAGCACAGCTGGTTGAAACAGGGAGAGTGCAGATTTCCTCTTGATCTGCACTTCTCTGTCTCTGAACACCTTTGGAATTTCCTGTGCTTTGATAGGTTCAGCTTTTCCTTCAGTGTTTTACATCCATGTATAGGATCATATCCTCGTAAACTCGGATGGAACAGAATCCAGCAGTAAATTAGGAACGTTAAAGAAGTTAACATTGGTGTAAAATCCACAACTGTCAGCTCAGTTTATAATTGTGTCTCTATGTGTAATTATGGCTGTGTGTAACGATGTGCCCACAGCCCCTCACGCTGTTCTGTGTATTCTGATGTCCCCGTCCATTGTCTGTCTCCGCAGCCCCTCACGCCGTTCTGTGTGTAACCGTGTCCCTGTCCCTTCCATGTCCCCACAGCCCCTCACGCCATTCCGTGTTCTGATGTCCCCGTCCTCTCCCTGTCCCCACAGCCCCTCAAGCCGTACTGTGTGTAACCATGTCCCTGTCCTTTCCCGCAGCCCCTCAGGCCATTCTGTGTGTTCTGATGTCCCCGTCCTCTCCCTGTCCCCACAGCCCCTCACGCCATTCTGTGTGTTCTGATGTCCCCATCCTTTCCCTGTCCCCACAGCCCCTCACGCCGTTCTGTGTGTAACCATGTTCCCGTCCTTTCTCTGTCCCCGCAGCCCCTCACGCCGTTCTGTGTGTAACCGTGTCCCCGTCCTTTCCCTGTCCCCACTGCCCCTCACGCCGTTCTGTGTGTAACCGTGTCCCCGTCCTTTCTCTGTCCCCGCAGCCCCTCACGCCATTCTGTGTGTAACCATGTCCCTGTCCTTTCTCTGTCCCCGCAGCCCCTCACGCCGTTCTGTGTGTAACCATGTCCCCGTCCTTTCCCTGTCCCCACTGCCCCTCACGCCGTTCTGTGTGTAACCATTTCCCTGTCCCCACTGCCCCTCACGCCATTCTGTGTAACCATGTCCCCGTCCTTTCCCTGTTCCCGCAGCCCAACGTGGCGTTCCGAGGCGGCGGCCGCTGCTGGGGCAGTGCGGAAGCGGGCGGGAGGCCCACGGACGTGTTCAGCACCGCCCTGCCGGGCTCTGCCTCGCTCTATGGCTGCTACAAATCACAGGTTCAGTTGGTTATTGATTATTTTTATAGCTCTCTAAGAGTTTGGGTTGCTTGTGAACAAAATGTTTCTAAAGTGGTTGCTTACACTGGTGAACATAAATCAGTGTTTTGGTTTAACTGGAGAAAATCTTCATCGCTGTGACTTTCATCAGGGGCTTTTCTAATGCAGTCAGTGATGAAGCTGTAGGGGATGTTTGTTAAAGTGGTTTTTCACCATTGTTCTGGTGGAATGTTCATAGTAATTGTTCTCCTGTTGGCATAAACAACTGTACGCAGAGTGAGGAGCAAACCACTCTTTTAGGAAAACTGGAAAGTGGGTAAGAAGGAGAGCCTTAGCTATTGCCTCAGATATTTCTGTAGTCCAAGCATTCATAGGAGCCAGTTCTTAGTCTGATCAGCAGAAAGTGCCAGGACAGTTAAATGTTAGCTTTCTCTTGGAATTTTTGCCTTTCCTAGCTATAAACTTTCACTGAGGTTAAAGACTCAAATGAAAATTCATTCCCAGTACCTTCAAGATCAGACTTGCTACTTCTTCCATCCAGGACTTGTTATTTTGTGAGACTACTCTGCTCCACAAAGGAGTGTATCATGAGTCTTTAACATTTAACCCTGCAAAAACACTGTTTATTGTTTCACTTCTTGAAGTTAAGGAGGCCAACTGTGTCTAAACCAAACAGCTTTGATAAAGGTAAAGATGTTCCTTTTCACTTATCAGCATATGATGCCTTTCATCAATAAAAGAATTGGCTGTAAGTTTTCTTCAGTACCTCAATACCCTGTACTGATGGGGAGAAAGGGGATCTAATTCCTAACTCCTGGCAGGGATCAACCAGCAGAAACAGGAGCAGATGTTTTAGGTTAACATTGTTGCTGGTTTGAAGAACTCTCTAAGCATAGAGGAAGTGTCAGGTTGAGGAAGGGGATGTTGTTTATTCTGTGCATGGTGCCGGGGGAAGTTTCCCACAAACCAGGCCCACCAAAGAATGAAAAGTGAGAGAATTTAGACACTGAAGTTTACATAAAGCTGCCTGTGTAATCCACAGTCCCTGCCTGCCTGCAGTCACTGAGCTTGTGCAGCCTTAAATAAAGTATCCCACCTGTGGTGATCTCCATCTTTCTTTGCTTGTTCCATTACCAGATGAATTTCTGTAGTGTCATGATGGATAGTAAGAAAGCATTTCTGATACTCTTTTTAGCTTCTTTTAACAGCTTTTGCAAATTTTTACATTGTAGCAATTTCTGTACTAGCATAAGGTTCATACCCATAAGGCTAGGTTGTATAGTTGAAATTAAGACATAAGGGGTTTTTATTAGTTAAAAGGAAGCTACTGGGGGTTGAATAGTTAAAATCATAGCCTCTGAGCTGGGTAAATTTACAAACACGAAATTAAAATGTGATTTAATTCATTATTTATTTCTATATATTCACAAGGAGTACTAAAGCATACCCACCTTTTACCCATGTATCTGAGTATCATTTTTATATTAATTGCTGGTGGAATTTCAAAATTACAGCTGTTCCATTTCATATCTAGGCAGAAATCTTGAATTTCAATTGTATTTCCTTCAGCTGTTGCTCATGTGCTGTACAGGTGCTGACACCTGTAGTTTACCATCTGTTTCTTTCTTAATTGGCTCTGTGTCCTGTTGTGGTTCCATTATTGATCAGGTCTGGAGCAATAACAGTATGAATATCATATACTATAGTTTTACTTATAGTCAATGTTAAATAGTATTTGTTGTTTCCCTACATGCTTAATTACATACAGGCTGATCTCCCAGATTAGAGGTGCTTTGGGAGGTGTTAATGGTCAGGGCTTTCCTTTTACCTTTACTTGTATCCAGTGGCCTTCTGCTACTACTTTATCTCCTACAGCTCAGCAATGATATTTACTTTCATCCTCCTTGTGCATCAAAGGAAATTTTAAAGATTGTGTGTTGTCAGATTCCCATCTAGTTGTAGCATTAATTAATAATTTTAAATCTCTTTTATCATCCTTAAACCATTGTACAATTAGGTTCTTGTTAGAGTCTTTGACTGGACAAAAAAGAACAAAAGGATTGCCTATATGTGTTTCATATTCAGAAAGGTTAAGGCAAGTCAGGGAAATGTGTCACAGTAACAATCCTAACCAATGTAAAATTATACCAACATTATAGCAGGTTTGATATCTGGCACTGTCTTGGCAATCCTGGTCTGTGCAATTCTGTTTGTCTAAAACAAATACTTCAGTTGGAATTGCTACTACCCCTTGAGGGCATTCAAGTTCTATGTAAGATAGACCTTCTTCCCAGGCACAGTTTATGAAGTTACTTTTAAATTTTTTTTAGTCCCAAAGGTCCAGAGGAGGTGGTTTCTCATTTACCTGGTCCTGTAGTTTTCTTCAGTCCTGAATGGTGGTTCCATTCAGGAACTGAATTCAGCTCTAGTCCTTGAGGTTCCACAGCTGTGTCTGTTGAAATGAGCCTGGTATGGTCCTTTCAGTGTTCCTTCAGTGGCTCATTGCTCCGTGGTCTTAGACCCAATCTCCCCGCTGGATGTCATGAACAGGAAGGTCCAGATCAATCAGAATTCTGCAGTGAAAGTACCTGTTGATAGAGGACAAAACTCTCCCTAGAGAGATAACATCATTACACGAGTGTTCTTGGCCCAGATATTCACAGAATATGGTTTATAAGAGATTACCTGATAAGGTATCCTGTATGGATTTCAAAAGGACTGAGTTTGTCTCTGGACCTAGGTGTTATTCTGACCCTCAGTAGTGCTGGTGGCAACATCTCGGGCCTCTTTGTTTTGTCCTTTATTCCTTCTATGATACTTGGAGGTTTTGATTGGGCAGGCCAGCTTGACTGATGTAGTCTCAGGTGTTCACTGGCCAGGTGGCCTTCACTAAATGTAGATCCCAATGTTTGAAGGTGCCACCACCCACTGCTTTCAGTGTGGTTTTCAACAGTCCACTGCACCTTGAACTGGGAAGTTCAACTTCCCCAGAGCCTGGTGCTCCATCCTCAGTACAACAAATGCTTGGAGCAGATTTGCTCCAGCCTGCTCTGGGCAGACCTGGTGTTAACCCTTTGTGCCCCACGTTTATTGGATCCTGTTAAGGAATGGCACTTTTCAGCTAAGTTCTCCCACTGAGACTCTGCAAACCACACACTGATCTATTGCTCCCCTGCTCTCCCCTTCCCCTCCCTGCTGGGGCACAGTGCAGAGGAGAATTGGAGGCACAAAAGGAAAGGTTGAGGTAAGAACCATTTACTGGGAGCAGCAATGAGAGAAGAAGAGGGATAGTGACAGCAACAACACTGATGATAGAGGTACAAGAAAGGATTAATGTGGAAAAAATTCCCAGTAATACTGGATGGCTCCCTCCAGCACATTTTTCTCAACTGGAGGGATCCCACTCTCCCTGGAAAAGAGCCCTTTCCCCTGGGTGCAGAACAGCTTCTGGGTCCTGGCCATGCTCCTTCCCAGCCACTGCAAAAAATTAACCCCGTCCTGGCCAGAACCAGGACAGTTTGCCGGCACACCAGCACACTGTGTCTAGGAATGATCTCTTTTAGTAATACCTCACCTACCTCCTCAGCCTGGTTGGTTTGGCAGTGAAAAGCTTCAGGCTCCCAGGAAATTATCAACTATTACCAGTAAGTATTGATAGCCATTCTGCCATGGCAGGGAGAGAAATCGATTTGCCAGTAATTTCCTGGTGTGTTCCTTTGTTGGCTTGTCCTGGGGGAGGCTGAGGCTGGATCTGTGGATGCACACTGTGATTCACATTTCTTCACTATACTTTTTGTGATGCCTCCCATTTCAGTCCCAAGGGTACACAGTTTTACATTGCTTTCCAAAAACTGTTGGGCTGTTCTTATATCTATGTGGTAAAACCAGCACACAGATTTAAGTCCAGCTTAATTGAGTCTTTGGCCCCATTTGTGGATTCTCCCATTCAAATGCAAATAGCTCCTGACTTTGGTGTCCGGTGGGGCACAAAAGAAAGCATCTTACAAGTCCGGTATCAATACTTGTTACGGTGCCTGCCTGGGCCTTTTTGGGGGGTCCCTGGTGATCACTGGGTGGTTGGGGAGGTGCCCCCTACTCATTTTCCAGTGAAGGTCATCTCAGGACACACAGAACACAAGGCTGAGTGACAAAAAAGTGCTCTGCAGCTCAGCACCTTCTTAAACAATTGCCAGGCAGGATGTAAAATAGAAAAGCTTTCCATAAGCCTTAAGCAACACTTGTTTAGCACACCTGAGAGCATCTGTGTTGAAAAGAGGGGTGAAAGGTGAGAATGATACCAAGCTTTCATCTGCAACAGAGAGCAAGGGAAGAGACAGAGAATTCTGCTTAAAGACATTAACATGGCCTGAAATTGTTGTATTCCAAGTGTGTGCCTTGCTTACCTCTCATATGCTGGTTCCTCCAAGAGTGAATTCAGTTACAACCATGTACAATGTCAAAATGGCAGTTTGATGTGTTTCATATCAAATAAATGCTTTTATTGTACATTAAATGCAGAATGAAGAAAATGTGGAGTTACCTCAGGCCTACAGTTCTTCCCTTTCAACATCAGAGTACTCTGCACCCATGGACCCTTCCCTTTTGTACCCCCCTTGGTCTACATGTACAGATGACACCAAGCAGCCTGTTGCTCCTCAGATTAACCTGAAGTCCAGGTACTCACCCTTGACAGGGACTGTGTGTGTGTTGGAGTGATGGATTTTTATTTTTGTTTAATTTAATGTATGAAGTACTTTGAATGAAGGAATTGTTTTTATTAATACACAGTTGGTTTTCAGGATTCAGCCTGAAAGGAATGATTATGGCAGTGAAACTGATTTATATGGACTCGTGTCAAACATCTTGGAAGAACAAGACAAACCACAGCCGTGCTTTGCTGAGGGGTGAGTGAGGTACAGGTGATAGAAACTCCCCTCTCTGGTCTCACTGTGCTCCTGAGTCAGCTCCATCTGCAGCTGGCCATGCTCTCTGAGCTTTCTGCCCTTCCCCTCATCTTCCAACGTTTTGCTTGGGGTACTTGGAAGCTTTTCTCAAGGCACTTAAAATGCATGGCAGCTTCTGGCTGTTAATTGGTATTTTTTAATATAATTGGTATTTTTTAAATAAGTTCATAACAAGTGCTGTGGACATGCTGTGTTCAGATAAATCCCCTGCATGTATGCTTTGGTCTGTTTTTTTTATTTTAATCGAGACTGAATTCAGACTTCAGGTTTCTTTCTTAATTAATGCCAAAACACAGAAAAATTACACAGAGTCCTTCACATTTGCCTGAACTGGCAGGAGAAAATTCCATGCAAAATTTTAACGTTTCTTGCTGTTAATACTACTTAAGAAATACTTGTGTATCTAAATGTCAGGTTTATTTTCCTCTATTCCTGCACCAGAAGAGACAATTCCATAGTCATAACAACATGACACAGAAGGGTGCAGGTCCAGCAACCCTCTCTGTCTTTTCCAGGTCTAAGAGACAAGACAGGGAGCCCAACTCTCAGGTTCCCAAGCCAGACACTGCTTTTCCTTTCTTCCCAAACAATTCCATTGATTTCTCTCTATGTGCTGAGTTATGTAGCTGAAATGAGGGAAAGCTTCAGAATCAGTCTTGATATCCTGAGTCAGCTCAGCAATTCCTTTGCTATGGACAGGGAGGACTGGTTCAGTACTCCCAGATTTGGCCTGCAATGTCTTCCAGACACAATTTCCCCTTTGCTTAGTCTGTTTAAAGTTCTCCTTGGCAGTCAGGGATTGATGGTGCTGCGTTAATTCACGCTGGTTGGTGGAAAGAAATGAGATGTGTTGGGATGCTGCCTCTGGCATCACCTGCATGAAGCAGTGCAGGCCAGTGTAAGGCATAAGTGAGGTGAGACAGAAGCATTTTCTCTGGAGTGCTGGGTCATGGCTTTGGAAGACCAAGGGCAGTCTGGGTGCCTGAACTTGGTGCTGAACCAGGAGTGTGTTGGTGATGATGGACAGGACTGACAGACCAGGATTTGATGTGTGCACATCCCTTGCAGCTTGAAGGCCTGTCCATAGCTCCTTGAGCTGTGGTGGGTGTGTTTAGACAAGGCAGAATGAATTTTCTCTGCTAGATATGGGAAACTGAAGATTACAGGAGCAGGTAGAAGTGGAAGTCAGACATCTTTTGAATAATTTGAGAGAAATTATTCTGAAATACTTAGTTTCTTAAACCTTGTTTTGTGTTTGGGAATGAAGAGCAGCAGCACAGATCAGTGTCTAACCATGTGTTTCTTGTTTTTCAAGGAGTTGTCCTCCCACCCTGAAGTCAGTGTGGCCAGTGAACCCGACCAGAATGGAGCACCATGAGCTGTTGCCAGAGGCCAGGAGGGCAGTTGTTGGAACAGTGCCCCAGCAGGGTTTCTATGGCAGTGAGTCCATCCCTGCTGCTGAGAAGCAGTTCCTGCAGAGTCCCACTCTGGTGGCACAGCAGAAAGCAGATGATTGTTACCGCAGCTTTCCTGGTGTGGACCTGGAAGAGCAGAGCTTGTACTCCAGGAGTGATCGTGCCAATGGCTGCAACTTGCAGGCTAGTGAGGGTATGAAGGCAACATCTGTGTATCAGAACTACCCCTACCTGAAAAACACCTTTGCAGCCCAGGCTGGGTACTCAGAAGCAATCAAAGACTCGGGAGCCGAAGCGTATTCTTATGGAAGGGAGAAGGTGTGTCCCAAAGGAGCAGATGCTCAGGTGCACCCAAAGCAGGCAGAAACATTCCTTCCACAGTGTCACAGATACAATGAGAACACAGATTATACCAGATACACTGAATATTCTCATGCTGGTAAAGCAAAGCCCAACAAGGGCACCAATTGTAACCTCCAAGAAAATAGAAAGCTGGTAAATGGAACCCCTGAGGCACCACCTCTGGATGCAGAGCCCTATGCAAAATTATTTCAAGTTAAATCAGGAAATCAGAAAAAATTTGAAGATACCATTTCAGATCAGCACGACTTTACATTTCCCAAGTCTGTGGGACTTGTATCAGAAAAACAATTTGCAAGTGAATCTTCCTTCAGCACTGATTTTGGGCAAAAATTTGAATATGGACTAAAATCTTTTGCAGCTTGTCCAGGGAATAATGGTGTGGAAAAGCAGCAGTTTTCCAAGGCTGATCTTCAGAATCCTGAATTCTATAAATCACTCCCACTGTTGCCCAGTGCAGCAGTCCCCTCAGCAGGCTCCAGTGCCAGGCCAGGGTGGATGAACATCCAAACCAAAGCCACGGCTTCCAGCCCCTTCCAGAATCCAAGTCCTTTGTTGAAACCAAATAATCAGTCACCTGCATTTCCAAAAAGCTCTCGTCACTCTAATGATGTTTTTCAGTTGCCATCTTCAAATTTGCCTTTGAATAGTAATTTACTTCACAAGTACTGTCAAGACAACCCATTCCTGTCCAGCCCTGACTTCGGCTACAGCACTGCAGAGCGAGCTCGGGCGGCTGCGTGCATGGAAGCCCTGGTTAGGGGTGGGGAAGAGAACCTCATCGAATACCTCAGTGAGAAGAAGCTGAAGCAGCCAAATGGGTTCTGTGACAGTTACTTGGCTCAGCAGTTGGGGATCATTGACAGTCTGAACAAACAGCGTTTCCAGCTGAAGCCACAGAGCGAGCAGTGTGATCTGGAAGGGCAGAACCAGGCGGATGGGTGTTTCAGGACATGTACCAGGAGTTATTGGAGTCTCAGGGGCAGCTGCATCTTGGGGCAGGGAATGGGGACACCAGTGCCATTGGTGCTGGGAGCTGCCTGCAGGCTCCAGGCATTCCCAACTGCATGGTGGGTGACTTCAGGCGGAACCGGCAGCTGGGCCCCAGCACCTTCCCCATGAGATCTGCTCACCTCCTGGGCCGCTCTGTGGTGCCTCTGGTGGAGCCTCACACCTTGTTCTCCCAGGATGATCTCAAACGCCTCTACCCCTGCTTTACAGAGAAGATGTACAGTGACAGTGCCCTCTCTGGGTTCATGTCAGCATTTGGATTTCAAAAACAAGTGAAAAGTCGCAGCGGGCCTGCCAGTGAGCTGCATGTGAGGCTGGAGGAGTGTTATGAGCAGTGGAGAGCTTTGGAGAAAGAAAGAAAGAAGGTAAGAAAACCAAACTAGAATAATGTCACAGATTTGATGTAGATCTCATCCTGCTCAGTGCAGTCACAGATCATGCTGCTGTTAGGAGTTGATGCTTGATGGGACTTCAAAGTTACAAGTTTGTTTCTCTATGTGTTTTGGAACAGAAAGTGAAAGGTGGAGACTTGTAGCCTGGCTGGAAGCATAGCTAATATTGAATGGAACATTGCATTAAAAGCAGGAATTCAGGGGCTTTCCCAGTCCCAGGGCTGGGGAAGGTGTGTTCACAAGGATCTAAGATGTGCATACTTTTTTTATTAATACAATAAATAGAGTGCCTCTGGAAGTTTGAAAATCCAGTAAATATGTTTTGAATTGAAACTAAACTTTAATTCTTTCAACTCAATTTTTTTAGGAGCTACACTGAATTCCTACCTCCTGTTTCCCTGAAGGTTTAAACATAAGGTGTATTTGAAGGGGTTCTTTTTCTTTGCCCAGAAACAAAGGCTGAGGGAAGGGTCATTTAATTAAAACCCTTGCAGTAAAAGGCTCAGGCTGTGCTGTGTGAAGCCCTACTAAAAACAGTTGCCTTTTTTGAGTTGTAGGAAAACCTGTCTTCATTTCACCAGCTGAATGGGGTTTGAAATTCAATACCTGGGATTGTCTGTGGGAGAAGCTGGTCCAAATGTCACCTGGCAATAGTGGGACCTTTGGGAGTTCTCCTGTGCCAGCCCCCACAAAGAAACCAATTCCAAGAAGATGGAACATGGGGATTTTTTGGATGGTGTTTCCTGATGGAAGGCACTGGTTGCTTTGAATAGATGGGCTGAGGAAGAGTGACCCCATCTTAAGGAGGGGAGAGGTGGTGTCTGGGGTGCATGGAAAATACAGGAGAGAAAAAGCTGATATGTGCATGCTGAGGGCCATAGTGGGAAAATTCAGCTTTATCACAGAATCCCAGAATGGTTTAGGTTGGATTAAGGACCATAAAGCTTCCTCAGTCCCACCCCTGCCATGGGCAGGGACACCTTCCACTGTCCCAGGTTGCTCCAAACCCCATTGAGCCTGGCCTGGGGCACTGCCAGGGATCCAGGGGCAGCCACAGCTGCTCTGGGCACCCTGTGCCAGGGCCTCCCCATCCTCCCAGGGAACAATTTGTTTCCAATATCTAGTCTAAAGCTGCTCTCTCTGTGTGAAGCCATTCCCCCTTGTCTT
This sequence comes from Muscicapa striata striata, assembly GCA_030060385.1. Classification (NCBI taxonomy): domain Eukaryota; kingdom Metazoa; phylum Chordata; class Aves; order Passeriformes; family Muscicapidae; genus Muscicapa; species Muscicapa striata. The sequence goes on from JAREIS010000402.1 coordinate 172,073, forward strand.
GGCACACCCATGCTCTTGTTAATAATGCACCACTATGAAACCATCCAAGAATTGCAATTTTGAATCAGATTCAGGTAATTCTATGTTGTTATGGGTGTTTCAGAGTGACATAACAAGGGGATGAGAGAGATGGAATCTTGGGATCTTGCAGACAGTTTTCAAAATACTTTTCTGATGACTAGATAAAATATAGAATTCTGGAATGATTTGGTTTGGAAGGGACCTTAAAGACCATCCAGCCCCACCCACCTGCCATAGGCAGGAGCATCTTCCACTAGACCAGGATGCTTAGGAAAAAAAATCTTTCTGTAGTTTAATCTGTACAAAAATTAGGTTAATTGCTGACGGAAACAGTTTTATTTTAATTTTGTGTGTGAGATCCACATCTGTTTGGTCTTTTTTTTTTCCCTGTAATTCTGACTTGCCTCCATTTTATTTCCAGGCAAAACCAGTACAGGCTGTAGTCAGAGTGAGCAGACATAGCACTGCTGGAACACGGTGTGTTGGCACGATTGCTTTAGTTGAACTGCTTTGAGTAAAGCAGTTGTTCACTTAAAGCAGGTGATTGTCTCACCAGAGGGTTAAATCCCAAATGCCTGAATCCTCATTGTCTCCTTAAAAAAACTCCAAAACCCTGATGGGAAGAAATTGAATCTGATATTTTTTCTTGTTTCTGTAATGAAGCACACACTGCATGTATATTCTGAGGGAGTTGTTCTTTTGTTTTCCTGCAGGCTGAATCAGCTCTTGCTAAGAATTTCCAAGGGAAGAAGGTTTCCAGTACTAACAACATTCCAATTCCAAGGCTGACATCAAATCCATCAAGGGTTGATCGCTTAATTGTGGATCAGCTACGGGAACAAGCCAGAGTGAGTTGTAGGACTAAAAAAAATCTATTGAACTTATCCCACAGAACTTAGAGTACAGTGTGAGATAGGTAAGATGATGAGAGCAGCTTTTCCCAAAATAGCTTTGTTCTTCAGTGCTGTGCAGCAATAACATTTCAGCAGTCCCTGTTAGAGCTTCTGCAGCTCCAGGGTGCTGTTTCCAGGGAAGCACAGGGGGGCTGAGGCTCACAGTTACATCCCCATGTGCCAGGAGATGTTCGTTCTGGTGCAGGAGCATGCACGTGGTGCAGCATCCAGTCCTGGAGCCTGTGCAGCTCTCAGGGGTGCTGCATTCAGAGCAGCTCAGCAGGGAAATATCCACTGTGGGTTTGGAGACACTGTGATGGAGGAGGTATTTGTGGGGAAAACCAGGTTTAGTTAATGTTTGGAAGATGTTGACATATGTATTTGCTTGAGAGTGTGATATATTTTAATGCAGAATGATTATTTGATGCACCTTCAGCCTGAGTTTCTGTTACCAGTTTGCTGTTTAACCCAGAGCCATAACCAGTGGGGCAAGGGAGACTGGTGCCTGCTGAGCTCTGTGGGCAAACCATGGTGCTGGTGACAGCCCCAGGGTCCATGGGGAGGTGACAGGTTGGGGAGGAGGAGCACAGGCTGCCATCAGAATGGTGAGGGGCTGCTGTGTCTCTCCTGAGCCCCAGACACCAGAGCCATGGTGCTGGTGCTGCAGGCAAGGAGAAGCAGAAACCAACCTGTCCCCCCTGCCAGGGGCTGTGGGGTGGAAGGGTTCTGGGAAGTGTTGGGTTTGGAGGCAGCAGCAGTGCTGGGCCAGCCACTGGGCAGCAGAGGGGAGCAGCAGCCTGTCCTACCTGCCTCACACAGGAGGAGCTGTGGGAGGAGCTCTGCCTGCTCACTGCTGCAGGGCCTGCCTGCTGCTGCTCATCCAGCTGGGGGATGGACTGAAAGACATGGATGGGCTTAGTGTACCCTTTAACTCCTGCTCTATGAATCCCAAAAGAACAGCATTCATTTTCATGTTTAGAAAGCTTGCCTGCCCTTGTAGTGGTACTTTAAAACTGCCTCCAAAAAAGGGCTTAAGCCTCTCTAGCCATTTGAGGAGCCAAACTTTAGGGTATAGCACCTCAAACCGTTGTCAGGTACCTTGTTAGGTGGTTTTAAGGATGCCCAACAGAAAAGTAGGGCTGTTAAACCTGGATTCTAACATCAGAAAGCTTGATGATGGCCAGAGAGGAACCCTGGTACAAAGGTTTGAGTGGAAGCTGAGTTGCCTGAATCTGGGATTAACTCTTCATTCTTGGAGCATCCAGTTAAATCCTTTTGACAGTCACATGCATTCCCTGAGGACATTAAGTGTAGCCACGGCCCGAGGAACATCCCAATTTGAGGATTTTTAGTTTCTCCTTTTCTGCAGACCAGTAACCAAGTTCTCAGCATTATGTGACTGTGGCTGAGGAGTCACTGACCATGGGCAAACCCACAAGTGATGTGACTGGTATAAGACAACAAAGGTGCACATTTTCAGGGGACTGAACAAACCTGAATTATCTCTGAATGTTTGTTCTCAGCTCCCTTAGTGATGAGTGTTGATCCCGAAGTCAGCCCACACGTGGTTCCACAGCAGCCTTCCCTTTCCCAGTGCAGCTGTGATTGCTGCCCTGCACAGCACAAGGACCCATCTGGGTTTTCACTCAGAAATTGCAGCAGTGCTGTGAGAAGGGAGGACCCCAGTGCTCTGAACTCAGGGAAATGCATGTTGTCCTGAAACCACCTTTTGTTCATGGATGTCTCAAAGCTGTACAGATCTGGTATTAACCAGTAAGCTGGGGGTTCCTACTGGGGTGTTGTAGCTTTGCTGTTGTGCTTTGCACACCCAGCTGTACCACAGCTTTGGGTTTGGAGATCAACAAATCCCAGGTAAGAACTTAAAACTGCATCAGCTGTAACTTCATGAACTGTTCTCAAGAGAAAATAATGATTATCATTAATCTGCTCTCCCTAGTTAGTTCATTTTCCTGTAAGTGTGGATGAATAGTGTGAGCCCCTGTAAGCTGTGGTTGTTCACCAGGTGGTGACACTGCTGGGGAAGATGGAGCGCCTGCGCAGTTCCCCGCTCCACGCCAACATCTCCACTGCTCTGGACAAACAGCTGGAGTCCATCCACGTGGTGCAGGCTCGCAGGAAGGATGAGATTGTCAACACCTCCAGCCGGCAGCGGCACGGCCCGCCCCGCTGCCAGGACGAGAGAGGTAGGACTGTGCTTCTGGACATGTGGGAGCTAGCTGGGGAGTTGAACTCGGCTGGCAAAAGTAAGTGAGGGAGGTTGGAATTCAAGTTTGAACTTACTTTTCAATATTAGAGCTTTGTCAAGGACAGACTGGGTGGTTTTGGATGAGGGTTTGAGGAGATGCTAAAGCTGCATTTTAGAGATAAATAGGTTAAATCAATTTGGAAGTGGTTATTCAATTAATAAACTAGCAAGGAATAAAACTTAGTGGGGTTTTTGATAAAACATTCAGGGATTGGAGATGTTACTAAGCTATTGCCTCTTGCTTCTTCCTGTCCCTCATATTCCTGTTCCTGTGAACCTTCCAGCTCTGTCTTTGTCTAGAACCTTCTTGGTATCTCCATGCTGAATCTGCCCAAAGTGACTGAGATGGCCTTGGGTTACAAATGGATTTCTTCTTCAAGCATCTTCTGTCACAGACTGGCATAATTAAAATAATATTTTGGATGGATGCACAAAAATACAGCAGGCAGAATGTTTTCATTCGTACTGGTATCCCATATAAGCCAAATATTCAGCTTTGTCTTTCACAGTGCACAGGCAGAGTGGCAGGTTCCCTTGTCTCTGAGATGGGAGTCAGGGTAAATTCCTGCTCCCTGCAGCAATCTGACCTCCTACCTTGTGTCAGAAGCTGTTTGACATTTCTGAATCTTCTGATCTCTTCTGCTGTTCTTTCTACATCTGAATTACAAGGATTATTTTACTTCTTTGGGGTGTCCCATAGTGTAGTTCTGTAATTCTCAAGTTTACTCAGAAGATACACTGCAGCATTTTTTTTCACCTGTTCCCCATCATTCCTGTTTCTTTTTACCTTGACTAAAGATTATGGGACTTGTTAGGGTGAAGGGGTTTTTTTGGGTGTTGAAACCCATGAAAATAATTGACTTTACCTGGCACTACAGATCTGTGAGCTCTTTGGAACAGAGTAGACTGGGAAGGAGTTGTCAGACCTGGAGATGCAGCTTCTTGGTGCAGCTGCTGGGAGAGGAGGCTCTGCACAAGGGGATGTGATTACTTACCTGGAGGGGTGGTGTTTGGTCCTCAGCCTCCCATTGCTGTCTTGGGTTGTTGAGCCTGGAGCAGCAGTTGTGGAGGATTTTTTTTTAACAGTAAATTATTGGATGCAGTAACTGTATTTATTCTGTCAGGCAAAACCTTGAGAGAAAGGCCCAAAGCTGTTCTGGTTTGTTCAGGAGCAGGTCTTGTCCAGCCCTGTTTCCACAGCATCTTTCTATTCCATCTCATCTGATATTAAGCATCAGTTACAGAATCACAGGATGGTTTGGGTGGGAAGGGTCCTTAAAGCCCATCCAGTTCCACTTCTGCCATGGGCAGGAAATCCTTCCACGATCCCAGGGTGCTCCAAGGCCTGTCCAGCCTGGCCTTGGACACATCCAGGGATCCAGGGGCAGCCACAGCTTCCCTGGAAAATCTGTGCCAGAATAACGGGAGCACAGCTCAGGTGACCCTTTACAGCTCTATGGTTCAACACCCATTCACAGAACATGACCTGTGTGCTTCAACCCAGTGCCCCAAAGGAGCTGTTCCTTCACCCCTGGTGTGGATTTTTTGGCAGGACAGGTGAAGGAAGCCCTGTGACCCAGAAGGGGAGGGCCCAGGTGCCATCAGTGTGTGTGTGCACGGAGCAGCCCAGCCCGGGGGTCAGCTGCAGCAGGAAGGTGCTGTACCAAACTCAGAACCTAAAAGCCACACACCTGCCTGGCTGTGTGAGGGCAGAGAAATTCAGATGTAGCTTTTATAAAGCTGTAAAGGGCCAGTCAAGGTCAGACACGACAGGGAGCGAAGGGTGGGGCAGCGCTGCAGGACTAAAGCGCCGTTCCCTCCCCCTCCCTCCCTCCGCAGTGGTGCTCGCCCTGGCCGCCGCGCTCCGGGCCCTGTGCCTGGCCACGCGCAAGGTCCGCACCGTGCTCTGGTGCGCCTTCCAGATGACGCTGCCCAAACCCTCCGCTGGCAAACGGGCTCGGGAGAGACTTCCCCAGGAGGGGGCAGCGCCCGAAGAGAAACGAGCGGAGACGCCCCCGGCTGCGGCTGCGGCCCCGCGAGCGCCCAGGGAAGGGGGAGCAGACGGAGCCCCGGGACCGTGCACGGACCTGCTCCACAGTGTGTATGAGAGAGGAGACGTGAATTCCTCGTAATTTTTGGTTCTTTTTAGTTACTTCAAAGTTTCAACTGCTAAAGTTCATATTTAAAGCTGTATCTTGATGAGGAGTGGGATTTGCCTTAAGGGCTCTCAGGTTAAGCTGTTAACATGATGGGCAGGGTCAGAATGTTGTAAAGCCAAACTGGTGAATGTTAACTTAAACAAATAATCAGACTAATTCGTTAACAGCCAAGATATTATTTAACTCCTGCAGGTGAAGCCTGGTGTCCAACTGTCCCCATAACTCCTTTTAGTTTTGCTCTAGGAAATAGGTTTTTAAATAATGATTCTTAAAGACTGTGGTGTGACAGGGTGTGAGGCTGGTGTCAGATCAGATTGTGATGTAAAATGGTTTCCTTATTGAACTAAAACCTGGAAACAGAAAGAAAAAAGGCTAGGAATACCCAATATTCATGTAAAAGATATTTAAAATACAAATATTTATGGATCTGAGATTTTAAAGTCTACGTTTGGGAAAGGCAATATGCACCAGGTTCCACTAAATTACCAGTAGAGCAGAATTGCTGTGTGAAACCATGAATTTAGTGAATGTGTTCAGGTATTTGGAATGCTCTAGGGAACAAATGAACTACTGTTGTAAAGTATTTAAGCATAATCAAACTACGACAGGCAGACAGGATTGTCCTGCAGAGCTGTGAAGGAGCTTCAATAATGAGCGTTGCTTTTAATTTAACTTCAGAAAAGGTCGTGCCAAGTTCTGAAATTTGGATTTTCTTAAAGTTACTAGTTTGGTTTGAAATTTGATTGTCAACTTCTAGACTTCTTAGTTCCCTTCTGCATTTGGGCAGCTCCCAGCACTGGTGCTTGCTTGCAGCTCTCAGTCTTTAGGAGCAGGAGTGATGGATTCACCAGCACCCAACACTGGTGCTCGGGACAGAGCGGCCCTGGGAAACCCACGAGCAGTGGGTTAAAGTTACTGAGCTGACCATGCCTGCACACCCTGGTACTGACATGGCTCTGTTCTTCCTGCTGCTGGGAATGCTGATATGCAGAAGGGGTGATGGCATCAGATAAATTGTCATTAGATGATGTGCAGAAAGGACTGAGAAAGGCTCAGCAGAAGGTGGGGTGTGATCACGGCAACGACAGGAGTGCTGCCGGGTGAGTGGGGCAGAACAAGCACAGCTTCCTAACAGTCACTGCACTGGGGGTGGTTCAGTTTGACCCAGGCTGTGTTGATGTTAAAGCAAAACTGACTGTGCTGACTGGAGTTGTCTATAAGAAATAAATTCATTTTTGTTGAAAAGCTTTTGTTCTGCAAGTGTGTTTCCAGGCCAGGCTCCTTGAGCCAGAACCAGCACCAGGGGCAAGCATTCAGGCTGTTATGGAATTGTGTTCAGGACAAAGCAAAGGGGATGTGAAATCTCTCTCTGGAGAGAGCCATGTCTGTAACATCAGACATGCCAAGGGAGCCAGAATAGAGAATGTTTCTTCCCTGCAAATGTCTCAGCTCCAAGCTCTGCATTGCCAGGGAAGGCTGATGCAGCAATTCTGTCATCTGCACTGGGAATCTTAGGGGTGAGTCCAGAGTATTCCTGCTCTATAAATAACTCCTGCTATTGGTGCCAGCTGTGCACTGCTGACTGTCCAGTGGTTGGAGCTCCAGAAGCCGAGTCACTGCCTGCCTGGGCACCTGATCCACAGCACAAACTGCTGGCATGGGAAGGGATGGGCCCACAGTCCTAAGGGGCAGGGGCAGTACCGTGGGGTGGGGGCAGCCCTGAAGCCTCATGGGCTGGGAGACATCAGCTCACTTTGAGTTTCCAACACCACTAGGTGTTTCCAGCATCACTGGCTGCTGCTATGGGTGCTGCTCCTGGCCACGGTTCCACTCTGCCCCAGGACAGCTGCTGGAAGCCAAAGAGCTGGACTTGCCCTTGCTCCTGATCCCTGTCCCTGACTGGGCCTTTCCCACCAGCAGAGCGAGGTTTGGCCAGACAGACACAAGAGCCTGGCCCAGCCCTGTGCCTGGCTGGGAGTGCAGGGGACAGTGGGACCTGCAGAGGGATCTGCAGGGCTGTGGGAGCCAGTCCCCACCGTGTGTGTGTGTGACTGTGCCCTGCTTGCATCCATCCATGCAGACTCCTGGGTGCACACACACAGTGGAGCCTGTGTGTTGTTCCTGGACAGGCTCTGGAGCACAGCTGTGGGCAGAGAGGGCTCAGGGCCTCCTCTCCTGAGGAGGTGACCACTGCCCTTCCCTGGCCCCTCACAACCAAAGGTCTCAGGAGGCTGTGACAGGCTCAGGTGGGCAGCTCCAGCCCTCAGCTCACATTTTCCTTGGAAGCCAAGGGCTGGGCAGTGCAGTGCCAGGTCACAGAGCTCTGGGAAAAGCCACTTTGGCTGACAAGGATGGGCAGCAGCTGTTGCCAGAGCAAGTGGGGTGCCAGTGGGACGTGAGATCAGCCATGCTGCCAGCCCTGCTGAGGCCAGGGCCGCCTCAGCCCAGGGCTGGTGCACAGGGCTCCAGAGCACTAGAGGAAGTGAGAGCTGGCCCGTGCTGCTGGGGCTGAGTGACACCCTCCTCCCTCAGTAGATGCCCCTACCCTGTTCCACTACAGTCCCACACCCCAAAACACCAGCCAGGAACTGCCACAGTGCACCAGGCCAGGCTGGGAAGAGAGCCCTGGGGAGCAGCACAGCTGGGTTAGTTCCCAGGAAAGAGGGCACCACAGCCCTGAGAAACAAGGCATGAAGGAAGCTGAATCTGCACCAAGGCAGCAACAGGAGCCTTCAGCAATGCTGCTGCTGGGCAAGGGGCCAGCAAGGACACAGGACACACCACTGGCACTGCCATCATGAATGGCAACATCACTCAGAGGAACCCACTTCCTTGCCAATCAAGATTTATTATTCAAGTCCAAAGACAAAGCAGTTGGACACTCACACACACAGCAGCAGCTTGATGAGGGGGAGGCCTGGCCCCGGAGTCCGAGCGGGGCTGAAAGCGGTGCTGGGCCAGGCACCTGGGAGTGCAGGAGCACAGGGGCTCAGCACAGCTCACCTCACAGCAAACAGGCACCTGGGAGTGCAGGAGCACAGGGGCTCAGCACAGCTCACCTCACAGCAAACAGCAAACAGGCACCTGGGAGTCACCTCACAGCAAACAGGCACCTGGGAGTGCAGGAGCACAGGGGCTCAGCACAGCTCACCTCACAGCAAACAGGCACCCAGAGCATGCTGCAGCACAGAGCCCAGGCACACCCGCTCCTCTCACAGCCCCTCCTTCCCCCTCACCTCACAGGATTAGTGTTCTCCTTCCCCAGTGGGCAACACCATCACAAAAAAGGCTGGAGCAGCAGGGATGAGCCCCCTGGGGGGAGGAGGAGCTTTCAGGAGGAGCCCTGCAGTTCCTGATGGCAGCTGTGCCCAGCAGGCAGTGACCCCAGTACATCCCCAGCTCACCCTGCTTGTGACAGAGCAGCTTCAGAGCTTCACCCTGGCAACAGCTGTGGAAGTACCAGTCCATGTTCACCCCTCAGAATGTCGGGGAGCGTCATTTCCCAGTTCTCTGGAGTCTTAAAACTGTGTCAGGGGAGAGGTTTGCTGCTGCTGAGGCCAATGCTCCTGCCCGGGCCGTGTTTCCCTCACTCAGTGATTCAGTCACATCACTGCAGCTCATCTCTTGTCTTACACATCTCACTCCTCTGCTGCAGCCCTGTGCTGAGCTCAGCTCCAATCCTGCTCCGCCAGCCCAGCCCGAGCAGGGCCAGCATTGGCCTCAGCAGCAAACACAGGGATTTGCAAAGACATTTTCCAGGCTTGTGTAAATGAATCTGTGTGTGCCCCAGCGCAGCTCCAGGCAGGACGGGCTCAATCCAAACCATGGCCAGTGCAGGGGCTGCTCCTACACCATGCTCTGCTCCCAGGTGGTCAGAAGTAAAAATGGATCAATTTAACAACATGGACATAATCACTTCACCCATCTTTGGTACAGACACTGGCCACAACTGGGACACTGACACCACAAGCACAGGGCACACTGAGTCCAGGAGCTGCTCAGAGATTCTGCTCTGCTATGTAACAAAACAAAACAAAAAAAAAAAAAGAAAAAAAGGCAACACTTCCCAAGAGCTGCTCCCAGCCACGTGCCTGGAATTCTTGCTGCTTTTTAAACACACACCATATTCAGGATTAATTTTATCCTTTGAGAGTCCAGCTGGAAATCAGCAGCTACCGCTTCCGCTCGCCCTTCTGTGTTCGTTTCTTCTCCTTCTCCTTCCGCTCCTGCTTGGCCAACTTGTCCTTCTCCCTCTGCAGTTTATCCTGCTCTTTCTTCTTCTGGAACTCATCCCGCAGCAGCTCCCTCTCCAGTTTCCTGGCATTCAGCACATCCTCCACGTTGGTGTTTCGGAACAGCGCTGGGGGGGGCTAAGGGCTGACAATGCTCTGGTTGAGGTCACGTGAGAAGGTGCCTGTGACACATGGGAAGTTTGTTCTACCTCCCCCCTGACCTTCTGACTCCCTGCTCCTTCACCAGGCAGCTAAGGGATTGGGGAATGAGGAATGCAGAAAGGAAAAGGAATCTCAGATTGCTTTTCCAGAAAGAAAAGTCAGGTTGAAAAAACACCCACTCCCAGAGAAGGAAGGGCCTGGAGCACAAGTCTCATGAGGAGTGGCAGAGGGAACTGGGGGGGCTCAGCCTGGAGAAAAGGAGGTTCAAGGGGGACCTTCAGGCTCTGCACAACTCCCTGACAGGAGGGGACAGCCAGGTGGGAGTCAGGCTCTGCTCCTAGGGAACAGGGACAGGAGAAGAGGAAAATTCAAGCCTCAAGTTAAGCCAGGAGAGGTTTAGGTTGGATACTGGAAAAACTACTTCAGGGAAAGGGTGGTCAGGCATTGGCACAGCTACCCAGGGGTGGAGTCCCATCCCCGAAGGATTTACAAGCCGTGCAGATGTGGCACTTGGGGACAGGGGTTAGTGGTGACCTTGGCATTGATGGGGGAATGGCTGGACTCAATCTCAGAGGGCTTTTCCAACCTTAGTGATTCTATAGTTTTTCCCTAGAAAAATGAGGTTTCCTACTGGTTCTTAAGACTGATGTGTCTCTACAAACCTGAAAGGAAGCCAGCACACAGGGTCCAGCCTAGAGTGGGTTCACTGCAGCTGTGTGTGATGTGTCTGAACACATACATGTGCAGACAGACAGCTGCATACATGTCCCTAACGCAGGGACAAGAATAACATACGTTTCATATTTAATGATGTGATAAAACCTGCTTCCATCTTCAATTTGCCAACTGGGAGCTCAAGGATGGTCCCAATTCTGAGACAGACATGGGCCCCTTGGTCCTGCCCACCCTGAGTGTTCAGCTCTACCACAGCCTGGCAAACTTCATTCCTGACACAATTTCCCTGTCTGAACACCAGTTAACATTAACCTGTTCTGGGAGCATTGTCTTTATCAATAAGCATGTTCTGTGAAGCTGCAAGAAGGTGGAAGAGGGAAAGAGGGGAGGAGAAGAAAATGAATGGCAGGGTTGGTGTGAGCACTGTGCACCAGGCAGACGGACATGTCACTGTCACTGTGAGCAAGGTCAGGGTACACAGAGAGAAAAACCAATCCCCAAGCTTAAAAGTGTCCCTAAAGAAACAGGGAGAGAAGGATGGGAAACTCACCATGGAGGCTGCCTGCCTGACAAACAGCCTGAGTCACCACAAATTCAAAGGATACATTTTTCTGATCCAATATTTACTGCTGTCTTCAATCCATCCTGTTCATCCCCACCAGTGAGAGAATTAAGGAAACACAGACATCAGTAATGAACTTGTGCCTCTCTACAGCCACACTTCACTCAAATAACAGCCTTATAAAGCCAGGAAGAAGCAGCTGGACTTTCACAGACCAGGTATGCACAGCTCCCACCCTCAGCTCCTGCTGCTCCAGGGCCAGATGTGGTTGCCTACGATTCACTGAGCTGGGCAGGAAAGAGCTTGTTCTTCAGCACCACAAAGAGTTAACTTCTAACCCTCCCACTCCACACTCTCTCTGTAAAGGATTATTTCAGCAGATTTCTCCTGGGAAAGCAAGAACTCAGCACCAGCTTCTGAGGGATGGAGGCATTCACTGTTCTCCTGCCACACACTTGGGCTGGGCAAAGCGTCACAGCCACGTGCTGGTGGGGACACACACCCTCCCAGGAGCATCTGCTCCCAACACTCGAGGAGCTTCATGCTTTGTCCATGTTTGAAGGAAGACTGCAAAGTTTCCCACCTCTCCCCACCAGCCCCTGCAGAGCTGGGAGGGCATTGTTGTTGTTGTTGTTTGAGGTTTGGAACAGCAGTTGTCCCTCACAGCCCCAAGCAGTGCAGAAAAGGATATTCCTCCTCGTCGGTCACGTTGGCGTACTGGGCCAGGAGTGCAGCCTTCCTCTGCTTCTCCTCCTGGGACACCTCCCTGGGCTTCACCACTATCCTGGCCTGCTTCTCCATCATGCTGGTGATGGCCTGGACTTCATCTGGCAGGAGAGGAGTGGCAGTGACAGTGTCAGCCTAGGCCACAGACAGGGCCACGGAGCCCTGGTGTCACTCACTGCTCCTCCCTCTGCAGCCCCACCCACCCCATGTCCTGCAGGGACATTGGCCTGGGGGAAATGCACCCAAAAACCCCCCAAGCTTTTCCCAAGGGCACCAGTGGTGCTGTCAAAGCTGCTTTGGGGAATTCCAGCTGGGATCTGGGAGAGATGGAGCTGCTGAGGAGCTAGAATGAGGCTGGCTGGAGCCAGGGCCAGCATGGGGCTGACACCCTGACTGACAGCAGCTTCTTCCTTGGAGAGGGAGTTCCCTGTGCTGCACCCAGCCACCATCAGACACTCTTATTGCTGGAGTAAGGGAAGCTTCACAATGAAACTGGAATCAGTCAGGCTCTGCCTAATGAAAATCCATTTGACTCCAAATTACATTCTCTTCTGCTTCAAAGCAGCTTAATAAGTTTATTTAAGTATGTACTTAACCCCCATCAAAGAGAAATTCCGAAAACCTGAACTGAGGGATGAGCTGATACTCTCCCTTTCTTTCCAACTAAGAGAAACCAACAGCTGATTTACCTTTTAACACTGAAACTCCACTGCCCATTTCCTAAAATGACATCTGGGTTTTGACACAATTTTTTGTTTAGTCTGTTAATCACTTATCCCTGGGACTCTGTTATTCTGAGTGGATACACACTTCTGTGGGGATTTATCATTTTATGGAACCCCAGTGAAATAATTTCACCCTGGAATTCCATGAACTCAGACACACTGTGCTGCCTTTTTATAACAAGAAAAATCCCTGTGGGTGAGCACTGGCAGGAGCAGGAGGAGCCCAGCAGCAGCTCCAGCAATCCCAGTCACTCGTCCCCAAGAGGAATTTATTTTATTTAATGCATGGAACAGCATTCACTTCTCTCTCTCCCCAGCCAAAGGCAAGGTCAGGCCAAGAACAGACTTCCAGGATTTTTGGGAAAAGCCACTGAGCTGCTGCAGGGTGGAGCTACTGTGTCCATGCAGGGGTGAGGGAGAGGAGATCTGGGGCTGATCCAGTGTCTGACATTGCTGCCAGAGCCATTCCTGGGTGACACCAGGCACTGACAATGTTCTGTTTGCAATCAGAGGCAACAAGAAAATGCAAAGCAAACAAAAAGCAGGATTTAGACCAAAGGGACATTCCACTGTCACAGTCTCCTGTCAGGTCTGTGCCACTGCAATGTCACTGATCTGTGCTTGAACCACAAATCCTCCCAGCACACAGCTCCACTGCATCCAGAGTCTGCACAGGGACCAGGACAAATGCTGGATCCCAGAAACCTGGGATTTTTGAGCTTTCTATGCTTTCTGGCACTGACCCCCTGGAGAACATTGCTTTTGACCTGAGGCCTTGAAGAAGGCTTCCAAATTTGAGTGATGGAGTTAAAATCATGGGTGATTAGTTAAATAAAAGTGTGTGATTTCACATGGTGAAGGGTTTTAAATTTGGGGGTTTTATAATATAATAACAGGTATTGGACAAGATGGAGGGTTTGGGGTGTTGTCTCTTTCTTCCTCCTTCTTCCTTCTTCTTCCTTCTTCTTCATAATTCCAGGTAGTAGTTTTTGGTTTGATAGTTAGTGCTGCACTGCAGGTCACAGGAGTTTGGTTATTGGGTCAAAGTGCAAACAATATAGGTGTTATTTCTCTATTGGACTGCTTAGCTTTAAAAGACCTTGTAACTAGTTAAATTCACCTCCATTTTGCTTGCTTTTAGCTGGTAGCTAGAAGTGTTGAAAAACTCCCTGTACTTTAGAAGAGATTTAATAAACAACTGAGGCCAAATATGAGAAATTCATCTCCTTCATGTTTTTAATCCTGGCTGTGAGTGAAGACAGAAGAAAATGCAGACAAGCCACTAAAAAAAATGGTGCAGATACCACCTTTACAAACCTCTGCAGTGACCAAGGACAAGGTGAGGTCTTGGCTCCCAGCTGAGGACAAGGAATGGATTCAGGGAGGTGACACAGGGACAGTAGGGCTGGGGAAGGAGCAGTGACAGTTCAGAGCTCCCTCCAACAAGCATTTATGGGAAAAATGGAGAGTTGTAAGAGAGAATGTTGGAAGAGGAAATACAGACAGGTCAGTGAGGTGAACAGCAGCAGGAGGGACAGCCCAGCTCTGCACAGGGACAGCTGAACTTGTACAAAGCTGCTGCTTTCCAGACTGGGACAGACAGAAGCAGCACAGGTTTCTATACCATAACAGCAATAAACAGAGACAGCCCTGGGCATGCTGGGAAAGGAGGTTTCTGAAAAAAACCACAGGATGGTTTGGGCTGGACCTTAATGACCATCTCATAAAAAAAAATAATCCTATTGAAAAAAAAAAAAAAACACACACACAAAAAAACCCCAAACAAAAAAACAACAAAAACCCCAAAACAAACAGAAAAAAACAACCAAGCAACCACCTCAAAAAAACCCAATGTCAAACTAAAAAACAACAGAAGGCCAAAAACCCCACAAACAAGAAACCAATTTAAAAAAAAAAAAAAAAAAACAAAAGCTCACTTTTCCCCTGCAGGACAATGAACCCAAAGAGCAGGAAATGCTGGGGCAGCCCAAAGTGAAGCTGCTCATCCCCATGGCAGGTGCAAGAGTAACTGAGCAGCAGTGGAATGAGAGGCAGGTCAGACCTGCAGCCATGGGGCAGTGCTGGTTTGAGCCCTACCAGCACAAACAGAAGTTCCCACTGAGGTGAGGCCCTGCAGGTCACCCCACACTGAGCACCAGGGCACAGCACCCCCAGGCACAGCACTCTACCTTCCTTCTCCTCTTTGGCATCAACGACCTGGGAGTCAGACCACCTTTCCACAACCTCCCTGCACACATCAGTCAAGAGATCTTCTTCCTAGGAAGGGAAAAGAGACATCTCAGACTTGGAACAGAGTTGGCTGCTTCAAACAAGCAGCAGTCAGGAAAAGCAGCAGGTACAAAGGATCTGCATGCCCAGCAGTCAGCTCAGGAACACAGCTTTTCACCCCAAATGTGCCTGCTGAACACCCACAGGACTCTGCTTTCCCTGGGGTGACACAAGCACACCATGTGTGCTCCCTGTGCTCTGGCACACGTGGGTTTCACAAGGTGCCTGTGCCACAGCCCTGCCCACACCCAGGAGGCCATCAGGGATCTTTGCTCCCAAATCCTCCTGCCCTGCATCCTCTCTCTTCCTGAGCCAAGGCCACAGGGAAGTGACTCAGTGCCACCCCCATACCAAGCTCACTAAAGGGAATAAATGACATGGGATAAACCATAGGTCAGGGCCAGTGCAGAGCTGAAACCAGCGTGGTGGTACTGACAGACCATCATCTCCCACCTGCAGGGACATTCTGCTCCCCCTTGCCTGCCTGGGACATTAAACATGACTTAGAAGTGGCAGTGGGACACATCCCCAGCTCCAGCAGGGGCTGCAGTGAATCTCTGCTCCAGCAGGGAACTCCAGGGGCTGCAGGGGCACTGCTGCCTCACCACAATCTCAGGGGAATCTCAGTGTCTGGAGCAGCTCCTGCCCCTCCTTCTCCAGTGACCCTGCAGAGCTGCTCCTCTCACTGCTCCTCACTCCTCTCTCCAGCTGGGCTTCTGCAGGTGGTTTTTTCCCTGCTTAAATTTGTTACTGAAAGATGCTGCATGTCTTGGAGCCAATTGGCATTTTCTCCATGGAGCACAAGAGAGCCAAACACCACCCATGGGGGTCACAGAGCTCAGGGGCCACCACCAAATATTTCCAAACAAACAAGAAATGATGGTTTGGCATGCAGTAAATACAGAGAAAAATCAACCATGGAAAATACAAGTGAGGTGGATTCTGTCTGGTTTAAAGAGAAGAACTGGACAGAAGTAGAACTTGGTTTTAAGTTTCTTGATTAGAAATGGTGACATCTGAATAAACTCATTAGTACAAGACATGGACAGGACTGAGGAACCATAGACCTGAGAGCAGGTGTCACCTTATTTTAATAAGGTTTGTGAAATACAAACAAGTGAACAAAAAAAATCCCCTGTAATTGATGTATGGAACTAGGAGAAGAGATTTGCCAAGAAAATCCCCAAATTCACCAAATAAAACACTGTTTCAAAAGTCAATACAGAAATAAGCACAGAGTCTAAAAATAAACAAACAAAAAAAATTTTAAAACAGACTACAGAGACTAATTAGAAAGTCTGAGGGTTCAAGAAACAAAAATGTATTACAGGAATGGCAGAAAAAGCAAGCAGAGCCAGAAACTGCAAACAAGGCTCAACTCAGCTGTGGCTGTGGCAGAGAAGGAAAAGGCTGTGGTGTGACTGGGGCAGTGACTCGAGGGACATGGGAACCCCACAGCTGCTCAGTCCCACAGCAGCACCACAGAAGGGAACTCAGCACTGAGCAGAAAAGGGGAAACAGCAGAAAACCTGAATATCAGGCAAGGGGAATATGAGTGGCAGGGCCAGCCAGCACTGCTCAGACAGGACACACTCTCCAGGCCTGGAGAGGGCCAGGCACGGGTGGGGATGGGATGAAGCCTGGTAATCACAGGGAGCTGAGTTAACCTCAGCTCCTGCAGAGCAGCACTTTGCAAAGTGGCTCCATCCCTCAGGATGCACGGTTTGCTTCTCTGGCTCTTTTAGGCTCAAAGCTGCACTGCCACCGTTGAACCAGCTCACTGCTGTGCCCCAGGGTGGGGAGGGGACAGGGATGGCAGGGGAGGGTGCTCTGACTTTTAGGAAACCCATCTGGAGTGGCACAGTCAGTATATAGAAGGAATGGTGTCATACCTGGGGTGAGAAAATGCTGATTGTACCCACCCAGTCCCTGTGGGGGGCTTTGTGCTCCCACACTGATATTTTGGGAGGAAACCAGTGACAGCCACTGAGCAGACAGCTCCCAACACCCGCACTACTGGTGTTAACATTTTACATTATGAAACATCCATTTACGAAAAATCCCAAGACACAGACACTGTAAAAACCATACAAGGAGGAATCGCAGAGAGAAATCCCTCCTCGGACTCTCCTGGCTCCCAGGAATGTGGCAGGAGCAGAGGCAAGCCCTGCCCACCGTCCACGCTCACCCACGGCTGTTCCCGTCCGTCCCAGCCCCGGCCGGATCTGATTCCTGACGGACAAGGCGTGTGCGAGGCACGAGAGCACCGCCCAGCAAACTCCGGCCAGAGCATTGCCATTAAAAGTCACCTCTCGAAGCCCAGCTGGCTCTGCCAGGCAGCCCAGCCCGCGCTGAACCTGAACAAAGGGGACCCCTGTGCTCCCCACGAACGGGCCAGAGGTTCCATCGGCCCCGAGCCTGGCACAAAACCCCTCCACAGCCAACAACACCCCAAACAAGCACCAGAACCCCGCAAGGGTTGCGGGAGGGGGCAAAAATAAAAGCCCCTGGAGGTGGGTGTCCTCCCAGTGAGGGAGTAACCCACTGCGGGAAGGGGCTGATTCGCCCCAGGATGGGGGCGATGTACCCGGGAAGGGGGCGATGTACCCGGGAAGGGGGCTGGTGTACCCCGGGATGGGGGTGATGTACCCCGGCTCCGGGGAGCCTGCCCTCCCCGCCGGACCCACGGAGCCCCCGGCCCATGGAGGCCGCAGCCCCTGCCGCCTTGTGGGCTGCAGGGGAGCCCCGGCGGGAGCACGGTGCTCATCGGCGCGGAGCGGACGGCGAGACCCCGCTCGCCCGGGGGCCGCGGACGGACCCCCGCCCCTCACCAGGCAGGCGGCCAGGACGGCCCGCAGCGCCTCCAGCCGCTCCTCGTCGCTCTCCTCCTCCCGCAGCAGCCCCTCGATGTAGGCGCCGTACACGGCGCGGTCCAGCCCCAGCGCATCCAGCCGCGCTGCGAGCCAGGCCGGGAAGGACGGCGGGTCCGGGACCAGCATGGGGGCCGGGATCGGCATCGGGATCGGCATCGCGGCCGCGCCCGCCCCGCCGGGCGCCGCCATCTTGGGCCTTCAGAGGTGGGGGACGGTGGCCGCGGCGGGACAAAGTTGTGGCGATAGCGGGAGCGGCGCGACCGGTCGGGGTCGGTGCGGCCGTGCCCGAACGAGCGCGGCGGGACCGCGCGGGCGGCCCGGTGTGCTCGGTGTGCCCCGTGTGCCTCCTGCGCCCTTGGCACAGCTTCTCCTTCCCCGGAGAGCGGTTTCGCGGGGAGCGGCGCGTCCCTGCTCGGCCGCCGTGAGGGGCGGGGCAGGCGGCGGAATTTAAACACGGACAAGCGGCGGGCTCCTGGCAGCTCCGAGCCCGGGCACGGCCATGGCTGTGGCCGGCACGGCCTCCCCTCGGCCCCTCCGCGGACAGTCCTTCTACCTGGACCTGCCGAGCGGCCGCAGCGCCCGAGAGCTGGCGGAGGCCATCGGGCGGCTCGGGGGGGTGAGCGCGGGCCGGGCCCTGAGGGAGGCGGGAGCGCCGGGACTGCGGGGACACCGCCGCTGGAGGGGTCTGGGTGGGCCTCGCCGCTTTTCTGTCTCTGTTCATTTTTTAACGTTTCCTGGTTCTCTTGCTTCTCCGCTGAGCCGGGTCCCTCCCCGGGTTCCTCGGCAGCCGGAGCTCTGGGGGCTGCAGGAGGTCACCCCCATCCCCGCGCTCCGGCCCCTCGGGGTCCCTCACAGCCCCGGCTCGGGCCCAGCCTTTCCCTCCAACATTCCAGGTGCTTCCCTGCATTCCCAGCCTTTCCCTCCAACATTCCAGGTGCTTCCCTGCATTCCCGGCCCAGCCTTTCCCTCCAACATTCCAGGTGCTTCCCTGCATTCCCAGCCTTTCCCTCCAACATTCCAGGTGCTGGTGACCACAGAGGAGCAGCTCCCCGGCCATGGAGGTGCTCCCACTCCTGGGTGATGGTCACTTTGTCCTGGGACCAATTCCAGGAGTGGGAGCTGGCTGCCATTCACAGGGGCATCTCCCAGAGGTGATAACTGCTTGTGTGGTGATGGGTGCCCCATTTATCAGCCACTGAGAAATGGTTTTCTAGCTAGAGGCATGTTTTACAGGTGGTTGTAACTGGTTCCCCCTCATCACTGACAATAGCCTGTGGTAGTTTAATTTTTTTAGGGAAGCTGTGGGACTTCCAAATAGAATTCAATATAGAGTAAAGTAGGGAAATGCCAGCTGAGGTTTCTTATCGTGCTGCTGTGTGCTTTACTCATGGTTTTCCCAGAAAAGCCATCTGGACTCTTTTCCTGGAAGGCTGGTATTTAGGTGGATCCCTGTGGCATCCTTCATGGCCTCCAGGCTTCCTTGCTGCTGATATTCCTCATCAATTCCTTATATCCTGTTGTAAAACCCTTCAAGAAGTAGCATCATCTCAGTCCCTCAAGCTGGAATTGAGCTTGGGGTTCTACATGGTTGTTCATCTTTCAGTCTCCTTATTCCTCTTGTGTACAGTTTGGTTCTAACAGTTGTTACTACTTGTTTTCAAGCTCTTTAATTTCTCTGAGGTGGTCATCTCATGTAACCTCAAAACTTAAATCCTATGATATGCACACAGGTGTAGAATCTTTTAATTCTTGCTGGTGCTGTATCTCTTCAGCCCTGATCAGATGTTGGCTGCACAGACATGTGGGGAAGGTGACTTGCACTGTTTTCCCAATCAGCACCTTTGTCCTGAACTTGCTGGTTTCTCTCTGCCCTCACCTGGATGTGCCACCCACACCTGGGACATCTCTTTCTAGCTGGGCATCCTCAAGTCTGAGGACCCCATGCTCTCAGCAAGCAGTTGCTTCTCTACACAGCTGCTGTGTTACTTGGAAATAATTTTAGACTTTGGCCATTCTTCTGGTTTCTATCAAACACCATCCTGGCCCTCCCTCTCTGAAATGAGGTTCACTGGCAGTGGAGCTCTCATTCCTCTTGGTTCTGCAGAGGTACTGAGCTACACCATGGCCCCTGTCTCTAATGGCAGCAATATCCAAGCCCAGGCTCTGTGTGTGGTCCAGGACACAGGTAAGGCCATCCTATGGCCTTGGGCTTGCATGTGGCACCTTGAACTTGGCATGAGGCTGGTGGCACGCTGGAGTGTTATTTGGGTGGGGAGGTTGTGATTTCCTCTCTTCTGTGCTTGGAGCACAGCCTGCAGTGATCCTTGTGGCACTTTACACCCACTTCATGGTTTGGGAATCTCCACCTACAGGAGCAGAACCAGCTGGTTCAGCAGCTGAGATTTTGGGCTGCCCAAAATCTTTATCTTCCTGAGGGCTTCATGCCCTGTGACCCTCTGCCTCCTGCACAGATTTTTGAGAAGCCAAGTCATTATTGGCTTACAATACCATCAGTATTCCAACTTTTGGGTTTCCACCTCTTTCTTGGCCTGGTAGCTCCTGTGCATAGGTGTGTGAATGTGTTTTATCTCTGGTCCCCTCCTGCTCTGTTCTCTGTGGAGCTGCATGCCCAATTGCTCACTTTCTCCTTTACTTTTCTAAAACTTATGTTCTCCTGAGGGCAGAGCTCCTCCAGGCTGATCCATGATGTCCAGGGCCTTTGCCTCAGATGCTGGGGTTTTTTTGAAAGCACTGTGTGAGGAGTAGGTGATGCTGACAGAGTTGTTGATGTCTGGATCTGAGGTCCTGGTGACCATTTGCAGTGAATCTCTAGAGCATCACAGGACATCCTTTTGGAGAGTCAGTATGGAATGAAAGAAGGAATGTGATTTCTTCCAGCAGCCCCTTGCTGTGTGGGGGTTGAGCCAGGGGCAGTGGTTTTGTTTAGCAGGGCTCTGTCAGCTCAGGGTCAGACATGTGCAGAGCTGCTCTGTTCTGTCTCACTGCAGGTGACTGAAAGCTTCCTCAGCAAAGAAATCACCTGTGTGGTGTCCAGCAACAGAGAGGCCAAGCGGGGCCAGGCCAGGAGTCGGGAGGAGAAGCGGAGCAGCCCAGCTGCAGAAGGCACAAAAAGCACGAGCTCAGTGCCTGCTGCCCCCAAAGGGAACCCAACCAGACCTCGCCAGAAGCCACCATACACTGTAAGAGCTGCAAAGGTTTTAGCCCAAGGGGTCTGTTGAATAGAATCTGGGGCCAGTTTTGGAGGGTGAAGTTGTTTCTGTTCTGAGCAAATATTCTGTGTGGTATTTTTTCCCTGCTCTATTCATGCTTCCCTGGCTGTTCCTATTCATAGTTTTGTTCCTTGTGTCTGCCATCATTGTCTACTCAAATGTCCATGTCACAGCTTTGGGCTGTAATCAAGGAAATCTGCTGGAATGGCAGCGGAGCTGGAGGCCTTGGCTGGCTTCCTTTGGGAACAAGCAGAGGTGTGGTGAGAAAAGCAAGAGAAATGTAGACCAGAGAAAACCACTGCAATCTCTGGGTACTCACAGACACAGAGCAAGGCACTTGTATGCTGGGAGGGCCATGAGGGCCTTCTGCAGGAAGGGGCTTCTCCTGGTCCTGTTTGCCTGTTGGAGATGGGCTTTCTGCTCACAAATGCTTGTGGCCAAACTCCAACATCCCACCTTGAATGCAGTGTCTGCTGGAAGCTGTGACTGGGGAAAGGCAGCTGTCCCAGTCCAGGCCTGGGGAATCTGCCAGCTGGAACTGAACCACCTGCAGTGAAGAAACCTGAGCTGCAGAAGTTTGTCCCAGTTTTTGTCCCCTGTCCTGGCTCCCAGCACTGTCCCTTGTCTTACAAAGAGCTGAACCAATCTGCTGAGGCTGTTGGCTTGAAAATAAGGCTCTGTTCCCAGGATGTTCCTAACCCTTGCCAGCATGTTGGGATGCCTGGAGAACAGGAGGCTCAGGGGACCTGATCTGCCTACAGCTCCTTGACAGATGGGGCTTGGTCACTTCTACTGGGTAACAAGTGACAGGACAAGAAGAAACAGCCTCAAGTTGTGCTGGGCAGTTTTAGATTGGATGTTAGGGAAAGCTCCTTCATGGAGAGGGTTGTTCAACCCTGGCACAGCTGCCCAGGGCAGTGGTGGTGTCCCCATCCCTGGAGGGATTTAAAAACTGTGTGGATGTGGCACTTGGAGACATGGATCAGTGGTGACCTTGGCCATGCTGGGGAAGGGTTGGACTTGATGACTTACAGGGCTTTTTCAGCCTGAGCAATTCCATGATGCAGCAGGCAGTTTTCAAGCTAAATTGCTGCTTCCTCTTGGCTCACTCTGGAGCCTTCATTTCCCTGCTGGTCAATAATTCCAAGCCTTGGCTGGTGCTGCTGGTGCAGTTGAGTGGTCCTCTCTGCAGTTTGCATTCCCTGGAAAGGCTCTCTGTGCTGGCAGAGATGAGCCCAGCAGCGTGTGGGGATCCCCAGGGATTGTTGCTCTCCAGCTCTTTGCCATGAGCTGCTCATGTCTCCTCTCTCCACAGGCACTGCTGAGCAGGGGGAAGGAGTTGCTGCACAAGGCCATGAAGAACCAGGTGAGCAGCCTTGGATGAGTTCTGCTGGGGCTAGGTGTGCTCAGAGTTCTGCTGAGCAGAGCAGAACCAGTGCCAGCCTTCCTGCAGAGCCCCTGCCCTGCTGACAGAGCAGATCCTGGGCTGGGAAAGGCACAAAGCAGTTGCTTGTGGCCTGCAGAATGTTGTGTAGTGCTGCTGGTCACTGCTCTTTATGGAGCCATGTCATCCAGTGCTGTACCTCTGACGCCTGTCCCAGCCATCTGGGTGCTCAGCACAAGAGAATTATTAACACAAGGCCTGCTGTGAGATGAATTTTTAGCTTAAGAAGAACTAAAGCAATGTAGCTGGGGCAAAAGGCTCCCCTGCAGTCCTTTCCCTGAGGTCACAAGTGGCCAGGTAAATCTCAGTGCTCACTTAGAAGCTCGTGCTGTAGCAGGGATTAAACATTTGCCCGAGAAGCTGCAGTTAATTTGGGGTGGATAAAGCAGGAGTTCCATCCTTTACTGCTGTGCCCTGATTTTAATAACAGCCATGCAGTGCTCTGTCAGTTGGGCAGCAGGAAGGGCCCTGAGCTCAGTTTAGAGCTGCACGTGGCTGTGCTTTGAGCTGTGCTTTGCCAAACCTCTCTGTACAGGACACCTGCAGTGGCAGCAGCATCCTCGCCAACGCTCGCCTGTGGGGAGTCCAGATCCTGCATGTGGATGGTATCCTTCTCTGTGGGGTGCAAGGAGGCTGCTGGTAATGAGGCATTTTGGAGACAGGTGGAGCAGAAGTGATGTCAGGAGAGTAGAACAGAAGGAAGAAATTGCAAGCAAATATCCTGGAGTGATGCCATCCTGGCCGAGGCCAGGTCTGCCCTCAAACACCAGATTTGTGTGTACAGAATGTGCCACTGCCACATTTGCAACAGCAAACACAGGGTACATTGTAATGTACTGAAGGTGGAACGTTAGGAAATGCCAGTATCTTGGTCAGTACATCAATTTGTTTCAAAAAGACCATTTTTACTAATTAACCTGGATGTATGATCATGGTATGGGCAGGATTTGGTCAGGTTTAATTAGAAAGTGCTGGTGTTTGAGGACCTGTTCTGGAAGGCACCTCCTGTCCCCATGATGGATGGGGAGGGGGTGATGGGAAAGACAAATGGTGGAACTCTGATACTAATAATAGGTCTGGAGTAAAAGGTTCGGAGTGTCTGATGACAGTGACATACAGCTGTGGCTGAGCCTGTCTGGATCATGTCCCTGAGCTCTGCTCAGCCTCTGGGGCTGCCAGAGCTCGGGCTCTGCTCTGTGTGCTGCAGAGCTCCTGCCAGTGACTCCTTCCTGCAGAGCCCCAGCAGCCTCCAGCTCTGCCAGAGAGCAAACTGGGGGGTGTCCCTCAAAATGTTCTCCTGGCTTCATCTTGGACCATTCCCTGGGGGAGATGCTCTGCCAGGGGCTGCAGGCTCTGGCTTTTCCCAGTGCCATGGGGGGTGTGCTGCAGTCTGAGGGGAGCAGCTCCCTTCCCTGCCTGAGCTTTGGCTCTTTGACATCCCACCTGCACAGAAATGTTGTCCTATGCCCAGCAGCTGCTGCGAGCCATCTCGGGAGCAAGGAAGCAGTGCCAGAAGACAGAGGTAACAACTTAACTGCAGCCAATTTCAGGAGTTCAGTGTTCCTGGGCAGCTTTGAACAGTTCTCGTAGCAACTGCAGTGCCAGTGGGCTGCTCAGGGGGCTGCTGGATCCAATCTTGTGTTTGTGTTAGTGATGGAGATGAAGGAAATTCAAAGAATTTTTCCTTTTATAAAGTTGTGGGGAAATCCAGGTGAGAATGAGGCAGCTGTTGATAAGTGTCAACATCCATAGCACAGCTAATGCTGACTTTGACCCTAAGGGGCTAAGGGTCATGGCTGAACCCCATATGGCAACTCTGCCCCACACAGCCACCCCCTGGGATCCCCCTGGGGTGGGGAGAGAACTGGGAGAGAAAAAGTGAGAGAGCTCATGAGTTGAGTTAAGTGATTCAGTAGGGAAAGCAAAAAGCACACACAAGCAAAGAAAGATGATGATGATGATGATGTGGCTGGTACACTGGCTTGCCAAAGGATTGGTTAATGGACTGGAGAGATCAGGGGGAAGGTGGGATGTAAGGACAGGGCGTGGCAGCCTTTATATTGTATTTCATCTAACCCTGGGGAACTTGGGAGACAAAATGAGGGGAGGTACTCTGGGTGGTACAGGAGCTCTGAAGTGGTGGCTGAGGCTGCTGCTGCTCTGGGATCAGTAACTGCAGCTCTGCTTGTGCTGCTCCCATGCTCAATATGTCCCTTTTTTCTCTAGGTGAAATGCCCCGCCTCCAGATCCAAAATACACAAAGGTAGGCCTGGAAGTTGTGCTGCTGTTTATGCTCAGATGTGGAGCTGCTTGGAGAAGCCTCATTTAGAATTTGAAATACATCAAAACCTTTGGCAATCCCAAAATATGCCAACTCTTTAGGCAGTTCCCCTTGAATGGGTTCTGTTACTCCTTGTTGGAGTCTGGCTGCAGCCTCCCAGGACAGCTGAGGACCTTTGATTTCACACTGTGTTTAAAAATCTGAAAAACCCTTTGCTGCCAGCTCCCAGAATCCCAAGGCACCTGAGAACAGTGCTGCTGCACATTGAATCCAGCAGCTTAAAGGAGGTTTTGAGGAATAAATGCATCCTGCAGAGAAGAGCGTGTTCCTCCCAGCCCACTCACTTCTGTTGGGCTGAGATGTGCTGCTGAGACACCGATCTGGGGATGGCACTTCCCAGGGAGGAGGGAGGGGGAGCAGCCAGGTTCTCATCTGCAATTAGCCAAGAGCCAATTGTGGTGCTGAAATTGGCCCTGCTGACGTCAGCTGATCTGCGACTCCGACATCGGAGAGGGAACGCTCGGGAATGGCAGGAGCAGACTCCAACCTGGATTGTGTGTGAGACACTTGGGAGTTATTTCCCAGTTTGGGTGGGGGAAGGTGCTGAAGGAAGGCTCAGGAAGCTGTTGGATATGGCAGATTGTGCCTGCAAGCTCTGGGATCTGTGCTGGGCACAGTCTGAGCCTGGCCTGGGGTCTGGCAGTGGAATCAGAGCCATTTGTCACTGGTGGGATTGCTCAGGACCCGCACACCCACCTGAGGGGGATCTGGGGCTTGCACATGGCCTCTGTCTCAGAAGGGCTGAGCATTTGGCAGTGTTTACATGGGAAAAACTTGATCCTCTACTGAAATAGCAGCTTCAGTGACGTAGCAGCACATTTGAGGCAAGCAGAGGGTGAGGCTGGTGAGGACAGGTGGGCTCAGCCTTTCTGGGGAAGGAGGGTGAAATATCTTTGGAAAAAATAGCATTGAGTGCCAGGATCACAAGAAAATAAAACTCCTCGCCCTTCAGAGGCCATGAGGGAGGCAGGAGAGGCTTGGTTTCAGGGTCAGGCAGATGCCCTGTGGGAACACCTTGGTGTTTATTTGTTTCT
Organism: Muscicapa striata striata; assembly: GCA_030060385.1. Classification (NCBI taxonomy): domain Eukaryota; kingdom Metazoa; phylum Chordata; class Aves; order Passeriformes; family Muscicapidae; genus Muscicapa; species Muscicapa striata. Next base: position 197,705 of record JAREIS010000402.1, read on the forward strand.
TAGCCAGATCAGGACTCAGGTTTCCAAGGTGAGCGTAATGTGAGTGGAACGTACCTGCAGGAAAGGAGGGACCTTGGAACCTCCCTTCCCATCCTGGCTCTGAAAACCTTTTCCCTCAATGCACTGCTGAGACTCTCTTGCTCTCTTCATCTCTTTTGTGCCTCCATAGGAAGCAAAGCTGCTGTTTGCCCTCCTCAGGAACTGAGCAGAGGCCAGATACTGCTCTCGAATAGTGTCCTGCTGCCAGGCTTGGCTGGGCAGCACCTTGGTTTCTCTCCAGCATCTCTTGCTGCTTTGACATCACCATCCTGGCCTTAGCCAGGTTCTGCACTTGAGGCAGGGTGAATGGAGCAAAAGGTGCTGGAAGTTGTTTCAGAGCTCTGAGCCAGTGCAGCAGCCACTGCAGTTCCTGAGTTCCCTTCTCATATTCATGGGCACATTGTGGAGGGTTTGTGTGACAATTCTTGAGACTGGAGTCAGAAGGCTTGGGGTTAGGCCAGTGGCTTTAACACTGAGGAGGCATTAAAGATGTGAGGGGATGGCTAAATATCCTTTAAAAGGTGGACATGTCCCATGGCTGGGGTTTGGTCACCCCACTGCACACTTGGGCCAGGGCTGTTGAAGATCACCTGAAGAGCAGTTTTGGCTGTACTTGGCCACCACTTGCCAGAAGTTCTGATGTCCTGGAGCCCAGTTCTGTTGGGGAATGAGTGACTTAAGTAGGGAATTTGGCCAGGAAAACTAACCAGGTTTCTCTCTGGCAGGAAAATTGAAGCCCCCTTTTCTGAAAGTTGAAGACCAGAGCAGGTAAATTCTAAATATCCTACCCTAAAACCTTGGGGTCTCTCCTTCACTGGTTTCATTCCCAGGGACTGTTCTGCCCATGAGGCAGAGTCTGGCTTCTGTGCAGGCCCTGTTCTACACTGGGAAGTTGACTCTCTCCTAGAGGGAGGCAGATGGAGTTTAGAGAAACAATCCAGGTGTCTTGTGTGTCAGGGAGAAAAAAGGTGTTAAACGAGCCTTGACAGCAGTTTGCTTCCTTGCTCGGATTCCGTGTGTGATCCTCAGCAGGTCACTTAATCCACCCCAGCCCTCAGCAGTGAGGAGTGAGATTGAAGCACAGGAGGTCAGGGCCTGTAACTTGATGACAGCCTTGGGCACAGGGGACCTGATCCCTGTGGTGTTTCTGAAGAGTCTGTAACTCTACCAGCATCCACAGGGCCAATTAATTATTCCAAAGGCAACATTTAAGGCATGTCAATTAAGAGTCAAATATTGGGGTTTACATGCTGGATGCAAATGGAATGGGGAGGGATGTGGCCTGGGAATCAAAACCCTCCTGTGCTGTGGGGTAGCTGGAAATACTGCACTGCTCTGCCCTGGGTAAAAGGTGGAATTTGGGCTGAGCAGGCAAACTTGCCTTCTGCCCAAAACATGCCCCGTTGGGGCTGTTACTGGGAACTGGGTTTAACACTTCCAGTGAGAAATGGGAGCTCTGACACAGCCACAGGAGAGCACTGAGCAGCACCTCATCATAAATGAGCTGGTAGTTTGAGCCCTTCCAGGGTGCAGGAGGGACAGCTCTGAAGCCTTGCCAGTCCTGCCATGGGTCTGATGTCCTGATCTGCTGCTTTCAGGCAATTCCGGCCCTTCCATCACCAGTTCCAAAGCTTTCCTGACCTCAACTTCTTGGCACCCAAAAGCTCCAGCCCATTTGAGCCTCTGAAAAGCCTCTCCAATTCCTGCCAAGCCAGGTAGGCTGTAGCTCCTTCTGTGTTTAACCCCACTCCTGCTCACTGCTGGTTCCTGGGAGCCCCCTGCCTTTGGCAGTGGGCACAGGGAGCCCTGTGCTGGTCCCTGTGGTGCTGCCAGGCAGGGTGACCCCCCAGCACCCCCGTGCTGTCCCTTGCAGGGGTGCTGAGGGCTGTGCCCTGCACAGCGCCGGGGGCAGGAGCCCCCGCTCCACACACATCACTGTGCCCAGGAAAAGGAGGGGGTTCTGTGAGTGCTGCCAGGAGACCTTTGAAGAGCTGCAGAAGGTAAAGATTCCTCTGGGACCTGGTTCCTTGCAAGAGTTATGGGGGGGCACTCAGAGGCTTTGTTAATCATGTCATGTTAGTGCTGTGAGCTATGAATTGCTGTATTCTGCAGGGTCTGCCCCTGAGTATATATGGGTGTATATGTGTGCCCATGTCAGGTCAGAGCATGGTGGGTTTGAAGGTTGGAGCACAACACGTTCCTCTCTTGGGGTGCAAGAGCCTCAAGGATCATCCTATTACTTGATCCATAAGGTGAAGAGGCTGTTCCATGGCAGCCATGGGGCACAGGTGGATTGAGAAGGTGGGAGGAGGTTTTTTATCTCCTGGAAGGTGCCAAGCAAGGGGGCTTTCAGAGCCCAGCTGTTAGTGCCAGACTGTGGTGGTGGGGTCTGTTTCCTGCTGCTGGGGAGGCTGTGGGCTGCTCTTGGGTCCAGCCACAGCCTCCTCATCAGCAGGAGCAGGGCACTCTGTGTATTCCTAAACCTGCCAGATACTGGCTCTGTCCCTTTGCCCTCTGACCTGTTAGGCTGTGGGAAGTGCCTGTTGTTGTAAATTCCCCTCCTAGCAAAGCTTGAAGTGTCTCTGCCACCTTCCAGCATCTGCAGAGCCCCCAGCACCAGCGCTTTGCCCAGGACAGCTCCCACTACAGCCCTGTGGATTGTCTCATCTCCCAGCTCACCAACAGCTTTGAGGAGTGGTCAGCCAGGTGAGTCTGGGGATCTGGGAACTCCTGGAGCCCAAAGGCAGCAGGTGCTGCATGGCACATTGATGGGATGGGTCCCTGTCCCTGGGAATCAGAAGCTGAAGCAGAACCAACTTGGTACCTGCTGGGCAAAACTTAGACAAATTGTGGGAGATGTTCCTGCATTTCCATGGGTTTTCTCCTTCAGGGAGCTCCCTGTGGACTCCTAGTGCCTCCTAAACTAGAAAGGGCAGCTGAGCCCACCTCTTCTGTCCCTGTGTCTGACTGAAACCCTGCTGCTCTCTAGCCTCCCTGTGCCTGGGCACTGGGCTGAGGAGTCTGAGATCCCTTGTGCTGCCCATCTCTGCCAGCAGCAGAGTCATTCTGAGCCTCACCAGGCTAAAAGTGCCTCCCTGCTCCTGAGCAAGGGCTGCAAACACCCTGCACTGCAGGAGAGGCCTTGTCTCCCTGGGGAGGGGTGTTGCTGGGGCTGAGTGAGCATTAACTGATGGTTCCTCTCAGGGTGCCCTGGTCCTGCCTGGCACATGAACGTGCAGTGCCTCAAGCACACAGCACTGGAGGAATCAAGCTGCTGCCAGCAGAGCTGGGAAAGGAAGGGGAACAGCCTGAGCAGGATGCTGTGGAACTGATAACAGATACAGAGCTGGATCATGGCCTGAAGACCAAGGGATGTTCCCCCTGCTTGCACAGGGACAGGGTCAGAGATCCCAGAGGAGGAAGGGGCTTGTCAAAGCACAGCTCCCTCCAGCTGCCCAGGGGAGCAGGGCTCAGCAGAGGGGTCTGTGCTGCCCATGGCACCATGGGAGAGGCTGGGCTGGGGGCTTCAGATTTAGGCTTGGCTCCTGAGCTGGGCTGGGGGCCTTGTGCAGCACCTACTCCTGTCAGAGAGGCAGTGGCTTCTTCATCTGAGGCTCATACACAGCCTGGGTCTGTCAGCCACCCTCCCCAAGCACAGCCTGCCTCCAGGAAGCGCCAGCTGTGCTCCAGACAGAGCTCCCAGGTGGGCAAGAGGCCCAGGCTGGAGCTGGGTTTTGGCTTCTCCCCTGCAGCTGAGCAGATGGAGCTGCTGGGTGGTGGGATGGGGGCACAGGGTGCAGGGCAGGTGTCTGAGCCAGGCCTGCCCCTGGGCACAGAGCTCTCCAACAGACCTCACAGCTCCTTTGCTTTGGGTCTGTGCCTGTGTGAGAGCCCTGGGGCCCCTGTGTGCCAGCCAGGATCCCCGGGAGCTGGGGCTGCAGGTTTGGATCCTGGGGCTGTCACTGTCAGCGAGCATGGCTGGAGCAGGGACAGATCCAAAGGGAAGCAGCCAGGAGGGGACAGTGACAACACACCCAGGAATGGGAACAGGCCTGGTCTGGAGAGCACAGGCAGCAGGACCAGCTGCCCTGCTGGCTGCCTGCCCTCTCCCTCAGTGCCTGTGGCTGGAGCCAGATGTTGCTGCTCACTCCGGGTCAGGGCAGCAGAAGAAGCAGCCCCTGGAGCTCCTGCCGTCCCCAGGCAGGGCACAGAGCGGGCACACAGCCCCAGCCTCCTCCCCCCTGTTCCCCAGAGCCCAGAGGCTGCTCCTGGCTCCAGCAGGAGCTCCTTGCAGTCAGCCTGGGATGTGCAGCTGCTCCCCAGCCTCACAGGGGCCCAGGGCCCCAGGATTGCAGCTGTGGGCAGGAGCTTGCTGCAGCAGGCACAGGGCACTGGGAGGGACAGTGGCTACGAGTCCCAGCTCTGCCCGGGGCTGAAGGAGTCACAACTGGCCTGGGCAGGCCAAGAGGACAAGAACTGCAGGAACTGCTGCACAGAGACCAGAGGAGCCTCTTTCCCCATTTTTGGGACATTGTTTGGCAGCTGAAACCACCTCCAGGCTGCTCTCTGGAGCCTTGGTGGGAGCTGAGGAGGGGCTGGGAAGGGATTTACCAGGGCATGCTCTGTGTCAGCACCAGGAGGCACATCCAGGAGTGAGGATGTGCCAGCAGCCTGGGCAGCTCTCCTGCTGGGAATTGATGGAGAGGCAGTGGCTTCACTGTCCTTGGCTGTGATCTTCTCTCTTCTCTGCTGACATGGTGGTGCCTCTGGAAGTCTCTCTTCAATGTTGATGTGCTCTTTGCCCTTCCAGAGGGAGAGCAGAGCCTCTTCCTCCTCTCACATGGTCCTCAGAGCTGCAGACTTAGGAGAGGAGGGTCATGGGGATGAGATTTGTGGTCTGGTGGTTGTCTTTGAGTATTTTCAGGTGGTTTTAACTTGCTTGGGAGTTTTGGTTTGGTTTGTTTTTTTTTTTTTTACAAACATTTGAATTTTGAAATAAAATGGAGGGATGAGATCCTGCTCTGCCTTACTGTGGGTGGAATGTGTTTGGGGACAGGAGCAGAAGGGGTTGGGTGAAAGAAGCTTTGCTCAAAGGGGCCTGTGGGCAATGGGCACCATCATGAAGGGGGCAGTGGTTTGTCCAGCCCTAGAACATCACCTCATCTGTGATTTGACAGAGGAGTGTGGTCAGCAGGTGCTGGGAAGCTGTTGTACCCAGTGCAGGGGTAGTGCCCAGCAGGAAGAGGTGTGGAGAAACTGGAAAGCAGTTGGTAAGAGCCTGTCGACCTCTTCTGGGTGTGGGCTCAAGGGATGAAGGTCAAGGGTGGGCTGGGCTGGCTAAGAGGATGTCCTGGAGTGTCCAGAAGCAGCCTCTGGTTTTTTGAAGGGCAGTTCCAAGCAGAATGAAGCCAAGGTGTCAAACTGCTTCCAGGTGCAGGTTGGGAAAAGAGAAGGCTCAGGGCCCAGGAGGGTGAGACAGCCCTGGGCCAGGCACCCAGAGGAGTGGGGTCTGTCTGTCCTTGGAGATGTGCAGTCCTTGAGTGAAGGACAACTCCTTCCTTCGCTCCAGGCTCAAAGGGAAAGCTTGAAGTGGGAGCAGGAACTTGGGTCACATGAGGCTTCAGAGGTTCCTCCTGAGCTCAATCCTTCTCCACTGCAAAGCCATGCTCCAGTCCTTTACCTGCTGCAGCCCCTGTAATGAAGGGCTGATCAAAACTACAGCAGGAGCTGAGCCCCACTGGGCTCAGTGTTGTGCCATGGAGATGTCCCTGCAGCCATAGGCTGTCCCAGCAGGAAGGTGATCCCTGGGAGAGAGGGTCAGAGGGCTTGGAGCACCAACCATCCACTGGCCTGGTGTGCTCAGCCTCCTGGAGGGAGTGACCAGCTCTGTGCCCCTCAGACAGCAAGGAGGGTGCCCTGGGGACAGAGGAATGGCCCCTCCAAGCTCTTGGCCTGTGTGACCAGAGCTCCAGGGTGACCCCTGTGAGACTGGGATACCTCATGGTAGTGAGCTGACCTGGGAGAGTAGCAGTTGTCTTTCACTAAGCCTGGCTCTTCCAGGGGAGGGGAGAGGGACCCCCAGGTGCCACCTGCCCCCTCCTCATGCTGACCAGTACCTTACACCATGGAGTTCCTGATCTGGGGACTGAAGCAGCTGTTTCACGGCCCCTTGGGGACCCTGTAGGTTTTGGATCAGGTGTTCAGGCTGGAGATAGAGAATCTTGGACTGGTTTGGGTTGGAAGGGACCCTACAGATCATCCAGTTCCAACCCCCTGCCTGGGACAGGGACACCTTCCACTAGAAGAGCTGTTCCCTGGTACAGGGTGGGGATCCACTCTGGCTGAGCACCTCTTTGTCCCTGTGGTGCTGAGGACCACTGGGAGGGACTGTCCCCCTTGGGCTGGCAGACTCAGCTAAGCGGGTGCTGGATCATCTCTGCTGCACCTGATGCTGCAGTTCCTCCCCTCACTGCATGGAGGAAGAGGAAGGTCCAAGGGCAGCAGGTTCCAGTTTGGAAGCTCTGCCTGCCACGTGCTGATGTGCCTCAAAAGGACCATTGCCAGCCAGAAACCCCCTGAGAGTGGCTGAGAAGGTGCATCCTGGAGCCTGTTCCTGTGCAGCCCCCAGGGAAGAAGGCCCTGTGTGGGAGTGCCAGCCCCCATCACATGGACTGGGAGAGGCTTTGGGTCCCCCATTTTGAGCATGACCCTTGGCACATCCTCTGCTCAAACCAGGCTGAGATGCAGCTACCTCTCAGGTTTCGGTTCCTGACCTCTGCCAGTGCTGGGGATAATGGGATGAGCTGCAGAGGGACTTGTACTGGTAACACAAAATGGGCCAAAAAGTTCCAAAAAGGTTGTCCTGGAGGAGAGTGGAGGATGTGAACTGGGAGTTCAGGGCCCCCAGCTTGCTCTTTTAGGGGAACTCCAGGACCTTCCCAAGGCAGCTGACCTCTGGGATGAGCTGGGGCTGCTGAAGCACCTGCATCCTTCCCTCTCTGGAGCACCTGGTGACTCAGGTGAGCCCCTGTCCCTCAGACACAGGCACAGGTTGCCCATCACCTTCCACAGGGAGCCCGAGCACCTGCCCAAGGATGACCTAGGAGGAAAAGCTGGGGCTGGTGCTCTCCAGGTCTGTGTCCCACCCTCAGCCCTGAGGGAACAACCCCTACTCTGTGAGGGTTGGTGCATCCATCACCTGAGGCTGGAGCCTCTCTGCCCTCCAGGAGAGCCCCTCCTGGGGGTGCCTGTGGCTGTGCTGCCTCCCCCATGGGCTGTGTCACCCTCCATGCTGCTCTGCCCCACTCCCACTGCAACAAAACAAACAGGAATTTACTGGGGCTTGTCTGCCTAAAATTGTTCTATTACCACCAGGAGGGAACACAGCCTTGCAGCTCCCCCAAAATCAGAGCAGAGAGGGACTCCTGGTTCTGGTGCTTCCTGAAGGACCCCACAGAACCCTTGGGTGACATCACCCACCCACTGGGGTCAGTCCAGAATCGCTCCATGTCCCCAGTGCTGTGAGCACCAGCACTCCCTGGTTTCAGCACCATCCCCCTGGAACCCCCAGCTCCATCCACAGCCGGGCTCCCACAGCCAACAGCAGCCCTGGCACCAGGGCCAGTTCCAGCTGGGAGGGTGGTGCTGGCTGGGGGCTTCAGTCTCAGCTGGAGGCCCTGTACCGGCTGGGGAGCCTGGTACTGGTGTTGGGAGGATTTGGGACTGGCTGGAGGGGCTGCTGTTGGTGTGGGGATCCTGCACTGGCTCGGGAATGGGGGGCAACAGTGGCTGAGCGGGGCTTGATTCTGTCTCGAGGTTCCAGACCTCGGGAGGTCCAGTACTGACTGGGGAGTTCCTGTCCTGGGTGGGTGCAGGGGGGTCTGATCCCGGCTGGCACTGGCTGCTCCCCTCCAGTCCCCGCTGGTGCGGGGTGCCCAGCACCGGCCCGGGGCTCCGGTACCATTCCGGGGGGTGATGCGACGGGAGCTCCGGTACCGGCCGGGGGGCTCTGCCGGCCCGGGGGTGATGCCAGCGGGGCTCCGGTGCTGCAGTGCCGCGGGTGCCAGCGGCGCTGCGGCAGCCGGGGCGGGGAGGGTGGAAGGGGCCGGTACCGGGGCGGCGGGGCCGGGCGGGGCGGGCGGGCCCGGGGCGGCGCTGCCGGTGCCGCTGCCGGCGCTGCCGGTGCCGGTCCGGTCCGGCGGGCCCGGGGGGCCGCGCGCGGGCGGGGCGGGGCGGCGCTGCCGGCCCGGCCCGGGGCGGGGGCCGGACAGGACGGTGACGGTCCCCGGCGCGGCGGGCCCGGCGCGGCCGCTGGCGGAGCATGAGGGAGCCATGAGCCCGCTGCGGGGGTGGCTGCTGGCCGCGCTGCTCTCGCTCGCCCCGCGGGCAGGTAGGTCCGGACCCGCTCCCGCTCCGGCATCGCCCCGGTGCCGGCCCCGCTCCGGCCCCGCATCGCCCCGCTCCGCTCCCGGCCCGCCGCCGCCGCCGCTGCGGCTTTTTCGCTGCATCGACACATTTTTCCGCAGCGCCGCCCGCAGAGCCCCGGGAGGGGCCGGGCCCGCGATCCCCCGCACCTGCTCGGCCCCGGCCCCGCAGCCCCGGCCCCGCACCTGCCCCGGCCCCGGCCCCGGCCCCGGCCCCGCAGCGGCCCCGCAGCCCCGCGTCCCCACCCGGCCCCGGCCCCGCACCTGCTCCGGCCCCGCGCGCTCCACCGCGCTGGCCCCGCAGCGGCCCCCGCCGTGTTCCCTCTCCGGAGGTGGCCGCAGAGCAGCCCCCAATATCCCCTTCAGGATGTGTCCCCATCCCGGCTCCCCCGTTCCCTCCATGTCCCATAGATGTCCTCATAGCAGCCCTGCACGTCCCCTTGGGTTGTGTCCCCATAGCGGCCGCCCCTCGTGTCCCCTGGCTGTCACCTCCAAAGGTGTCCCTGCACCAGTCCTGCTGTCCCCCGTTGTCCCCTCTAGGGAGGTGTCCCCATACCAGTCTTCCATCTCCCATTCGGTGGTGTCCCTATCCCGGCCCTCTCTGTCCCCTGGGTGTCCCCTCTGAGATGTGTCCCCGTTCCAGCCCCCCCTTTCCCTGCATGTCCCCTCTAGAATATGCTCCCCCTACCTCCAACCTTTCCTCCAGGTGTGATGGCATTTCTGAGCCCCCTCTCCCCTGCATGTCCCCCTCTGGGATGCATCACTTTATCAGTCACCCATGTCCCCTGTGTGTCCCCTCCAGGACATGCCACTGTATCTGAGACCTCCTGAGCTTGCCCACCCACATGTGTTCCCCCCTGGTCACCCTCCCAGCCCGAGCTTTCTGAGTGTCCCCTCCTGGGCACAGCAGCGTGCCTGGATGTTCCCCAGCTGTCCATCCTGGGACAATCCCTGTACCCACCCTCCGTGTTCCTGGGCATCCCATCCAGGACACGAGTGTCCTCTTCTGGATGCAGTGCCACACTTGGGCCACCCCCTGAGCATGTTCATCAACTCTGTCCCCTTGTGTTCCCACCCCTGCGTGTTCTCATTCCCTGTCCCTCCTCATCCCCAGCCCTCCATGTCCCCTTGTCCCCAAGCCCCTGTGTCTCCATCCCTTCTCCTCCCAGGGCCCTGTGCCCCCAGCCCTCCCACGGTGGCCACGACCCTGTCCCCTGTCCGGCAGGTCCTGCCGCGCAGGCCGGAGCTCTGCCGCGGAGGCTCCCGCGGGCCGCATGGCAGGAAGGGCGGGTGGTGTCCCAAATCACCCACCCCAGCAGGCTGGTGGGGCACAGCTCGGGTGGAGAAGTCCCAAAGCATCAGTTGGACACCAGGGTCAGGCATGAGCCCGGAGGAGAAGGAGGAGGTGGAGGAGGTGGAGGACCCGTAAGTGAACGACGGCCCCCAACCCGCTCCCTTCCCGGGGTTCCTGGCAGCTCCAGCTCCAGGTGCCCAGGCAGCCGCCGCTGCTGGCCCAGCCACACCCCAGCGTGTGCGCGGGTGCCGGCAACCCGAACTGGAGCCCTCGTCCCCCCAGGGACCGTCCCGCTGCCATCCTCCCCAGAGGGACACTGAAAAATCCCATTAAACCTGGGAACCAGTGGCGCGCGGGTGTTGGGAGAGATGAAACGGGAGCGGGCAGGTGGCGAGCGGGGCTCCCACGGGAACGGACTCGTGGGTCCGGTACCGACGGATTCAGGCCCCCGTGTCCCCCCCAGTGCCGCTCCCCAGAGCACCCCCGGCCCCATGGGGTGACCTTCACCCCATCGCGGGCTGTCCCGGCGTTTCGGGGAGCGGCACCCGCGCCCCATCCGGCTCGGGGGAGTTGCGGTGTTGCCGCCGCGGGGCCCGGCGCCCATCGATCCCCGGCCGCGCCGGATGAAGGCGAGATGAGGAGCTGCTCTCGCCGCAGAGGTGATTTACACCCGGCGTCGAGTGAAACCGCCGGACGCCGGGAAGCGCCGCGCTGGCGGGGGGCCAGGGAGGTGTTAAACTACGGTGTCACGGCGGGAGGGAGCAGCGGGATCGGGGGAATTCGGGGCTGGACCGGCGGCAGAGCCCCCTCCGGCAGCGCTGCCCGACCCCAGGGGTGCGGGATCCCGTCCCTGTGATGACAGACGGCTCCTCATCCCTGCGTCCTCATCCCGAGCTGCGCCGCCTTCCAGCCAGGGGACAGGGCACCTCAGGATGGGTTCGGTTTTTCTGTCGTTTCCCCGTGTGAAGCACCGGAGGGACCCGAGCCGGTGCCGGGCTCTCTCTCACCCGTGCGCCGAGTTTGCGGGGTCTGAGGCCGCGCCGCAGCGCTCGGCTCCCGCTGCCGGCGGCAGGAATTAGGAATTAGGTCAGGAGCGGCGGCGCCGCAGGGCGGGAGGAGCGGCGGCTCGGCTGGGCTGGGCCCAACGCCGGGGGGACCCTCCGGCACTCCCACCCAGCACGGCACCCGCGGAGGGGGTGGTGGGGTGCAGGTGCCATCCCAGTGCTTCAGGGATGGTGGTTTAAGAGAAAAAAATACCTATGGTTCTTTTTTTTTTTTTTATGCTGAATTTTTAGGTGAAAAAAAAAAAAAAAAAAGGCATCTTCACAGGCTGCGTGTTTGGGTTGGGGTTTTAATTATTATTTTAGGTATGATTTTTGGGGGGGGGCTGACGGCTCTGGCTGTCCTGCAGGGGCTGCACCTGGCACAGGTGAGCTTTATGGTGCGTGCCTTCGGCTCAGCCTTCACCCTCGATCTCCGGCTGAACCAGTGAGTGACCCGGGGGTCCCGGCAGGGGAGGGACCAAGGGGCTGCTGGTGCCCCCCGGCAGGAGCTGGGGGTGCTCAGGGATGGGGGAGCTGTGCAGAGCCGTCCCAGCGGTGGGGGCTGAGCCGGGGGTGGAGCAGAGGGGAGAGGGACCCATGGGATGCCAAATGGGGGGGATCCCATATTGGGCTGATTCCTTGTATATGGATGGTGGGTGGTCTCCCACACCGGGGTGGTGCCCTGCACATGGATCACTTCTGTTGTCTCCCTCTTCCTCCTCTTCCTCCTCTTCCTCCTCTTCCTCCTCTTCCTCCTCTTCCTCCTCTTCCTCCTCTTCCTCCTCTTCTCCCTTCCTCCCTTCCTCCTCTTCCTCCTCCCCTCCTCTTGCTCCACCCCGGCACCTGCCAGCCACCCTCGCCTCGCACTACGTGGAGCGGCACCTCGGAGCGGGCAGCAACAGCAGCCACAGCACGGTAAGATGCGTGCCGGGCTGTGCCAAACCACGCTGTGCCAAACCAGGCTGTGCCAAACCACGCCATGCTGTGTCAAACCATGCCATGCCATGCCGTGCAGTGCCATGCTGTGCCATGCTGTGCCGGTGCAGGGGTTGTAGTGGCCAGTTCATAAATCTCACAAAAGCCAAGGAACGGTCCCCAGCAGCTCAGCATCCCGCACCCTCTGCCCCTGGGTGCCCAGCCCCTGCCTGGGGGTGCTGCCATGGCGCTGGGGGATGCTCCTCGAGCGCGGGATCCCCGCGTGCTGTGGGCACCGGGCACACCCTGAGGGTGCCTGGCATGAACCCCAGAGCCCCGAGCCTGCTGCGGCCCCTGGGGTGCGGGGCAGGGCGGGACCCGAGGCTCAGCCCAGCCCGCTCCGCAGGGCGCGGGGGAGCACTGCTACTACCAGGGCCGGATCCGGGGGCAGCCCCGCTCCTTCGCCGCTCTCTCCAGCTGCCAGGGCCTGCGGTGAGTACCCCACTGCCCGCAGGGGCCCGGGGGGCTGCCCCGCTCTGCGCCCCGACACGCCCACCTCTGTTTGCAGCGGAGTCTTCTCGGACGGCCGAGCCACGTACCTGATCGAGCCCCAGGCGGGCGCCGAGCACGGGCAGGTGAGCGCTGGCACTGCCTGAGCACCCCAAGGCAGCTCTACGGCTCTGGCTGTGGCTTGGGGACAGCGACGGGGACACGGGGACGTGGCAGTCCTCCCCCGCCACGCACGGCCGTGACAAACCTCTCCCCGTGCCAGGGCCTTCGACCACACATCGTGCAGCGTGTTCCCAGCTGCCCCCGACTGGGTGAGCCTCACAGAGCTGCTCCTGGGGGTTTGTGGCAGTGGCCTCAGTGGCCCTGTGTCCTGGTGTCCCATCACCTCTGTCCCTTCCCTCCAGGCTGCCTTTTCCCTGCGCTGAGCCAGCGTGTCCCAGGATGGGACACCAAAGCTGCGGCGGAGGCGGCAGGTTAGTAGGGACAACAGGGTACACAGGGTTAGTGGGGACAACTGGGTATACAGGGTTAGTGGGGACAACTGGGTATACAGGGCTAGTGGGGACAACTGGGTATACAGGGTTAGTGGGGACAACAGGGTACACAGGGTTAGTGGGGACAACTGGGTACACAGGGTTAGTGGGGACAATGGGGTACACAGGGTTAATAGGGACAACTGGGTACACAGGGTTAGTGGGGACAATTGGGTACACAGGGTTAGTGGGGACAGCTGGGTACACAGGGTTAATAGGGACAGCTGGGTACACAGGGTTAGTGGGGACAATCGGGTACAGAGGGTTAGTGGGGACAATCGGGTACACAGGGTTAATGGGGACAATGGGGTACACAGGGCAGGGGACACAGGACATGGGCAGGGGACAAGTGTGCTTGACCCTGGTTGATTGCTGCCAGTTGGCTGCGGGAGCAGCCAGGCTCAGCTGTGGGTGCTGTAGGGCCGTGTTTGCCGAGTGCTGTCCCTGCCAGGGGACCCGCTGGCGGACTGGCGGGGCTGCATGCCAAGAGCACCCAGTGGCTGTCCCCGCTCCCTGTATCCCAAACACCCCCGAGGGGTCAGGAGCCCCACGCGGGTGCCGGTGCCAGCTCAGCCGCGGGTTCCCTGCAGGTCCGCCGAGCCCAGCACACGGTGCACAGCGAGACCAAATACATCGAGCTGGCCGTGGTGAATGACCATCAGCTGGTGAGCGGGGCGGTTCCCGGGGCTGGCGGGGGCCGTGAGGGGTCGGGCTGGTCCCCCCAGTCCCACCTGGCTCCTGGTGTGCCCCCAGTTCCGGCAGCTCCGCAAGTCTGTAGTTCTCACCAGCAACTTCGCCAAGTCTGTGGTCAACCTGGCTGACATGGTGAGGGGGGGTCCCTGGAAGGAATTTTTCCCTGGGGGGGTTGTCCCTGGGAGGGTTAATCCCTGGCATCTGATGGGTTTGTCCCCTGGGGACTTAATTCCCCTTCATTCCCAAGGGATTTATGCCCAGTGGCATTATTCCTGGAGAGAAGGTTTATCCCCCATCCTGGTGGGTTTGTCCCTGGGGGCGTTATCCTTGAAGGGGCTGTTTCCAGTAGCTGGATTTGTTCCCAAGGAGTTTGTCCTTAGTTCCTGGTGGTTTATTTCGGGGGGTTGGTCCATTGTGAGTTTGGCCCCAGGGAGTTTGTCCCACTCTTGGTTTTTTTTTTCTTTGCTACCTGGTGGGTTTGTCCCACCAGAGCTTTGTCCCTGGGGAATTGTCCCAGGTGTCTGATGTGTGTGCCCAGCCCCTGAAGTTGTCCACAGGGCTTTATCCCCAGTAGCTGCTGGGTTTGTCCCTGGGAGGGGTCGCGTCCCCAACACCATCCCTTCGTCCCCACAGATCTACAAGGAGCAGCTCAACACCCGCATCGTGCTGGTGGCCATGGAGACCTGGGCGGCCGAGGACCGGATCCGGATGGGACCAGACTCCCTGGAGACCCTGAACGAGTTTGTGAAGTACCGGCGCGAGGGGCTGGCGGAGCACAGCGACACCGTGCACCTCTTCTCGTGAGCGCTGCGGCCGCGTGTCCCCCCGGGGCCAGGGACCAGGCCCCCTGTCCCCACCATCCTCTTCCTCGCAGGGGTCTGACGTTCCAGAGCAGCCGCAGCGGCGCCGCCTTTGTCGGAGGCATCTGCTCCGCTGGCCGCGCCGGCGGCGTCAACGAGGTGGGTGCGGAGAGGGAGGGCTGGGGACAGGGCTGGGACAGGGCTGGGGACAGGGCTGGGGATGGGGCTGGGACAGGGCTGGGACAGGGCTGGGGACGGGGCTGGGGACAGGGCTGGGGACAGGGCTGGGGACAGGGCTGGGGATGGGGCTGGGGATGGGGCTGGGACGGGGCTGGGACAGGGCTGGGGACTGGGGAGGCGGGGGGGGGCTGGGGACGGGGCCTGGGACAGGGCTGGGGACAGGGCTGGGACAGGGCTGGGGACAGGGCTGGGACAGGGCTGGGGACAGGGCTTGGGACAGGCCTGGGGACAGGGCTGGGGATGGGGCTGGGGACAGGGCTGGGGATGGGGCTGGGGACAGGGCTGGGGACAGGGCTGGGACAGGGCTGGGACAGGGCTGGGGATGGGGCTGGGGACAGGGCTGGGGATGGGGCTGGGGACAGGGCTGGGGACAGGGCTGGGACAGGGCTGGGGACAGGGCTGGGGACGGGGCTGGGACAGGGCTGGGACAGGGCTGGGGACAGGCCCGGGACGGGGCTGGGACAGGGCTGGGGATGGGGCTGGGGACAGGGCTGGGGACAGGGCTGGGGATGGGGCTGGGGATGGGGCTGGGGACAGGGCTGGGACGGGGCTGGGACGGGGCTGGGGACAGGGCTGGGACAGGGCTGGGGACAGGGCTGGGGACAGGGCCGGGCTGGGACAGGGCAGGGACAGGGCAGAGACAGGGCAAAGACAGGGCAGGGACAGGGCCAGGGCTGGGGACAGGGATGCGGTCAGGGACAGGGTCGGGGACAGGGCCGGGGACTGGGTTGGGGACAGAGACGGGGCTGGGGACAGGGCAGGGGCAGAGCCGGGACAGGGCAGCGATAGGGCAGGGACAGGGCTGGGGACAGAGACAGGTCCGGGACGGGGCCAGGGTCCCTGCGGTGACACCACGTCCCTCCCGCGCAGTACGGCAATGTGGCGGCCATGGCGGTGACACTGGCACAGACACTGGGGCAGAACGTGGGCATGATGTGGAACAAGCACCGCACGGCCGCAGGTACCCCCCTCCCGCGGGGCCGGGGGGACCGTGGGGACACGCCGCGGTGCCACCGGGCTGACCGAGGGACAGCCAGCACCGCCAGCCCTCTGCTCTCCCCGCAGGGGACTGCCGCTGTCCGGACGCGTGGCTGGGCTGTATCATGGAGGACACAGGGTGGGTGCCCGCTCGGGGTGGCACTGCCACACGCCCTGCCACTCCTCGTGTCACCGCTGCGGGGACATCTGCGCGGGTGCAGCCCGGGTTCGGGTGTCTGGCAGTGCCTCCGGGCAAGGGCAGGGTGTGACAGTGTGACAGTGACCCCCTGCCACAGGTACTACCTCCCACGGAAGTTCTCCCGCTGCAGCATCGATGAGTACAACCAGTTCCTGCAGGACGGCGGCGGCAGCTGCCTCTTCAACAAGCCCCTGAAGGTACCGGTCCCTCTGCGGGTCACAGGGGGGAGCGAGCCTCTGGACCTGGATTCCGGGGTCCCTCGGGACTCGTGGTGTCCCCAGCCCCTGCCACGGCCAAAAAGTGCTGGTGCTGAACTCCCAGGGGGCAGGAGCCTCGTGCCTGGCAGCATGTTGGGGGTGCTGCCATTCCCGGGGATGTGATGCCCGTTTCGGGGGGCTCATAGCAGCAGCAGCAGCAGCAGTGTGTGTGTCTGTGTGTGTGTGTCTGTGTGTCTGTGTGTCTGTGTGTGTGTGTCTGTGTGTCTGTGTCTGTGTGTGTGTGTGTGTGTCTGTGTGTGTCTGTGTGTCTGTGTGTCTGTGTGTCTGTGTGTCTGTGTGTGTGTGTGTGTCTGTGTGTCTGTGTGTCTGTGTGTGTCTGTGTGTCTGTGTGTCTGTGTGTCTGTGTGTCTGTGTGTCTGTGTGTCCGTGTCTGTGTGTGTCTGTGTGTCTGTGTGTCTGTGTGTCTGTGTGTCTGTGTGTGTGTGTGTGTCTGTGTGTGTGTGTCTGTGTGTCTGTGTCTGTGTGTCCGTGTCTGTGTGTGTCTGTGTGTCTGTGTCTGTGTGTGTGTGTCTGTGTGTCTGTGTGTCTGTGTGTCTGTGTCTGTGTGTCTGTGTGTCTGTGTGTCTGTGTGTCTGTGTGTCTGTGTGTCCGTGTCTGTGTGTCCGTGTCTGTGTGTGTCTGTGTGTCTGTGTCTGTGTGTGTGTGTCTGTGTGTCTGTGTGTCTGTGTGTCTGTGTGTCTGTGTGTCTGTGTGTCTGTGTGTCCGTGTCTGTGTGTGATGTTTCCCCTCGGTCCCGCAGCTCCTGGACCCTCCCGAGTGCGGCAATGGCTTCGTGGAGGCAGGCGAGGAGTGCGACTGCGGCTCGCTGGCGGTGAGCAGGGTCAGGGGGCTGCTCCCCCCGCCCTGGGGGCTGCTCCCCCCGTCCTGGGGGCTGCTCCCCCCGCCCTGGGGGCTGCCAGGGGGCTGATGCCCGTGATTCCGGCTGCTCTCCTGGCAGGAGTGTGCGAGGAGTGGGGGAAACTGCTGCAAGAAGTGCACCCTGACCCACGACGCCATGTGCAGCGATGGGCTCTGCTGCAAGGGCTGCAAGGTGCGGGGCTGGGAGCGTCCAGGGGGGCTCAGGGGGCCAGGGTCCAGGTGTGGATCCTGTCCCATTCCTGATGGGCTGGGTTTGTGCCCTGGGCAGTACGAGCCACGTGGTGTGTCCTGCCGGGAGGCTGTGAACGAGTGTGACATCCCTGAGACCTGCACCGGGGATTCCAGCCAGGTGAGTGGGGCCGGGGGGACACGGTGGGACATGTTGTGGGGCCTTGTGGCATCACCCTGCCTCTTTTTCCTGTCCCCACAGTGTCCCCCCAACCTCCACAAGCTGGATGGATACTTCTGTGAGAACGAGCAGGTGAGTTCAGCCCAGCCTGGTGTGACAGCCTGGGGCTGGGCACATCCCCACAGGCTCCAGCATCGGGGCTTGTGCACAGTGGAAGTGCATTTGGGTCTGTCCAAGGCCCCGCTGGACGGGGATGGAGCAGCCTGCTCTGGTGGAAGGTGTCCTTGCCCATGGCAGGGGATGGAACTGGATGGGCTTTAGGGTCCCTCCCAACCCAAACCAGTCTGTGGTGTTTTGTCAGCAATTACAGCCACAGCTGAGGCACCCACACGTGGGTGTGGGTTTTGGGGTGGGCAGGGGACCTTGATCCCCCACTGCTGTCCCGTGGCTGTGCACATATGTGGCTTCTGATCCCTGGGATCTGATCATGGACCATGGGCAGTGGTCCCAGGACCACGAACAGCGTGGGAGGAGGTGCGGGGGGCTCATTGTCCCTGCAGCACCTCCCTGAGCACGTGTGTGAGCCTCTCTCCACCCTCATCACCCCTCCCCAGCCCCTGACCCCTCCCCAGCCCCTGACCCCTCTCCCCTCCCTGCAGGGACGATGCTACGGCGGGCGCTGCAAAACTCGGGACCGCCAGTGCAACGCGCTGTGGGGCCGCAGTGAGTGCTGCCTTGGGCGGGGGGGGACGCAGACGGTGACAAGCAGGTGACACTCGCTCTCCACCAGGCTCGGCCGAGCGCTTCTGCTACGAGAAGCTGAACGTGGAGGGAACGGAGCGGGGCAACTGCGGGCGCGAGGGCCTGGGCTGGCTGCAGTGCAACAAGCAGTGAGTGACCCCTGTCCCCTGTCCCCCTCTCGGTGCCACCTGAGTGACCCCTGTCCTCTGTCCCCCTCCCGGTGCCACCTGCCATCCTGCTGACACCACCTCTGCCTTGAAGGGACGTCCTGTGCGGCTTCCTCCTCTGCGCCAACATCTCGGGGTCGCCGCGCCTGGGGGAGCTCAGCGGGGAGATCGCCACCACCACCTTCTACCACCAGAACCGCTACGTGGACTGCAGGTAAGGGTGCCACCACGGCACCGCCAGGGCTGCAGCTGCCGGAGTCCACGGTGCCACCACAGCACCGGTGCCAGGGCTGCAGCTGCCGCAGGTCCCGGTGCCACCACGGCACGCAGGCGGTGCCACCGCGGCTGCAGGCTGCAGCTGCCGCGGGTCCCGGTGCCACCACGGCACCGCCAGGGCTGCAGCTGCCGGAGGTCCCGGTGCCACCACGGCACCGCCAGGGCTGCAGCTGCCGCGGGTCCCGGTGCCACCACGGCACCGCCAGGGCTGGAGCTGCCGCGGGTCCCGGTGCCACCACGGCACCGCCAGGGCTGCAGCTGCCGCGGGTCCCGGTGCCACCGCTGCGGCTGTCCTGGCGCAGGGGCGGCCACGTGCAGCTGGTGGATGGCTCGGACCTGAGCTACGTGGAGGACGGGACGCCCTGCGGGCCCGGAATGCTCTGTCTCGACCGCAAATGCCTTCCAGCCACCGCCTTTAACTTCAGCTCCTGTCCTGGCAGCTGGGATGGGAAGATCTGCTTCGACCACGGGGTGAGGGGCGCGGCGGGGACAGGGGGACACCCGGGGAGTGTCACAACCGCGAGGGGTGACGCCGTCCTCTCACAGGTTTGCAGCAACGAGGGGAAGTGCATCTGCCGGGCGGAGTGGACGGGGAAGGACTGCAGCGTCTACGACCCCATCCCCGAGCCGAAGCCGACGGGGGAGACAGAGCGATACAAGGGTCCGTGTGCCCGCGGGGACACGGGCTCCCTGCTGTCCCCAGGCCGCACGGGCCGGGCTGTCCCGCTCTGTCCCCTGCCACCCCGGGGCTCCAGAGTGTCCCATGGCTGGGTTTGCCCCTCCCCTCCCAGGTCCCCACAGCCCTGGGTCATCCCTGGGGCTGTGTCCCCGTGTCCCCGCATCCCGCCCCCAGTGAGGTGTGTCCCTGTGGCTGGGTTTGCCTGCCCCCCAGGTCCCCACAGCACTGGGACTGTCCTGGGGCTGTGTCCTGGTGTCCCCCTGTCCCCTCCCCACTGACATGTTCCCTGTGGCTGGGTTTGTCCCCTTCCCGTGTCCCCATGGCCCTGGGGCATCCCTGGGACTATATCCCCATGTCCCCACGTCCTCTTCCCACTGACGTGTGACCCTGTCCCCTCCTCGCTGTCCCGTCTGTCACAGGTCCCAGTGGCACCAATATCATTATCGGCTCCATCGCGGGGGCCGTGCTGGTGGCTGCCATCGTCCTAGGGGGGACAGGCTGGGGATTTAAGTAAGCAGCCACCGCATGGCTCATCCCCTCTGCTGCTGTCACCGGCCACGTCCCCTCTGCACAGCGTCACCGCGCCAGGGCCAGGCCGTGCCCTGCTGGGGCACTGCCAGTCCCCCCAGCTGGGCATCCCCTGCCATGTGGCCTCTGGTCCCCTTGGCCCTGCCTGGTCCCCTGACCCTGCCTGGTCCCTTGGCCCAGCCCCTGCCTGCCCTCTGGTCCTGCCTGCCCTGCCTGCATGTGGCGTTGGGGTGTCACTGTCACCCGGACCCCGTGGCCGTGTCTGTCCCCAAGCATGGGGTGCTGGGGCGGGGGCTGTGGCGGTGCCCCCCGTGTGTGCTCCTGCCTGGCACTGGGACACTGCTGCTGCCTGTGGGCCCAGGGACACTGGGGGGGGGGGACGCACCAGTGGGGACAGCAGGGACACGGGGGTGGCACTAATGCTCCTCTCCTCTCCCCCTGCCACCCCCCCAAGGAACATCCGCCGAGGAAGGTACGACCCGGCGCAGCAGGGAGTGTAACCGTGTCCCCCCCATCGTCTCGTCACCGTCCCTGTCACCGTCACCGTCCGGCAGCCTGACGGCGTGGGAGCCCCCGGGCCCGTCTGTCCGTGTGCTGTGTGTCCGGCCGTGCTGTCTCCATCTCTGTGCCCCCACGGCTGAAGGGCAGCGGCGGCTGGGGGGGCCTGGCAGCAGCCCCCCCCCCGGTGCTGGCTCATTTCAGCTCAGTGTCCCCCCATGTGTCACCCCCCTGTCACAGCCCCCCACTAAACGCACCCCACTTCTGTGTTGCAGGTCCGGGGGGGCCTGAGCGGGGCCGCTCTGCCCCACCCCCCCAGCACCTCATTAACAGCAATTAAATGGGGCGGCGCTGCCGAGGGTCCAGCCGAGGAGGAGAGTGGGGGGGGCACCCGGGACCGCTCCCCGGCCCCCCCGCACGGCCACGAATGTACGGGGACCCCCGGGACCCCCGGCCCCCCCCGGGCTGGCGGCGCCCGGCACTGGATGGATGAATGAATGAATGAATGAATGAATGAATGAATGAATGAATGAACCCGCGGGGCCAGCGGGGAGCCGGCCCCACCGCCCCCTCTGCCCTCCAACAGCATCTTCCAGCCAGGGGCCTGGGACCCCAAGAGGCAGGCCCGTGTACCCCAGGACAAGGCCAGTGTCCCCAGGACAAGGCCAGTAATTCCCAGTACTAGGCCAGTAATTCCCAGTACCAGGCCAGTGCAGTTCCCAGTTCAGGGCCTGGAGTTGTGTTCCCCCCCTGCCCCAATGCCTGGGCTGGGTCCCACGGGGCCAAGTCCTGCACCCCAGATGTGCCTCCCTGCCCCCCCAAAGCTCAGCAGCCCCCGTGTGGGGTCTGTCCCCTCAAATTCCCCAATCCCCCATGTCATGGCTGCACCCCCAAGCCATGGGACCCCGAAGTCCCCAGTGGTGGGACAGGCACCCATGGTAACAGCTCTCCCTCAAAACTTCTCCCACTTTCCCAGCTCAGGCAGGTGAACCCAGAACTGGTGACACTGGGGTTGGGGGGACAGAAGGGCCCCCCTGGGGGACCAGGGTGAGCCCTGGGCTGGGGACACCTAGAGCTGCTTGCTGGGTGGCACTTGTGGCCCCAGGCCCAGGGCAGGCTTGTGGCACCTGTCCCCCCAGACTGGGTGTCCCCCACCCCATGGCAGGCTGGGGGGAGGCATCACTCTCCTGTGGCACGTGACAAATGTCACCCTGCATGGGGTGGCTCTATAGAGCCACCCAAATTACAGCACCATGGAGCACTGGGGGCCACACTGGTCCCTTCAACCACTGGTGACACTCAGCATGGAGGGGGGACATCCCTGGTGACACTTGGTGATGTGACCCAGTGTGTGTGTGTATGTGTGGGGACACTCCTGGGACACTCAGCACGGAGAGCCACTGTCCACAGCGGTGTGGGATGTCCCCTTTGTGTCCCCTCCTTGCCCAGTGTCTCTGCTCATCACCCCTTTGCCCTGGAGACAGAAAGTAACCAAGGGTGTCCCCAAGCCCAGCCATGGCCAAAGTGTGTGGTGGCACCCAGCCTGGTGTGACAGCCCCACTGGGCACCCACGGGTGCTGTGGCTGTGGTGGCACCCCAGGGGACAGGGTGGGAGGTGACAGCAGGAGGAGGGTGGATGGACATCCCCTGGCTGGGCTTTGGTGGTGGCTTCTTGTGTGACGTGTCACCACTGGGCTGGGAGCACCGTGGGCATCAGGGGTCTGGGATCCCCCAGCCCATCAGGGGTCTGTGTCAACCCCCCTCTCTATCACTGTCACCACAGTGTCCCCACAGCTGCCACAGTGCTGGGCTGCTCCCCGCGGCAAGGGGACACCCCTGGTTCAGAGCAAGAAGCCACCGTTGTCACTGGGTTTGGGGACATTAATTATTATATATATATATATATATATATATATATATATAAATACTGGGATTTTTCTTAATGATTTTAACGCTGTCAGGGCGGGAGGGCCGCGGCAGGGGGCGGGGGCGGGGGCACACCCGGTGCTTCCAGAGCCAAGAGAACAAAGAGCCCCCAGCCCCGCCGCTCACGGGTCAGCCCGGCCCGGCCCGGGCACAGCGGGGCGGGGTCCCCGTCGCCCCTCGCTCACCGCAGCCACCCGCACTCCCGCTCCGCTCCGCCGGCCCGGGCGGGCCCCGCGCCCCCGCGCCCCCGGCCCCGCGCTCCCGCTTTGCACGCGCTGGAGCCGCCGCCGGAGCCGCCGCTCCGGGCCCGGCCCTGGCTCCGGCCTCGGCCGCCTCCTGCAATGTCGCAGAATTTATTTACAATAAAGATTTGGAAAACGATGGGACTCCGCATCTCACCAGCGTGGGGAGGGGGGGGGGCGGCGCCAGGCATGGGGCAGGATCCCCAGATTGCATCCGTGAGGATGCTCCGGTCCTCGGAGCCCTCCAGCTCACCCCGCTGATCATCCCCGTGTCCCACATGGCACCCTGGCCTGTCCCTCACCATCGCCGTGTCTGAGTCAGGAGGCACACCCAGTGTGGCACCCAGTATGAGGTGATGGCACATGGTGAGTGCCACCAAGCTCCCTCCCTCCCAGCTTTTGCCTGGCTGGGGTGACCTGTGGCACTGTGGGGACACGTGGCTGCTCCCCGTCCCATCACAGACCCTGTGCAAGGACACTGCTCCATCCCTGTCCCAGCACGGGGACACTGCCCCATCGCAGGGACAGCCTCAGCTGAGTGACACCCTGCAGAGTCCTGGCAGCGACCCCTGGCAGAAGGGGACAGGGGGACAGGTCCCAACTCCCAGAGGATGGAGCATCCATCTTCCCACAGAACCAGCCCTGGTGGTGCCCAACTGGGGCTGGTCCCCAAAGCTCGGCACAGTCACACTGAGCGGCACGGCCGGACCTGCTGGGACAGACGGACCCGCTGGGACAGACAGACAGACCGACCCGATGGCACAGCCCGGCTCATTGTCACAGCCGGGCTCACTGTCACAGCCCGGCTCAGTGGCACAGCCGGGCTCACTGTCACAGCCCGGCTCAGTGGCACAGCCGGGCTCACTGTCACAGCCGGGCTCACTGTCACAGCCGGGCTCACTGTCACAGCCCGGCTCAGTGGCACAGCCGGGCTCACTGTCACAGCCGGGCTCACTGTCACAGCCCGGCTCACTGTCACAGCCGGGCTCAGTGTCACAGCCGGGCTCACTGTCACAGCCGGGCTCACTGTCACAGCCGGGCTCAGTGTCACAGCCCGGCTCACTGTCACAGCCGGGCTCACTGTCACAGCCCGGCTCACTGGCACAGCCCGGCTCAGTGTCACAGCCCGGCTCACTGTCACAGCCAGGTTCACTGTCACAGCCGGGCTCAGTGTCACAGCCCGGCTCACTGTCACAGCCCGGCTCAGTGTCACAGCCCGGCTCACTGTCACAGCCAGGTTCACTGTCACAGCCGGGCTCACTGGCACAGCCCGGCTCACTGGCACAGCCCGGCTCACTGTCACAGCCCGGCTCACTGTCACAGCCGGGCTCGGTGGCACAGCCGGGCTCAGTGTCACAGCCCGGCTCACTGTCACAGCCGGGCTCAGTGTCACAGCCGGGCTCAGTGGCACAGCCCGGCTCACTGTCACAGCCGGGCTCACTGTCACAGCCGGGCTCACTGTCACAGCCGGGCTCAGTGTCACAGCCCGGCTCACTGTCACAGCCAGGTTCACTGTCACAGCCGGGCTCAGTGTCACAGCCCGGCTCACTGTCACAGCCAGGCTCAGTGTCACAGCCCGGCTCACTGTCACAGCCCGGCTCACTGTCACAGCCGGGCTCACTGTCACAGCCGGGCTCACTGTCACAGCCCGGCTCACTGTCACAGCCGGGCTCACTGTCACAGCCCGGCTCACTGTCACAGCCGGGCTCACTGTCACAGCCGGGCTCGCTGGCACAGCCGCGCTGGTGGCCGGGCAGTCAGTCCCCGCACAGCCGCTCTCTCTCCCGCACTCCCACCAGGAGAGGGCTCTCCCAGCACAGCCCATGCCGGAGCTGCTCCGGTGGCCACGCGTGTCCCGGTGCCAGCCCAGGCCGGGGTGCAGCACATCCTCCCCTGCTCGGGGTCCCGGCCGGCCAGGGGTCACCTCACCGCCGTCACTGCCCTGGGGAGCCCCTCCCTGCCCGCCGGGCACAAGGGGCAGAATCAGGACAATTCCTGCACTGAGCACCTCCCCCAGAGCCCCCACGGCTGGGGGTGTCCCTGTGGCAGGAGAACAGGGGAACACAGCGGCCCCAGCTCCAGCCCGGGGCGCTGGGGGTGCCTGAGCACCTCGACGTGCTGCTCCCTCGGGGGGACACCCAGCCCCAGCCCCCCTCAGTAAAGCGATCTCCACCAGCCTCCCGCTGTGTCCCCGCCGCGGGGGAGGCTGAGGAAGAGGCTGGAGGTGCCTTCGGCCATGGCAGTGACCGGGGGGTGAGCGGGGGGTCTGCACCTCAGCCCTGTGTCCCCCTGACCAGGCCCAGGCTGGCAGCAAACGGGGCTGTTCCCCCCCCGATGTCGCTGCAGGGACATCTTTGCACCCCGTGAGGGGTTTGGTGCGGTTTTGCTCCATCCACAGCAGAGCTGTGCCTCAGCACAGATTTATTTTGGGCTGGTGTCAAGATACCAGCGCGATGAGTGAGTCAGAAATATTCCAGATGCACTGGGCTGCTTCTGAATCTTGAGTTATTCAAAATCTTCAGGGTCAGGAGGGCAAAAAATGAATTCAAGTTTGCCCAGCTAAGCCTGCTGCCCTGCAGGGTCACACAACACCCACAGCTCTTGAACAGGGCAGGGCTCCTCTGCCAGGGGCTGGGGCACAAGGACACCACAGTGTGTTGGATGTACCTGGAAGATGGGAGATGGTCCTTGGCCAATTGCCCAGGACCACAAAAGCTGCAGGAGGCAGCAGGTCTGGTGCCCAGAGACACCCACCAGCCCAGGCTACCCCAGGCACTGAGCATCCCTGCCTGTCCTCAAGCTCCTTCTTTCTCCTGATTCACTGGTTCTGGCAGGGACAGTCCCCGTGCTCAGCTCTGCTCTCCACTCCTCACCCACTGCTTTTACTGAACCTGCCAAAGGTCAGCCACAGCAACCCATGGGAGAAGCCACAGTCTCATGTTTCTGTGCTGAGATCAGAGAATCAGGGAATTGTTTCGTTGGGAAAGCCCTCTAAGATCATTGAGTTCAACCATTCCCAGCACTGCCAGGGCCACCACTGACCCCTGTCCCCAGGTGCCACATCCACAGGTTTTTAAACACCCCCAGGGACAGGGACTGCACCACTGCCCTGGGCAGCTGTGCCAATGCCTGATCACCTTCCCAAGGAGCAATTTTCCCAATATCCAACCTAAACTTCCCCTGGCACAACTTGAGGTCATGTCCCCTTGTCCTGTCCCCATTCTCTGTGAGCAGAGCCTGACCCCCCCTTACTGCTCCTCCTGCCAGGGAGCTGTGGGGAGACAGAAACTCCCCCCTGAGCCTCCTTTTCTCCAAACTGAGTTCCCCCGGCTCCCTCAGCTGCTCCTCATCAGACTCCTGCTCAAAACCCTGAACTTAAGAAAAAAAAATCCAAACAAATCCTTCATTATTAGTAAACCCAAAGAAAGAACCCAACGCCTCCCCCACGCTGTGTCTGTGCCATTGCATAATGGGAAACCCTCAAACCTAAAATATCCCTGCTCCTCTGGTTGTTGAAGCTGATGATCGACCATCTGGCCATGATTTTCCAACTCCAATCTAATGAGGCAGACGCTTTTGGGGTGAGCACAAGGACAAAAGCCCTCGAGGACTCCCCAGGAAGGTGTGGTGGCCCAGGCTGGGGGTGGGGAGGGGGCCCAGGAGAGCAGAGGGGGCTCAGCTGCTCCCTCACCACAGAGCTGGGATGTTTGGGGCACCCTGGGAGCAGAGGACACAGGAGATGGTCAGGAAGCACCTCTGCAGTGTGGAGTGATGGGGAAATGTGTCTTGAAGGGTGTAAGCCATGGGGGACATCCATGGATCCATGGAGTCATCTCCATGAGGGAAAGAACACCCCAAAAGCAGTTTCACAACCATGTCCTGATCTGCCAGGCAAATAAAAGAACCTGAACTGAACTCTGAGCACAGACCAGGACAATGGGATCCAGCTGAGAAAGTCTCCCAAGGCTGGCACCTGCCTGGTACAGCAGCTGTCCCTTGGTCACAGCACTCCAGTCACACACCTACACCTGGAGTAAAGGGCTCTGCTCCAGGAATGACAGTGGGACTGCATCCAGCTGTGCCACCTCTGCTCCTGCTGCAAAACGAGGAGGAGAGGAGAGGAGAGGAGAGGAGAGGAGAGGAGAGGAGAGGAGAGGAGAGGAGAGGAGAGGAGAGGGGAGAGGAAGAGGGAGAGGGAGAGGGGAGAGGGGACTCTGGCTCTGTCCCAGAGGCCCAGCACAGCGTGCCCTGTGGTGGAATATCTTTGCTGTGCCTCTCCAAGTTGGTGACTTTATTTGATACATGGAAAATTCAGGGAAATGGACAGGTTTGTCACCATGGAGAAGCTCAGCAGAAGGAGTAGGAACACCTCAGGTGGAAGCAGATCCCAGCTCTGTCTCACCCACTATGGGAATTTTGCTCTTTAGGCTCCAGATGGAAACAAGAAACAAACCCGTGCAGGGGAAAGAGGCTGTTTGGGGAAAACACACACCTTATGTGGAGCTGGCACCCCACAGGGCATTCCAGAAACCAGGCATGGGGGGAGGGAGAGGGGCAGCACCCAGCTTCCAGGGATCTGCCAGGCACTGCACACCCCAGTGGAGGAGCCAGGCAGGCTGTACTGGAATGGATGAGGAGCAAAGGTCACAGCAGCTTCAGCAAGGGCTTGTGGCAGCCTGGCAAACCCAACAGGTCGTGGTGACTGCAGGGACCTCCCAGGCTTCTCTGTGCTGGTTGTGCTGCTGAGCAATTCGGGCTCATCAGAGAACCACAGAAGATCAAGATCATCTGAAAGCCCCTCACTCCAGCCCCCTGCCATGGCAGGGACACCTCCCACTGTCCCAGGCTGCTCAGAGCCCCTCCAGCCTGGCCTTGGGCACTGCCAGGGATCCAGGGGCAGCCACAGCTGCTCTGGGCACCCTGTGCTGTGCCTTAGCACCCCAGTAACAAAAACCTTCTTTCTTAATCTGAGTCGATCCTCCTTCAACATAAATCCATCACCCCTCATCCTGTCACAACGGGCACCACTGAAGAGTTTGTCCCCATCCTCTTGTCCTGTTAAGTGCTCAAAGTCCTGTGATAACACACCCAGAGTTACCAAGTGTTCAAAGAATTTGCAGGGGGAAAGCCGGGATTGTTCAGCTTTTAGGTAAAGATACCTGAGCTGAAACCTTCTGCTGATCACTTTGAGTGACCCCGACCCGATTTCTGCCAGCAGAGGGGATCCCTCCACTGCAGAGAATAAGGACACGAGCAGGAGCTCGGGGTTCCACTAAACAGGCTCAGGTCAAACCCCAAATCACTTTTAAGGATTCTTAGAGGCTTAAAAGGCTCAGGGGGAGGGACCTGCCAGGGGCAGGGAAGGGAAGGGAAGGGAAGGGAAGGGGGAAGGGGGAAGGGAAGGAAGGGAAGGGAGGGGAAGGGAAGGGAAGGGAAGGGAAGGAAGGAAGGAAGGGAAGGGGAAGGGAAGGGAAGGGAAGGGAAGGAAGGGAAGGGAAGGGAAGGGAAGGGAAGGGAAGGGAAGGGAAGGGAAGGGAAGGGAAGGGAAGGGAAGGGAAGGGAAGGAAGGGAAGGGAAGGGAAGGGAAGGGAAGGGGAGTGCCGAGGTGAGCTCGGGGGCTGCAGAGGAGGCAGGAGCAGCCCCATGGCACCAGGGACAGCGGTGAATCCCAGCGGCAATGCCATGGAGCTGCAGCCGGATGGGGAGCTCAGGTCACAGGGCAGTCACAGCAGTGCCTGCTAGCCCAGCTGGCCGGGGAAGGGCAGGGTTTTCACCAGCCAATGGTCCGGAAACAGCACTGAAGGCTTTGGTGTCCTTTAACTTGGGCTGCTCAGCCGCCAGCTCGGAGGGAGGGCACGAATATCCCGGGGCAAACGGGGAAAACCCAATTCCGAGTGTGCCACGGCTGGAAGGAACAACAACATCGCCCAGTGCCCTTTAAGGAGCGAGCTGCCGCTGCCAGGCGCTGCCTGCATCCCTCGCAGGTCTTTTCCAGCTCACAGCCCGTGTCATTCCAGCTGGGCTGTAACCCCTGCGCGGCCGCAGTGCCCCGAGCCCGGCGCAGCTGCCACAGCTCAAACCCCGGGGGCAAAAACCCAGCCCAGCGCACTCCCAGCGGGCCCCAGTGGATCCCAGTTCCACATCTGCAGTGGATCCCAGTTCCACCCCAGCAGTGGATCCCAGTTCCCCCAGCAGTGGATCCCAGTTCCCCCCGGCAGTGGATCCCAGTTCCACCCCGGCAGTGGATCCCAGTTCCATGCTGGCAGTGGATCCCAGTTCCAGCCCTGCAGTGGATCCCAGTTCCCCCCCGGCAGTGGATCCCAGTTCCACCCCTGCAGTGGATCCCAATTCCCCACCAGCAGTGGATCCCAGTTCCACCCTGCAGTGGATCCCAGTTCCCCCCTGGCAGTGGATCCCAGTTTTCCCCAGCAGTGGATCCCAGTTCCATGCTGGCAGTGGATCCCAGTTCCATCCCAGCAGAGGATCCCAGTTCCACCCTGGCAGTGGATCCCAGTTTTCCCCAGCAGTGGATCCCAGTTCCATGCTGGCAGTGAATCCCAGTTCCATCCCAGCAATGGATCCCAATTCCCCCCTGGCAGTGGATCCCAGTTCCCCCCGGCAGTGGATCCCAGTTCCATGCTGGCAGTGGATCCCAGTTCCCCCCAGCAGTGGATCCCAGTTCCATCCCAGCAGCTCAGGCAGCTCCTGCTCCCCCCGGGAGCCCAGCCCAGCCCCGGAGCAGAGGTTACTGAGTTAAACTGGCAGCTGACAAAGGGAAGGTTTGTTTTCCCATTTCCTGAGTTTTTCTTCCTAGTCCCCGAGAATTTAAATTCTCAGCTAGAATGAGCAGTTTGTTAAATCAGGTTTGAGGTCTCCCAAGGTCCTGGCTCTCCTCTCTGGATATCATTGGTGCCACAGCCTCCAGGTCAGAGAAGTTTATGTAACTCTCTCCTCACCCTGCTCTGTCTGTGACACTTTCTCTGCCATCTCCTTTCTTCACTAGGATCCTCCCCTTCCCTCACTGGAGAGCAAAATACTCAAAATGAGACTAAATTTGAGCACTGCAGAGCATCCTAATGCACTGTTTTGTTAAAACCCAGCAGGCTCCTTATGCTGCTCCATCCAGCTGGTCAGCAAGCCAAGGCAAGAGGGGAAAAGAAACCAAACTTCACAACTAAACCAGAATTTCATTTCACAGAACCACAGAATCATTAAGGGTGGAAAACAGCTCTGAGACCATCAAGTCCAACCTTGGGCCCATCACCCCCTTGTCCCCCAGGCCAGAGCACTGAGTGCCACGTGCAGTCACTAAATCACTCATCCCCTCCCAGCCATGGGCTGTGCCCCTCCTCTGTGCACAGGGGACAAATCCCCAGGGACAGTGTGACCCCTTGGCCACCCTGCCAAAGGACACCTTGGGGCACTTTGGAAATCCCACGTTCTGGGGGAGCTGAGGGATAAGGCTCTCCCTCGTGCTCTGTCTCTCACCAAACTTCCATCCTTTGGGGTGAGGTGGTTACTTTATACCTGCAGAGCACTGTGCTCCCAGCCTGCCCAGCAGCACAAGCAGCAAGAACCTGCAGCAGCTGGGGAGAAACTGCTCAGCACCCCTGGGCTGGGCTCATCCTCTGCTCCTCTCTCTGTGCCTCTGGCCCTGCCTTTCACTCAATAAACTCACTTTCTCTGAGATACAGTCACAGCTGGCTGTGTAGTACAGAAGGTTCTTTCCACTGCCAGGCTCCTGTCTGTGTGTGTCCCCTGACACCTGCCCAGCCCCACTCCCAAATTCCTCACTCACACCTGATCTTACCTGTCTGCAGCAGCATTTCTGGTCACCACCTTTTGCTGGCACTGGAAGGGTCCCAAACTTCCCATTAACATTCTGGAAGGCAGTAGCACCTGCAGGAAAGCTGGAGATTATTATATTATGCATATTATGGAGATAGGAAATATATGAAACCATAAAAATCCCAGACTGTTTTGGGTTGAAAAGACCTTTTTAAAGAACATCCAGTGCCACCTCTGACATGGGCAGGGGCATCTTCCACTGTCCCAGCTGCTTCCAGCCCTGTCCAGCCTGGCCTGGGACACTGCCAGGGATCCAGGGGCAGCCACAGCTGCTCTGGGCACCCTGTGCCAGGGAAGAATTTATTCCCAATATCCCATCCATCCCTGCCCTCTGGCAGTGGGAAGCCCTTGCCCCTTGCCCTGCCACTCCAGACCCTTCTCACAAGGGCCCTGGTGTGTAACCAAAGCTGTTTTCAGTACAGAACAGGCTTTTTAAAAAGTTTGTTGATGACGCTTTTCAGGTGATTTCCATGTTATAGAAAAAGTTATGAAACTCCTGGCAAACATTCATAAATGGGAATATTAATTTTCTAGGGATAAAAAACACTTGGGGGGGGGAAGAAAAGAAAAAAAAATTACTCCTTTCAATGATTACACATCTTTAAATGGAGGCAAGGCAAGAGCAACCTCCTGGCCCAGCACATTCCAGACATCACCCAGGTGTTCATTGCTTCACCCCAGAGCCTCACCCACTCTGCCAGTGGAAAAGTGAGTTCCCAGCTCCTGTTCTGCTCCTGCTCAGCCACATTTCACCCCACAGAGGGAATCCAGGTCTCAGGGCAGCCACTGTCACAGCTCAGGCATGGGAGAAGGGCTCGGTGTCACTCCTGGGATCCTCTGGCAGAGTCACTGGAGCATCCTGTGCAATAAAAATAAAAGGGAGGACAGCAAACCCTGGCCTGCACAGAAATGGCTCCCAAGTCCCAAAAAGCACTGATCAGATCCCTTTAAATCCTCCTTCCAAGGCATTTTCCCCAGCTATCAACATGGAATTTACACAACAGCGATAATGTCATGCTGCAGAAAACAAAATGTCATTTCCCAAGCAATGATGAACTGGTATTTGGAGCCTCCTCTGATACAGAGAAAATGAATGACAATTTCCCTGGGAGCAGAAGCCCCTGAGCTCCTTCCCCTGCTGCTTTGGAGGGTGGATTACACCGAGTTCTGGAGTAACAGAACATCATTTAACTCTTGCAAACAGATCTGTCCTTCAGGAACTGCTCCACAGTAACTGAGCTGAACACATCCCATTCACAGGATCAGGCACTGAGCACGTCTCAGTGAGCAGCTCCTTTGGATGGAGCCCCACAGCAGCAAATTGTGTGCCTGGGACCAGGAATTCTTGAATTATTAACAAATCAAGCTACAGGAATGTAACACACTTCCATACAAGCTGCTACAAAACCGTAGCTGAACTACAGGAAGGAACACTTAACGTTAACAATATTTAACACCCAACCTATGCCTCCAAAGGGAAAATCGCTGTGCAGAGAGGATCTCATGCTGGCAGTACCCTCACCCTCATTTCACAGCAGAGGCAAAGGAGGTGGAGCTGCCAGCAGGCAGCACAGGGCTCTGCTGGGATCACGTCTAGACCTGTGCTGCTGGGAGAGCTCCTCAGCATCCGCCTGGGGCTGGCAGATGTGCCAGGGACCCCTGGGAGCTGCTCTGCTCCCTCTCTGCTCCCTCCTGGAGCTGCAGCTGGAGGCCACACAAACACCCAGGGGCACCTCCAGCAGCTCTGCACATCTGCCCAGGGCGGCTGAGCCCAGCCTGCAGAGGCTGGGTGTGACCCCAGCTGTGACCTCTGGCTCTCCTCCTGAGCACAGGATCAAACACAGCCATCACAGGATGGGCTTCTGCCAGACCATTGCCCACAAATGTGTCACCAGGGCAGAGTACTGGGGCTGTGTCCACTTTTTCAGCTGTGGTTAAAATCATTTCAGACCTTCTCACTGTGAATTTGCTGTACAACAAAGGCTTCTGTACCTAAACCAGCAGGGCACAGGCTGAGCTGGGGGTCTGGGACTGCCTGCAGGACTCACACAGGGATAACCATGTGTGTAGAGATTGCAGGGGGTGAAGGGTCTGGGAGCAGCAGGAGCCCAGGTCCTGGTGATCCCTGCCCTGGAACCAGTGCTGGAACAGCAGGAGCCCTGGTCCCAGTTATCCCAGTGCTGGAACAGCAGCAGCCCTGGTCCCAGTTATCCCAGTGCTGGAACAGCAGCAGCCCTGGTCCCAGTTATCCCAGTGCAGGCACAGCAGCAGCCCTGGTCCCAGTTATCCCAGTGCTGGAACAGCAGCAGCCCTGGTCCCAGTTAGCCCAGTGCAGGCACAGCAGCAGCCCTGGTCCCAGTTATCCCAGTCTGGCACAGCAGCAGCCCTGGTCCCAGTTATCCCAGTGCTGGCACAGCAGCAGCCCTGGTCCCAGTTATCCCAGTCTGGCACAGCAGCAGCCCTGGTCCCAGTTAGCCCAGTGCAGGCACAGCAGCAGCCCTGGTCCCAGTTATCCCAGTCTGGCACAGCAGCAGCCCTGGTCCCAGTTATCCCAGTCTGGCACAGCAGCAGCCCTGGTCCCAGTTATCCCAGTCTGGCACAGCAGCAGCCCTGGTCCCAGTTATCCCAGTGCTGGAGCAGCAGGAGCCCTGGTCCCAGTTATCCCAGCCCTGGACCCTGCTCTGGCCCAGGCCGGTGTTTCCCTTCCCAGGCTCGGGGCTGGCAGGGGCGCTCCCTGTCCCGGGCTCTTCTCCCGGGGGTGCCCCGGCAGCGCAGGAAGGAGGAGCTGGCGCTGCTGGAGCTGCCCTGGGTGACCGCCACCCCTCCTGCCCCAGCCCCTGGGTGACCGCCACCCCTCCTGCCCCAGCCCCTGGGTGACCGCCACCCCTCCTGCCCCAGCCCCGCGGCCGCTCTCCCCGCTCCGGACAAACAGCTCTTGTTCCAAGCGCCGGAACAGAGCCCAGCCCCGTCCCAGCTCCTGCCAGCTGCACAAACAGCAGCACAAACAGCCCGCGCCTCCTTCCGCAGCCCGGGCTCAGCCTGGCAGCGAGGGGACAGCGGGGACACCAGCGGGGACACCAGCGGGGACACCAGCGGGGACACCCAGCGGGGACACCCAGCGGGGACACCAGCGGGGACACCCAGCGGGGGACACCAGCGGGGACACCCAGCGGGGAAACCAGCGGGGACACCCAGCGGGGACACCAGTGGGACACCCAGCGGGGACACCCAGCGGGGAAACCAGCGGGGACACCAGTGGGGACACCAGTGGGACACCCAGTGGGGACACCCAGCGGGGAAACCAGCGGGGACACCGAGTGGGGACACCAGTGGGACACCAGTGGGACACCCAGTGGGGACACCCAGGGGACACCCAGTGGGGACACCAGTGGGACACCCAGCGGGGACACCCAGTGGGGACACCCAGCGGGGAAACCAGCGGGGACACCAGTGGGGACACCAGTGGGACACCCAGCGGGGACACCCAGTGGGGACACCCAGCGGGGACACCCAGCGGGGACACCAGTGGGACACGAGTGGGACACCCAGCTGGGAAACCAGCGGGGACACCAGCGGGGACACCAGCGGGGACACCCAGCGACAGCCGCGGGCAGCCGGCCGAGCCCTGCGAGGGCAGCGAATCGTGCGCAGCCCCCGGGCACTGCCCGCACCCACCCACATGCAGCAATGCAGATTTCCCTCTCCTCCCCCTCTGCAAGGTCTGACTTCCCAGCTTGGTGCGTTTTCCCTCTTCTAATGCGGTTCCCACCCAAAGGCACAGGTAATTCCCAGCCGACTCTTTATTGACCTAAACAAGGTCACACGTGTAAAAATTCCAAATTGTGGCTCTAAGACAAATCATTAAATATCCTTCTCCTTCCCCACCCCATATTCTATTGCTGGAAAAAAAGAAGTCATTTCACTCAGACTGGAGTAATCCACTGGATTTAATACTTTTTTTTTTTTTTTTTTTCTCCAAACCCAGAGAATGTCACCACGAATCCAAATTCCATCCACCATTTTTTGTCCCAAAGTCTCTCCTGGACATTTATTTCAAAATGGTCTACATTAAGCCAAAGCAAGAGCATTTTAAAGCAATGCAGATAGTTTCTTCAAAAGGAAAAACAAAGTGTGATATTCCAAAACCAGCCACAGCAAGAACAGAGCTGGGACAGACCCCACAACCAGCAACACACGCTCATCTTCAACCCAAATGTGCACTTTGTACACAAGCAAAGTGAAAATAAAAAGCAGTAACAGAAACAGCTCCAACAGCTCCATTAATTGGGATTTTCAGAATGAATCCAGCGCTGGGATTGGAATATTGTGGACACTCTGCTCATTAACAGGGATTTAGTGGGTGGGCAGAAGCCCACAGGACTGCCCTGAGGCAGCAGCTTCACACAGGTCATTAACTGGGAAATGACACAAAACCAGGGAGCAACAGGGGAGAGCCAGGTTTAAGTCCTCAACAGGAATTTACTATAGTTTGGGAAGAGAGCAGTGAGGAGAAGGATCTTCCCTGCTTTCACTGGGGAAAGGCTGTTCCCAAAGCACCACACAGGGTTAAATGTCACCCATTTGGGACATGGAACAGAGCAACCAAAGTGCAGGGGGTGATGAGTGGACTGTGGCCACCAGCCCTGTTTATCTCCAGGCTCCAAACGTCTCTCCCTGATACTTTCAGACGTTTTCCACCCAGCTTCCCAAGCACCCTCAGCTGGCTCTGGCAGAGCCTCTGCCCATGGCTGTGACTTTCTTCAGGCCACTGTTTAATTAGAGGAGCACTGCTGCTGCTCTGCCCCTGGACCACACAGCCAGTCCAGCTCACCAGGGCCAGCCCTGCCCACATCCACTTGCCACACACGTCCTGGGTCACTCTCACTTCCTTAGACACCAGCCTGGCACTCCTCCACCTGCTCCCAGAGCAGCCAGGGGTCAGTGCCAAAGGCCAGAGGGGCAATTTCCTTCCCAGAGCCCCACAGCTCCAGAGGGGCTCACACAGGGGCTGTGCTGGCTCTGGGCACAGCAGGAGCTCTCCAGGTTGCTCAGGGATAGTCTGGACCCGTGCCTGGCCTGCCTGGTGTCCCAGAGGGAAAACAGACCAAAACAACTCAGCACAACAGCATTTACAGGAAGTGCTCAGGCAGAGGGGAACAGCAAGGACATGTTCATGTCCCCTTGGAGTGAATTTAATGTGGAGACTGCACCTGAATGTTCTTAGGAACAGGAACAGGACAAGGATTTATCTGTGTCTTCCACAGAGCCTCACTCCCCATCCTTCACTGCTCCCAGGGCGCCCAGAGCAGCTGTGGCTGCCCCTGGATCCCTGGAACTGTCCAAGGCCAGGCTGGACAGGGCTTGGAGCAGCCTGGGACAGTGGGAGGCATCTTTGCCCATGGTAGGGCATGGAATGAGATGCTCCTTAAGGTCCCTTCCCACCCAAATCATTCTGGGATTCAATGATTCTATGAATCCTACTCCTGACCCAGCTCTGACAAGGGACGGAGGTAGCCTTGAAAGAGAACAGTCCTGCTTGAAAGACAGGCCCCCAAAAGATATTAAAATGCATGGAGACCTGAAAAAAGAAAGGGAGCAGAGCAAGGTCCTGAATCCCTTATAAATAGCAGCAGAAAGCAGAGACATTTATCAGCATCTCTCCAAGCCCAGCCGGCTCCTTGCCAGAAAGACAGAGCCAAAGGCATCAGTCCCTCACCCCCCTTCTGCTAATTGTAAATTCAAGTTTAATGCCAAACCCACAGAATGCCAGACTGGACTGGTCTCTCAAGCAGAAAGCTAAATTACACATATTGCTCTGAAGGAAATCCCTGGGACAGAACGGAAGGAAGAGGGTCTGGAATAAGACAGAACCATTGATATTTGGAGAGGGCTCTGAGACTCCCGCAGACAGCTCGTGTGTGCTGGCTGCAGCAGAGGGAGGGGATTCCACAGCCTGAGTTACCATGGCTCCCTCTGACCCCATTCCTTTGGGAAGCACAGGAATCCTCCCCAGAAGGTACCACTGCCTGCCCTTGGGCATGGGCTGTTACACAACAGGAGGCCTCACAAACTTCTCTTCCCATCTCTCTCACAGAGACACACAGTTACTGAATCCAGACATTCCCATTCAGTATTTTCTGGATGTTTTGCAGGAGTTTGAAGCATCTCCTCCCTCCTGTTGCACAAGGTGTGTAGGGAGCCCTGAGCCCTCTCTGCCCCACAGCTGGCACTTCTTCTCCCCACACACACACATACACACACACACACATTTTTCCTATAAGTAATTTTCCATAGAGGAAAGAGCCTGTAGGACATAGGAGATTATGGGATGACACTTCCAGGTTGCAAGCAGCACATTAATTTAGTAAAGGACAGAGTCAGGAGCACCATTGACAGAGGTTTCCCAAATGTTTCCCCGCTCATGATTTGTATCCATGAGCTGCCCAGAGACTCCACTTCTGCATGTTCAAGGCACTTGGAGAACGCAGCATAGAAAAGTTTTATAAAAAGTTTTACTTGGAAAACAAGGAAGAACAATGACATAACTGCAGACAACAATAATAAAATTAACAAAATGCTAATGGCTACCCATTGCTTTGTCCTTGTTGATATAAAAAGTGTAACCTCAGATCCAGTGTACAAATACAAAAAAAATTGTGCATAATAAATGTACTATAATACTGTACATACAGCATAAACCGTTCAATGAGAATGAATTAAATATAGCTATTTGTCTCCTGACTTGGAAGACAAAAGAATAAAGTTCTAAAGTCCTAGAGTCAGTGTATAAACCCTTTTCAGGGGCTGAATCACGAGCCAACGGTATCCCTGAAAATCAGCAGAGTGAAATATTCCCTTAATGGAAGCCATTATTCATGGGACTGCTGGTTATGAGAAACTAGGAGAAAAAACCACAGCATATTAACTGAGCCAAAGTTAAATCCAGACCGAGTTCTTCCCATCTCCTGACTTGCTACTGGCACTGCTTTTGTTTGAGCCCGCTTTGGATTTCTTCCCTCTGGAACTGCTGGGGTTGTTTTGGTTGTTGTAAGCCTGGATGGCAAGGTCCAGGCGGTCCTGAGCCACTTTGATTTCCCTCTGCAGGATCTCCAGGTCGGTGGGAATGTTGCCCTCGTTGCTGCCGTACTGCTGTTCCTGAGCTATGTTGGCTTTGTTCTGCTTGTAGGCCATCTTGGCGTT
The DNA here is from genome assembly GCA_030060385.1 of Muscicapa striata striata. Lineage (NCBI taxonomy): Eukaryota > Metazoa > Chordata > Aves > Passeriformes > Muscicapidae > Muscicapa > Muscicapa striata. The sequence continues at coordinate 234,962 of JAREIS010000402.1, forward strand.
GGACAGCTCGGTGCACTGCATCTGCTCCGGCTTCAGCGCGATGTTGTAGCCCGGGGGAGCCGAGGGCGTGTTCCAGGTGAAGGGGTAGTTAAAGGTCCCAGAGTCAACCAGCTCCTTCTTCTTGGCATTCAGTGTGTCCCGGATGGTGCCATAGCCCAAGTGCAGCATCTCCCAGACATTCAGGAGCAGACACATGCAGCTCACCCCGTACATTATCAGCAGGAAAATGGTCTTCTCGGTCGGCCTGGAAATGAAACAGTCGACGTTGTGCGGGCAGGGCTTCCTGCTGCACACGAACACGGGGCTCACCTGGAAGCCATACAGGAAATACTGCCCCACCAGGAAGCCAACCTCCAACAGGGCCCTGGCCAGGAGCTGCAGGACGTAAATCCTCATGAGCCCGTCCTCCCGGATCTGCCGCCGGCCGTCGTGCTTGGCTTTGGCAGGGCTCTGCTTCTCTTTACTCTCCTGGACGCTCTCCACCTCTATCTCTGGGTACATCATCGGGTCTTCCTCGTGGTCACCCTCAGCTTCTTCCAAGGCCCGGTGCTGTTTCCAGCGGATGGGCAAGCTCCTCTTCCTGGCTCTCCTGCTGGCCTCGCTGTGCTCCACCATCCGGGCGATTTTATGGATGGCGTAGCCTAAGTACAGCACTGAGGGAGTGGCCACGACAATGATCTGGAACACCCAGAACCTGACGTGCGAGAGAGGGGCGAAGGAGTCGTAGCAGACATTCTCACAGCCAGGCTGCTCCGTGTTGCACACAAACTTGCTTTGTTCGTCATAATAAATGGATTCTCCTCCCACAGCAATTAGGACAATCCGAAACACAATCAACACTGTCAGCCAGATTTTGCCAACAAAGGTTGAGTGGTTCTGGATCTCCTCTAACAGGCGGGTCAGAAAACTCCAACTCATGGTGGTCAAATGAGTTTATCTAAAAAACAAACAGAACCCCCCAAATATTTATGAGTTTATCAGCTCCAGCCTAAATGGTTCAAACGCAACCAAGAGAGTCCGAAAACTCCAGATTTTCCACCCAGCACCCATCCACATTTGTGACCACCACCTGCTATCGGGATCCAGCTGCCAGAATTTGCTTGAAGATCCTACGTCTCCTCCGCAGGCCTTTGAGGAATCTGCTGTAAGAGAAAACAGCAGTTCAGCAGCATTTCATTAAAAAATGCGCGCCCAAAGCTATTCCCTAGTCCAGGAGAGAGACACAGCTGCTCTGTATGCCACAGGTTGATAAAAACATTTAAAGTGGAAGCTGAGGACTCCAAAACACAGTGGATGGGAAGACAAGTGCCCATGAGATTTTTGGGTGCTGTTGGCCACGTTTCACCACTGACAAGGGGATTTATTTTAATTTGTTAAAGCTGGGCTGGTGATCATGGTCTCAGCCACAACCCATGGGAGACACTGTTGTGTCCAAGGGCAGTACCAGCTGTCCTAATCCAGAAAGGGATGGCCCAGCCCACCTGTGATGCAAAGGCAGGACAACCTGGTGGCCTGAGCAGTGTCACCCTGCAGGGCCAGCCTAGGCACAGGGCTGGGCCAAGAACCTCTAACTATGCTCAAATTGTGGATGCTGTGGATAGATTTGGGTCCAGCCCCTCAGGGAGGCTCAAAACCTTCCTGCCAGGTTCAGAAAAGATTTCAGTGTGGATTTTGTAGTGAAAACGTGGTTAGAAAGAGTTACCTGCCAAAACTTTTAGAAGAGCTACTCCACAGAAGTGAGTGGTGGGTGGGTGAGGGGAGAAGGGACGGCGCTGGCAGGAGCTGAGCCGAGCTGAGCCGGAACTGCCGGGCCTGGCCACGCTCCTGAGCGGGCCTGGCACAGAGAGCCACAGGCAACTCTGCCAAATTCCAATGGCTGCAGGTTCCAGGTTGCCCAGAGAAGCTGTGGCTGCCCCTGGATCCCTGGAAGTGTTCAAGGCTGGATGGGACTTGGAGCAGCCTGGGACAGTGGGAGGTGTCCCTGCCCATGGCAGGGGGTGGCACTGGATGGGCTGCAAGGCCCCTTCCAACCCAAACCATTCCATGACTCCAGGATAAATTTTGTAATCCTAACAGTAAAAACCCCATCCCTGGAAACTCCTGTCAGGCAACACTTTGAACAAACCCCCAGCAACACTGCAGGCCCTCCTGGAGCTCCAAGGAGTGAAACTGATAAAACACAGGAACAGCTGTTGGACACTGTTAGAGCAACAGGGGATGAGGCATCTTTCAGACCTTTGATGACGTCAAATATCAATTTGTTAAAGATTATTAAAAGAAATTATTACATCAGAACAACATTTGGTGACAGGTCCTGAACCCAGAACTGGACAAATCTCCAGCACTCTGATCTTTAAAGAGATTTATTCTTAACCTGAAGAAATTCCAGGAGACTGGAAGAAAACTAGTACTTGGAACTATTCAACTTCTTCCACGTAACTACAGAGTTTATAGGCAAAATAACAAAGTGTGAGGAGATGCAAGCAATGCAGAATTCAAGGATATAAATGTGATCTCCCTCTGGTGGAATTCAGTGATTCACTGAAAAGCCAAGAACAGGGATATGGTGTGGATGGGCTGTGCAGGACATTTGATTTATCACTTCATGACAGTGAGAGAAAAAAATTAGCACAGGAGAGTATTAAAAAAGGCCATATAAGTGATCAGAAATAACAAAAGTCTTGACAAATGATTCCCACATTAGGTCCAAGATCAGTTCCGTAATTACAGCAGTTCTGAAAATCCCTGGCAGCCAGGCTGGATCTTCCCAAGCTCAGCTGGGGAGTGGTGACAAAATGGGTCCATGGGACAAGAGTTTGCAGGCTGAGAACTGGAGATGAGAGGTACCAGTGGTACAGCATTGCTGGGGAGGCTGGAACAGCCCCACTGCCCGAACCACACTCAGTGCAGCTCAGGAGCAGCAGAGCAGGGTTTGTAATGGGGAGAGGCTGCTGTGGGGGTCAGTTCCCAGGGAATGAGGCCCCTGAAGGATCAGGGTCTGCAGGAGAGCTGCTGGTGCAGTGCAGGTGGTGGATGTGAGCCCTGGCTGTGTGGCTGCAATCAGGGGGTGATCTTACCTCCTTGTTAGCGAGACAGCCCCGGGCGCCTGCGGCCGCATCCTTCAGCACTTGCCCCAGCATCAGAGAGTGCACACAGGAGCCTCAACAGCAGCTGAGGGACGGGGAAGATGCCTAGAAGTGAGTGATTTACAGAGATCAATTTGTTTAGTTAGGAATCATAGGAGGAAAATGGAAGTGAATTGTGAATCCCAATAGCAATGAGTCAAAATCATGATGTGTCATTAAAATTACCAATTAGGACAAAAATCTCTCACTCAGGTGGACAGGCCACCTGCACTCAGCCCTGAAGAAGGACATGTTTAAATCAGATGTGTTCCACAGATAACAGCTATTAGAGGTGCATGAAATCCTCCCAAGGCTTCCATCCAAGCTTCTCTTCAACACAACCTTGCTGCCATGATAGAGCACTGGCTGAAATAACAGGTTTTTAACAAAGAGACCAGAGGTTCCAGTCCCAGTGCAGCCCCTTCTGCAGCAGGGGCTCGGCACCCCCATTTCAGAAAGGCACCAAGTGCAGCTCTGCCACCTGAGTTCTGTGTCAGTGGGTGAGACAAGGCTTCAGACACCCCACACTCAGCATTTCCCACCTGGATTCAGAGTCCAGATGAGCTGCACAGTGAGTCTGGGGGTCCTTGCAATGGGCAGCAAAGGCAGGTGAACCCCACATCTGGAACAGGAGGTTAACAGAGGGGAGGAGCCCCAAAAACACCTCCCACCACACTGCTCTGCCCATCTCATCACCCTGGCCACCAACAGGACAGGCATGTCCCCACTGACACCTCGTGATTCATCAAATAAAAAAGAGACAAAAACCCAAAGGAGTTTAAGAGGTTAATTCTTATTCCCTGAAAATGTCAGGGTCACACTTTTCACTGAAAGAAAACTACTAAGTAAATTTGAAATTAATTAAACACTGTTGCCAGTGTAAATTTGGAGTAACAGCAGGAAGCAGCCTTTAAATTTTCATATACTGTCACATTCCTCATCAGTTAAGGACAGGGAAGTTTGAAATAAGTACAGATTTCAGTAAGAGAATCTTTACTTTTAGACAAGCTGCTACCTCCCATCTAAGAAACTTCTTCGAGGTACATGCCAGCTTTTCATGGTGCATTTTCTACCTGCAGACAGGTAGCAACAACACAGGAATCATCCCTGTGATTCCCAACCCAAATTCCACAAGTTATCAATGCACAGAGTGCCAGACCTACGTACAGACATGTGCTGGGGCTCCCACAGCCCTGGGATGCAGCAGGATTTACCCAATCTGTGGTTAACAACCAGGACCTGCCAATTAGTGTGTCCTGGCTGTGGAGCTCTGGGGCTGCCCAAGAGCTGATCCTCTTTGCCAAGAAAGTGTCACTTTGTCCATTTAGTCCCAGTCCTGAGCAGACCTGCTGGGACAAACACAGGAGGACCCACGAGCAGGCAAAGAATTTCCTGGTCTTTAAGCAAATGTTTTGGTTCAAGCAAAATGACCAGTCATTAAATCTTGGAAAGGTTCAGCCCATCCAAATGAAATGAAGTACAAACCCAAGAACTTCCAAGCGGAATTCCGGGGGTGTCCTTCCGTTCTATGGGATCAGCCAAGGTCAGAGGGGCAGGTTCTGCCTCCCCACCACGTGCTGCAGCACCCAGACACATCACAGTAACCTTCACCCAACATACACCCACGCTCCTGCATCTGTTGTTTCTGGCAACATTTAACTCAATAATTTTCCAATGTTTGAAAGAAAAGTCTATGGACACTGACACGCATCTGAAAAAGACAGAATGTCAGCAATTTCAGCTAATTTAAGTCATGCCAGAAAGTGCATTTGAGAGAGACTTTCATTCCTTGTATTTGTCATCAGTTCATTTCAGCACTTCCAGCGGAGGAGGCTCCTTGGAGCGGGCAGGATCCATGATGAAAATCAGGAGGCTTATCCCTGACAGCAGGCTGGCTCCTGAATTAAAGCTTTGCAGGCGCTGACATCCAGCGAGAACGAAGGAGGATTTGGAGCAGGTACATGGGAAAAAAGAAATCAGCTCCAGGTGAAGAATTTCTGGAGTTAACATGGCTGTTGTTCACAAACAGCCAGGGAATGGCCCCTCAGGCAAGCCCCCTCCTCTACCCAGCCCATGGGGGATTGGCTATGAATTTAAACATTTTAACATTTAAAATTTCACCTCCTTTCAGCTTTCTCTTCAAACAGCAACAACTTCCTGCCACTCAGGGTGGGAAGAATTGCCCTGTGGAGCAGCAGTTACTGCAAAACACTCAGAATGTCCCATGCCCTTGGATGGGACAGCCGAGGTGTGGCAGGGACAGCAGCGGGGCAGGAGGAAGCTGCAATGCTCAGCACTGTCCCCATTCCCTGAGATGGAACAGGAGGCAGGACAGCCAGCAGCAGGTGTGTGTCACACAGCCTCATTCTGGCCTGTCAAATCCCAAACACCTCCAGAACCATCTCCTGGCCTTGTCTCAGCACAGACTGGTCCCAGCCCAGTATGAACTGGAGCCCCTTGGCTCCAGCCCAGCACAAACTGGCAGCTAGAGCACAAAGCACTGAGCATGAGGGTGCAGGGAGTGCTGGTTTGGTTTGGCACCAGGCAGCCTGTGATGGTTTGCAGGCAGCCTGCACTGGATGATCCATGTGGATCCCATCCCATCCAAGCTGTTCTGTGATGTTTCTGTGGTACCAGGACTCATTTCATGTCACTGCATCAGTGACAGAAGTGAGCTGGGCACAGCCCCAGCATGTCCATGGATGGCACCAAGCTGAGGGGCACAGTGACACCCTGCAGGGAAGGGATGCCATCCCCAGGGATCCTGACAGCCTGGAGGAGCAGGCCTATGGGAACTTCATGAACAAGGCCACCTGGAGGGTCCTGGATCTGGGCTGGGGCAATCCCCAACAGCAGCACAGACTGGGGGTGGGTGGATGGAGAGCAACCCTGCAGGGAAGGACTTGGGGATACTGGAGGATGAACAGGATGTGAACCAGCAAGAGACCAGAAATCCAAGTGTCCCCTGGGCTGCACCCAAACAGCATGGGCAGCAGGAAGGGGGGACTTCTCTGGAGCCCCCAGCATGGGACACACATGGACCTGTTGGAGGGAGTCCACAGAGATGCTCCAAGGGTTGGAGACAGGCTGGGACAACAGGGGTTGTTCACCACGGAGAAGGAAAGATGGGGAGACCATCTTGTGACCTTCCGGTTTCAACGGAGCTTGTAAAAAAATGGGGACATTTTATCCTGTAGTGACAGGATTAGGGACAATGCTTTTAAACTATGAGTGGGCAGGGTTAGATGGGACATTAGAGACATTTTACCATGAGGGTGGGGAGGCCTTGGCACAGGGTGCCCAGAGCAGCTGTGGCTGCCCCATCCCTGGAAGTGTCCAAGGCCAGGCTGGATGGAGTTTGGTCTAGTGGAGGTGTCCCTGCCCTTTGATGGCAGGGAGTGGTGGAGAGTCCCTAAATTTCCATATTTCACCAGCACCTCCTCAGACACAGCTTCTCTGCAGGCTTTGTAGCCTCAAGGCAGTTGTTAAGGAGAATGAATGTATCTCCAGAAGACATTTTTCCTCCCTAAATTATGTCTTCCCAGGTCATGCTAATGAAATTTGATTAATTTATTAATGATTTATTTGTTTTGTTTTGTTTTTAAGCAGTTTAAAAAGACATGTGCTGAGCAGGAAAAAAAAAGAAGAAATGCATAGCAATTCTGTTGTTAATCAAAAGAGGTTTCATGCTGCATGAAAGTGAAATTGGGCCCACAGGCTAATTAAAACAGTATTTGAATTAGGATGAATGAATAATTAGCATTATTCATTCAGATCTCATTTACATTGAAAAGTAAGAAATTACATGATTTACAAGTACTTTTGAGGAAACAGAGGGGCTCCTTCTTTTTTTTTTTTTAACCTGGAAAATGAGTAAGACTTTACTGCTCAAGAAAGCAGAGAGCTGTGGCCAGACCCAGCACTGGAAGGGTGCCAACACATCCCAAATCCTGGTGAGCCTTGTGCTGATGCCACCTGCATTCCCTGAGCAGCAATTCCAGTGTCCAGTGTCTTGAGAGACACAAGGGCAAGGATGTGGGGATATCCCTGGGGTGAGACATGAGTTCTATCCTCTGTGAAGGAATTGGGTTCAATCACCACCAATTTTACCCCTATTTTTAGCAATAAAGATGAAAAGGAGTAAGAAAAGTGCACTGAATTTTATTTTTAATCTGATAGAATACTTGGGAAGGAAAAGGCTGGGACTTTCTGGAGAGCACGCAGTGCTCTTTCAAATAAATCCTCTGTGATCTGGCAGGGCTCACGTGGCAACAGAAGAGAATGGTTTGGAAAAAGCCACAATGTCAATGTCAATTTGGAAACCATTTCTGAATGGTGCCTTCCAATCCCAGGCATGCTAACAAGGCTCTGCTGATTCCCAGACCAATCCCCCGAGTCTTAAAAACCCCACGTTGAATTATGAGACCACAGATCCTCTGTGGGCTATAAATAGAACAGGCAAATATGGGTAAGAGGTAGGGATATAATAAGATTCTTGTGCTGTCAAAAAAATAAAGATGTCAAGTACGTATCTTTTTGAAAATCAACATATACCCACCCGAGCACTGAGCTTACAGATAAACTGGAATTTGCAGCTCAGACATGAACCTCCGGTCGCCTCGGCGTGCCCTCTAGGTACTGCTAACATGGGAAGCCAAGTGACAATTTTAGCAACACTCCCCCGCAGTGACAAAATTCAGATGAAATCACAACGTGTTTTGTGCTGGCCCAAAGCAGCTTTTCCTGCACCTCCAGCGAGTGTGCTGCTGCAGAGGCAGCGTGAGCAGGGCAGGCACCCCAAAATGTGCAGAGCCCAGCGTGGAGGAGCCCAGGCAGCACCAGGACAGGACAGGCTGAGCCTGACCGAGATCATCTCAGAGCAGGAGCCTGCAGGGACAACAGGCTCCATGAAAATGGAGGCTGGGCTGTGCAGTGTCTGTCACCTCATGAGACTTTTGGAGGCCCGTTGTGGGGTCTGTGTCACCCTGAATCCCTTCTGCAGGATGGCAATGAGGGGTTTCAGCTCAGAGACAGCGAGAACGAGCTCCCAGTTTGGCACTGCTTGTAGCCCAACAGCAGCCTGAGGCTGCTCCTCACACCCAGCCTGCACATGCCACCTATCAGGAGGCAGCACTGTGGTTGTGAAAAACAAGGTTCATTTTTTTGGTAGATTTTAAAAGGTTTAATAAAACACAGTAAGAGACAAACAATAAAGTAAAAGGTTATAATGGCTGGGTGCTTGGCATTCAGTCAAGAGCACCCCTGCTGTTTTGGAGACACCCCTTAAATTCATCAGCTCATTGCATATTCATCTATCCTACATTTGCACCTATCATACATTTTTAAACTTTTTTATAAACTATTTTCCATATTCTAGGAACTGTTTCACATGGCCACTCCTTGAGTTTGCCTTTTTAGAGCACGTGTATTTCTTGGCTGTGGTTTTAATTTATTTTTCCAATTAGTCTTAATTTGGGCTGTGGTTTTTAATTTTTACAGGTGGCTGGTGCTGGGAACTGGTATATCAGTAGTAGGTGTCTTCACTGGGTGTTATCCAACCAAGGCAGTTCACTCACTACAAAGACACTTTATCAGCTTATGTTATCCCTGAAGAAAACTATTTTAAAAAGCATTTCAACACCACACATACAGTATCCACCCTAATATTTGCAAAAAGCCAATACCACGATATGTATTTATAACAGTGGTGATGTGAAATGTGATCAAGGAGGAAAAAAGTGGTCAGAGATTTGTGTGCAGCCTCAGGCCACACTGAAACCCCTTGGGCACACCAAACCCTGGGGAGCCAGCACAGTGCAGGGACTGGAGCCTGCAGCAGGAGCAAATCCCCTCCTTCCCAACCTGATGGCAGATGAGGAATTATCCAGTAAGGAAGAGCTACTGGAATTCAGAACCAACCCAGGGTTTACTCCACCAGCACACCCCCTCTCCCCTCTCCTCCAGCCTCACACATCTCACAGCCCTTCTGCACCCCAGTTTAACCCCACTGAGCCCAGATGTTTGAGCAGCTCCAGTAGGAACTGGGCTCCTGCAGCACTGGCAGGTCCAGCACGACCACCAGGCCCTGCCTGCTGTTGTAGAGAAGCCAGTGAAGCACAGAAAAGCTTTCCCTGTGTGATTCGGTTGGATGTTGAAAACAAGGAATTACAGGGTAGGTAAAAGACAATTTTTTTTAAAAAATAATTTGAATCTGAAGTTCAAGCCATACAAGAGAAAACATCTAACACTGCTGTTCTGAGATCAAGACCAAGCATTTAACCAAATTCTGAGCTCCTGGATTGCCAGCCCAGGCTATCTGCAGACAACATGGCTGGGGACTGATACCCTCAAAATCCAAAGATCCAGAGGGCATCCTGAGAAAGATTGTTCCTACCAGCTGAAATGACCATCAGACTGTGGCCTCAGGTGCACAGAACACTCCTGAGCGTGAGCTGCCAACTCCCATTCTCCCTGCCATGGAGATCCTGCAGGCTTTTCCATGAGGTGATCACTCATCAGCACTCATCTCCCAAACAGCAGAGTTCTCCTTCCTAGGAGCAGCTCCTGGACCAGGCATCCATCTGATGAGGCACCACTGCTCCTCAGCTCAGGGCTGCTAAACCCTGCCTCAGACACACCATGTGCTTCCTCTTGACAAAACATGGGACCAAACACCCAACACTGACTGGTCTGAGGCTGTGAGAGCCCCTTTGTAAGTGACAGAGCTTTACTCCAGGCACTGCTAAAGGTGCTTAAACCATAAGTTCCCTTGTACCAACTGCATCACTTTCAGAAATGTGCAGTGTTCTGATAACTGGTAGTTTAAACCACCACACCCCAAAGCAGGGTCAAGCAGAGTGGGTTGGAAGGCCCATGTCAAGGCAGGTTTTAAATACCTCTGAGGCTGGAGACACCATACACTCTCTGGGCAGCCTGATCCTATTAAACACCTCCAGAGACAGGAGCATTGAAAAGTCAGATTGGGCAGTGTGATCCTACATTTGACCATGCACACAGTAAAAAAAGCTTTTCTTATGTTCAAGTGGAATTTTCTGTGTATCAGTTTTATGTCACCATTCCCTGGGGGCCATGGAGAACAGCCTGGGCAACCACAACAGGAGCAAAGCAATTTAGCAATTTTTCCTGTAAAAAAGGGGGACAAGTTGGAGGGACTTGAGCCACACAAGCAAGTGAAACTGTGACCTGAGATTCTTCCTCCTGCCAGTGCAGGATAACTGCCATACAGTCCTACTTATACTGGCATGATACAACACAATACATTATTAAAATATTAAAAATATTGTACTGCTGCCCATAGGAAACTGTTCCCAGCAGTTATTTTAACAAATATGGCAAATGGAAGGGTAAAGATGGAAAAACTGCAGTGGGGAGAATGACAAAAGGCAGGTCTTGAGTGGCCAACAGCAATTCAAGTGGTAGTGTGATGGATCAGGGCTGGGGTTCCTGAACACACCTGCAATGAAGGAAGGAAGGAAGGAAGGAAGGAAGGAAGGAAGGAAGGAAGGAAGGAAGGAAGGAAGGAAGGAAGGAAGGAAGGAAGGAAGGAAGGAAGGAAGGAAGGAAGGAAGGAAGGAAGGAAGGAAGGAAGGAAGGAAGGAAGGAAGGAAGGAAGGAAGGAAGGAAGGAAGGAAGGAAGGAAGGAAGGAAGGAAGGAAGGAAGGAAGGAAATGGCAGTGTCCTGTGTGGGCAGGCCCAGCAGCAGCACTGCCCCTCAGGGCTGCACCCAGGGACACTCACAGTTTAGCAGAGCCAGACAATGCAAACCCACCTGGGACACCCAGGGAACAGCAGCACGTGGGCCCACCCAAAACCTCAGCACGACCCCAAACACTGCAGCGAGGCAAGAAGGAACAATCCTGCTCCCCCAGACAGACCCACAGGGGTTCCAAGGGAAGAACACACAGAACCTCTGGGCACTGAGGGACAGGCCCTGCCTTTGGCCAGGCTGCAGCACCCATGTGCTTACCTGGATCCCTCCAGCTCTCTGGGGAAGGCCATCCTCAATCCCACCCAGTCAGGCATCAGAGAGATTGCCCTGCCTCGATGTGATCAGCGATTCAAATAACCACAGCACCCCTCTAACTACACCCAATTCCAGTGCAGCCAACAGCTCCACAGCACTTCCCTGGGGCTCCTCCTCTGCGCTCAGAGGGATGAGTGTCAAAAGAAAATGACACACTGGAAGCAGCTGACCCAAATATCACTCTCACGGCCATTTCGGGAAAGGAGAGAGAAGCCAAAAGAGAGCAATTCTGTCGGCTCCTGTACATCAGAATCAAAGGCTCTCACTTGGCTGAGCGGGAGGCAGTCGGATGGGGAGGAACACCTAATGCTCCCACCACCATCTTATGACAGTCAAGAGAAACCACGACAGTGTTTGCTCCATAGATAAGCCTCAAAAGCTACCATGAACAGCTTGTAAATGAAACAGATACCACACACCCCGACACAGTCTGCCACAACGTTCCCAGTCACCCATCCTGCTACACAGCAGCTGCTTCTCTGTGACCCACATTCAAAAAACAGAGTTTTATTCCCCAGCTCTATCTGGTCTAGTGGGAGCCACCGCCTCAGCCTACAACTCCACCAAATCCACATCACGTTTTCTACAACAGCAGCTCTGCAGAGAGGGAGGATGTTCAGAGGCAGAGGAGGCCACTGCAAACCAAAACCTCACCACTACAGACCTTCCCTGCCATGCTGGTGCTTTCAGGCCACCCAGTACTTGGAACATCTCTACTAAACTGGGCCTGGATTGTTCCTGTGCTGGGACATGGAGAAGCAGAGAGCCCTGCAGCCCCCTGTGACTTCACCAACTCTGCATGTCCCCAGGTGGAGAGCACCAAGCTGAGCAGGACAGCAGCCAGCTGTGCCAAATGGCACAACAGTGCATTGGGATGGTGTTGGGATGGACAGGCAAGGACAGCACCTTGCCAGAGAACAGGTCCACAACAAGCCAGCATCTCATTCACTCTACTGCTGCTTCAACTTCTCCCAAGTGCTGCTAAACCACAGAAACAGCTGAAGAGTTTTGTTTCAATAAAGTTGTTTTTACACAGTTTATTCTGAGACAAGGAGCAGAGTAAGGCAGCAGATTGCCATACTGGCATTAAAATGTTACTCCAGCTTGAGTTCAACAGGAGTCTTAACAGTTTTATTTTGCCAAAGATAAAATTTAGAATATAAATATGCACATAGATTCACTGACTTATTTGTTGAAAAAAATTTCCTGTAATGAAGTAAGAAACATAAAACTGTCCTTTTCTGAAAGTCTTGAATACTTTGAGACTCCCTTGGGAAGAGACCTGAAGCACTGATGAACTCCCTATGCTCCATCACTCCAGCTGGGAAACACACACACCAACTGGGGCTCTTTCCCCTGAGAACAGCTGGAAATAACTCCTGTTTCATGAAAGGAGGCCAGAAGCTCTTTTCCCAGTGACAGGCACGCTGCACCAAGCACACAGTGGCAGACGGGTCAGTTTTTCCACCTGACTGCTTTCCACGGCCAAGGATTTTATCAGACTTATTATCGACACAGATTGGGACAATTAGCAGCAAATTGAAGGCAGATCAGCCACCCCAGTGCTTAAGTCAGGCATAGACTTGCCAGGGGAGCAGCAAGGGGACCAGGGGATGGTGTGTACTGGGCTGTGGGGCTGCTGGAGGTAGGAAAAACCGACTGAGACACTGCAGCCACAACTTCGGTCAGGGTGACAGTGCCAAGCTTCTCCCAGCTTCCTATTTCCAAGCTTCCAAGATTTTAGGAGGCTGGTGCCATCTTGTTAGTCACTGAGGGAACTTCATGCTTGCTCTGCAATGCTCTCCTCAAGCTCCACCCAGGAGCCAGCAGATCTATTTGCCATGACCCAAGAATGCACAGGGGCTGGGCCACTTCCTAACTGAGCCCAGCAGCTCTGCTGGCAAAAACATCCTTATACAAAGGGTAATTGAGCAGCTGCTGCATCACAGCTCGTTCACTCTCACAAAGGGCAATTAGCTGCAGATAAGATCACTCCTGATAAGGAACCACTGGCTGTTTGGAGAATGGTCTCATTAAGGCAATGGCACCCACAGTGCCAAGCACAGTCACAGACTGGTTTTTGCTGGGACTTCAAAGCCCATCTTGTTCCTCCTCCTGCCATGGGCAGGGACATCTTCCACTATCCCAGGCTGCTCCAACCTGGCCTTGGACACTTCCAGGGATCCAGGGCAGCCATAGGTTCTCTGGGCAAACTGTGCCAGGGCCTCACCCCTATCATGGTAGAATATTTCATTTTAATGTCCCATCTAACCCTGCCATCTCTCCGTTTAAAAGTGTTGTCCCTTGTCCTGTCACTACAGGCCCTGGTAAAAAATCCCCATTTTTCTTCTAAGCCCCTTTATAAGCTGAAAGGCTACAGTAAAGTCTCCTCAGAGCCTTCTGTTCTCCAGCTGAACACCCCCAGGTCTCCCAGCCCATCTCCAGAGCAGAGCTGTTCCAGCCCTCAGACCACTCCCACCTGCATCTTGACCCTGCAGAAAGCCACCATCAGGAACAGGCTCAGCTTTAATGTCACTAAAAGAGATGACAAAGTCATCCAGGGAAAATGATGTGACTCCTTTACACACAATTCACAGCACCAGGAACAGCTCCAGGCTCTTTGCCAGCCCTTTCCCCTGGGACTCACTGGGAAACTGGTTCCCACTGCCGGGACTGGGGGAAGGTTACAGAGCAAAGAGCCAAACTGAGGAGTCCCAGCAGGGAGGGCTGGATGGATTAAGGGAGCAGGGAGATGGACCCCAGCCTGTCTACAGCCATTCCTAAAACTCTCTTGGTACAGGGAAGGAACTGCCATGTCAGCTCTGCAAGAGAGGGGTTGTGAAGAAAATCCTGGAAAAGTGTAATTCTCCAAACCCAACATTCACACAGGACTAAGGACAAAGAGCCAAATTAGTGGGCACTGATTATCTGTACAAATACAATGAACCAGGGGAAAAGTCAGTGTGGCTTCTGGAAAGGCACTTCCAGCCCCACAGAGGGCTCCAGATCTTCTGGGTTTTAACCTCTGCAAGTCTCTCTTATCTGAGGCTTCCTGTAGGGACCCCAAAAGGGACTGGAAAAGGGACTGTCCCTGTATAGAGAGACAACTGGGTGGGAGACAAGGGAATAGGAGTAAACAGTCATTTCCTGCAACGAGGCAAGTCAGAGCAGGGGTCACAGGGAGAGGCTGGGACCTGTGCCAGACTGGGACACTGCCTGGATGTGACCCAGGATCCTGATGGAAAGATTCAAGGGGAGGTGGATAAGCAACCATGAAGAGCAGCACAGGGACCATATGAGCCTATGCAACCTGGAAATAAAATGGCAGATGGAATTCCACATGGATAAAGTGATGCATACATTGAATAAAACAAATAAATCTCAATTTCACCTAAAAATAGATATGCCCTAAGATGGCCTCAGCAAGCAGGAGATCTTGGGGCTGTCAGGCTGCTCTCTGAATGCTCTGGCACTGCTCAGCACAGCCCCAAAACAGCATTTCACCAGAGTCAGAGGACAAGCACACTCAGCACATGCTGCCCTGCCACCCTGAGTGCCCCTGGCTCACCCAGGACTGTGGCTCTGGTCACTCTGCCATGTCCCCTGAGTGCCCCTGGCTCACCCAGGACTGTGGCTCTGGTCACTCTGCCATGTCCCCTGAGTGCCCATGGCTCTGGCCAGCTCCTGTCATGGAAAGAGAGAACAGAAGGAGCTTGGAGAAGAGGTATGGAGTGGCTGGTGGGGGAAGGCAGTGAAAAAATGCAAGAAGGTTGAGGGGGAAAACAGGCAAGGAGCTGTGACACTCAGAGTAGCCTGGAGAAGGAAAACCCCTCAAAAACTGAAAGCCAGAGCAGTGCCTCAGGCAAGGGTAAGTCTAGGTACAAAGCAGTCACATGTTGAGAGTCCAGAGGTCCTCCCAGGCTCTGCTGCAGCCCCCACATGGGACAGGTCAGAAACCTCTGGAGCAAGCAATATCCCATCTGATCCACGTGGCTGTTCAAAGGAGCCAGCAGCGAGTGGCTCCAGGGGTTGGGGAAAAAGCCCCTCCATGAAGCAGCCGAAAGAGAGGCACCAGCAGATGGCAAAGGGAACAGAATTGATACATGGGGCTGTTAATCACTGCTCAGTTCCAGCCCCCTGGAATTCTGCATGTGCCAGACGACCCCAGGCAATCAGAACACCTGAAGGGCAGAGATGATTTATTTCTGTCCACGGCTCTCCAGCACAACCCTGCAGGGAATCGGATTGTGCAGACACCCGATCAATACAGCTTGGTCACAGATTGCAAAGAGAGCAAGAGCAGGCAAGGAATACAAACCAAGCTGGGGATGGCACTGAGGACAAGGCTCCAAGGCAGCTCCAGAAGGAGCAAAGACTTCACACGAACCAAGGAATAAAGATAATTTCCATATGGCTCCGTGGAAGATCGCAGTGTGCTTCCTCCCAAACACTTCAATTTTATTTTGCTTTATAATATCTCAGGAATCACAGTTTCCACCATGAAAATTCTTCTCATTTCAAAATAGTTTAACTCCATATCTGAGCAGCAGCTAAGGAACTCCTGCGAATAAATCTGCTACAAGTAAAATTTAGTAATTTCTCAACTACTTCAATGTTTACCATGAGAATCAGGAGATTTTTAGGAGGACATGCTGCATGCAGGGCAGCACACCTGCGAGACACATTAGGAACTTTAACTATTTTAATTTTATGCCATTAAAAAAGGTACTGATACCTAGGCCAGCCCCATGAGCACAACCCACACCCACACCCTTGCCTGCCCACAGACACAGCTCTGACCTCAGCACTCTGCAGCACGGCTGTCATCGCTGTCCCTGAACCCACAGCAGAGCCAGGCTTGCAGGAGTTAACAAGGAGTCAAAACTCCCCCTCAGGGGAACATGGGCACACACAAGACATACAATCACCCTTCCAGGCTCTTGACTATTTTAAGCAAGAGAGATACAGAACTTCACAGGCGATGGCTCGTTCTGAGTCTGGCAGGGCTGCACCACTCGAGCTGGGATGTCACCGCGGGCAGGAGCTCCATCCCCTGCTGCCACCAGCATCATTCCTCATCCTGCAGGAGCTGCATTCCCGAGGCACACCACAGCCAGACCCATGTTTAGACCCAGAAGTCATTTTTCTACATTCCTTCATCAGAAAAGCAGAGTGGACAGAAGCATCCCCAAGACGTGGCACTTTTCGGGAAGGCTTTGGGGATGTTCAGAGGAGAGGGAATGCTGAGCACAGCCACCTACAAGCACACACTGCACCCCAGGACAGCAGATTAACGGGACACCAGAGCAGGGGCTCGATGGAAAACCATCAAATGCAGCTGTCAGCCTCCTCCAGCGCCACCGACCGCGACATTCGGACTGGAAAGGATGCGAGGCACAATCTGCTGGTCATCCATATGGATGCCTCCCTCCCTCCCTCCTTCCCTCCCTCCTTCAATCCTCCTCAGTATCTCAATCGAGGTCAGGCATGCACACTCAGACTCGTTTTCTGACAAATTTGTAACTAAAAAACTGGAACTAATAACTGTGAGAGCCCAAAGCTGGTTTTTCATGGACTTGTTTAGGCAAAAGAGCTGGCTGACTCCACCGATTTCCATCTAGGCAAGGTAATAGAGAGAAATCCTTCACTCCCATGTAAAAATGTAAATCCCAGCTCAGTGAGTCATTTAAGCACATGCCTAATGCAAAGCTTGAAACAAATCCCGCTAATAATCCGGGCTGCTTGCTTATTTACAGCTAGGCATGGCTTAAGTACCTGGATGATCTGGAAATACCCCCGAGCCCCCGGAAAAGAGCCTAAACTAGGCTGGTCTGTGAATTAATCACAGTGGTATGAGCAGAACTGCTAATATGAACCAGGGGAGGACTCTGTGTGTGTGTGCTGAAGCATCTGTTCAAGTTTAGGCATATAAAACATTTTTCAGCCCAATGACTCCAGAGGGAAATGCCTCATACATCAGCTCATCTGACTCAATTTTTCCATCACACTTCCTTTAATACAGTTTTGTCCATAAATACACTATTTGTTTTTTCCAAATATAGATTTTTATTTATAGTCAGAAAACCTTGTAACTTGTGTTATTGCTTAAAGCCCTGGGTTCTGCTTCGAAACAGAATCATGTTCTTCCTTGAACCAGAATCACTGAAGAATTACTGGCCAGTACTGAGGTATGAAACCAAGTTCTCTGTGTTTGCAGAAGTAAAAGCAATTTCTTTTTGCTCCAGTATTTGGCTCTCAGTATTTCCTTCACCAGAAATCACCAGTAAGATCACAACTGCCCAGCCACACATCGTGTATGTCAATTATCCCACACCACATCCAGGAACTTGCACCTTAAATCTTCATTTTACACCAAAACAAAGTCAAGTTTTTAAAAACCCCAACCAGATCTTCCAGACAGTCCTGAATATGGGGAGAACCATGCGTCACTACCCGAGCAGCAATAACAATTCATATTTATGGTATGAGGAGGTCAGAAAAGGAAATGCTAACATTGCCCTTTTCCCTCCAAGAAGCATTTTGAAGATAAATTCCTTTTTGTAGCTTTTAATGGAAAGCAACGAGCCTTCCAAAACCAGGGCAAAGAATGGGCAGTGAATGGGAAATTTGGTGATTTTGACATTTTAAAAACACAGGTTTTTTCAACAGCAGGATTTAGGTATGGAGCAACACTGAACTCAGCAAATGAAATGTGATTTAATACAATTTGACCATTATTAACCCTAACTTGAGTCAATAAAAAGCACAACCTGTTATTCCATGGCACAAGCACAGGACAGTGGAATTGCACTCCTGCTGCTAGCGGGAAGTGTGGAGAGCAGCTGGAAACACTGATAAATGCCAGGGGCTCCTGCAATAAAACCTTCACTCTGTTCCAAAGCAGGGCACACAGAGGTGAGGGGCTGGCAGCAGGGTCCAGGGACCATCTGTAACTCAGGCAATCTCCCACCCTGCTGGGCAGGAATGTGCTTCCCTGCACAGGTCAGTAGGGACAAAGCAGAGCCACCATAAAAATCAGGGAATGGGAATTGAACTTTTTTCACGGCAATAATTTGCTTCCTATTAAGCAGATTAAAAATACATAAATCTGGAGCACAAGTCAACCCTGTGGAGTGGCAGCACAGAACACAAAGGCTGGAAGCAGGGTGGGAGCAAAGGATCACCTTCCCCCTAATGAGGCAGCAGCGCCCATCCCCCGGGAGAGACAACAAAGGGGACCATTATCCACAGGGTTTAACTCCAAGGGTTTAATGATCGCTACCCTCGTCCGAGTTCCACTGGGGTTCAGAGAATCCTGAACATCCCAGCAGGAAGGGTGAGGCACGAAAGAGGTACCTTGTACAACAACACTCCTTGTGATTTCCATGTTTTAAAAAAGTGCTGAAACTCTGAAGTGGTGTAAGGAAAGAGCCACAGGATCAGCCCCCTCTCCCCAGCTCCAGGCTGGTGGTGAGGCTGCAGCCTGATTTCTGAGAATCACAGAATATCCTGAGCTGGAAAAGACCCACAAGGATCACCGAGGTCCAGCTCCTGACTCCATCACTTCTTTCCTCAGCTAGCAGCCCCTTGCAGGTGTCAGTGACCACAAATGACCAAAATCCTCCCCAGCAAGCAGGGTGTGGGCTCACACTCCGTGGTGTTGCAGCAGCTCTCCATGGAAAGCTCACCAGCCCACAAGGATGGTCAGGAACACGGCGGCAGCGGCACCGCCGAGCCCTTGGGCTCTGCATTCCCCTGCTCCAGGTCCCCAGAGAAACACCAAGGCACTGGATTTTCACTGACCCAGTCAATAACACACACAAGGAAGGCACTTTCTGGTTTATCCAACTCCTAACTAGGCTGCTCTCTTGGTCCTAAGTGACTGGATCACACCTAGGTACACCTCAGGCACTGGATCTCATCCTTTCCTTGGTGAAAGTGGTGGATGAGCAAAGTCTGGGGATTTTTTTGACTCAGAGAAGTTGCTGGCAGTCAGCAAATTACTAAGAAGGAATTTAAGTATTAAAATTCATCACAAACTCTCCATCAGTGATTAGATTTCACAGCTTATAAAAAATTTTTTTCTTGTAAACTCTAGAACCATCCAAACCCAGAAAAGACTTTTAAAGATGAAGTTTCACCTAAGCAATGTAATTTCCACACCAATTACCTTTAGAACCACAGAATTCTTTAGAAAAACTATAATTAAAACTTGCCAGGGTGTATCAAAATCTTTGCTAAATTCTTTAAATTGGTTTCAATTTGCCCAACATCTGAGTTTTAACTTTCCTCCTACTGAGGGGCTGGGACCCCTGAAATTCCTCATCTCCTGCACATTCCCGACTGTCTTGGGGCTCCTCTCTGCCTTCTTCAAAGCAAACACTGTGCTCTCAGTCCTTGACCCAAATTTTCCAGTTATTTACCAGTATTTGCATCACTTGCATGTTATCTGTGATGAGTTAGGTGTTTGCTTTGAAGTGAGGGGCAAAAATGGTCTTTAATGAAGGGCTAAGGATGGAACACATCCAGAAAAGAGATATTTCATGACAATTCCTTGTCTAGAATCCTGCATTCAGACCTGTGAGTTGCTTTTAAAAAAACCCAAAATTGTAATATTTTTGTATAAATTAAGAAAACACTTAGATTTGTAAAAGGGAATATTTTATTAGCAATAACTCAATAGTTCCCTCCATCAATGGTAGGACAAACAAAACCTAGTCTAAAAGCACTAAAGGCAGTCAGACCCTTTGGCAAGGACAGTCTGTCAGCAAAATATTTATAATAACTTTTCATCAAACTAAACTAAACTAAACTATTTCAAAAGGACAAGAGGTGCTGGGTGACAAACCCAAAGAGCAGCTGGTCGTGTTTTCAACACAGCTCAAAAACCAGAGATGCTCTTGTAAAACAAGTTTCATGTGATGTGAAACCTCCAAAGGGATGTGTCACCGTGCTCCTGCACTGTCCCATGTGCTGGCATTTCAATTTGGAAATATTAGATAAGCTCCTGATTCTGGAGAAATACCCTGCAAAGGGCTCCTCTCTTGGAAGAAGGCAGAGAAGGAGTCAGAGGAGGCTCACAGGGCAGACCCCACGCCCAGCCCAGCCCCAGCCCCAGCTCTTACCTGGCCGCCTCCACGCCCGCAGCCATGGTCAGAGCCCCGGGCAGCCCCGGGACAGCCAGCGCTGCCACTGCTGCACCTCGGTGGCACTGAGGAGCAGCCCCTCGCTGCAGCTCTCGGTGCATTCGCCAGCCACCAGAACGTGTGACAGCTCAGCCCACCCCCCCGAGGCACAGTGACCACAGAGCTCCCGGAGCTGCGGAAGTGCCCGGGTTAACGCAAGCGCTGCTGTTAACCCAGGACCTGCCCTCGGAGTCAAACAGCACAGCAAGGCTCAATTCCCTTTTAAACTCCCTACCTTATCCCGCTTCCCAGCGCCCAGCTGACCTGTCCCCTCATTAAAGCACAAGCACGACTTCGGAACAGACTTGGAAAGCACCAAAAATACAGAGAAGGGCACCTTGCATCTTCCTAAGCACGAGTCTTGACAGAAAACAACTTTTTCCCTTAAATGACCCGGAGAAGGGAGGGTTTGGTAACTGCACTGACAGCTGGTTCATTGAACATCCCCGGGACATAGATTTCTAACAGGAAGGGACAGTTTGGGGTTTTTCTTAACCAATTATCCTTGACTTAGAGCAGGCAGGAGACATGGAAATAATAACAAAAATCAACGGTCTGTCAGATAGAAGGGTTTTGTTCTCTCTCTCATTTCCAAATACCAACCAAACACCCAATGAAAAATCAGAACCCGGTGGTACCAACTGTTGCTCCAGAATCCATACAGCACATCCATGCCCTAATTAATCCCTATCAACTATCTCCTATTTGCAATTAATTTGACGGTGGAAGAAAATCAGCACTTCACTGGGAAGGAAGGTCACACTGACCAGAAAGTGTCAGGACTAATTCCTACTAACAGAAATGAGAATTGGCTTTAAAAGGCCAGTAAAAATAGCTGCACAAATGTCATTCTTGGGAAATTTGATGACGCTGGGTGAAAGGCCCAACGGAGGCCAAAACTCTCATCTGATAAAAGAGCAGGATTCTTCTCATCGTGCTCCACATCTGAGTCAAGCTCAGAGAATCACGGAATGTCCTCAGTGAGAAGGGACACACAAGGTCATCAAGCCCAAGCGACGGCTCTACACAGGACACCCCCAACAACCCCACCACGAACGTGCCTGAGAGCTTTGTGCAAACACTCCTGGAGCTGGAGAAGTGCTTCCTCGAGCAATGCCAAAGCACACGGCTGCGGCCCCTCAGCTCGAGGCAGGGCTGGCTCGGCTGCCAGCAGCGTTATGAACCTTCGGGTTTATCCGGGCAAGGATTCTGAGCAGGAGCTGCTGCTTCCAGGGACTGTGCTGGAGCTGCAGCAGCCAACACTGGGGATCCGTGAGCTCCGTCCTGCCCGGAGCCGGGAGGGGCACGGGGGTGACACGGGAGGTGACACAGGAGGGGAGGTGAGCGCGGGGGTGACACGGAAGGACAGCTGGTCACGGGAGTGACACGGGGGTGACACAGGAGGGGAGGTGGGCACAGGGGTGACACTGAAGGGGAGGTGGGCACGGGGGTGACACGGAAGGGACAGCTGGGCACAGGGGTGACACAGGTGGCGTCTCCCGGTGCGATCGCTCCGTTCCCGCGCTCGGCAGCGCGGGGAGCGCTCCGCTCATCACCGAGGTGCAGCCGCGGGCCGGCACCCGGCGCCCGCCCGGGAAAGCCCTGCAGACAGCACTTCCCTCGGGACAAACAGCCCGGAGAGGCCCGTCCCGGAGAGCGGGAGGCAGTGGCGAACGGGGAGGACGCGGGGACCCGGGGGGGGACACCGGCCCCTCCCGTCGGCACCGGCGGCGGAGCGCGCCCGGCTCATCCCGACGCCTCCGGCTCCCCCCGGAGCGCCCGGCTCGGTCCCTCCGGGCTCCCGCCTCCCTCAGCCCGCGGCGGCTCCGTCCCCTCGGGGCCCGCGGCTGCGCCCGGGCTCCCGCCTCCCGGTGCCCCCGGAGCGGCCGCTCGGTCCCCTCAGCCTCCCGCCGTCCCCAGTGGCTCCGGCCCCTCGGGGGCGCCGCTCGGTGCCCTCAGGCCCCCGCCCGGCCCGGCCCGGTCCCGCCGCGCCCTCAGCCCCCACTCACCGGGTCCGGCCCGTGGCGGCGCCGGGGCCCCTCGGCCGCCGAGCCCGGGCGGGGGCGCGGGGCGCATGCGCGGAGCCCCCTCAGCGCGCGCGGGCCGGGGCGGGCGGGGACGGAGGGACCGGGCGGGCGGGAGCGGCCGGAGCGGGACCGGGAGCGGGACACCGGGACTGGGACACGGGAACAGGGACCCGGGACACGGGACCGGGACACCGGGACACGGGACACGGGACCGGGACAGGGACAAGGAACAGGGTCCCGGGACTGGGACAGAGAACTGGGGTCAGGGCGGGGACACAGGGACACGGGACCGGGACACGGGACTGGGACAGGGACGCGGGAACAGGGACACGGGACCGCGTCAGGGCGGGGACACGGGGACAGGGACACGGGACCGGGACAGGGACACGGGACCGGGACAGTGACCCGGGACTAGGACGCTGGAACAGGGACACGGGACCAGGTCAGGGCGGGGACACAGGGACTGGGACACGGGACTGAGGTCAGGGACACAGCAGGGGATGGGGACAAGGACACTGGACTGGGGTCAGGGTGGGGACAAGGACATGGGAATGGGATCAGGGTAGGGACAGAGGGACAAGGACACGGACTGGGGTCAGGGTGGGGA
Organism: Muscicapa striata striata; assembly: GCA_030060385.1. NCBI lineage: Eukaryota > Metazoa > Chordata > Aves > Passeriformes > Muscicapidae > Muscicapa > Muscicapa striata. The sequence goes on from JAREIS010000402.1 coordinate 257,950, forward strand.
CACAGGGACAAGGACACAGACCAGGGTCAGGACGGGGACAGCAGGGGGTGGGGACAGGGACACTGGACTGGGGTCAGGACAGGGACTCTTAGCAGGACAGAATATGGGGAGCAGGACAAGAATAGGGAGGCACGCTGGAGCAGGGCTGTGGACAAGGACACCACAAACAGGGTGGGACAGGGACACTGGGAGCAGAATAGGGGCAGGAACAGAGTAGAAAGGGGACACAGAGCAAGATGGGGATGGGGATAGCAAGAGTAGGATGAGAAGAGAGATACAGGGAGCTGGACAGGGCCTGGGGCAGGGCAGGGATGTGGAAACCAAAACAGGGTGGAATGGGGACACTGAGAGCAGGACAGGGACGAGGACACAGGGAGTAGGACAGTGATGGGGACAGTGGGAACAGGGCTGTGGATGGAGACCAGGAGCAGGATGGAGGCAGTGGAAGCAAGAAGGGGACAAAGATGCTGGGAGGGAGATGGGGACATAGCAGGATAAATATGGAGGCACTGGGAGTAAAATGGGTGATGGAGACACTGAGAGCAAGATGGGGATGGGGAGAGCAGGATGAGGACAGGGACTGGGGCAGGGTGGGATGGGGACATCAGGAGCAGAAAGGGCATGAGGAGGACACAGGAAGCAGGATAGGGACAGACATGTGGAGAGCAGGACAAGAATGGGGACAGGGACACCAGGAGCAGGATGAAGATGAGGGCATCCGGGGCAGGGTGGGGACCAGAGACATTGGGAGCAGGCTGAGATGGGGAATCAGAAGCCAGTCAGGGACAAGGAACGGGGAGCAGGATGGGTACAGGCACATGGGGGGCAGGACAGGAATGGGAACAGGAGCAGGATGGGGACACTGGGACAGGTGTGGTGATGGGGACATCTGGAACAGAATGGGAATGAGGGCATCAGGAACAAGGTAGGGACAGGGACATGGAGCACAGGACAGGGACAGGGTGGGGACAAGGGACACCAAGAGCACGGTGGAGGTGTGGGACAGGGACAAGGCCACTGTCAGGGAGGAACAGGATGAGCAGGATGGGAACAGGGACATGGGCAGCAGGACAGGTACACCAGGAGCAGGATGGGAATGGGGACATCAGGAGCAGGGTGGAAAGCAGGGATGCTGGGAGCAGTGTAGGGACAGGGGAAGGGTGGGATGGGGAAATCAGAAGCAGGACAGGGACACGGGCACTGCAAGCAGGATGAGGTCAGGGGCACAGGCAGCAGCACTATGATGGGGACAGTGGAAACAGGATGAACAACAGGGACAGGATGGGGGCAATGGGACCAAGAAGGGGACAAGGACACTGGGACCGGGGAATGGGACATGGGGAGTAAGAAAATTATGGAGGCACTGGGAGCAGCATGGGTGATGGGGACAATAGGAGTAAGAAGGAAATGGAGAGAGCAGAAACAAGGTGGGGATAGGGACACTGAGAAACAAAACAGGAACTGGGGTAGGATGGAGACAGGGAGAGCAAAGCAGAGTAGGATAAGCAGTCAGGAGCAGGACAGGCACAGGGACACAGGGAGCAGGTGGGGACAGTGGAATGGGACTGGACAGCAGGACCAGGGGGGAGAAATGGAGCAACACAGGCATGAGGGCAGGACAAGCAGGACTCCAGTCAGGGTCCCTGGGAGCAGGATGGAGACAGGGACACAGCACAGCACAGAGTGGAGGCTCATCCCACGAGGAGATGGCTGCTCAGGGTTCCATGTCCTGTGGAGATCTCCCAAATCCCTGGGGATGGGGACAGCTCGGGGGTGGGGGTCAACACAGGGTCACTAATTGCTGATGGCCCTGCTGAAGGTGGGGGCACACCCTCGGGGTATGTCCCAGAGCTGAGCCCTGACCAACCCATGTCACAGATGATAAAACTTGGTGCTCCACGTGCCTCAGTTTACCTGTGCCACGGCCGGGCAGGCACATCCCTCGGGGCATCCTGCACCCGCACAGACCCTTTGTGTGGGGAAATTCCAGCCCAGGCTGGGGTCAGGGGCTGGCCGCAGAGCCCCCACTCCCGGGGCAGAGCAGTTTCCTGGAAAATCCCAGCTCACGTGCGCAGGGCCAGGTTAGCGGCTCTCGGCCCCGCTGCGGGTCAGCGTTTTCCAGCTGCTGGGAAGAGCCGGCGTGAGAACCAGCTCCTTCCCACGCCCTCTCCGGGGTGCCGGCCGGGGCGATGCCCGCAGCGATCCTCTGGGCACTGCAGGGATCTCGGGCTCTGCTCTCTGAAGGCAGGGACGACTGGCAGCAATGCCCACCCGCGGGTGTGCCCGGGGCCCCTCCGGCCCCGGTATCCAGCCCCGGAGAGCACGAGGCTGGGATGATGGATGGCTTCTTCCTACCACGAACCCCCAGGGCAGCCGAGCACTCGGCTCCGGAGCCAGGGGCCATCCCCGAGCCCTGGGACGTGCCCCACCAGGCTCCGGACACTGATCCCTGGGAGCGTCCCGGGGTTTGCTCCAGGAGACGCCTGGTCTGGTCCCTGGGGGCCCAGTTTGGCGCTGGGCTGTACTGGGAGGTGACAAGCACCCCCAGCCTGGCCATGTGGGTGCCAGGGTTGTATTCTGCCTGCATCAAGCCTCGATTGAGCCCCACTTCCCCCAGGACACGGGGAACATGCCATCGGTGAGACTGCAGTGCCAGGGCAGATGCAGGAGGTGAGGGAGACCCTCCTGGCACTGCCCAGCAGGAAAGGCTGAGCCTGGTGACAGACTGGAGCCCCAGGACAGCATCCCTGGAAAAGCAGAGCCTGCTGATAGGGCTGGAGCCCCAGGACAGCATCCCTGGAAAAGCAGAGCCTGCTGATAGGGCTGGAGCCCCAGGACAGCATCCCTGGAAAAGCTGAGCCTGCTGATAGGGCTGGAGCCCCAGGACAGCATCCCTGGAAAAGCAGAGCCTGCTGATAGGGCTGGAGCCCCAGGACAACATCCCTGGAAAAGCTGAGCCTGCTGATAGGGCTGGAGCCCCAGGACAGCATCCCTGGAAAAGCTGAGCCTGCTGATAGGGCTGGAGCCCCAGGACAGCATCCCTGGAAAAGCTGAGCCTGCTGATAGGGCTGGAGCCCAGCATGATGCACTTCCCTTCCTGCCGGGTGATGGGTGGGGCACACCTGGGACATGATGCCGATGTGGCTGCCAGGAAATCCTTCCCCTCCCTGGCTTTGATGCTCCACTGCCCTGAATTATCCCCCACAACATCCAGTTTCCACAGAGAGCCAGCACCTGATGGGCTGGCTGGATGTGTTTTCCCATGGATGCTTCCTATCCCCTGCTTATGTCAGCCCAGTGCCTCCCAGTTTCCACCAGCAGCTGGCAGGTTTTAGGAGCAGGGGAGGAGGCTACGCTCTGCTTCACCCTCTGCTCCCCCTGTGCTGGAGCCCCAGGGCCATCCAAGCCCTTCCAAGCACAAGGATGCTCTGGGACAGGTTCCCAGGGGTGCCACTGGGATGAACAAGGCTGCCAGGGCCAAACTTGGCACAGCAGCATCAGGGCAAGGCCAGGCCAGCTCAGGCTGGGGGCAGCCAGGGGACAGGGAGGGCAGGAATGTCCCCAGGAGATGTAAATCAGCCCTGGTTCCACAGCACAGACTTGGGACAGAACTGGGCCAGAGTTCAGAGAGACAGAGCAGGGGAGTGGAGAGGGAACACCAAAAACCTCTCAGAGGATGAGCAGCTGACAAAATCCCTGAAAACTCAGAAAGCCAGAGCGAGAAAGGAAAAAAAAATAGGCCTGGGCTGGCTGGGCCATTCACTACCCCAGGCAGGAGTGGGATATCTGGGAGACAGGGAGTCCTTGGGAGTGGTACAGTGCTGAGGCAAGAGGGAACTGGGTCTGAGGATGGGAGAAATCCTGTCAGTGTGTAGTGGAAGCACTGGGAAAGCAGAGCCTCCCCCAGCACCGCCATGTCTGGACACAATCAGACTAAGCCCAGCCTGGAAGTTTGTACTAAACATTTACAAGGGTTCAATTTCAAAAAAGGGGTACAAAAAGGTCAAAGCCACACTCATCTCTCCACCTGAGAAGGCTGGTAAAGCACTGCCCCCCCAGCACCCCCCCTTTCTCAGCTGCCTGAAATGCTTGACACAGTTGAGGCCCAGTCCTTAGGAATCCATATTGACACTGCTCAGCTCTGTGTGCTGGAGGAGCCCATCCAGAGGGAAAACCTTGCTGGAGGCAACAGCAGCTGAAGACTAACAATTCAAAATGGATCAGGGTTCTGGGTCTGGGCTGCTCCCCATATAGAGAATGCCCACACTTGGTCCATAGAGACTTCTACAGCCATGGAAGTGACTGAGGAACAGCTCCCTGTCTGCCCTGAGCCTCCAGGAGCCAGGGTTGGGCAAGCAGGGATGGGGAAGGACCAGCAGGTGCTGGCCGGGGCTTGGGTCAGCCCCCATGCCAGGGCAGCAGGTTCACATGGGGTAGTTGAGAACGACATCTTGCTTGGCCAGTTCCAGCAACATGGGGTCGTCGAAGAACTTGCTGATGCTCACATCCTCACTCAGGCCCTGCAGGGTAACACAAAGCCAGGGTTACTCCCCATACAGCCACTGCCCAGAGAGCCCACTGAAGAGACCCTGTGTCCCACAGTAAGATAAATTTCAGATGCATGAAGGCATCTAACACCCCACAGGAACCTGCACACAAGTGGCTCCTGCTGCTGAGCACATCTACCAGCTCACTGCCCCCCACAGGGGAGCTTGATTCTCTCTGCTCCCTCTGCAACCCCTCAGCTCAGCTCAGCTCAGCTCAGCTCACTAGATCAGCACAGAAACCAGTTCTTGGTGTTTCTGCTGGACAAGGGGGCTACACCAGGCCACTGAGAGGTCAGAGGGGCAGGGGACGGAGTGGGGCTCAGCAGAGGCCACAGGATCCTGTTTTGGGCTGGAGTCACTGATGGGACTGACAGGCAGCACATGGGAAGTCCTGGGGCACAAAGGACATCAGATCACTCTGGGAACACAGAGGGGTTGTGGCACACCCAAGGCACAACACTGCAATAGCTCAGCTGCTGGGACAGGGGGACACTACAGGGATTTGTCCCAGATGTACCTTCCTACGCCTGGTCTTGATCATGAACTCCCTGGCCAGGTGCGGGGCTGGCTGCGGCTCCAGCGGCCGGATGACGATGCTCTTGTCCAAGGGGTCACCAGGCACAATCTGAAACACAGGACCAGGATGTGAGCGTGATGTTGGGGCTGGTGCAACCTCCTGGAGACCCCAGCTGCAACAGGAAACATCCCTGGGTCCCACAGACCCCCAGCATCCCTTCTGCTCTCCTGGCACACAGACTCATGTCACTGCTGGTGATCATGCCTGTGAGAAGCCAGTAACACAGTGCTGGAAGCTCAAGCCAAGAACATGTCCCTTCTCCAGGGAGTACTGCAAGATCCCTGAACACCTCCTAACAGAACAACCCATGCAAGCCCTGGTCAGCACAACTCCCTCCACAAACCAGGCACGCTTACTGTTTCAGAGCTGAGCCTTGGGCTTTGATGCATTCTTTAGAGGCCAGGGCTCAGACTGCAGGTCCTGCTCTCATGGAGCTGAACCCCAAACCACTGTGCACCTCACAGCTGTGGCTCCCACAGGACCTGATCTGCCCCAGACACAGAAGTGGCCAGAGAACAGTATTTTGTCCCAAACTTTGTTTCCTACAGGTTTAAAACACCACTTCTGAGAGGCAAAGCTGAAGTGTGCCACAGATCAAACTTCCTATGGCAGATCAGAGAGGCCAAGCCACACTCCAAGACTTCTGCTGCCCAGGCTGCAGAGCATGAAGTGGACCCAGTTTCCCTCCTCCCAAGGGGAATGTCCTCTCCCCAGGCACTCCCCAGGACCCTGACACTCAGCCAGCAGCAGCTTCCAGGACTCCAGGACTTCACTAGGACTGGGAGTGATGGGACTTGGAAGGAAGCCCTGGCAGACATGGAATAGCTGGTGCACAAAGCCTTCCCAAGATCATCTGAGGATGTTCTCCAGAGCTTTCCTGCTCTGTTGGAGCTGTGGCACTGAGAGCACCTACCTGGTGCCTGATCCTACCTGCCCATGTCTCCAAGGCATGGACTCACCTGCCAGTGGTGGAAGACAGAGAGAGAGAAGGCTTGTCCCTGCGTGTGGGTCCTCAAGTCTGTCTCAAACCCAAAGGAATCAATGGCTGGGATGAAGGCTTTGATGGTGTAGAGGGGAGAGCCTGGGATCGGAGCATCCTGTGTCACGTGGCCTCTGCAAATGTGTCAAAGGATCAGCCTTCCTAAGAGTCCCAGAATCATGGACTGCTCTGGGTGGGAAGGGACCTCGAACTCCACACAGTTCCACCTCCTCTACCATGGGCAGGGACACCTTCCACTATCCCAGGTTGTTCCTGTCCAGCCTGCCCTTGGGCACTTTCAGGGATCCAGGGGCAGCCACAGCTGCTCTGGGCACCCTGTGCCAGGGCCTGCCCACCCTCACAGCCCCATCTAACCCTGTTCTTGGCAGTGGGCAGCCATTCCCCCTTGTCCTGGCACTTCAGGCCCTTGTCCAGCTCTCTTGGAGCCCCTTTAGGTGTTAGAAGGGCTCTAAGGTTTCCCTGGAGCCTGTTCTTCTCCAGGTTGAACCATCCCAGATCTCCCAACCCGTTTTAACTGGGAAGTGGCTCCAGCCCCCTGAGCATCTTCCTGGCCTTGTCTGGAGCCACTGAAGGAGGTCCAAGTCCTTCCTGTCCCCAGGGCTGAGCACAGTGCTTTGTACATTCTCCTCTCTGACACTCAGGAAGAACCAGGCACAACCCAAAGGCTGTGTGTGACCCTGAACATCCCTCCCCACACTGCTGAGGGCCAGGATCAGTCAGGAAGCTTTCAACCGTCACCTCAGGCAGACTTTACCCTCTGCACCAGTGCCAGGACTGTGGAATTCTCCAACAGCCCAGATGCCAGCACTGCTGCTTTGCAAACCCCAGTGCTGGCAGCGGGAGCCGCTCACCTGCGCCGGGCCAGCACCGTGTACACGGCAGACACGCAGTCAGCAGGAGCCTGCACCTCCACAAAGTAGTAGGGCTCCATCAGGCGAGGGGTGGCCTGTGAGGGGACAGGGACACGAGCCACTGAGCCTCCTGCAGCACCAGCACAGCTCAAGTTCTCTGGTCAAACCCAGCACTTGACAAGATGACAGGGTTCCTGCTGCCCCATGGCTGCCCCATGCCCAAACCAACACCACAAACACTGAAAGGACCTTTTATCTGTGTGGGCATGAGTCACACACCTCCCCCTCCCCTATACCCACCCTTCCCAGCAAGCCCAGCAGGAGCAAGAATGGGAGAACAAGCAGATGCACGCCGGTTTCCATCCAGGCTGGAACACAGGCCTGCAGGACTCGTGTGCCAGCCCACAGGGGCCTGCAGACATTGCTGGGTGAATGAGCCCGTGCCCCCACCCCCAGGGCAGCCCCTCACCATGAGGAAGGCGGAGTAGACGACCCTGCGGGCCGTGGGGATGATCTGCCCCCCGCCCCGGTGCAGGGGCTCCTGAGCAATCACCGCGTCCAGGATCTTGAACTTCACATTGCGGATCACTGCCAAGGGAGAAACGACAGCCAGTGACCCCGGGGGATGTTCTCTGCCACTACCAACCATGTCCCCAGATGCCCAAATGCCCAGAGCCACCAGCAGTGCTCCTAAATTTAATTCCAGCAGGGAACGCATGACCACGTCAGAACCCTGCAGATCACAGAATCATGGAGTGATTCGGGCTGGAAGGAGCCTCAAAGCTGATCTAGTCCAACTCCTTGCCATGGGCAGGGACACCTTCCACTAGACCAGGCTGCTCCAAGCCCAGCCTAGCCTGGAACACCTAAATGCTGAGAGATGGAAGAATTTAACCAATCTTATCATCTCAGTTTCCCCACAGGTCCCACTTACATTCATCACAGAGGGGCCCTTCCCTGGTCCCCCACTGGAAGCCCTGCACGATGCTGTCCTTCACTGAGCCCAGCAGAGACTTGTCCACCTAGAGACAGACAGACAGACAGACAGACAGCTTCAGAGACCACACCCCATCACAGCCAGTAACACCCAGTGTTTAAAAGCCAGTTTCCAAAAGAGTAGTAGTGTCCCCCTGTGCCCCCAATGTCCACCCCTCCCTCTCACAGCTCAAAAGCATCAGCACTATATAATTTCCAAAGCACTATGAATTAAGAGTCCACATTTTGGTGATCCTGAAAGGCAAGGCCATTAGTTGCAAATTTTGGCAAGCTGAGGACATTGGCCCAAACAGCAACACCTGCAAAATAACAGGTGACCTGGTAACCAGTGTGGGATCATAGTGGGGAAAGTGCAGCAGGTCTGAGCTGAGGCAAACATTGAACACCCCAAAGGCACCAGGGCCTTGCTGAAAATTCTGGGAGGAGTGGGCACCTCCTGGCACCACAGGACAGATTTCACTGAAGAGTGGCCTCCACTCCTCACCTCTGAGGGCAGTGTGTCATCTACCAGGATGTTTGGGCCAGTGGCATCTGGCCCAAAGGCCCAGATGGAACGAGCAGCCAGCAAGTCCCAGTCATATTTGGTCTGGAAGAATTCACCCAGCTTCTTTCTGATAGAGAGAAAGGGAAGAAGCTTCAGGAAACAAGAATCTGACCTGCACTCACGACGTATTTACAACCCTGTTCCCTTCAGGCACAAAAGTCTCAGCCAGAGATGCTCACAGATTGGCTGGCAGGAAAACCAAACCAGGATGCTGATACTGTGCACCCTGCAGATCCCAGCATTCCCTTTCTCCCCATTTGTTTACTTCCAGCTGGATTCCTGCACTCCCAGATCACTCATACCTGTTCCATGTTATCTGCACCACTTCGTTCTCAATGTCCTCTGCCAGTCCCTTCTCCAGGGGCTCAGCAATCATTGTGATCTTGTTCCTGAGGAGAGACAGGCACCATCAGCCATAGTGATGGAAATGGGAATAAAGACCACAGGGACTGGCAGCCCTGCACTGCAAGAAAGACATGGAGGGGCTGGGATGTGTCCAGGGAAGGGAGAAGAGCTGGGGAAGGGTCTGGAGCACCAGGAGCAGCTGGGGGAATCAGCCTGGAGAAAAGGAGGCTCAAGGTGAAACTTCTGTCTCCCCACAACTCCCTCACAGAAGGGTCAGCCAGGGTGGTGGTCAGACTCTGCTTCCAAGGAATAGGGACAGGATGAGAGCAAGTGGCCTCAAATTGAGCCAGAGGAGGTTTAGGTGAGATATTAGGGAAAATTTATACACAGAAAAGGTTGTAAAGGCCTGGCACAGATGCCCAGGGCAGTGTGAAGTCATCACCCCTGGAATTGTTCAAAAAACAGGTGGATGTGGCACCTGTAGACATGGTTTCGTGGTGAACATGAGGGTGGTGTTGGGTTGACAGTTGGATTTCATTAAGGGTCTTTTCCAACCTTAATAAATCCACGATTCTGTGATTCTCTGAAGCAGATAGCTAGAATGCAGTTGGGTTGATGAAGCCACCTGCACCCACTGCTGCTCCTGTGTCCTTGTGAACACAGCCCAAGTGCTCAGCTACTGCTCCTCAAAGCCTGTTCAGCCTCAGAAGGAAACAGCTGAGGGACAGAGTGGCTCCAGCCCTCCTGTCCCATGTCCAGGCCCTGTCCAAGGCTGCAGGAGGGAGCCCAAAGTGCCTCTGGGAGCTGTGTCTGACACACCAGATGCTGCCTCAGAGAATGCCCCAATGCCTGAAACCCACCCCCAGCACAGGTCATTCCACGTGCCCAGAAGGTCAAAGCCTGACCTAAGACTGGGAACAACCTGGTCTGGTGAAGGCTGCCCCTGACCACAGGAGGGCTTTGAATTGGATGGTCTTCAAGGTTGCTTCCAACCCAAACCATCCTGTGATTCTGTGAAGACTGGAACCTCTCTGTTCCCAGAAATAAGACTGCCAAACATGGTGAGACTGTCTCAGAATAAAGAAAGCCAAGAAGAACCAAAAACCACAGGGGGACACAGGGGAGCCAACTTCAGCAGATCATGGTTTCTCTGAAAATTCAGGTATGAGAACATCCTGCACACAAAGATCTCCCCATGTTCCCTCCCAGGCCTCCCTCCTCCAATCACATGCACTGTGAGGTGCTGGAGGAGGAAGATGAGAGCAGATGCAAGGCTCCAGGGCATCACCAGGAAGAATTCAAGATTACATATGGATAAGAGAAAACCTAACTTTTGCTCATGAAATTATTGAGGGAGTTACTGAAGGCAGCACTGGGCTCTTTGGCACCTGCTCCAGGATCCTAGAACACCTCTCAGAGCTGCTGAGAAGGTGTGACACTCAGGGAAAAAGGAGGATGTGGATCTGCTTTTATTTCCTCCATTGTCAGAGCTCCTATACAGCACAGGAACATCCCTGGGATTCTGGTGTGTTCCTGAGGAGCTCAGGGCAATGGGACATTGCTCACTCAGGCATGTGCCACTTGTGCTCCCACAGCCAGTGGGAACAGCCCCCTAGGATGGGATGGACCCTCCCTGTGCCCCCTCCCATGCCCAGCTTGCTCAGAGCCCTTACTTCTTGTTGGGTGTCTCAGCAAAACACTTCAGGGAAGATGTTTCCACCACTGTCTCACAGAATGTCACCACTGGATCAGCCACCTAAAAGAACAAAAGGTTTGTAAGATTTCCAGTACTCTTCTGTTTGTAAAGATTCTTTGAAACCTCTGAACACCTACAAGGAAAAACTGGTTCAACTGGTAGTGTTTTAATCAGAGCTGTGTATGAAGTACTGAGGTGTTCAAATGAGACAGGAAAGTTTAAATCCAATCCCAGGTATGAAAAATTCTGCTCAATTTACTTATTTGATGCTAGCCAGGCAATGGCTGAAGCACAGGGGAAGGCTGGAATATGGAAAGCTCCTCTCCAGTCCATGTGCAGTCTCTCAGTCCCACCAGTGTGACAGTCAGGCTGTAAGAGGCCCTTTACACCCTAACAGCCTTTTTCATCTTTACAGGAACGTGACAAAATCCATGCTGTATGTTCAGGTAGGTTCTTTTTCTCATCCCTCTGAGAGAGGGGACCAAAACCCTGTGCAGGGTTTCCAGCAGGAAAATGCCTCCCTCATTCCCTCACCTTGATGTCGATCTCGGAATACATCTTGCGCAGGTCGTGCATCACACAGTCCAGGTACAGCTCTCCTGTCCCCAGGATCACGTGCTCCCCAGACTCCTCCACCTGGAACAGAACAGAGGCCTTCAGCTGGCAGCCCCCTGCTCACAGCTCCTGCCTTCCAGGCTCCTACTCAAGCCTGAGGAAGGATCAGCATTAAATACACTTGTTAGAGTCAGAATACCCCAAGGAATGCTCCCACAGCTCCCACAGCCTTTCCCAGGAGGAACTGCTGCTGGGCTCTGCAGAAAGCTGCTTCCCTGGCACAGCAGGGTGTGTGTTTTTCTGCTGGATTTACACTTTTCTGCTATATCTACATAATTTATGAGATCAACTGAAATAGCATGGAAAGAACCACAACAAACATAACAACCTACAGTAACAAACCTGATTATTTTGAAGATCAGCCCAGAGGCTGCCCCCAGCACTGGCTGGAAACAGCCACACACAGAATCACAGAACAGTTAAGCCTGGAAGGGACCTCTGGAAATCATCTAATCCAACTGCCCCCAGCAGTACCTTAGTTGTAAGTGAGGGGTAGCTCTTGTTGACTTTACGGAGACCATCCAACATTTTGGGGAGCTCTGAGGGGTTCACTGGCTCCACAGCTATTTTGATAACAGACGTGGTGTTGAACTTCAAGGGACGGAAGATCTGAGCCTGGAAGCAGAGAGGACAAAGAGCTGAAACTGCATCCCTGCCTGACACAGCATGGAAACCTCTGCTCTTTCCCTCAGTGGCAGTTGTGTCCTGGCACCATGTCAGATTTTTTAGCCTCATCTAAAGAGGGTAAAGAATCCCTAAAGAGGGAATCTTTAACCCCACCAGGGGAGCTTTTGGGCTGTACCCCACCCCCTTTCCTCCCTGGCAGGCTGAGCAATGCCAGCCAGGCTTGGTACCTCCTCATTGCCCCGAGGCTCTGTCACAGTTGCTGTCTTCACTATGGGCTGGTCCACGCCCTCAATCAGCACCCAGTTGCCAGCAGGAACTCTGTTCACCTCAATGTGATACCTGAAAGGCAGGAGAGCACCACTGCAGCCCCAGACCTTCCAGCACTCTCCTCCTCCCTCTCTCTGGCAGCTCTCCCTCCCTCCCAGTCCCTCCAGGTGACTCCTCTCCCAATGAACACACTGCCAGAGCTTTCCATACCTCGCAACTGAGATCCAGAGGCGTCCCACGGTGCAGATCTGGGAATCCTCCTCATCTTCCAGGGTGTAGTTCTCCCCAAGGACCTTCACAGGCTGCCCAGCATGGATGGTGCCACTGAGCACCCTGCCAAAGGCATGGAACTGGACACCATCATCAGTGCTGTACATCTTGGTTGTGTGACACATCAAGGGACCCTTCCCGTGACAGAGAGAGACAGAAATGAGCTTCTTTAAAACACAGTCAAGAAATAGATATAGACTTGGCAGGACTGGACTTTGATGATCCTTGTGGATCTCTTCCAACTCAGAATATTCCATGATTTGTGGATAAAAGGGATTAATGGGCTGGAACTTAGAAATAATTGTTTTGATTTGCCAAGTCATTCAGTTCCTGCCACTGTAAGCCCTACATCTCCTTGCCCTGTATGGAAAGCCCTGGAATTACTGTTGGTGGACTGTTCTGCAGCTCCTGTCCTTACTCCTGTAGAGCAGCAAATGGTGGTTGGGACAAAGCCATGAGGAAAATGTCACCTGCTGGCCTGCAAACCTGCTCAGGGCAGAGCACCTCAGCCCCCCAAGATCACAGGTTCCAGTGATCACTGGACCTTCCACAAGGTCACTCCACACTGGTGATTGTGGTAACAGTCACCACTGTGGAGTTTTATATGGATAATCACAACTCATTAAAAAAAGAGATTAATTTTCTCTGCAGACATCAGAGCAAAAGTCACAGGCAAATTTCTCACTCAGCTGCTGGCGTTGGTGGCTCCAGACAACTCCAAGTGACAGCTCAGTGCAAGCTGTTGGAGGAGGAAGGGTTTGCAGGGCTGGGAGAGGAAAGGTGCTGACTAACTAACACAGGGTTATTTTTATCAGCACCATGCAGTGTTTTAGAGTTTGGAGACAGAAACAAACTTCAAGGAAAAGAAACAAAAAGACTGCAAAAGGACATAAAACCACCCTGCAGCTCCCACATGCTCTGGAGTCCTGACCTAGTCCTGTTCTTCTCTGAACACTGTGAAACAATTCCCTCTCTCCAGGGCTGCCCTGGCAGGCAGCTGAAGCTCCTTGGAGTGAAGAGAATTGTTCCAGCATTGGATGAGAGGTTTCAGAGTGCTGCAAGTCAAATCTGTGCAGATAGCTGGCTGGGAGGCAGCTGCCCTGGCAGGGCAGGGGCAGCAGAGCCTGCTGGCCCTGGTTTTGCACACTCAGAGCAGACACAGGAGTTTCCTTACGTCAGGGTCACACTCGCTCATGGCCTCCCCCAGGTCGGAGTCGACGCCGCCGGTGTAGGTGTGCTCAATTTTTGTCTTGGCCCCCACTTTTGGGGAGGGAATGTGCTGCACACACATGTCCACAAAGCCTGGAATGGGAACACTTGGTGAGGAGAGGGTGAACCAGAAATGGACTCCATAAACACAAAGCAAAGCCACAGTGACTGCAACACCCACAGCAGCAGGGGAGAGGTGAGCAGTGTCTCAGGCTGTCCTGTGGGCAAGTTTAGATTTGGGAAATTGAGCAGGATCTGTGCAAGCCAGCATTTCTTGGCCAAAATATAGCCCTCAGCTCTTGGTGTGAGGTATTGGGGATAGAGGAGGGTAGTGGAGGGGAAGACAAACAGCCTGTACCTGTGAACTCCCCAAAGAACTTCTTGCAGACGAGCCGCAGGAGGGGCCGGATGTTCAGTTTCAATTCCTCTTTAGTCAGGTGGATGCCAAGTTCATCCAGAGTCCTGGGCAGGGTCGTGTCCACATCCCCCACCACCTGCAAGACAAGTCCCACTCTCAGGTTTACTGTGGGGGTCCCAGTCAGTAACTCTCCAGTGCAGTATCACACACCAGCCACCACCTACAGGGCTCTGGACCTGCACTGGTTTAGAGCTCACATGAGATGGGACAAATCACAGAATTGTGGAATCACTAAGGCTGGAAAAGCTCTCTAAGATCATTGAATCCAAGCATTGCCCAACCACTGCCAAGACCACCAGTAAATCATGTCCCCACATGCCACATTTACATGGCTTTTAAGTCCATCCAGGCATGGTAACTCCACCACTGCCCTGGGCAGCTGTGCCAGGACTGGACAATCCCTTTGGGGGAAGAAATTTTCCCTAATGTCCAATCTAAACCTCCCCCTGCACAACCTGATGCCACTTCCTCTTGTCCTCTGTCACTGCTCCCTGGGAGCAGATGGCCCTTCAGATGGCCCCTCCTGTTAGGGAGTTGTAGAAAGCAAGCCCCCCCGAGCTCCTTTTCTCCAGGCTGAGCCCTCTCAACTTGTCCTCATCCAACTTGTGCTCCAAGTCTTTGTTCCAAGTCCCAGCGAGCACACAAGGAAGAGTAAGGAATGTTCTACTCGCTGTATTCACAAGAAATAACGACTGCTCTGCACCCCCAAGCCCACCCTGTGCAGATCCCGCTGCAGAACAGGACCAGAACACCCACCAGCCACCACCCAGTGCCCAGCCCCAGCTGCTCCTGCCTGGAGCTGTGGGAGGGAGAATGACCCCTGACAGACCTGAGCCAAGATCTTGTACAGGGGTTCCAGAATGAACTCCACGAAGCTGCGCTGGGAGCTGCTCGTCGGGGCCTTTTTGGTGAACTTGCGGCTGTTGGAGAGCAGAGGGGTGAGGAGCAGGAACTGCAGGCTGCCAGCAGCCCTACACAGCCTCTGCTCTTCCCAGCTTCTCCCCTTCTCCCTCCCAATCCCCTGGGAAGCCAGCAGAAACACTTGGGTGAGGCTTATTCCAAATGAAGGCCAGAGGAGCCTCTCTGCTCCTGCTTATGTGATTCAGGAGGACCATGTGGATTCACATTAGGCAGGAGGCCTGACTCAACCCTTCCCAGATACTACTCCAACACAGGATCACAGGATCAGGAGTGACCTTGGGTGGTCATCCAGTCCACATTTTATAGGGAAAGGAGGGGAAAACCCAGGAAAAAAGCAACATGAGAACATTTAAACAGGGATCTTACGTCTTTGGATTGAAGTAGATGTCGCCCCAAAGCCGCTTCGCAAACTCCTGGTAATTGATGTCTCCTAAAGGAAAAAGCAAATTAAAAAGTCCCTCAGATATCACTGCTTTTCTCTTAGCTTATAAATCTTTATTTTTCAGCTTTTAAAACAAGCCTGAGGATTCAATTTAATGAACTGATGCTGATGAGTGAATGCCTCGTCCCAATTCTGAGTGAAAGATTAAGTGCTGTCCTGGGGAGACCAGAGATGAGCAGGAAGAGTCCACTGGGGATGTCCCCAGCAGCCCAGGGACACTGCAGTTCACAGCCTGGCTTCCCAGGAACACTCAGCTCTCTGCCACCCACAAGGTCAGGGCTGAGGAGTGCTGCAGGAGCCCAGCCACATCTGCTGCACTTCCAAACAAGAATGCTGTGACTGCTGCAGTGCCAAGGTGCTGGAATGGGGCCTCCACCCCTCGGCCCTGCAGTGTTTTCTGCCCTGCTGAACATCTCCAGGTTCCTTTCTCAGGGAGCACACAGCCAAACACCCAGTGCTGAAGGTCCAGTAGCTGTGACAGTGAATTTACAAAAAACAGAACAGGGTGAGAACCTGCAGCAGGTTCCAAACCAGCATCTGCTGTGGGCAGATGTGTGAACACAAGGAATTTCTTGGTGGCTGCAGTCTGGACACTGGTGCTGCTCTAACTCATCTTAGCAGACATGTGGTGACTGCACATACAATTCTGGTGATTCTGATCTATTCCCAACTCCAAGCACCTATTCAGCTCCTGCCTTCCCCACCTGGCTGGCATCCCCTGCATCCCCTGTACTGTCCTCAACCCCCAAGGAGGGGTCTCACCCCAGCAGGCTCTGAGTTAATGCTGTGACACTCAGGGAGCTCATTTATGGCTCCAAACTCTCAGGACACGTGACAGTCCTGGCACCATCAGTCCCTGACCTCTAAAACTTCATCCTCCCTCAGGCCAAGTTCTCTGCAAGAGCTGGCCCAGCTGCTTTACAACCTCTCCTTCCCCTGCTCTCAGCTCCTACAGATCCCCAAATTCCCCAGTGGGGGACTTCAAAAACCTGGGCTTTGCAGCTGCTAATGCCAGCAGAGAGCCCACTGCTACACACGGCAGATTGCCTTGAGTGGGCACCTGGGGAGCAGAAAATTAAATCCAAGCCAGAAAAAGACAGTTTCTTAAAAAGGAAAGAGGGCAAGAGTGCAAAACCTTGTGGGCGAAGCTTGTGCCCAGCTGCAGCTGAGTCTTGGACTTTTGGGAAAAGCAGGAAGAGCTTAACTGCTTCACTCCTGAGCTGCTGACAAGGAGGCAAAGCACAACACACATATACCTGCCTTCAACTGCTTCTTATTTCTGCTTAGGGTACGAAAAAAATCTTGGCTTCTGACTCAAGAAACATTTATCAGGAGAAAATATCTTGCTAAAACTGTGTTTCTGCTTTTTAACCCCCGAGGCTCAACTCTGCAGCACGACTCAGCTCTCAGCAATTCCAGAACACAAACACTGGCCATGTGCAGGGGAAGCTGAACGGCTTAGTAAACCTCCACAAGAAAGGTTGGGAAATGAGATGTTGAAGTGCACCAGGTTTCTGGCTAATCCTCACCATATGTGTCTGCATAAATCTTTGCAAAAGACCCCAGTGTGAAGCAGATGCTGTACTGAGAGCTGGAGAAGCACACGTTCCCCAGAAGGGGAGACAGCACGAGGTTCTCATCGGTGGAATACATGCTGAGAGGAGAAAAATAAAACCAAATCAATGTTATGAACCAAAGAAGACACTTCAACCCACTTCCCACACCCTACAGTAATGACAGGCAAGGAGCCTGCATTGCCAAAAAGCATCTTTAAACAGTCTCCAGCTTGCTTGCCATCAGAATCTCAAGGTCAGGAACATTTTCTGCCTATAAACTTCAAAGCATTAATGCAAAGATTTAAAGATCCTAGAACTGAAAAGTTACCAGCACAAACGCTTCAGATTTCTTATCTGGGATAATTTTTCTTCCCCTAAATAAGCAGCCAAGTTGGTCAACCAAGTAAGGGAAAAGATAACATAGGGATATAATTTAATCCAAACAGGTTTTATGAGCTCACAGCCATGCTAGGCAGGGTGAATTACCCTGCTCCCAGCTGCCTGATGCCAGCACACACTGAACAGAGCTTGTGCAAATCCACACACACTTGAAGGACTGAATGCTGTTTAAAAATCCCTGGATGCAGAAGAACCCACAGAAATGATGCATGGCTACTGATGTCCCTCCCTTCCTGAGCAGGCTGGCAAGGAGATTGGACTGTCAGTATCATAACCCTTGTTTAGGAGTTGGGACAGTAAATCCTCTTTCAGTTTTGTAGCAAGTATTTAGAAGCTTTAAGACATGTCAACCTCCAATCTGAGATACAACCTAGATCATTTCAGTGTATTTGAGACATATGGGAGCACAAATTCCCTGCTCTGGTCATATGTCCACTTTCTTTACTTTTTAATGGAGGAAAAATGAAATGGGGCAGGGAAAATGAAATCCCCTGAAGTTTGCCAGGAAGAGCCAATGCTGCTTAACTCAATGTATGAGCTGAGATGATCTTCCAGTGGTTCTTCCTGGCCCATTTTCTATGACCCAACACATCAAGAGACAAACTGATGAGTTTTCAGGCACACGCAGGGCTCACAGAGAGCCATGGGACAGGGACAGCAAGCTCTAGCAATGCATCACCACAAGCACCCTCACCTGATCAGACCATTAACTTCATCTACAATGTGTCTGAGTTTGTAATAAGCGTCTGTGGGGGGCAGTTTCAGCTCCAGGATGAGTCTGTCGATCTTGTTGATGCACACAGTCACTGCCAGCCTCTCCTGCACCGCGTGCTTGATCAGCCTCTCCGTGTTCAGCATCACCTGCAGGGAACAGCGAGCTCAGAGCCCCAGGAAAGCCTCCACAAAATGCTATCTGAGGCATGAGAGACAGCCAGTGACCCTCACTCTGCTGCCAGGCTGGAGAAAAGCCCAAGTTCAGCAATCAGCTAATCCTCTTGAAATTCAGAAATAGGTGGTAACCCAACAAATTCCTTGAATCCAACCCTGTGGACATCTCTGACATAAATAACCTGCTCAGTTTTAGGTATCATGAGGATGGAGATGCACACAAGTCAGACAATCAGCCTACAGGCCACAGCATCACAGCAGCCTGGGCACAGCAGCCAGAGGCTTGGCTGCCTGTTCAGATGGAAAACGCCCTCACTTCCCAAACTGTCCTCCAAAAACCCTTCACCCCAGAAAGCTGAAGCCATGCAGGCCTTCATGCTAAGGCAGGAGCAGACTCCAGAGGGAGGGATGTAAGCCCCAGGGGAACGTGGCACTCACCCCCTCGGCCGCGTCGATGAAGAGCACGACGCCATCCGAGATGCGAAGGCCGGCTGTCACCTCGTCAGAAAAATTCACGTGGCCTTCAAAAACCACACAAAGGGGGACAGTGAGAAGCACAGTGAGCCCTGGTGCAGCAGCAGCAGCACACAGGCTGGGAAGCTGAGGGGCTCTGCAGATTGCTCTGTTGCTGGTAACCGGAGAGGCAGAACGGAGATGGTTCCTCCTCAGACGGGGACCTGGGAGTGGCTGCCAGAGCTCCCCATGGGGATTTAGCCTCAGCTCTAAGGCTGCTTTTTGAGAATGCACACAATTTGTTTAACAGGCACTCTTCCTCACACTTGTGACTGTTTTTCTCACAGCCCTCTGCAAGTACTTGGGGAAAAGGAGGAAGATTTCTTCTCAAAGACAACAGATGCCTCTCCCCCCAGCCTCCTCCCTCATCCTGAGCTGTAGCTCAGCAGATGTGTCCCAAGACCTTCTTCCCTGAAGTTTCTTCCAAGTTGATCTGTGATCCACAACAGCCTGTCAGAGGCCTGAGGAATTTGCTGAGTCTCACTGTGGGGCAACAGCATTTGAGCAAAGCAGGGTCGCCCTGCACACAGCAATACCTGGGAAAGGAAATTCTACCTGTGCTACTTGAGTGAAACACCTCTTCAGCCTCACCAGCCCCCAATCAGGCCAGCTAATCACAAACATGAGCCTGACTTGTCCCTGCCCATGGCAGGGGATTGGAACTAGGTGGACTTCAAGGTCCCTTCACCCCAAACCATGCTGGGTGATTATGGGTCAGTACTGCTGGACTGACTTCACAGGAATGAATTCAGCTGAAGGCTCAGCACTAGGCTGGAATCAGCTAAAAAAAGTTCAAAACAAACGTAAGTGCTTCCCACAGCAGGATTTTCAGGACTCACCTGGAGTGTCAATGATGTTGAAGAGGAAAGATTTCCCTTTGGTGTCTGGCAGAACAATCGTCACTGGGGTGCTCTTGATCCCCACCCCCCTCTGAAACACAGGAAACCAGGATTACAGGTAAAGAAAAATAAACAAAAGAATCACCATGTACAGATGTAGAAAATCAAGGAAAAATCAGAAAGATGAAAAGAAGTAAACATTCATCCTGGAAGAGAGTAATAACCTCAAATCACCAAAGTACCCAGCCCAGCTCTCCCATTTGTCCTGGTCAGACCAGTGAGCCACCACTGTACCCTCCACACCCGATTTCAGCTGAGGAGGTACTACAGGCAATACCTGAGATAGAGTATGGGTGTTTGTTTGTGCTTTCACCCTCTGCTGCCACCAAGTTACACCTCAAAGCACAAAATTTGATCACACAGAGTATAAAGTAGAACATTGAGAGGAGAAAACAAAAATGCTTCAGAGGATTGTTCTGGTCATGAAACAAATTAACATTCCAACTCATCCCCAACCACATGGAGTCAGAGCTAAGGAAAACAAGAAAAAATGTATTTATTTTGAAGTAAGTTTTTACCACTGCTGCAAACCCCTCCCTCTTTTTTCTCTCAAAGAAAGTGAGAATTACCCCCAGACAGGGATGACTCTGCTGTAGATTTAGTATTACACAGCTCATACATGGAGATGAGGGAAGGAAGTTAGATCAGGGATCTTCCTGAGGCAAACAAGAGGAGCAGATTGTTTCATTGATAAAGAAAATAACCAAAATGTGGAAGGCATAGAAAGGCACTAAAATGGACAAGGAAACTGCCTACAACCACTGTGAGTAAAGCATGAGACAACTGGATAAAATCACTACAAGACCACTCACCTCCTGCTCTGTGAACAATATATCTGTGTAGCAGAGCTGCAAAGGCAAAACAAAAATCAGTCTTACATTTTGGTATCAGATATTCAGTTTGAAGCAGGACACAGTAACTCTGACACATCACTAACATGACAAGTAATGGACAGGAGGAGAATTAGGACTGAGCTTTGACATCCCAATCCTACATTCCAGTCACGGAACCACCTTGTCCCCATGCACTGTCACCCTCCTGGAGGGTGTAAAAGCCACCCCCTGCTCTCCAGAGCAGGAACTCCCCAGCAGCTCACTCACATCCTGATCGTAGCGCTTCCGGATTTCCGGGTGCGTCTGCTCTATCAGGCAGTCAACAAAACACGTCTGGAAAAGAGCAGAGATAGGAGGTGCCTCCCTTCAGACAGACACAACACAACCCCATCCCTTCAACAGCAGCACAGAGCACACTGAGCAGGTTATTGTAAAACCTACAAATTTCACCTACACAAAAATCTACAAACTTCACAGGGAAACGTAGTGCAAGGACAAGGGGGAATGGCCTTAAGCTGGAGGAGGGCAGGGTTAGATGGGATATTGGGAAGAAATTCCTCCCTGTGAGGGTGGCGAGGCCCTCACAGGTTGGTCAGAGAAGCTGTGGCTGCCTCTGGAGCCCTGGGAGTGTCCAAGGCCAGCCTGGACTTGGAAGCATCCTGGGACAGTGGAAGGTGTCTCTGCCTGAGACAGGTGTGGGACTGGATGGGCTTTAAGGTCCCTTCCAACCCAACCCATCCTTGAATTCTATAAATAAGTGCATGAGCAGGAGGAGCAGAAGGTGCTGCTGCAGAGAAGCAGGGGCCAGGAGGGCTGGCAAAGCAACCAGACAGGTCACCACCACTCCCCCTGGATATTCACAGTACCTTGCCGTGGTGCAGGTGCCCACACAGAGTCACATTCCGGATCAGCTCCGAGTTGTCCATCAGATCTGCCAGGAAACTGCAGGAACGAAACACAAAAGGCTGCTGGAGGCTTCTGCTGTGTCTAAGAAAAGCAGGTGCTGCTTTTTAGCTACATTTTCTATCCAAGGTGCCCCCTGAATCCTCGCCAAACTTTTATTCTGCCAATGCCCTGCGGAGGAAGAATCCCACTTTCCAGATGGGGAGGACAAGAGAGTTGGAGTCCCAGACAGATGGCAGTGGGTGGGAGGATACGGAGCTGGTAAAGCTGCCAGCAATGGAATATTATTGAATATTTTTCTTCTCTTCTAGTCAGTGCTGGAGCAAAAATCACATCCATGTACTCAGATGATGAAGCACTTGCACTCAAACCATGGCAGGCAGGCAGGTAAATCGTGGTGCTGGATAACAAGCACCCCATGGAGCTCTGAAAGCAGCCAGGGACTCCACAGATAATTAATTCTGATTTTCAAGTCTTAAAACAGTGACATTCCAGGGACTCAAGGAATTAAGTCTATTTCAAATCAGCAGCTGAGCTGGGTAATGATGAGCTGGTCACTTCTGGATGGATGCTGGCCAAAAGATAATTGAGATCCTAAATTACCACCCCTAAAAAATAATGGGAGGCTATAAAACATGGAGCCACTGCCAGAGGCCTGCAGAGAATAAGTGCTGTCAAATAATTTCCTTTTTAAACAGATTAAATTTTCACTGATGCAACAGTGAAAATGTAAAACGTTTTGATTAAGAGCTAAAAAATACAGCAATCAATACTAACCCCGATTAAAACCTTCCTAATTGGTCTGAAAATAAGGCTAAATGGGAAATCAATAGCATGCTTGCAGGTTTCTGGCTACATCCCACAAGGAATTGGCCCATCCTAACCATTTATATCAACAAACAGGAGTAAAATGAATTAATTACAAATGGAATGAGCAGAGCACACAGGGATCAAGGAAGTGGTGGATAACACAGAGGCAGAACAGGGGCTGAGAAAAACCAGCCCCAGCAGCTCCTGGGCTCTGCTCCAGCTCTGCTGAACCCCCCAGGCACCGAGCACAGCCCTGGGCAGCTGAGGGAGCCCTGAGTGAACAGCAGCTCCAGGAACATGCTGTCCCCTCTGGAAAACACAAGGTGCTGGTGCCAGGCAGAGGCACTGCCCAGCACCAGGGAACTGCTGCTCAGCCACAGCAGTTCTGGCACCTACACCTGGAGATGAACATTTAAAACTGGGAAAAGCCTTGACAGGCTACAAAGTGGTGAGTGGAGAGATGAGCCCCAGGAGACTCCCACAGCTCCATCTGCTCACCCAAAGAGAGACAACACACACACTGCACATACAGGGACACAGACCCTCTGCCCACCGCAATGCAGATACTGCTCCAACATCAGACTTTTACCAGAAAAAGCAAAGGATGGTTCTTATTCCACAGAAAACTCATTTGAGATATTACATCTCCAATTTGAAATGCATTTGGAATTTTTCCCAGGAGGTTTTCTCTCAGCTCTGGTGTCCAAGAAGCTGCTTTGGGACACAACCAATAGACCCACCCAGCAGAGCTGCAGTGTCCTGCTGACTGCACAGCACTCAGCACTTACCCAGCAGCACAAAAATTCCCAATGGAAACTGCAATAGATGGAACCTAATCTAAGACTGGGATCAACCCAAAATGTCCCAATATTATGTGTGCTACACACTGACCATGTGGATACTTATCAAGTTGGCCACAGAAGCTGTGGCTGCTCCATCCCTGGCAGTGTCCAAGGCCTTGGAGCACCCTGGGATAGTGGAAGGTGTCCCTGCTCATAGCAGGGATGGGACAGGGCAGGTTTTAAGGTCTCTTGCAACCCAAACCATTCCAAGAACATTTCCTGAGCCACAAGCTGTTACTATGGAGTTTGATCTCAGCCCCTGAGGTGAGATTTCCCTTCTGTGTTCAACCCTATCCTGTGCTGCTGGTGGGGAGGGACAATGTCTGTGAAATGGTCCTGCACTTCCTCTTGTTTTGGGCTCAGAATCTGGGAATGGGCTGCTCTAAGGTCTGTGCTGGGATCAGTAAGACACCAAGCCAGAGCCCCAAATCTGCCTCCCCCAGCCCCACACTCACTCCATCTCGTAGACAGTGACTGGCAGCGTCTGCTCCATCAGGGAGAACTTCTTGGTTTTCACAGGTTTAATAATGGGCTCTGAAACAAGAGAAAGAACAACAAACTGTTCCCAGAGCCCCTGAACCAGCAGGGCCAGGAATGGCCCTCAGGAATGGGGAGTTTTGCCAACAAGCCCTCACTTTTCAGGCTGACAGATTCTCTCAGCTGTTTGTCAAAGCTGCAGGAGATGGTCACTGCAGGGCCCTTCCAGCCAAACCATTCCAGTATATAGGGATCAAAGGAGATCACTTAAATGCATTTACTTTTCCCTTAAATAGCCTTCCTGGCTCTACTGATTCCTGTTCTTCCAAAGATATGTTTGTTTGGATTTGCAAAAATCACAAGTACTCAAATCTGCACACACCAGGCAGAGTTCCTGAGGCTATGAGGGGATTCCAAAGGGGCAGGACAGAAGGGAATATTATTTTCCTTTTCCAAAGATCCATTCAGATCCTTCTCCTCCCTCCATCCCCCCTCCACAGCTCCCTCCCCACTCACCAGTGAGTGGCTGTGTGTCCTCCTCCTGCACGATGGTCTCCACCTCAGGCCCATAGACCTCCTCTGCTGTGGGGTAGTACTTCTTGTCCTCGTGCAGCACCACCTCCATCCCGGGGTGCTCTTCATCGTGCTCCCCCATGTCATCATCATCGTCATCATCCTCCAGCTGCAACCAAAGTTCACCCTCAGCTGCTGTGGAGCCCCCCAAGGGGGCAGGCCTGGGGTCACCCCCGAGCAAGGGACCCCCAATGCAGCCCCAGCACCCAGAGAGGTGCCCTGGGAGCAGCTGCTGGAGGAGCAGTGTGGCTCTTCCCACAGCTCCTGGACCAGGAACAGCCCCTGGACTTGCAGGACCATCAGCACAGACAGAGACCTACACACAGCAACCCCGCACAGCACAATGCAAGAACCACACCGGGGTAACACAACACAACCCCCACCCCACACAGACCGGCAGGATTCCCCTGTGGGGCAGCCCCTCTGCTCCCCCCGTGTCCGTGGGGTCTTGCTCTGCCTCCCCCCGCGAGGATCCGGCTCCTGCGTCAGCCTCGGCTCCCTCCTGAGGGGCTCCCGAAGGGACACGGACTCTCCACGGGACTGACACCAAAACCAGCCAAACACAGCCCGAGCCGCGGGAGCTCCCAGCTTCTACCGCGATTCCAGCAAGAACTCCTCTTTACCCCAGGAACAGATTTTGTAAATTGTTTAAACACTAGGCCCACTCCGACCCTCGGCATTCAGACCCCGGCACGGCTCAGTGTTCCCCAGGCCCCGCACGGGGCAGCAGCAGCCGCGGGCCCGTCCCCGCTCAGGGCCGGGGCAGGACGAGCCCCGCCGGCCGCGGGGGTCGCTGCCCCTCCTCCGCACTCACCTCGTCCAGGTCTTTGGACTCTCGGCCCAGCTCGTCATCGTCATCATCCGAGTCCAACTCGGGCCCGATGTAATTCCCAAACTCGTCGTACAGGTCGGTGTCCATGCTGGGGAGCAGGAAGAGGGTCGGTGGGGGCACAGAGGCTGGGGGCCGCTGACCGAGCCCGCTCAGGGCCCGTGGCACCGGGGGCACCGGGGGCCCCGGCCCTGCCCAAGCACAACCGTGCTGAAGGCCCAGGCCCAGGCCCAGGCCCAGGCCCAGGCCCAGACCCAGACCCAGACCCAGACCCAGACCCAGACCCAGACCCAGACCCAGACCCGGCCCCGGCCCCGCTCTCCCTCACCTGCCCCGGCCCCGCTCCCGCCGCTGCTCTCGCCGGCGCCGGCGCCGCCGCTGCCGAAGGCCCCGGGCTGCCCTCGCCGCCTGTCGCGACAGAGCGTCCCGCGCCCGCCGCCAGCGCCGCGCCCACTAGAGAAGCGCCGGGTGGGTGCGGGACCGGCTCGGGGCCGGCTCCAGAGCGTCCCGGGGCCGCGGGCCGAGCGGGGCAGCGCCGGGCGGCGGGGCCGGTTCTGTCAGGCGCGGGCGGGGCAGCCCCGGGACCTTTCGTGGTGTCGGCGCTCCAGCGGCGGGAGCGGGACTGTCGCGATAGAGAGAGCGGCCGTGAGGCCGAAGTGTTCGTCACCCCGGGGCTGTCGCGACAGGGCAAGGGGCCTGGGGCCAGCCGTGTGTCAAGGCCTGGGGGCTTCGAGATTGGGGAGAGGTTCCCAGCTCCCACCCACGTGCGCGGCCTTTAGGCTGTCACAGTGGGGGACCGCAAGGCAGGACTGTCACGATAAGATCGGGGTTGTCGGGCCAGTCCTGGCAGCGCTGTTGTGACAGAAGTGGGTCCGCGAAGCCATCGCAGGCAGGGCTGTCTCGACAGGAGGGGTCCCTGTGCCCCCAGGCCGGCCCCGTCCCCGCGTCCCGCAGGTGGCGGCGGTGCCCGGGGTGGATCCGGGGATGGATCCGGCCGGAGCTCTCCCGGCGCTGGAGCGGGAGCTGCGGGCGGCGCTGGCGGAGGACGAGCGGCGGCAGCGGGAGGGCGAGGCCAAGCTGCGGGCGCTGCGCCAGGGCGTCCCCGACTACGACCAGTTCAGGTCCGGGGCTCGGGGACCGGACCGAGAGGGGCCCGGCGGGGCCGGGAACTCGTTTGGGGGCTCCAGGACCCCTCGGGGTCTGAGCTCGGAGCTGATGACCCGAGCACTGCTCTTGGGGAACTCGGGGGCAGCAGCCTCGGCATGCCCGGAACAGCCCCGAGGACAGAGCCCGCAGGCGCGGACACTCGGCCGTGGCTGAGATTTGTCCCAAAACTCCTCAGGTGGCCCCGTGTGCGCTGAGATCTGTCCCTGCTCCGTGGCCGGTCCCTGTAGTGGCCGGGCTGTGGCACTGTCCCCTCCCCAGAACACTGTACTGTCCCCAGGAGGGGACACCTTCTGTCACCTCCTCCCATTCCCAGACCCCCCGTCTCTCCCCCACACCCCAGGCCACGCTGGGAATGCAGAAGCAGAGGGTGACAGTGTCCCCTGTGCCCTTCCCAGCCTGTTCCTGCCCCCTGTCCTCTCACTGCTTTGTCCAGGGGGTTGTGAGCAGGTTGGGGTGCCAGGGCTGCTCTACGGGGCAGTGTTGGATTCTCCCAGCTCCTGGGTTCCCTATGGATCCATCTGGGGGCTCCGTGTCCATTGACATCGAGGATCCATAGGTAGATCCAGGACTTTGAGCACTCTTGGGAGCCTTTCTGGGACCAGATCAAGTTCCATTCATGGATTCATATCTGTCTCATTCCCCCATGCCACCTGATCCCTGAGAGGCAGGAAACCCTTTCAAGTGGCTTCTCCCCCACATATCTTGCCAGCCCCTAGGATGGGATTCCTGGGGGATTTTAAGCTGGTTTATCCTTGTATTGGTGAGGTCCTGCTCCTCCAGCCTGTCCAGCCCCTCAGGGTGATCCATATAGTCCAAATTCAGAAACTGGCTCAGAGAAGCAGCTTGAAGCCTCAAAGTGTTTTCTCTTGCCACATGTCCCTCCTGTCCATGTTCCCTTTAGGGAGATTGTGCTGGCCTCACACCTGAAGCCCCTGGAGAAGAAGGACAGGCTGGGACAGAGGAGGAATGTGCTGTGGAATCCCTGTGCAGGCCCGGCTGAGGCAGCACCCACCCACACTGTGGAGATCCCACAGGTGAGGGGGAGGCCTCATCCACAGATGGAAGTGACTGAGGACTCATCTGGGTGTTAATTGGAATGCAAGAGTTACTCAGGACTCACCCTGGGTGCAAGCCAGTGCTCCCAGGCCCCTGGAATATCAGGGTTTGCATCAGCTTGGGGTCAGGCTGGGCCCCTTCAGGAACAATCTGCTCCATCCCTGTGGGAATGGAGGCCTGGCTGCCCACCCTGGACCCAGAGCTCCCTGTGCCCCCCATGGTGGCCAGGAGCAGTCTGTGGGAGCTGTCCCTCCTGGCTGGGAGTAGCTGCCAGCTCCCAGCAGTCAGGACTGTGCACCAGGATCCTGCCTGGAGCAGCCTCTGGCTGCAGAGGTTCCCTGAGCACAGCCCATGGTTTAATGGTCATGGAAAAGGGCTGGGTTGGGTTAATCCTGACCAAGCCTAAGGAGCTCACTGAGTCCCTCACTGGTGGGAAACTGGGACAGGACATTTTCTGTCCAGGTCATTTGTGATTGGAGTCACTCAGTCCTGCCCCTGCCATGGGCTCTGTCCACCCTGGAGTGTCCTGGTCACTGGTTTCCCATGGTTTCCCATGGATGTTTCCCACGATAAGGCAATTTCATGGATTGCTTTATAAACAATCCCAAGGGTTGTTTATGATGCTGGATTTCATTGACCTGTGTTTATTATAAGATCTCTTGCAACTCTCCTGAGTTGCAAAAATTGTGTTTTCTTGGACTGAGCAATGGCCTCCCCAAGCATATCCTGCTCCCAGTCCCATCAGGACCAGGCTCAGATTTCCAGATCTCTCTCAGAGCTTTCCCCTCTATGCTCAGCCCTGGCTGATGTCAGTTTGCTTTGTTCCCTGGCTGTAGAAAAGCTGCACATTTGCCTCTCCTTCTGTCTGAGTGTCGGTGACCCAGCGGGGAATGGGTTCAGCAGTTAATTAGAGCTGGTATAAAATGGGATTTCCTTTACCCAAGAATGCCACTTGGAGCTCAGCTTTCAGCCTCTGCTCTGCCACAGACCCACCAATGCCAGCTAGTGCCAGCACATTTTCTGGGGTTTGCATCTCCCACCTTTTCCCTGCCACTCCCTGGTTTTTCCTCTCAGTGCTCAGAGTGTTCCCTGCCCTGATCTCCATGAGATCCATTCCCAGGCAGTGCTGGTAGATCCAGGCTGGGCAGAGAGTCTGACTCTGGTTGGGGTCACTCCACAACCATCTGTGTTCACACAGGGTGTCACAGCTCCTCCACACTTCCCTTTTCCCCCTGCAGTTCCCTGTTTCTCAGGCTTAAAGGCACCTGGCATTTCCTTGTCTTCCCCTTTTCCCCCTCAGCAGCTCCTTGTGCTGCCAAAGCCCCTGGTAAAAACATCTCAGTGGTCCATGGGCTGATCAGAGTGAGGGATCAAAGTCTTCAAGTGGGAACAAAACAAAAGGAACTGAGTGTCTCCTTTGTCCTTCAGGAACTGGACCAGCTGCCCAGGACTGCTGCGGAATTTCACAGAGATTGGCGCAGATGCTTCAGAAGTGGGACAGAGAAATACCAGTTTTTGCTGGAGCTCGGAGGGGAGGCCTTGGGCAGGATCTTCCAGGCTGATGTGGGCTTTGGCCTCCTGGGGGAATTCCTGACAGTGCTGGCAGAGAACATCTGTCCTGGAGACAGAGCTGCCATCCTTCAGGTCCTGCAGAGCCTGGCGGGCACCGGGCGCTTCGGGCTGAACGTGGCTCTCCTGAGCCAGGCAGAGAAGGAGAGCAGCCAGGATTTGTTCAGGAAGCTGCAGAGCAGGGATTGTCAGGCTGCTGGCCAGCCTGGCAGCCCAGCCAGCTCTGAGGCAGGGAGGGAAACCCATCCCATGGAGACCCACTTGGAAAAGGAAACTGAGGAGGGGAGGACAGTGGTGGAGCTGATGAAGTGTTACCAGGTCAGCTGAGGGAGCAGGAACACCAGGATTCAGCAGGAACAGGGTAAAAAAGGTTCAGAAAAAACCTCAAAGCTTGACTTTGCCGTCACCCACAGCACAAATAAAGTTTAGCTCCCAAGCTGTGGTGCTGTGATCTCTGAGCAGGGTGTCCTCACAGATGGGTATGGGAAAGTCTCTTGGATAAGGAGAAAACCAAGGGAAAGAAAACATTGGGTGGTAGTTTTGCAGGAGAAACCCAAACCCAAATAGTCTCTTTACTTTTCCACCTCTGTCCATGGTCACTGAGGGGTTTTAGGGGATATAATTGGTGACAGTAACTGTCAGGTCCATTTTCCCCCCAAACCCTGTGCAGCAAATGGCAGTCATTCCAGCAGCTGGAACCACCTATTCCCTATTGTCCTGGGGAAACCACCAGGCACCTGATGGAGGGTCCAGGTTCATTCCCAGGCCTGGCATGGGAATATTGGGCTTTGTGGTGCCACTTGAGGGGACATGTGTGTCCCTGCACTCTGCTGTGGGGCCATTCCTCCTCCCTTTGCACACCTGAGGGTAGCTGAGGGCTGGAGACTTCAACAAGAGAACATCCTAGAGTTATCCAAGATCAGGATGATTTTGATGCCAGAAAAGCCCCAGCTCTGGTGGGAACAGCACACTGCTTGAGTGGTGCCAAGGCTCAGGGTGAGGATGTCTGGGCTGGAAGCAGCCTGCTGCATCCCCACCTCTTGAGAAAGGCAAAATCCCTGGGGTTTGGTGGGAGTGACACAGAGATTGTGTGAATGGTGACAGAGGATGGGGCTGTGAAACCCACTGGGAGCCTTGCCAGGTCAGCCAGTTCATGGTGTGACCTGAGCTGCCAAGAGTGGAGCTGAGGGGCCAGGCGGGGCCTGTGGGGAATAGACATGAGCATCATCATCATCATCATCATCATCATCATCATCATCCTCGCCCATAGGAGTCACTGCTGGCAGGCACTCAAGAGCCCATCCAGGCTGGAACATCATCCCCATGGGCACTCAGACACCCTGGGCCATCCTCCCTTTGGAAATTTCCCATGTTTTGGCCATCAACAGTCAAACACTGCCTAGTCCCTGTTCCCCCTCCCCTCAGGGCAGGAGTGGGACAGCAAGGACTGATGTGGGAAACTCCCTGTTTTGGCACAGCTCAGTAGGACAGGCAGCATTTGACAGTGCCAGGGTTTGCTCCAGGTGGGATTTCACACTTCCAGGATTTGTTCCTGGCTCTGCCACTGCTTGGCAGTGGGGGTTAAAGCTCAACAAAGTCCTTTTCAAAATAATACTTGGAGCTGGTGCAAGATGTTCTGGCCAAACTCTAGAGTTCTTGATCTGCACCAATGATTTATTACAGCTGTTTTTCTAAGAGGCTGCTAAAAACATCCACCAAACTATTTTAATCCAATTAATACTTGCTTTTCTCACCCTTGTTTGCCTTGTTTTCCATGGTGAGTACTGTGTGTCCCAAACCCTCAGTGTTCCTTTTGAGCTCCTCAGCTGGAGCAAATCCATACCTTTTAACTTTTGTTTTGTTTTGTTTTAAATGTGAAGGGAAAAAATATTTTTCAAACTGATCTGGTGATTTTCTTCAGAAATGGCTGCTTTTGGGGTGTTTTTAGCTCAGCACAGTTGGGAGTCAGTTTGTGCCTGACAGTTTCTCAAACATCCCCCAGAGGTTGTTGACATCTCTGTGGGGTTTCAGTGGACATTTAATCCTCAGCATTGAGCAGGATGTGCCCTCCAGGCTCATCTCCTTTTTCTGAGGATGTGGCTTGAGGATTTCAACAAAAATCTCTCTGTCCAGGAGGGCACTGAGGGTCCAGCAATGCTCTGGCCCTTGAACCATGTCGATGATGTGCAGGATCTCCAATCCACCCTCAGCCCTAACAGCTGAGAGCTGGGAGCTTCCCAGGAGCTGCAGGCTGGGGTTGTGTGAGGAAGCAGCTGGGTTTGAGGGTGAAGAACCCGCAGCAGATCCCCGATTCTCTCCTGGGAAGGGGATCTCTCCCACCCCACTGCTGGCTGTGGGTGTTATCCCTGCACCCCTCCCCTCTGCTCAGTCCCCTGTGGAGTGTATCCATGCCCTGGGGCTCAGCCCAGAGCACATCCCCCTGCAACATTAGGATTGGTTTGGGCTCCCAGAGGTCCCCACCACCACAGATAATCCCAAAATCCCACTGCTCTGGCTGCAGAGAGGTGGATGCAGGCACAGCCATGGGAGCTCAGTGTGTTCATTAGCTTTATTCTCATCCCGAGCTGCAGCTCATTAGTGCATTAATTCACTTAGGCGTTAGTGCATTAATTCAGTAGCAAGGGAGGCTGCTCATGGTGTCCCAGCCCTGCACCATCCCCTGCATTCCCACCCTGGACACCACCCAGCTCTCCCATAACACCTCCTGCCCTGGGGATGGCAGTAACGGGACTGGGTGTTGTGTTTCTGGAGTCAGAGCAGAGCTGCTCAGCACCTGACCAAGGGGACAGAGGGGACAAGGGATGGCAGCCAAGGGCAGCTGTGTGCTCATCCCCAAGGCTGACAGGGCACGGGAAGTGCTGCTGGGTCATCGTTCCTATGGCAGCTGGCATCAGGCAGGTCCTGCTCAGGTCAGTGGCTGCAGCCAAGGCTGCAGGTGGCACCTTGTGCTGTGAGACCCTCACAGGTGCCCCAACACCTTCCTTCTCCTCTGCACCCCTCTCTTCTCCATTTTCACCTGCATGAGATTCCCCTGCCATAGGGCTGGGGGTCACCCCTCACCATGAGCCCCTCAAATCTGTTTTTTCCTGCCAGTGTTGGGGACACCTTGGTCACAGTGGGATCAGGACAGGCCCCATGTCTCTGTGCAAGGAGCAGCCCTTGAGGCCACTGTGTAGCCCCACAACCCACCCTGGGCACCACAGCACCCTCAGGAACCCCTCCTGACCCCTGTTTTGTCACCCCTTGACACCAACCCAAGAGCTCCCCTTCCTCCACCCCTGCCTCTCCATCATCTCTTCCTCCACCCCTGCCTCTCCATCATCCTCTTCCTCCTGCCCCTGCCTCTCCATCATCTCTTCCTCCTGCCCCTGCCTCTCCATCATCTCTTCCTCCACCCCTGCCTCTCCATCATCCTCTTCCTCCTGCCCCTGCCTCTCCATCATCTCTTCCTCCACCCCTGCCTCTCCATCATCCTCTTCCTCCACCCCTGCCTCTCCATCATCTCTTCCTCCTGCCCCTGCCTCTCCATCATCCTCTTCCTCCACCCCTGCCTCTCCATCATCCTCTTCCTCCACCCCTGCCTCTCCATCATCTCTTCCTCCACCCCTGCCTCTCCATCCTCCCGCCCTGCCTCCCAGCTGAGCTCTCGCAGTGCTTGGGGACAGGGAAATGTCCCTCTCCAGCCGGTACCTCGCACCCTGCATCCCCCCACCCGAGGGTGCTCAGGGTCCGGGTGCACTGGGGACGTACAGGGGGGTCTCCCAGAGCAGACAGTGGACGCAGGGAGATGCTCTCGGCACCATCGTGCTGTCTGATCGGTGCACAGGACAGCCTCTCTCCCTGGAGACCCAGGGTGAGGCAGGAAGGGCCCCCAAACCCCCGGCACGCCGGGCAATGTGGGAATGTGGGAATGTGGGAATGTGGGAATGTGGGAATGTGGGAAAGTGGGAATGTGGGAATGTGGGAAAGTGGGAATGTGGGAATGCAGCCGCATCCCGCGGGGGGCTCGGACCCCGGGGCTCCCCGGCGCTGCCCGGTCCCACGGGCGCCCCGCTGGCTGCCAGCCCCGAGGGACCCGGGACGGGGCACGGGGGGACATGGGGGTGCCGGGGGAGGGGGTGCCGGGGGAGGGGGAGATGGGGGATGCACAGGGGGGGGGATGGGGGAGATGGGGGAGATGGGGGTGGGGGTGGGGGATGGGGGTGCACGGGGGGGGATGGGGGGTGCACAGGGGGAGATGGGGGTGCACGGGGGGGAGATGCCCCCGCAGAGCCGCCCCCGCTCCTCCCGTGCCCGGCCCGGCGGGACCGGGGAGCTGCAGCTGCTGCGGCTCCCCCGCCCTACGGCCCCTCCTTGTGCTCCTGCTTGGACTCCTTCAGCACCTGAGGGGGAGGCAGAGGGACCGTCAGCCCGGGATCGGGTTCTGCCACCGGCTGAGCCTGCTCTGAACGACCTTGGGGACAAGGACAGGGACAGGGGCAGGACAGTTTTCTCTATGAGCTGCCAGCCTCAGCTCCACCATGACCCAGGGCAGATCGTGCCATCCTCTCTGGGATCACTGTCTCCCTGCCTGGGCTGCCTGTGGGGCTCAGGGATGGTGGCCCCATGTGCAAGTCCCTTGGGGACACCCTGTGGGGAGGTGGGGATGGAGCGTGGGTGACACAAATGAGGATTTCCCACCTCTCCATCTCGGGTCTCCACAGTTTTGACCACGATGCTCCTCTTCACATGGGCTTCTGTCACAGATTTGGTGTCCAGGCTGGTCTCTGGGGGACACGGGCAGGACAAGGCAGTGACACCCTGCCCAGGGTATGGCCCTTCCAGTCACACTCAGGAGGAGAAGCCCAAAGAAAATGGATTGGGCTGGAAACCCCTGAACCATGAGAGACAGCACCCCCTGGGACACAACCAGCCTCAGGGACAGGGTTGGCCTCAGGGACATGGTTGGCTTTGGGATGTGGCAGGCTGTGGGATCTGATGCATCCTGGGGACATAGTTGAGCTGCAGGGACAGTTGGGGACATTTCTGGCCTTGGAGATGTTGTTGACCATGGGGACATGGATGGCTTTGGGATGTGATTGAGCTTGGGGACAGGGTTATCCTTGGGGACAGTTGTGACTGAGGAACACAGCTGGCCTTGGGGATGTGGTTGTCATTGAGGATATGATGATGTGATCAGTGTTGGGGACATCATTGGCCTTGGGGACATGTTCAGCCTTGGGGATATGGCCATGGCACCCTCCTCCTCCCATCCTGGGAACACCAGGAGTCCTGGCTCCCTGAGTTTCAGAGAAAAACCTCCTGATTCCTCTGAATGGGGCAGGGATGGCAAAGGTGGCCTCTCCTGCCACAGAGCCCCCAGAAGCCACCCCTGTTTGTGCCACCATCCCAGTCCCCGTGCCCACGCGTGGGGCACAGCCTCACCTTGGGTCTGCAGCTTGGAGAAGCTCTGCACAGGGATGGTGATCCTGCAGGGACAACGGGACATTGGGAAGAGCACGAGGCCCTGCTGCCCCCCAGCTCCACCTGCCTGGGGCTGTGGCAGCAGGGCTGGAGGCTGGTCCCCAACCCGGCCAGACACCCCAAGGGCACCACGAGGATTTGGGCTCGGCTGGGGGCGTGGCTGGGCTGGGGTGAGGGGCAGGACGGAGCTGTCACCTGCTCTCCTCGCCCTCCAGCAGCCTGCGGTAGGTGGCGATCTCCATGTCGAGGGCCAGCTTGACGCTGAGCAGCTCCTGGTAGTCCTGCAGGTGCTGGGCCATCTCCCCTTGAGGCTCTGCATGTCCCCCTCCAGCCGCAGCAGCGTGTCCTGGTAGCCGGCCGTCTCCAGGGCACAGCGCTCCTCCAGCTCCTGCAGCTGCCTCTCCAGGGACTCATTCTGGGGGCCACAGGGGGCTGTGACACCCCCATGGCCACCTTCTCCCAGCAGCTGGGGGCTCTCCCCAGTGCCCACCCCTCTCCCACACTGGGGTCCAGCCATTCCCCGGCATTGGGTGGTGGTCCTGCCAGGGCACCCCCCGATGCTGGCGGCTCCCTGAGGCTGTGTCCCTGCTCTTGCACCCCATGGCTGTCACCTACCGTGCCCCGCAGAGCCTCCAGGTGGCAGGTGAGGGCCTGCAGCTGGTGCCGGTACTCGTTGGCCTCGTGCTTGGCCGCCCTCAAGGCCTCGGTGTGCCGGGCGGCCGCGTCCGTCAGATCTGCAAACTGGGACAGGGGACACGTGCCATGGGATGGGACCACAGGACAGGGATGTGTCCTGGTGGCACAGTGTGGGAACACGGCCCTGCTCTACTCCACAGCAGGGCCATGGCCCCAGGAACAAGGAGAAACATCCCTGGCACAAGAGCAGAGATCCCGAACCCCGCACATCACAGAGAACCACCCAACCCCAGCCCCAAGATGGTGACACCCCGGGAGGGGACAGCCAGGCCATCCATCTGTGGGGTGACCATCCCCCACTGCACCTTGGACTGGTACCACTGCTCGGTCTCCTGGGCGTTGCTGGTGGCCATGGCCTCGTACTGGCTGCGGATGTGGCGCAGGGCGGCCGTCAGGTCAGGCTTGCTCGTGTCCACCTCGGCGTGCACCCGCTGCTGGGCCAGCTGCTCCTGCAGCTCCCGCAGCTCCTGTGGGGACAGCGGGGTCAGGGCAGCCCCCTGAATGCTGGGACCCCACCCCAGAGCGGGGTTACCTCCTCGTGGACCTTGTGGAGGAAGGAGATCTCGTCCTGCAGGGTCCCCACGCGCCGCTCCAGGTCCAGGCGAGCCAAGGCAGCATTGTCCACGTCCTGTCACCATGGGGGACAGGAAGGACTGTCCCAGCTGGCCACCCGAGCTGCCTGGTCATGTCCATTCCCCCCCACTCCCACCCAGCCCTGGCTGTCTCTGCCCATCACAGCATTTCACTGCCTGCTCCTGCCATTCCTGCCCATCCGTGCTCTGTATCTGTCCATTCCTGCCCCTCCCATTCATCCCTGCTCCATTCCTGTTCCCTACCTGCCCATTATAACATATACCAGTCCCTCAGTTCCTGCTCCTGCCCATCTCTGCTACCTCCCTGTCCATCCCTTTGTGTCCCTGTTACGTCCTTGTCCACCCCTACCCCATCCCTGCCCATTCCCAAGGGAAGCCCAGCTGGGATCTGGCCTGTGCTCTCACCTGCCTGTAGGCAGCCAGGTTGCTCTCAGCCTCCAGCCTCAGGGTCACCTCGTCCTGCAGCCTGTGCCAGAGCAAGGGCACAGTTATTGCTGGTCACTCTCAGCCCACGGACAGACACCCCTGGGCCAACACAGCCCCACAGCACCAGCACCCCCCAAACCCAGGTCAGCTCTTGTGCCCACCCCACACACCCCCACACCATCCCACACTGTTCCCAGGGGTCACCCATATCCCATCACAGTCCTGGTGCACACCAGACCCTGGTGCCCAGGGCTACCCTGCTCTTGTCTCAGGTATAGGAGCTCCTGCTCCATCTCTGACCCTGGGTACACCCTGGACTCCATTCTCATCCCAGGGGTCACCCTGCTCCTTGTCACCACCACGGTTCCCATCACCAGAAAGATCCTGATCACCATCCTGGTGTCCATGCTGGTCCCTTCCAGTGGCCACCCTGACCTGGTGTCACCCTGACACCCATTCCAAGTGGGCCACCGGTCCCCAGGCTACCCCAAGGTGGACAGTGCCTTACTTCTGCTGGAGGCTGCCGAGGTCCTGGGCCAGGTTGTCCCTGTCCATCTCCAGGCGGGCCTTGGCGGTGGCCAAGTGCTCCAGGTGGAGCTGCAGCTCCCGCAGCTCCTCCTGGTAGATGTCGGCCGTGTGCGAGGGCTCCTGGCCCCGCGCCTGGCTCAGCTCCAGCGCCAGCGCCTTGTTCTGCCGCTCCAGCAGCCGCACCTTCTCGATGTAGCTGGCGAAGCGGTCGTTGAGCTCCATCATCTCCATCTTCTCGTTGGTCCGCGTCTCCCTGAACTCCGAGTTGAGCGCCGTGGCCAGCGAGAAATCCACCGTGCCGGAGCCCGGGCGGGGGCTCAGCCGGGGGCTGCGGGACACCCGGGGCCGGCCCGGGGCGCTGCCGGCGAGCCCCTGGAACCCGGGCACGGAGGGGCCGGAGCGGCGGCCGGAGGAGGAGAGGCGCCGGCTCTCCATGGCGGCGGTGGGCGCGCTGTGCCCGGCCGGGGTTTTATGGAGCCCGGGAGCCCCGGGAAGGAGCCAGCGGGCCGGCACGGCGCCAGGCTGTGGCTGTGCCCTGGCACCCGGCCCGGGCACCGCGGCACAGCCGCTGCCCACCCACGGGCACTGCGGGGCTCGGGGGACGCGCCGGGGTGGGGACAGAGCGGTGGCCGCGGGCACCCCTCGCTGGCCATCGCTGGGTGCCATGGGGTGCTGCGAATGAGGACCGGCTGCTCAGTGACCGGAGCCTCCCAAGTCCTTCCCATCCCACGGGTCTGTGGAAGCGCTCGCTGGTGGCCCTGGAGCCTCGGTCCCCGTCCCAAATGCGGGCAGGTGTTCAGGTGTTCATCCCACACGGCTGAGTGCGCATGGCCATGTCACTGGGCACACAGGACTGAGCCTGGGGGCCTTTTGCCCCTGGTGGCACATGGCAGGGGCCAGGACTGGCTGCCAGGGGCTTTCCGCAGCGGCTGAAAGGGGCTTTGTGCGGAGCCAGGGCCGTGGCACACCGGGAGGGACCTTGGTGCCAGGGCACGGCACTGCCGGGAACGCGGGGAACTGGATCCAGGGGCGGGCACGGGGCCCCGCCGCTCCCATCACAGCACAATGGCACAAACTGGGGCATGGATGGGTCTTGGGCACGGCCCGGGGAGGGGATGGGGGCGTTCTGGGGACATGAGCGACACGTGGGGGCACCAGGGTGGGTGCCCCGACAGGGAGCCAGGGTGAAGCTGGGGGATTGGGGGTCCCTGGGACTCTGCTGCAGGGACAGGGACAGGGACAGGGACAGGAGCAGGGACGGCAGCAGGGATGGGGACTGGCCCCGCCGCTGGCAGTAGGTGGCAGCCGATGGCCGGGGAAGGCTCCTGCCTGCCCTGGGACGGGGACACCCCCCTGGACCACGGCCACCATCGCCGGGCCACCAACAGTGGCCAGTGGGGAGAGCTGTGACAACGGCTGTGTCCCTGTGGGTGCAGTCTGGGGAGATCCAGAGCCAGCAGAGACCGTACTGGTGAGACTGGTGGGACTGGGACAGCCCCCACATCCTTCTTTAATCCCCAGCAGCTCCCTGTCTCCAGCCAGCCCCGTGTTCACCCGGCTGTCCTGTGCTTGTGTGCTCACAGAAATTCCAGGTTTGGGACACCTACACATTTCCAGTGGCTCTTGTGTCCCCAGACAACAGTGGCATCCCTGGAGACACGTGCTGTGTGACAGCTCTAGTGACAGGGAGCCTCTCTCCCCGGGGTGCACAGCGGGGTGGAGGGGGGACAGAGCGGGGCTGGGGAGCTTTGGGGTCCTGTGTGGGCACCCGCTGCTCCCCAGGGATTGATTCTCTCCCTGCTCCCACGCAGCGGGATCAAAGCCCGGCAGCGGCGGGAGGCAGAGCTGGGCTCCCCCTCCTCCTCTTCCCCGGCCCCCCTTAATGACACAAACGAACTGGGAGTTTTAATTGGCAGCTTCCAGGCTCAAGGAGACAAAGGTGAGCTGAGCTGCTGCCGGGCAGGGAAGGAGCCAGGAGGAGCGGGTGGCCCCGGCCCCGTGGGACAGCAGCACACGGAGCTGCCCCGATCCCGGCCCTGCTCCCGGGGAGGAGCTGGTGCAGGGAGCCAGATGTGTCAGTGCCAGATGTGCCCTGCCACGGCAGGGAAGTGGATCACTGGGATCACTGGTCCCTGGGTTGGGTGCTTGGGGGTCTGTGTCCCAGAGTGGGGGTGTCACACAGGAATGAGTGATGGGATTGGAGCAGGGGGGACATACAGAACAAAACCTTTTCCTCATCACTATACAGTGTCAGGTCCCAGGAGGGCAGGTGGCTTCCCCACCCCTCACCTGCACTTTGGGACACTGAGAAGGGTGCCCAGAACTCCCCAGGCCCAGAAGAGGGTGCAGAGGCACCCATAGGACACTGGGGTGATGGGGAGAAGCCACAACAGAGCCCAACCCCAAAGCAAGTGCCTTTTTCAGGGCAGTTCCTGAACCCTGGATCCCCTCAGGGGGAATCCCATGGAAGCCCAAAGGGAAACTGTGAGAGGGGCTTTGGGAGCCAAAAGGGGGTGCAGAATAATTGAGGAAGCTGTGGTTTTAGGGGGTCTCAGGTCATGTTGTAGGGGAGGCTGTGGGAGCCTGAAGGGATTCAGGCTCACGGGGGGTCTAAGGGGGCACTGGCTAGGGCTGGCACAGGGAGGGAGCAGGAAGCAGAGCCCAGGGGGAGTCTCTGAGGCCTCTCCCAGCCTGGAGATATCTCTCCCCCACTGCACCCTCCAGCTGAACCCACCTCAAGGAGTGGATGAGGACCCAGACCACTGGAACTGGAGCCATGTCCTCCTGTGACCCCATCCCAAGCAGCTGCAGGAGTGGGGAGACACAACAGCAACCCCAAAACACACAGCCTGAAAGTGTTCTGTGCCTGCACTGGTGCTGAGGGCGGCTGGGAGTGCTGGGGACACGGGGTGTGGAGGTGCCAGTGCCTCCTGGCTCCTGGCTGGGAGCAGAGGTGGCCTCGAGCTGCCTCGGGCCCGCAGAGCTGCCGGGGCTCTCGGCCGGGGTGTCCGGCTGCTGTGTCCAGCTGCTGATCCAGCCCCTGCCCTTCCTCCCCCAGCCCAGGGCACCAGAGCAGCTCCTGGACATGCTGGCCAAGGGCAATGAAAACCAGGCACAGCCTCACTCCAGGGCCAGCGGCGCCTCCTCCGCTCCCACCCCATCTTCAGGTGAGGGCTGCTGGCTCTGGGATCCTTCTGTGCTGCTGCAAACGGGGCTGGAAACCTGTGCCAGGACCAAGAGCCCAGGGCTGTCCCTCTGAGCACTGAGATGGGCATTTTGCTCCCCAGGGCTCTGTCCATGGGCTCTCTGGTTTCTCGGTGCAAAGCTGCCAGAGGATTTCAATTCCAGCCAGGCCCTCACCCAAATTCTCAGGGCTGTCACGGCTGCCTGGGCAGATGGAGGCTCTGGCTGTCACTTCAGCCTGAGCCTGGTGCCTCGCCCCTTGCTGCTTGCAGGGGAGCAGCCCAGGTGTCTGGAAGCTTTTCCAGCCAGCTCCCAGCTGGGCTCATTGGTGGGTCCTGGATTCCTGCCTGCACAAATCCCTGAGCTGTGCTGGAATTCTGCCCTTCCTGCTGCCAGCTCTGCCTCCCAACAAGCAAACCTGGCTGGTGAGGATACAGCAGCAGTCCTCAGCTCTGTCCCTTCTGGGGTTCCTCCTGGAGGGGTGAGGGGATTACAGGGCAGTGGGGGAAGCACATTGGGTCCTACTGGGTGATATTTAGGGATTCAGAGGGAAAGGCACAGAGCAGTGCTGCTGGGTGAGTCTTGGTGGCTGTGCTCCCCCTGGCCTGCACCAGCCCTGGGCTTGGCACCCACAGCCCTGGGGACACTCTCAGGCTGCCTGGGGGCCGAGTTTGGTGGCAAAGTCCCCAGGGAGAGTCAGGCCTGGAGCTGCCTCTGTGTGTGAACCCACATCAGCTCATGCTAGGGCTTTGGGTGGGTGTGTTGCCCTTCAAGGACCCAACCAGCTGTACCCTGCTCCACCCCTGATGTGGGAAATGCAGATTGTTTCCATAGCTCTGTCTCTTCCTGCCTCCCTCCCTGACTTTGCTTCTCATGTCATCACCAGGTGTTTGGCTCAGCACCACTGACATGGTTCAAATAGCAGAGCATTGCTGGGACCCACAGTGCCCTCCTGCACAGCAGGATTTCTCTTGGCAATGCTGAAATCCTCAAGTCACATCCTCAAACGGGAGATGAGCCTGGAGGGCACATCCTGCTCCTCCTGAAACTCTGCAGAGATGCCACCACCTTTGGGGGATGTGTAAGATAACTCTGCAAGGCACAAATATTGACCCCCAATTCTGTGCTGAGTTGGGTGAGTTAAAAACACCTCAAAAGCAGAGACAGTCCTAAAGAAAACTGCCAGATTAATTTGAAAAAAAAATATTTTCCCTTCAAAAAGTCAAAACCTAACATTTAAAAAAATGTTGAAACCAAAATATATGAAAGTGGAAATTGGAAATTTCCTATGTGAGGGTGACCCGAGGTGTCTGAGTGTCCTGTGGGGGAGCTGCTATGACTTGGTGGGTTTCCTGAACCGCAGATAGCTGTAGCGGGACACGTGGATGAGGAAGAAGATGCCGATGATGATGGCAAAGCAGATGCCCACAGCCCTCATGACGAAGATGGACTCAGGGTCCGTGGGGCTGCGCTGGCGCCGGGGCTCGTGGGTGACAGTGAGATGGAAGCCGGCCACCAGCTCGCCCTCCCGCCAGCAGAAGTAGGTGGCTTTGTCCCCCCGGCGCACTCGCTGCAGGTGCAGGTGGTTCCCGTGGTCGATGAAGAGCCTCATGTGCTTCCTCACCCCCACGAGGTAGTGGGAGAGGTAGAGCCGGACGGAGCCCTTGTCCCAGGCCACGGCGTGCTCCGGCCGCGCGCCCGGGCACGAGATGACCAGGTCAGTTTTGGGGGGCTGCCTGTGGTACTGGATGGGGACATTGGGCAGCTGGGGCTTCTTGCCCACCTTGAAAACGATGTTGGAGATGGACTGCACGCCCTCCTCAGGCACTTCCTTCTCTGGGCAAGGGGCCAGGCAGCTCCTGACAGCCACCTCGGGGCTGCGGAGGCGGAGGAGGCTGCGGAAGTGTGCGGGCACAGCCCTGGAGCCGCAGGAGGTGACATTGGGCAGCGCTGTGCGGTACCGGGGCTTCAGCTGGGCGCTCTGCACGTAGCAGAGCCCGATCCGCCGCTGCTCGCCCCGCACCCCGCAGCGGTCACAGCGGGTCCAGTCCCAGAAGGTGGTGAAGAGGGTGAATTCCTCCCCTGTGTAATCCTCTTGGACGTGCTCGCCGTTATCCAGAAAAGCCACCGTGATCTGCCTGGTGGGCTGCACGTCCACGTCGTAGCCGTAGAAGAAGAGCCCTTCCTTGGTGCCACACAGGTAATGCCCCGAGTCCCTGACCTGGGCTCGGAACACGATCAGGCTGAACATGCGGATGCTGAAGCGCTTCAGGAGGTCGCTGCCCGTGCGGACGTGGCTCGAGTCCACAATCACGGTGCCATTGAAGTCTGTCAGCACCGTGGTTTCGTGGCTGTGCAGGTTCTTCTGGAAGTACCAGACAACAGAGGAGGTCTCCTCGGGCTTGCACTTGCAGGGAAGCTCAAAGGTCATGTCTGCCATGTACGCAACATTCTCGAATACCAGGAAGGCGGGACACGCCATCTTCTTGAACAAGTCCCCTTTCTTCTCAATGGCGTAGGCCTGGAGAACATCCACCAGGGACAGGAGTACGGTGGCTCCCAGCAGCCTCATCCTGCCCTGAAACAGCCCAGCCTCTGTCACCCACTCTGGAACTCACCTGTCCCCAGCAGCTCTGGAGTGTTGTCACCCCTGTGCCTGGCAACAATGGAGCTGTGCTGGGACCAGTGGAACCCCCAACATCTTATCATGGTTTGAGTTGGATGGGAATTAGAGAGGATGTCTAGTGCAGATCAACATCTTCATAGCTGGTGCCAGTGAGAAGGTGTTGGCTTTTGGGGCAGTGACTGGTGCCTGTCAGAGAGGGCAAGAGAACCTTCAACCATGGGCTGGCCAATCTGATGAGAGAAGTTTTAAATGGACAGGCTTGGGGGTGAGTTCCAAAGAAGCAATATTTGTGCCATTGCCTCCTGCAGCCCTACAACCTCCTCCAGCCCTAGGGACTCCTCTGGCCCTAGGGACTCCTCCAGTGCCAGGACCTCCACTTCCTTTGTCTTCACAGTCATTTCATCAGGGCAGAGGCTATGAGTGGAGTTTTGGGATAAGAGAGTCAAACTTGGAAGATGGGACATTCCCAAGCTGTAAATCCCTTCCTGGAGAGCCTGAGCTGCGAGGTGTGTGTGTGCACCTGTGGGTGACAAGGGAACCAGGGACAGGCCAGCATCTCCAAACACAGCCCTGGTCCCACATCCATCCAGACCATGGATAACCCAGTCTCCCAGGCCAAGAAGAGACAGTGAGACATTGGGAGGACACGAGGACACTCAGTTCTGTTCCTGGTGCCAGACAGGTCCTGCAGGAGGGGACTTTGTGTCCTGGCCTGGAACTGCAGATTGAGAAGGGAGACATCTCAGTGCTCCTGCAGGGACTGGGATGAGGCAGTGGTTTACACAATGGGGCAGCACGGACCCATCTCCAGGGCTGGAGCAGCTCCTCAGCCTCCTCCAGGCTCCAGGGCCCCGGGTGGCTGCAGGGGACAAAATGTGTGCTCAGAGACCTGCTGCTATGGGCAAAATCTCTGCAGGGTCTGGGCAGAGCAGCTTCAGCAGCAGAGCAGGCACATGCTGCTGCAGCTCCATCGGCAGCTCCTGCCTGCAGCAGCATCCCCGGGCTGGGAGATTCCTACAGGACCCGGGAAGCACCCACTGAGGCACCCACTGATGCACCCACTGATGCACCCACTGATGCACCCACTGAGGCACCCACCACCACCCCCCTGCCCCCAGCCGCAGCCCCCGAGCCCCGGCAGGACCCGGAGCATGATGCAGGTGTTGGGGCTGGCAGGGATCATGGATCACAGCTCAGTTTGCTGTCCTGGAAAGGAACGTGGCTCTGCCCACCCTGTCCTGGGACATGGAGGCTCCACTCAGCTGCAGGCCCTGGGGACACTGCCCCAGACCCATCCCAAGTCCAGCCAGGCCTGGCCAGGAGCAGCCTCACCTTGGCAGCCTCACCTTGGTTCTGGCCAGGGCACAGATGATGCTTTAGAGGCATCTGCCCTCCCACAGCCTCTCTCCCCAGCCTGGGGTGTCCCAGGCTCGCTCCCAAGCTCAGTTTGTCCACATGCATGTCCCCAGCGAGGCTGCCAGTGGGGTCCCACTGATTCATTCACCTGGATCTGTGAGGACAGAGGGGGCTGAGACTGTGGGGCTGTGACAGCTGCTCTGGGGCACAGGGCTCTGTGTTTTCAGGGGAAGAGCCAGTGAATCCTGTGGGGAGATGAGGCAGGAGGAGCAGAGGAACCTGGCACGCCGTGAAGAAGAGCCAAACACCTGGTGGTGACACCAGGTCTGGCAGGAAGGGACAGCTATGGGAACAATCAGCATCTCCCACACTCGACGATAGAGAGGGGTAAGGCTGGTCAGGTCCTTAGAGGGACTGGAAAAGCTCCCAGACACCTGGGCTGCTCCCCTGCAAGCAGCAAGGGGTGAGGCACCAGGCTCAGGCTGAAGTGACAGCCAGAGCCTCCATCTGCCCAGGCAGCCGTGACAGCCCTGAGAATTTGGGTGAGGAGCCTGGCTGGAATTGAAATCCTCTGGCAGCTTTGCACCGAGAAACCAGAGAGCCCATGGACAGAGCCCTGGGGAGCAAAATGCCCATCTCAGTGCTCAGGGGGACAGCCCTGGGCTCTTGGTCCTGGCACAGGTTTCCAGCCCCGTTTGCAGCAGCACAGAAGGATCCCAGAGCCAGCAGGCCTCACCTGAAGATGGGGTGGGAGCGGAGGAGGCGCCGCTGGCCCTGGAGTGAGGCTGTGCCTGGTTTTCATTGCCCTTGGCCAGCATGTCCAGGAGCTGCTCTGGTGCCCTGGGCTGGGGGAGGAAGGGCAGGGGCTGGATCAGCAGCTGGACACAGCAGCCGGACACCCCGGCCGAGAGCCCCGGCAGCTCTGCGGGCCCGAGGCAGCTCGAGGCCACCTCTGCTCCCAGCCAGGAGCCAGGAGGCACTGGCACCTCCACACCCCGTGTCCCCAGCACTCCCAGCTGCCCTCAGCACTGGTGCAGGCGAGTCTGTCCCAGCCTTTGTGCTCTTCTTTGTGCCCAGACCAGGTGGAAGGAGAGACCCTGTGCCACAGCTCCTTTCCCAGGCTGCTGCCAGATGTTCAGCAGGCCCCAGGGCTCCAGCAGGTCATACACGTGCTCTTTGTACACCTGGAGAAGGGAATCCAGGTCAGGCTGAAGATTGATTCTCTGGGAGGGAGCTGAGAGAAGAGCTGGGTACCCCTGCATGACCTGGCAGAGCTGGGAGTTCCCCTGACCCCACCTCATTCCACTGGGAGCAGCTGATGCTGGGCTCAGAATGCAGGAACAGCTTCCAGAGCTTTGCTTCAGCCTGGGAAGGGATGGCAAAGCCAAGGGGCTCTTTCCCCATGCACCCACCGCATTTCTTCCAATCCTTC
This sequence comes from Muscicapa striata striata, assembly GCA_030060385.1. NCBI lineage: Eukaryota > Metazoa > Chordata > Aves > Passeriformes > Muscicapidae > Muscicapa > Muscicapa striata. The sequence goes on from JAREIS010000402.1 coordinate 302,913, forward strand.
CTGACCCAGAATAGACAAGAGCAAGTGATCCTTATTCCTCAAAATGCCTGGACAGCTCTTGCCCAGCCTCATCTCCACCCCAAAGCCCACATCCATCCTCTCCACCCCATCTCCCAGAGTGCCGAGCACTGCTGGAACCAACAAGCTTCAGGCTGTTGTTTTTGGGTTGCTGTTGTGTCCCCCATTGGATTCCAAATTAAACTCAGGGCTCTGCTGAGCCCCCCAAGCCTGGAGCAGATCGGGCGGGAGCTCCTGCAAGGATCAGACGTGTGTGCCAGGACTTACCGGAGCAGCTGGAGCCAGCGAGGAGGGTTTCCAGCAGAGGGAGCGTGGTGTGCTGAACACCTCCTCCTGCCTGGCCCCCTCAAAAACGTGGTCGAAAGCAAATCTGAGGTTCCTGCGGCGGCAGCCGGTGCCACGGGGCTCCTCGGGCTGAGCAGCAACCCCGTGCTGGTTCAGGACGTGCAGGACGGGGGGGCAGCTCCCTCCTGTGCAGCACCACGGCCACGGCCCTCCTGGGGCACGGGGCTGCTGGGGGACACGGCTCCCGATCCACTGATCTGGGTCCTCATGCGCTCTGGGGGGAGCAGGTTCAGCTGGAGGGTGCAGTGGGGGAGAGAAATGCCCAGGCTGGGCGAGGTCTCAGAGCCCCCCTCCCCTTCCCCGGGGTCTGCGCCCACCCCCCCTTAGTGCCGATCCCGCCCGGTGTCCCTTTGGAGCCCCCCATGAGCCCCCTTCAGGCTCCCACAGCCTCTCCCAAAACCGTGGCCCTCCTTCGGGTCTCCTTGGATCCCAAACTGCCCTACAAACCCTTTCATGCTCCTTCTGCTCCCCTGGACCCCCACAGCCTCTCCAAAAACCCTGAATCCCTTTGAGACAGCTCCCCCCACAGCCGCCCCAAGGGTCCCAACATTTCCCTTCGAGCCCACTCAGCCTCCCCGCCTTTTGGCCCCCATAGCGCCTCTCACAGCCCTATCACTCCCTCGGTGCACTCAGAGCCCCCTCCCACAGCCCGGCCCCCCTCCCCTCCAGCCCCCCGTGCCCCCATTCCGCCCCTCCGGCACAGCAGAGCTGACCCAGCGGGGTCGGCAGCGCCGGCGCCGTGCAGGGGACGAGGCACAGCCCCGGTCACCGAGGACGGGCTCCGACCGGAGCGGGACCTGCCCGGACCCGCCCGGACCCGCCCGGACCCGCACAGCCCGGCCGGGGTCACTCGCGCTCGGGACCCGCCGGTGCCGGGCACCCCGGAACGGTGTCGCTGGTGTCGCTGGTGTCGCTGGAGCTGTGCCGGGACCAACGCAGCACCCAAGGATTCATTACCATGGAACCACAGGGTCACTGACGGGTCTGGGTTGGACGGGACCCGAAAAGGTGTCCCGTTACAGCTCCCCAGAGCGTTGGGGCAGCATCCGCTCTCTCACCCCCCTCTGGCCACTCCTGTTCTGCTGCAGCCCAGGATGCGTTTGGGGTTTGGTGCTGCCAGTGCTGGCTGCTGGCTCAGGGGCAGCTTTTCCTCCAGTGGAACCATCAAGTCCTTCTCTGCAGGGCAGCTCTCAGCTCTTCTCCCACTCTGTGCTGGTGCCTGGGACAGTCCCAAGCAGTCCCTTGCCCTTGGCTTTATTGAACTTCATCTGTTCTTTTGGTCCCACTTCTCGAGGTTGTCCAGGTCCCCCTGGATGCCACCTGCACCGCAGCTTGGTGTCACCTTTGTGACCATGCTGAGCCCCTGTGGGTGCCAGTGAGGAAGGGCTCACAGAGCCCCAGTGCCACTGCAGAGCCTCAGGGACACTCCTGGTCACTGGCCTCCCCCAGGACATGGGGCCACTGCCCACAGGCCTCTGGCTGTGCCCTTCACCCACCCAGCAGCCCTGTGTCCCTCCAGTTCAGGGATGAGGATGTCCCATGGGACTGTGTCTGCTGTGCTGGATTTGTAAAGGGCATGAAGGAAGCTCCAGCCTGTGGGTGCAGCTGTGGATTTGGGTGTCTGGGGATGTTGCTCTGTCACAGTTTGGGTGTGTAAATAAGCATCCCTCATGCTGAGGAGCACATTTAGTGCAGAGAGCTTAGGGGGCAGCTGTCCTGGGAGCTGCAGGGTGAGCTCTGTGGGGAAAATGGCAGAGCCCTGGCAAGCAGCCAGGACCTGGCACTAACCCCAAGGGTCCAGGGCCCTGCAGCACTGGGCAGGTAACTGGACACTCAGACACAGCAGGAGATGATGGCTCAGCAGGAAGACTCCACTGTCAGGTGCACAGACTGGGAGGGGATGGAAGCCTGGGAGGTTTGTTGGGGTCCCTTCACAGAGGCTCTATCTCAAGTTGTTGAGCTGCTGCAGCACAATGAAATTCCTTAAAGGAACCAGAGCCTGGGACTGCACTCTGGGAGCCCTGGGGCTGAGTTGAGAGGAAACCAGGAGCAACTGCAGGATGGGGTGTGGGGGAGCCAACAGGGCCCCTCAGGGCACTGCTGACAGCCTTGGGCCCGCCAGTGCCAGTCTGGGGTGGGAGTGCAGCTGCAGGGCAGCTCCAGGATGGATGAAAGGGAGTTTCCTGAAAAGTTTCTGTCCCAGATAGGACCTCAGGTCACCTTCCTCCAAACATTCAAGTGCCAGCACCAGGAGTATGTCAATAGATATTTTTCTGTGATTTTATATTGATAATCCTTTCTGGTCTATGGCAACTCTGCTGACCTTAATTTTGTTCTGTTTGTTACCTGCAGTAATACTGTATGTCAGGGCAGTGTAAAATCCCTTGAAACTTTTCCCTTTGAGCATATTAGCATGAATGACCCATTAAAATCAAGCGATGAATTCCTGTTGAGGAATCTCTGGAGCTGCTGCTGTGAAGGGACTTCAGTCCCAGCAGTGCCAGTTTGGAGGGGTACGAATGTGATTGCCAGAGGGGCGCTGGGATGACCAGAAAAGTTTTCTGAACAGTTTGTGACCTGTATGGGACCCCAGCCCGCCGTCCTTCTCCAAACATCCAACTGCTAATGCTGGATGAGTTCACCTGGGATCCTTGCAGCAGGGAGGAAATAAAAGGAGAGGGTGTAACAGTCGGTCTGAAGTTTTCTCTGATCATCAGAGACTGGGACCTGAGATTGCACCACTTGCCCTGAACCGGAGCTCAGGCCTGGCCGAGGTGGATGGCCAAGGACTGTTTGTAGCTGTGCTTGGTGCTTGCCATGGCACACTGCAGGGTACTGGTTATTGCACCCTGTCCCCACACCTGCGTCATGGAGCTGCCATCTCCTCATACAATAGTCCATAAATCTTCCCACCTTTTGGCCAGAAGCCACTCGCTTTGGAAAAGGACCATAAAAAGTGACTTTCTTATAGAAGACTTCGAGATCTCTTTCTCCCCAACAGACTGAAGACGCGTCTCATCGGACGACCACGAGGATGCGTCCTGTCTGTTGGTAGCTATATCCCATCCTTTCCCTCTCTCTCTCTCTCTCCCCCTCCCCCTTTTTTACTTCTCTCTCTCTCTCTCTATCGCAAAACTGAATTGTAACACAATAAACTGCATTACTGCTTTCTGCTTAACAAAAACTGAGTCTCTTGCCTTTGTCTTTTGCACCCTGGGGTCGAACGAACCATCACGACTCCTGCTCGGGTTGAGCGGATCCTGACAGAGGGTTAAGATGTCCTGAGCAGATTCCACATCAATTCTAAGAGTGGGTTTGAGTCTCTCCGTTGTTCAGCATTTTGGTGCAGTTACTGCAGTGGGCTGTGCCTGCACCTGCTGCGGGCCCGGGCAGGGTCGGAGCCGGGCTCGGCGGGGACACAGCGAGCCCAGAGCCCAGGATGCAGCAGAAGCTTTACAGCCCTGGGCTGTATCGTGTGCTGGACACTGCGTTTAGTGCGCAGTGATTCCTTTTTGAGGCGCTTCCACGGCAGGATCTCTCCCGTGCAGCTCCCACCGCACGCTGCCCGTGTGTCCGGCCGGGCACAAACCCGGGCAAGCAGCTGCTCCCTCGGGAACGCTGCCGGTGCTCACGGAGCCTCCTCGGGAACGGGACCCAGGGAGAGGCTCCTCGGCTCCAAACCGCTCCTGGAACTATTTACGCACAGTGGTAACAGCGTCCCCCTCGTGCCCGCTCAGCCCCTCACGACCTGAGGCTCTTTTAAACCACGGCTTCTTCACTGTGCCTGCACCTGATCTGGGGCCCTAAAACCCCTCACGGCCCTGGCCCTGGCCCCCAGGTCCTGGCCCTGGCCCTGGCCCTGGCCCTGGCCCCGGCCCCCAGGTCCCGCCCCCTGCCCTCAGCCCCGCTCGCTCCGCTCCAGGCGGGTTCCTGCAGCCGGGCCGGCTTTAAACTGCCCGCTAGGCCCCGCCCTGCTCTCTGATTGGCCCTGTGCAGCCTTCCGGCTCCCATTGGCTGCTTCCCGCGCGGTGCCTCATGGGGGTTGTAGTCCCGAGCCCCGCGCGAAGCACCATGGGAGCTGCAGTCTCGCTACCGCCTGCGCCCCCTGCCGGCGGCTCCCGGGCCAGCAGCAGCAGCTCAGAGCCCCGGCGGGCGGCGGGGCTGGGGAGATCCCGAGGGAGCTGGAAGGTTCCGGGGGTCCCGAGGGGGCTCGGAATGTCCCGGGGGTCACGGGCGGTCCGGGAGCGTTCCCGGGCGGGGCTTCGGCACTGTTCTCGGGGACCTTCTGCTCGGGGCTGGGATCCAGCCCGGCCCCGCCATCGCCTCCAGCTGGGATCGGTGCTGGAGAACAGCGCCCGGAGCCGCCGAGGTTTGGGACACACACACAGAGCTGGGGGAGGGAGCACACCTGGAGCACACACACACACACACCTGGAACACATACACACACAGACACCTGGAACAAACACACACACACACCCCTGGAAAACACATCTGGAACACACACACACACACACACACCTGGAACAAACACACACACCCCCCTGGAAAACACATCTGGAACACACACACACACACAGACACCTGGAACAAACACACACACACCTGGAACACACACACACACAGACACCTGAAACTCACACACACAGCCCTGGAAAACACACCTGGAACACACACACACACCTGGAACACATACACACACAGACACCCAGAACAAACACACACACAGACACCTGGAAAACACACACACCCACCCCTGGAAAACACATCTGGAACACACACACACCTGGAACACACACACACCTGGAACATACACGCCTGGAACACGCACACACTCACACCTGGAACACACATGCACACACACACACACACACACACACCTTGAACACACATGCCTGGAACACACACATGTGACACAGACCTGGGGACATACCTGGGGACACACACTCACCTGGGGACACGAACACACATTCTTGGGGATACACACATAGAGCCAGGAGGACACCCAGCCCCATCCTGTCCCCAAAGCCACTCTGTGTCCCCAGGGCTCCCATCCTCTGATCCCACCATAGCCACTCCGGAGGCGGCCGCTGGCCCCGGGCACCGGCTGTCACCTCTAATCGGACCGTGTCCTGCCCGTGCCGAGGCAGCGGTGACACCGCTTGTGCCCGGGGGTCCCAGTGGCCCAGTGTGGCCTGACCGTGTCCCTCCCCTCACAGTGGCAATACTGCGTTACTCAGGGGACACCTGCTCAGGGGGCCACCTGCGCCCTGGGGACAGGGCCATGGTAATGGTGGCACCCCAAATGGCCCCACTGAAGGGGAGGGAGGGACAGGGAGCCTCTCGCGGCTGGGCTGATTTGATAAACCAAGCGGGGTCGCGGTGGCAGAAAGACCTCGTCCCCAGGGTGGGGGACATCGGGGACACACACAGCAAACGGGGAGAGATCACAGCTCTGCTTTACCATGTTGTCCCCCCGGCGGGGGCAGGACGGCGGCTCCCCCGCCCCAGCACAGCCCCCCGGCCCGGGGCCGTGCGGACACTGCGCGTCTGTACAGCCGGACCCCCGAGACCCCCGGCACGGCCCCGGGGCGGGCAGAGAGCAGGGGCGGGACAAGGGGGGCACAGCCGGGGATGGGGGTGCCGTGGGGCAGAGCGGGGTCACCCCCAACCCTCCGCAGCCCCGAGCCCTCGAATGGCAGCCCTGGTGTGAGCTCCGGGAAAAGGCGGGTTCTGGGCGCCGAAGGCAGCCGGGAGCGCGGGGAGGGGAACCCGTGGGCTGGACGGTGGCGGGGGAGCCGGGGGGCCGGGCAGGAGCGGGGGGAGCCGGGGGCAGCAGGGAACCGAAGCACGGCACGGGGATGCCGGGGGCTGGGGGGTCACTGTGGGGGTGCCGGGCGGTGCCGGGGGCTGGGCGGGCGCGGGGGAGGCCGGGGCGGTGCCGCGGCTCCGGGCTCAGTCCGAGTAGATGATGAAGCCGGAGAAGGTGCTGTACTTGTTGTTGTTGCCGCCGTGGGCTTTGCCCCCGTCCAGCTTGATGAAGACCTCGTCCCCCGCGTCCAGGTGCAGGATGACGCTGTTGCTGGCGTAGTCGTAGTTCTGGTCGGCGTCCTGCGCGATGGCGCTGGCCCGGACCTGCCCAGGGGACACCGCAGGAGCCGCTCAGGGCGCGCCTCGGCCCGGGATCGCACGGGACACGGCGGGTCCCGCCCCACACACATCAGATCCCCCCGCCCCGGTGAAGTGTGGGGTACCCTGGATCCCCCACCATGACCCGGCGGGCGCAGACACGGGACCACGGCTCTGGGTTTGGGTGGGGACCGTGGCACTGACGTGTGATTGCGGGTCCGGATTCAGATGCAGGACTACAGCCTAGACACAGGACCCCATTCGGATACAGGACCACAGCTCTGACACCTCAAGTCCAGGTTGGATACAGGACAGTGGGACTACGGCTCCAACAAGGGACCGCAGCTCCACATTCAGACGTGGGACTACGGCTGCCACACAGGACCCTGACTCTGGATTTGGATACAGGACCCCAGCTCAGACACAGGACCTCGTCTCTGCGTTTGCTTACAGGACAATGCCTGGGACACAGGACGCCATCTCCCAGCCCAGCCCCAAACCAAACCACGGAACTCAGCGCATCCCGCAGCACTTGCCAGGAGCAGCACAGGGACCGTCAGCGTGTGGCGAGGGCTGAACTCCAATCCTTCGTCACACGGACCCGCACCCCCTGCGGGGCAGGATGCTCCCCGCATAAAGGTTTCCTGGGTGCCGGCAGAGCCAGAGGAGCCGTCACCGCCTGCAGAAGCGGTTCCGTGGCTGGAGCCCGCTGCCGCTGCACAATTCTTTGGGTAATCAAATCTCCGCCGGCGCCTCGCGGGGAGATCGCGGCGCTGGGTGACAGTGACAAGGCGGCTGGTGAAATCCCAAGTGAAATGCAGAAGCGCTGCGCCGGGAGAAGGTGCCGCTAATTACAACCGACGAGAATCGGCTCTTAATTGGCTCGCGCCGGGCGGGCAGGCACCGGCGAGCGGCTGCGGTGTCCCGGAGCGGTGGGAGAAGGACGGCTGTCCCCATGCAGTCCTGTCCTTTGCCCAGGGACAGGGGTCCCAGGGGACCACTCCTCCCCACTGCAGCTCCCCGAGCCCACCGGCAGCCTGCGGGGCTGGGGTCAGGTGCTGTTAACTCCGGAACCTACTGACGGCCAGGCTGGTGATCCTAAAGGACATGCCCGCGCCCACGCAGCCGTGTCCCCCATGCCACCAGCAACACCCACCCTGTTAAAAGTCACCCTGTGTCTACCCTGCCACCGCGAGGGTCCCCATTCCCGCTGGGAGATGATCCCCGTCAGTCAGCGCCCCAATCTCCAGGGGACAATGCCTCTCCCGGGGTTTTGCTGAGGAAGAGGAGTGAAGGAAGAAGCCGTGAGGAAGGAGAACCAGGAAAAGCCATTTGGCGCCGGGCCCCCACCATGGTCCCCCCCTCACAGCTGGAGCTGCCCGGTGCCATCCGTCTTCCCTCGTTAGGGAGCCGCCTCGTCACCGCGCGCCCGCCAGCCCTCGCTAACCAGGGAAGATAAATGGCAGCGCTGGGCCCGGGCTGAGCCGCTCCCGGCACCGCAGAGGCACGGGAGGGGGGCTGCCACCACGGCCCCCCGCCATGGCCTCGCCCCCTTGTCCTGTTCTGTGCCTCAGTTTCCCCATGGCACAGCAGGGAGGTGGGAGCCATGGCCCCAGCCTGGACTCTGCTGCAGCTGCTGTCCCTCACCCCAGTGACAGTATGGGGGTGTCCCCGATTCTGGGGACACTCTAGAGTAGCTCCCCAAGGTGGCTGCACCCAAGAGCTTTGAGGCGGGCAGGCGACAGTGAGGTGCTGCCACGTGCAGTGACACTTGGGGCCTCGGGGACACCACGTGCCCCACGTGCCACCATGGCCCAGCACCCCCGAGGCGCGGCAGCAGCTGCCTCTGGAGACCCCCAGACAGTGGGGGTGCAGCGGCAGGTGCTCCCCAGGATCCTCGGGCACAGCCCTGGGTGCAGCCGTGGGTGTCCCCCCTCAGACCCCCCTGGGCACAGCAGCAGCTGCCCCCCAGGGCCCTTGGGTGCATCAGCAGATGCCCCCCCGACCCCCAGACAGGGCAGTGGTGCCCCCAGGATCCCCAGCAGGTCCTTGTGTACCATTGGGGACTGTCCCCAACAGTCCCCCGGGGCTGTGACTCTCCCTGAGCTGTGCGTGGCCCTGCTACAGCATGGGGACCCCAAAACCATCCGGTACCAGCCCTGGCCGTCCGTCCGTCAATCAATCAATCAATCAATCAATCAATCCGTCCGTCCGTCCACCTCCCCCTTCCCGCTGCCCTCGCCTCAGCTACCCGCTAATACAAATAATAATTAATGCTAATTAACCACCAGCAGCAGCTCCCCTGGCTCTCATTAACTCCAGCCCCAACCCAACGGTGATGTGCAGTCCCCAAACCGGCAGCACCCAGGGGATTTTGGGGGTCAGAGGGGGCCCCCCAAGTTCTGACTCTCTCTGAAGATGCCAGGATCGACCTGGGAACCGCACACCATGCCAGGGACCAGGGATTTTTGGCAGCAATCCCCTAAATAATCCCATTTTTTAATTATTTGGGGCATGGGGGGGGGAGAAATCTTCTTTATAGATATCGATGCGGCGATGCCTTGATAGTAATTAACAAGCAGTTAATTAAGTTGCATCGCCCACCCGAGTGCAGCTCCTTTTGACAAGGGGCTCCATAGCTTCTAGAAATTCATCCAGGAATGCCGATGCCCCACAGAGCTGGGGGGGTAGGAAGGTTTGGGGTGGTCCCCAAAAATATGTTGAGGGAGGCAAAAGGGTTGAGGTGAGTTTTTGGGGTGCTCAGTCTGGAGTTACACGGGTGCTGTTTAGGAGAAAGAGCCAGTAGTGCTGGAACCCCCCAAAATTTAGGGCTGGAGAGCGGGGGAGAACAAAAATAATCCAAATGAAAGGAAATTCGAACTGTTTGGATGGAGAAAAGCTGCCGAGCGGCTCCTGCTGTGCTCCCGCTCGGAAGGGCTCGGAGCCGAGGGGTGAAACCGCGATGAGGCTCTCACTCCCCGCCTCACAGCCCGGCTGTTCCCGGGGTGATAACTCAGTCTTGGGTTAAATCCTGCATCCTCAGGACAAGGATGCACCGCGGGATGTGATGCCCGAGATAAGGATGGGAAGCGGGGCAGAGTGGATGGATCCCGCGGGAATGCCTGCTGCGGTGACATCCAGGGGATTGAGCTCGGTGACACCCCGGGGGTCACAGACACAGCTTGTCCCCGGAGTCGTGGTCGGGAGGGGGACATGGCGTGAAAAAGGGGCACCCGAAAAGCGTGTGGATGGCGAGGCTGAGTCCTGGCATTGGGGGTTCCAGCGGGATGGGGCCGGGGAGGTGCGGGAGCGGGGCGGGGGAAGGATGGAGCCACCCTCGGGGTGTGTGCTCCCCGCCGTGTCCCCACGCGGCCCGTCCTGACCCAGCAGCAGCAGCGGAGCTGGCTCCGGGCTGCGGGCGCAGTCCCCCAAAAGCGGGGCAGGCACTGCCCCCCTAGAGGCCACCGCGGACACTGTCCCTGAGGAGGAGCCCTGTGCCCCCAGGGATCTCACTGGGGACAATGGCATGGCCGGGGGAGGGGGGGGCGGGGAGCACCGCGGGGACGCTGTGGGGGTGCCCAAAGGCACCACAAGACACCCCAAGGCACCCCAAGGAACATCTCCGTGGCCAAGGAAAGAGCTGAGGGAACCCCTGGGGACACGTCAGGGTGGATGGTGACTGTCCTCAGCACTGGGAGAGGGACAGGGCAGACAAGGCAGCGCCTGCGAGTGGGAGGAGGAGGGGGAAGAGGAGGATGGGACACCCCAGAGGTGCACCCGGAGCCCTGCAGTGTCCCTGGGAGAAGGACAGGGCACCCCAGGGGTGCTCCTTGAGGGCGGGGAGCACCCCGGGGCGGCATCCAGAGCCCATCACTGCCACGGAGAGAAGGATGGAGCATCCTGGGGGAGCATCTCCAGCACCGAGAGAAGGATGGGGAACGCTGAGGATGCAGCTCCAGAGATGGGAGCAGGACAGAGCCCCTCGGGAGCGCACCCAGCGTCCATCATGTCACTGAGAGGAGGACAGGGCACCCTGGGGTTACACCTCCGTGCCCAGGAGAAGGATGTGGCACCCTGGAAATGCCCCAAATCCCGTCATTGTCACCGAGAGAGAGACAGAGAATCCTGGGGGTACATCTCTGGGGATAGGAAAAGGACAGGGCATTCTGAGGGTGCACAAAGAGCCCATCTTCACCACTGGGAGAAGGATAAAGCACTCCAAGGGTGCACATCAGTGTCTGGGAGAAGGATGTGGCACGCCAGGGATGAACCCAGAGCCCATCATTGCCACTGGGAGAAGGATGTAACACCCTGGGGATGCATCTCTGAGGATGGGAAAAGGATGGGGCCCCTGGGGAAGCACCCAGAGCCCGCCATCAGCACTGGGAGAAAGAAGGATGTGGCACCCTGGGGGTGCATCGCTGGGGCCGGGGAAAGGACGGGGCCCCTGGGGAAGAAGCCCGCGGTCCATCACCCGCACAAAGAGGATGTGGCAACCTGGAGGTGCACTCCGGGGGCCAGGAGAAGGATGGAGCACCCAGAGGGTGCATCGCTGAGGCCAGGAAAAGGACGGGGCACCCCGAGAAAGCACCCACAGCCCTTCTCCCGTGCTTGGGGACAGCAGAGCTCCTGTTCCCGCAGAGGGAGCCGGGATGGGCAGCCCTTACCTGCCCGTTCTTGCAGAGGTCGGCCCACATGCTGGTGCCGTCGCCGCCGCGCATGAGGACGTGGTAGGTGAAGAAGTAGGTGCCGGGGATGGCGCAGGTGAACTTGCCCGAGGCGGCGTCGTAGCTGTTGCCCAGGTTGGTGACCACGTCGTCGAACTTGAGAACCTCGTAGCCCTCGTGGGGGTTCTTGAGGCCGGCGTAGAAGGCGACCCGCGGCACCGTGCTGTAGGTGGCCGCGCTCACCGCGCCCGTCGCCCCCGGTCCCGGTAATCCCGGGGGTCCCGGTCTTCCTGCTTCACCCCTCGCCCCCACCGGCCCCGGCGGTCCCGGTTCTCCGGGCGGTCCCGGTGGTCCTGGTTTTCCCGGTCTCCCCGGCTTGCCTTGGGGACCTTGCACCAGGGTGGAGGGCGGCGGGAGGGGGCCGCGCTCGGCCGGTTGCGGGGGGGCGGCGGGGCCGTAGGGCTCGCAGACCATCCGGCAGGTGCCCAGCATCTCGTACCGGCCGTCGGTACCGGCGGAGCTCACCAGCACCGGGATGAGCACCACCAGCACCAGCACCATCACCACCCCCGCCGCGGCCGCCAGCAAAGTTTTCCGGCCCAGGCTGAGCCGCCGCCCGGCCGGGGCGCGCTGGCGCCCGGGGGAGGGAATGGTGCCGGCGGGGGAGCAGGGCGGCGGCGGCGGCGGCGGCGGCGGGGGGCTCGGGCTGGTGGCGGCGGCGGCTCCGCTGCGCTCCACTGGCTCCGGTGCGCCCCGCGCCGCACGGGACACGCCCACCCGCCGGACACGCCCACCCCTGCCACCGGACACGCCCATTGGCCACGCCCACGCAACCCGGACACGCCTCCGTCGGTGCTGGCCACGCCCACGAGAACGCCCCCGCCCCACCCTCCGTCTCCGAGGGAGGGAAACTGAGGCAGGGAGGTGGGATCGGCCCCCCTGCTCCAAGCGCGTGGGATCCCCCCGGCCCCGCGTGGTCACCGGAGCCACGCCCTGTCCCCACGCCGGACCCCGAACGCTCCGAGCGCCCCTGGAACCCGTCACTTGTGTCCCCACAGAACACCCACGGGGGATGGTCCCCAGGGCCCGCCCCTACTCCCTGCCTCAGTTTCCCCTCCCACGAGGAACCACACTTTGGGACAGCCCCGTGGCCAAGCGTTCATCGCGGTCAGCTGTGGGTCCGTGGGATGGGAAGTCACCGCTGGTGGCAAAGGCCACAGTGACAAGGGGCAGCCGCAGGTGCCACCGCGGGCACGGCCGGGCTGCGCGCAAGAGCCGCGCCCGCGGGCCGAGCACCGGCGGGCTCATGACATGGGGACACGCGGCTGCGCCCGCTCCGTCGCCTGCCATCTCCATCAGCCTCGGCGGGGACAGCAGGACGCGATGGCAAGTGACAGGCGCCGCCAGCGCCGGGGGTGAGCGAAGGACGCGGGGACGGGGGAGGGGGACACGGACACTCAGGAGTAGAGCAGCCCGGGGCCGCTCCCAGTGCCGCCACAGCCGTTCAGTGGCCCCGGGTGACAACACCGAGGTGGCGTCAACCTCGGTAGCACCTGTGAGGTCCATAGGGTTATCATCCCCCCTACCCACAAAAAACACCCTGGGGGTGCATCCCCTCATCCCCTTCATGCCTGTGCAATGGCCCCAAACCCCAGGGGACATATGGGGGACAAGCCCCACCCCCGCCCCAAAAGAAGGGGGACCAAGGGGACGTTTGACAGCCATCGATCGCCCCCGCATGTCCCCCGGCTCCCGCAGAGGCTTTAATCAGCGAGCATAAATCAATTAGCTGCCTTTAAGGAGGCAATTATTCCTGGGGGCTTTACAAGGCTGGGGAGGGGGAGAGTATTTTGGGGTGGGGGTGCTGCCAGCCCCGTATCCCCCCCTCAAAGTTGTCACCATTATGTCACCAGCTGTTTCCCTGGTTCTTTTCTCTGTCATTTTTGTCACCCCCCTCCACAGCCCCCTATTCCTCATTATCTTTCTGTTTTAACAAGTGCCTAAAAATACGCCTCACGAGGTCACGGGCTGCGTGAGTCACCAGCAGCACAGGGATGGCCCGGGTGGGCAGGGGGCTTTGCGTGGGCACGGGGTGGCCATGGCAGGGACACTGAGGGAGGACAGGCCCACGCTGGGGGCATCATCTCACCTGGAGTGTATGGGGACATCCCTGGTCTTGGCTACTGCATCCTCGTGGTGAGGACACAGCCCCAGGTCACCTTGTTGCCACAGGACATTGTGTCCCCTTGGCATAGCCACCACCCCAGGCCAGTGCATTACTCTGGGCCGCCCTGTCCCCAAGGCAAGGTCACCACCCTCAGCCACCATGTCCCTACACTGTGGTCCAACAGCCAGGTGCAGAGCCAGGACAGCCTCGACACTGCTGTGGGACAGCAGCACTGTGTGGGGGGTACAACACCCCAGGTGACACTGGCTGGAGCCCCTGGGGTGCTCCCTGTCCCCAAGCCCTGCATGGGGAGGGGGTGCGGTGCAGCCCCTCAAACCCGCTCCACCCACCCGGGCACAGGGAATGGATCGGCACAGCTCCAAAGGGCCACGTGGGGGAGTGCAGGAGTTGGGAAGGGGATAAAGGTGGGAGGTGGCAGCAGCAGTGGCTGCCGTGGCTGTGGTGGCAGTGGTGGCAGCAGTGGCTGTGGCTGTTGCAGTCGTGGCTGTAGTGGTGACAAAAGTGGCTGTCACAGCTGCAGTGGTTGCGGCGGTGGCTGCAGTGATGGTGGTGGCAGTAGCAGCTGTGGTGGCTGCAGGAGCAGAAGTGGCTGCAATGATGGTGGTGGCAGTAGTGGCTGGGGTGGCAGTGGTGGCTGCAGCTGTTGCGGTGGTGACAGCAGCGGTTGTGGTGACAGCAGTGGCAGTGGTGACAGCAGCGGTTGTGGTGACAGCAGTGGCAGTGGTGGTTGCAGCTGTTGCGGTGGTGACAGCAGCGGTTGTGGTGACAGCAGCGGTTGTGGTGACAGCAGTGGCAGCCGTGGCTGCAGCTCTTGTGGCGGTGGCTGCGGCGGTGGCTGCGGCTCCGCTCGACGCCCGCCGCTCCTCTGCAAAGGTTAAGCAAACAGCAGCTCCTGCAGAATCGATGCCGGCCGAGCCCTCGGCTGTTTGCTTTGGCAGCGCGGCGCGGGGGCGGCTGGGCCGTGCTGGGGACGCCGGCAGCGGGAGGGGGACAATCAATGCTCCAGGGCTGCAGGTTTGGTCGGGGGGTGGCTGTGCTCCCCCACCTCCTGCTCGTTGTGGAGCTCATGGAGGAGGATTTGAGGAAGGGCGAGGGTGGCCGGGCCAGGGCAGGGGGCTGACACTGTGCCGTGCCTCAGTTTCCCCTCCTGGCATTGTGGCAGACAATGCCCACAGGACCACACTCGGCCAGGGGACAGGGACACTGTGTCCCCCGCAGCTGCCTGCAGACCCTGCCGCCGTGGCTCAGCCCAGGAGTGGCTCAGCTGGAATTAAGACAGAGCAGGACACAACCAATGAGCCCAATGTCGGCCCACGATGACGAGCCTGGGGAGGGAGTGGCCGTTTGCAGGCTGTCCCAATGAATTTGGATGCCGTCCCCCGAATTCCAGCTGTGTCCTCAGGATGGGCTCTGGAAGGGGCCGTGGGAGGGGGAACATTCAGCTGTGGGCAGGGAGGGCCAACTGTCTGGTGGCCTTGAAGGACAACTGGATGGCTGGTTGGTGAGCTGGGTGGTTGGTGGCAACTGGCTCCCTGGCAGTGAGCGGATGGTTGGACACCCAGCCGGTTGGCTGGATAGCTGGATGGCTGGGGGTGGCTGGCTGGCTGGTGGGTTGGGTGCCTGGCTGGCCAGTTGGCCGGTTCATTGCCTGCCGGGGTCTTTGGCTAGATGGCTGGTTAGCTGGCTGGCCAGCAGATCACCAGTCAGGTTGCCTGTCCAGCTCTCTATCTGCTTGTCTGGCCAGCTCAGCCCTAGCCCCGGGGCCAGCAACATCCTAGCGAGTCCCAGCCCAGCAGCAGGCACTGTCCCCTGCCCGGGGGGGAGCTCGGCCGCAGGCAGGGGGAGGGCAAGGTGTGGGTGGCACATCCCCCGTCCCTGTCCCCGTCACGCTGCCTCTCTCATTACGGACACGGCGGGGCCCGTCACCCTCCCACCGCGCGGCAATTAAGGGCTGCCAACACCGGCAGTTAATTAGCGCCAGTGGTGAGTGCTGGGAGGTGACGGCCGCACGGCTGGCGGAGGGGACGGGCTCGGGGACGTGTCCCCGGGGCCAGGGGGACATGGGGTGGGAGTAGCCGCGATTTGGGCTGCTGGGACCAGCTGTGCTGTCGCGAGGTGCCCCACGGCCGGTGGGAACG
Source organism: Muscicapa striata striata (assembly GCA_030060385.1). Classification (NCBI taxonomy): domain Eukaryota; kingdom Metazoa; phylum Chordata; class Aves; order Passeriformes; family Muscicapidae; genus Muscicapa; species Muscicapa striata. Next base: position 318,398 of record JAREIS010000402.1, read on the forward strand.
GGGTGTGACACGGAGAGGGTGCGCGGTGACAAGTGGGTGCAGGGCGTGCCGCTGCGGAGTGTCCCGCACGGTGACGGTGTGTGGCACCCCAGGCTGTGCAGCGACGGTGACAGTGGGTGACACCCCGTGGGCCATGCAGTGACAGTGACACTGGGTGATACGCTATGGGCCGGCAGTGACAGTGACAGTGGGTGACACCCCGTGGGCCACGCAGTGACATAGCATTGTGTGACAGCCCCAGCACCAGGCACTGATGGTGACTCTGTGTGACAATCCACGGGAGCTGCAGTGACACTGCGTGGCACCCGGCGGCCCCACAGTGACAGTGACACCCTGTGCACTGCGCGGTGACAGTGACACCATGTGACACTCCAGGGAGCAACAGTGGAGCTGTGCAACACCGCAGGGCTGCGCAGCAGCTCCGTGTGACACGAGTGGGGCTGTGCAGCCATGGTGACACTGTGTGACACCCCTGGGAGGTGTGCAGTAACACGGACACTGTGCCACACCCCCGGGGCCATGCAGTGATAGTGACACTTGTGACAACAGACGCCATGTAGTGACACTGGTGACACCAATGCCATGTAGTGACACCACACTCGGCCCCCCCGGGCTGTTCCCCCTTGTGGGTATTGAGGCGCCCACCCGGCTCATACCTGGGGACATACCCCATGGAGGGACATCACCCTGTACCTGCAGCCTCGGCGGGGGACATCTGTCCCCACCCCCTGCCCCAGCGGGTGTCCCATGGTGCGTGCTCTCCAGGAATGGGGTACACCAGGGAAGGGGTGCTCTGAGGAAGGGGTTACCCCAGGGAGGGGGTGCTCTGAGGAAGGGGTTACCCCAGGGAGGGGGTGCACTGTGGAGCGGCTGCTCCAAGGATGGAGCCCCAAGAAAGGGAGGTTTCAGGAATGGAGTACCTGGGGAAGGGGATGCTCTGAGGAAGGGGAGCTACAGAGAGGGGGTGCCCGAGGAAGGGCGTGCTCTGGGGAAGGACTTGCTCCCTGCAGGGCTGCTCCGGTTCGTACGGGGGTGCAGGAGCAGGGGGTACAGCAGGAGGAGTGTCCGTCTGTCACGAGCCCCTCCAGCCGCAGCAGAATCGATCCGGCCGCCAATTTGCACAGTCAAATATTTGGCTTCGCGGCGCGGGGCCGGCTCTGCTCGAGCCGCCCCGGTGGGCGCGGGCCCGTCGTGGCGGTGGCGGCTGCTCCGCGATCGATGGCGGGACGTGCGGCGAGCTGGGGCCGGGGCTGTGCCGTGCTGCGGCACCCACCATCCTCCATCAGCACCCAGGGGCCTTGGGAGCCCATGTGGAGCCTGCTCAGGGGGCAGCACCTGTGCCACCAGCGCAGGGGCTCAGCCAGGGTGTCCTCCAGGCCCCTCCATGGCCACTGACCGCCGATACCGCCCGGCCCAGGCAGCTGAGCCATCTGTCACCGGCAGGGGATGGCTGAGGCTCGGCCACACGGCCACTTCCACGGCCACTGGGGGCCATGGGCTTGTGCCCAAAGGGGTTTGGCGGGGGGGTGAGATGGGCAGGAGTGGGACTGGTGGTGCTGGGGCAGCTCCCACGGATGGGCACTACACAGCTTCCATGGACACAACTCCATGCAACAAGCCAAGTTCCAGAGCCTTTCCCCCGTGGGTGCCAGCGCCTGGGCCAACACCCCACGCAGGGGGCTGAGTGCTCAGCTTAGCCCGGGGCCCCCACACCAGGCTCCCCCGGCCGCGCCAGCAGCCCTGTGCCTCCCCGTGCCGCTGGATCCGCTCGCTCCCTCGGCCCCGCTAAACTCGTTAGCGGCGGCCGAACGTCAGCCGGGCGGGAGCGAAGCGCCAAATGCGATTAGGGCCCCGTCTCGCTCCCTCCTTCCACCCCCGGCCCTATTTATCGCGGAGGCGGGCGGGAGGGAGACGGAACTGGCGCTTATCTCGGCCGAGAAATCCCGCTCCAGCCGTGATTTATGGCTGGCTGCGAGGGTTCCAGCGGCACTGCGCAATTACGGAGCGTTTAGAGCACGGAAGGGTCAGCGCTCGAGTACGGCTCCCCCAGCACAGCTGGAGGAATCGGGGTAGCCAGGAGGGCGCTCCAGCTCGGGGACGCTCCCTGGGGCTGCGCAGGGACCACCAGGTCTTTCCAGGCGGGTGAGACATGGGACCTCACCCATGCAGGTGCAGACTGGGACTCAGGGGTGGACGGGGGTGGAAGAGTGCCTGGCCCCAAAAAGGGGCATGTGCTGGCTGGGGACACCCTGAGAGGGCCCCCGTGCCTAAAGGATGGCACAGGGGACACGCAGGACACTGCCACACAGGACCAAGGCCAGGCAGGAGGGTGGGAGCATGCTGGAGGATCCCAGGGATCACCATGTGCGGGGAGGTTGCCACGGGCTGGCAGCACCCACCTTTCTCAAAGTGTGGGGACAAGCAGTGGTGACAGGGGTACCCCAGAGGGAACCACAGCAGGTCCAGGATCACATCCCAGCAAGGCAGACCCACCCCGTGGAGTGCCCAGAGCCAACACTGAGCCACAGCAGCCCCCGGGAAGGTCGTGGAAGGGCTGCTGCTCCGAGCAGCTCCTGAAGCAGCTCAGGGATGTTTACTGGGAAAAGCAGGAGCGGCCGGCAGCTCTTCCTGCGTGTGCTGAACTTTACAGAGTGCAGCCGTGCCCCGGCATAGGAACAACCTGGGAGCTGGCTGGGAGGAGCCGCGGGAGCAGCCGCAGGATGCGGAGCAGCTGCTGTTCAGTGTTTTATTAAAACAAAAGTGAAGACCCAGCACCCGCCTCGCCCAGGCTCGGATCTCCCACCGGGAACCTGCCGCCGAAGGAAGCTCAAACAGCAGGAAATGAGTTTGAACGAGGTAGAGCCCAGCCTGCTACAGGATGGATCAGAGCCTTGGATCCAAAGCCAAGGGTGACCCACAAGTGATGGCCACAGAAAGAGAGGGCAGGAGCAGCCATCTGAACACCTGATCCATGTGAACGAGGTGCTGTCCTCCCCCTCGCTGATTTAACAAATTTCCATTAAATCAACATGAAAGAGGGGAAATTCCAAGTCTAAATTTCGATTAGGAGGACTGAGCTATGAGGAATCACCCAGGGGACACTGGAGGCAATAACTGTGCCTGAGAAGGCACCCAGCCCTAGGGAGGAGATTGTCCTGGAAGACATTAAAGTGAGATTGTACCCGATTAAAGTGGGATTGTTCCAGATTAAAGTGCCTCAGCTCACTGAAGACCCACAATAGAGACCCACAAGGGGACAAGGGCCTCATCCCACAGGCACAGCTGGTGGGTGAGAACCTGAGCAGGGAGAATGTGCCTGAAAAAACCTCTGGCTGTGTTCACCTTGGGAAGTGTGCAAGGAGACGCCTCATACCGCTGTCTGCATTCAGCTGGCAAAGCTCATTAACAGGGGTGGCCTTTCACTGCCCTTTTCAAAGAGGGAAATTCAGGCCCCTTCCCTGACTAAGAGAAAAGGTGAATTAAGAGATGAAATGCCGGATGAGGAGGAAGGCCAGCCCCCCGAGCCCGGCCAGAGCCGTGCCCACGGCCAGCCGCGCCCAGAGGAAGTGCAGGGAATCCTCGAGGTGGGCGTGCAGGCGCAGCACCTGCCGCCGGGTGCTCTCCCGGTCCCCGCAGTTGTCGATGACATGCGTCGCCCACTTGCGCTTCTCGTCCAGGGGCAGCTGCGCGCTGATCCGAGCTTCGGCCTCGGCCACGCCCAAGCCGTTCCTCTTCATCAGCCGCGCCAGCTGCGTCGGGGGGTCACTGCCGGGCGGAGCACGGGGCTGAGCTGGGGGTGGGAGGGGACGGGGGATCTGCCTTCCTCGGGCACCAGGGGGAATCACTGGGATAAAATGGGAATGAGAGAGGTGCCCCCTGTCATTTTATACAGTCAGCCTGCACTTGGATCAGCAGAGCCACCACTGCCTGGGCTGTTCTCAGCATTCACACAGCCTGTAACAGTGCCCCAAATCCAGCCCTGACAGAGCATGGGTTGTGGAAGGCCCAAAGGCAGTGAATTCCCCTCTGTGATTGTGCCAGGTTCCAGGGAAAGCTCAGGAAGGCCCTCATGCACTGTAAAGGGAGGTGTCGCTTCTCTCAATAGGCTTTGCACCAGAGCTGAAGCTGAACCTTCACCAGAATGGGGACACACAATGGTCCCCTATGAAAGATGTGGCATTGTCCCTGCCCTCATGGTTCCCAGAGCACTTACCAATAAACCAGCACTGTGTATTTCATAAACCTGGTCAATCCACGGGTCTCAAAGAGCAGAGGGATGTCAAGGATCACATAGTGGTAGCCTGTGGAAATGGCAACATTCCCCAAAAAAGGGAACAGAGTTAACCCCCATTCCCAAATCCCTCATGCTGCACACACGCCATGGCCAGGAAAAGCAAAGCAAGCAGGAGCTCTACAGCTCCATGATTACAGCTGAGCAGAGCAGAGCCTCCTGGCCCTCCTCCCTCTCACAGAGAGGAAATGGTTCCAGTCCAAGTTTCCAGAGGAAAAAAAAACAACCCTAACCTGGCTGCTCCAGACCAAAGGTGAAACTGCAGAAATATAATGAGGAGCTGAAACAAGGAGCTGAAATGAGAGCAGCAGTGCCTGACTGGCAAGAGCAGCAGCCGAGTGCTGTGCTGGCCTCTCCCGGGAAGCAGTGCCCACAGCAGGATCTGCTCTCCACTCCTTCTCTTGTCCAAGACTTCACCAGGCAGCAGCCATCTGAGCCAACATTTCCCAGCTCAGCTTTCCTCCCTTTATGAAAAGCTTTGGCTAAAAAGCTCCATTTTTCCAAGGGGAGCAAGGAAATCCCTGCAGACCTCCTGCAGCTGTAACACTGAAACATGAGGGAGCCTCCTGGCACAGCCTAAGGGCTGAACCCTCAGCAAAACTGGCTGAGTTTGGTTTGAAACCTCTGTCACCACAGGGAACAGAGCTTGTCACAGTCAGTCACTGTCCCCCTGGTCCTCCCAGTGCCTCTGCCCTTGGCCAGTGTTTGGGAGGGTGGGAGATGCCCTGCTGAGATTGGGGGAAAAGGTGAGGGGAGGGGAAAGTTCTAAGTCAGGACTTTACTGATGGCCCCAGTCATGGGGACACCTCAGATTTTGTTAGTGTTCCCTCTTTATAAACCCCTTAAAACCACGCTGCCCACAGCAAGTAAAGTCATGACAAAGACATCATCATCCAAGGAGCCACCATTCCACCAGCATCTCCGCCCTGAGAGGTTTCTCACTGCCCTCTGATTTGATCGATCAGAGCTTTCCTTACACAGCGATCCTCAGAGACAACATCCAGCTATCCCAAATCATTAAATCCTGACTAATGAGGACAAAGCAGCCTGCTGAAGCCACACAGCTCTCGCCGAGGGCCAGGACAGCATCCGCCTCCTGAGCCCGCAGCCTCAAGTTCAAGACTCCATCTCTGGCTCCTGGCATTCCTGCCTGTTGCTTCCTTTGCGCTTCCTCCTCCTCACCCTGCAGCAAAGCTTGGCCCCGTGGTGCCCCAGCCTGTTCAGCTCTCACAGGGCTCAGCTCTGATAAGCACCACGAATCCAGACTGACTCTATTAAAGCATCCGTCTGTCTACATGGAGACCTCTGGAACAGCTGGTGATCTTATCTGGCATTTCCCCAGCCCAGCCTGACAGCTGCATTTGTTCCATTTATCAGGGGGAGCGCGGGACTTTGGAAGCCACAGCTGTCAGCCCATTCCTCACCTTATCGACACTCAAAGGGCTCCACACTTGCACTGAAGCTGGAGCAGGCTGGGGGCAGGGAGGGATATTTGGCCATTTCGGGAATGTGACATTATCCAGTGGGTAATCTCAGCAAAGCTGCTCCGAGGCCCTACAGATACACTTTAAACCGCAGAGGAAAGCAGTGAAGGGCAGCAGTGAAAGGCAGGAGTGAATCAGGAATGAATCCTCCAGACACTGACACCAAAGGCCACCAAAGGCAGAGCACAAAGGCTGTCACTCAACGTCCCTTCCCTTTCTCTGTCATTCCTGTCCCTCTCCCCACGTTCAAACCAAAGGCAGAGGGAGCAGGGATGGCTCCTGCCAAAGCAGGAGTCCTGGCAGGCTGGACATGGCCTCTTACCGAGTACAAAATACTTCAGGACCTGCTTCAGCATCTCCTTCATGATCTCAGGGTGGGTGATGGAGTTCAGCAGCCGCCGTTTCTCTGGCTGGGAGAAGATAATGTTTCCGAGAGCCTCACGATTTATCTCGCCATTCTCCAGGAGGATCTCAGTGCCAAAGTGCTGCAGGATCTGCTGATGGGCCTTGGAGTGGGGCTGCACCACTGAGAACATCAAACAGCTGGGGTGAGAGCTGGTTTTACAACACAGCCAGTGTTTGCATCAGCAATCACCCTCAGATGGGCTTTGCTCATTAACTAACAGAGATGATGCTCCTGTGGCAGCACATCTGCCTCCAGCACATCTGTGCTGGCATCACATCTGCACAGCCCAGCAACTCCCACCAGAACAGCCCTGCCAGCCCAAGGTCCCTTTGAGGGCTGACACCTGGGAGATCAAAGTCCTGCAGTCATTAATTCAGCACCACGACCCTCCTGGCACATGCTGCTGCTTATGGTGACAAGTCAGCAGGGCGGGCAGGAGGACACGGAGATGGCCACACGCCAAGGCTGGGGCAGGAGCTGGGCTGAGCCATTCCCAACAGGAATTGAGCAGGGAGATCCTAAAGGGAGCAGGACCAGCTGAAAACTTCAGCACTGTGTGGATACTCACTGCTGCAACTTGGCTCTGGGTGCTGCTGAGGTGTTTTTTTTTACTGTCTTTCACATCAGTCACTAAATTCTTCACGAAAATGAACACAAAAATCTTCTAAAAGCTCAACCCCCAATCAGCCCTTGCAGGGGCTCTGACATTACAGGAGTGTATAACTTTAAAGCCACAAAAAAAAAAAAAATCAACAAAAGGGATGAAGCAATAAAACCATAATTAAGCTCCAGCTGAGGGTAACCACAGTGAAGGACAGACCGCAGATAATCATCTCTCCCAAATCCAGGAACATTGCCACAGGTTGCAACCTCAGGCCAACCTCATAAAAGTCTTTAAGACCAATTCTTTTCTCCCATGGAATATAACATGGAGGCAGTTTCAGGACGGGTGAAATCCATATAGTAAACAAACACATATAAAAAAGGAATTGGTGCAAAATAAAGTGATTGGCAGAAAACTTTCACAGAGTATCTGTAGTGTTTTCCTACCATCTCTGAGGCTTTTAGCACCTCCAGCAAATTTCCTGCACCTCCAGGGGAATTACAGTGCAATAAAATGTTAAAGCATCACAGCTTTGAGTGGCTACACAGTAAGTTCTTCACCAAACAGAAAAGCTCAGGCACTTCCAAATGACACCATTGCACCATGGCTCAGCAGCAGACCCCAAACCTGCTGCATGCAGGATCCACAGCCCTCAGAATCCCAGACTGGTTTGGGGAGAAAGCTCATCCAGTGCCACCCCCTGCCATGGGCAGGGGCACCTTCCACTATCCCAGGTTGCTCCAAGCCCTGTCCAGCCTGACCTTGGACACTTCCAGGGATGAGGCAGCCACAGCTGCTCTGGGCAGCCTCTGCCCTCCTTGTTATCCTGGTGGGGTGAAGGGATTAACATCTCACAGGTAATCAGGGAAAACAAGGTTTGCTCTGATCTTACTGAGTCAACAGATCTGTGATTCTGGGTCTTTTCTCCAGCCCAAGCAGCACATTTCGGGAGCAGCAAGAGGCAGGTGTGCAGTGCAGGAGCACAGACCTGGGATCTCTGGAGCCTTTTTTTTTTTTTTCTTCACATTAATTTTCATCTCTCAGTATCACCAGGAAAACAACATCCAGCACAGAGGGACATTCTCTTTCAGCCACCAACATACCTGAATGACAGGATGGGTGTCCTGGGGCTCAGGGGGTGTATTGGACTCACCAGGGGATCCCACTTTACAGGGAACCACATTTATTTTTGCCCAGAGTTGGCCTTCAAAGCTGGGAAGCATCACACGCCAGGGGATGGAAACTCAGAGCACAATCTCCCCACGGTGTTTATTAGGTCAGGATCTTCTTTCTTTTCTTTATTAAAAATATCTCCTAGTTCCAATCCCCCCCGGGGCAGCTGCTCCGCAGCCCCGCGGACTGGGAAGCAGGAGGGAAACTCTTCTCCGATGTACCCAGAGCACCCTCTGCCGTCAGCGCTTGCCGGCAGCGATCCCGGTTGTCAGGGGAACCTCAGGGAGCAGGAGCAGCTCTGGAAAACTCACCCTGCCTGGCAATAACATCGGCATCGATCACGGCACAGCCCAGCTCCCGCAGCATGGCCACCACCGTGCTCTTCCCCGATGCGATCCCACCCGAGAGTCCCACCAGGAACATCGTGCTCTGCAAGGGAAAGAGAAGAGCTGGAAAATGTGCCAGAACAATTTTGTCCATGCTGAGCACATCAAATATTTAGTCCCTAACAGGCAACTTCATTCAAAGCTCATTTTCCTACTTTCTCAGGGTCTGAGACGTCAGCAGGATTTTGGCACCCTCTGAGCTGGGTATCTCTGTTCCACAGGCAGGAAGACAGTGTTGGATTAAACAAGGTTTCTCTGGACCCCTCTTAGTTCTGGATGTGCCACTTGAGCCAGCCCAAAGTTCCTGCAGCTGGTTTATCTGCAGCTCCAGCAACTCATTCTCCTTTAGCATCTCCTCTCATCAAACCAGAGTCCCATCCACAGCACCCTGAGTCATGGAATCATGGAATTGTTTGGATTGGAGGAGATCTTAAAGCCCATCCAACTCCTCCTGGTATGGGCAGGGACACCTTCCACTATCCCAAGGTGCTCCAAGCCCTGTCTGGCCTGGAACACTTTCAGGGATGGGGCAGCCACAGCTTCTCTGAGCAGCCTGGGCCAGGGCCTCAGCACCCTGACAGGGAGGAATTCCTTCCCAATATCCCATCTAGTAGTGGGAAGCCATTTCCCATTGTCCTGTCACTCCAGGCCCGTGTCCAAAGTCACTCTTGGAGCCCCTTTAGGTCCTGGAAGGGGTTCTGAGGTCTCCCTGGATCCTTTTCTTCTCCAGGTGAACACCCCCAGCTCTCCCAGCCTGGCTCCAGAGCAGAGGGGCTCCAGCCCTTGAAGCATCTCTGTGGCCTCCTCTGGATCGCTCAGAGAAATCAGGAAATTTCTGGAAGGTTTGTCAAGGGTGACCCAGGAACAGTTTTTTCTTCAGAAAAAGGGCAGAATTCAGACAATATCTCAGTCAGGACTGGGACATACAAGGCTTGAGGAGAGAGCCCTGCTCAATTCCTGCAGCTGGTATTGGAGCTCAGCCACCATCGGGACCCAGAGCCCACAAGGCACTCAGTGAATCCCATTCCAGTACCCCTGGCAGTCCTAAGGACAGGGAAATCCCATTTCTGAGCAGCAAACAGGTGTCTGTGAGCTGCCAAACATGGCCCTAAGCACAGATCCATGCCTGCCCTTGGCCTTGAGGCCGGGAGGGGGTTGGTAACGCTGCTCCCACAGCTCCTGCACAGACATCTCCCTGCTCAACCCAGACCTGCAATCCTCCAAATCCTGCTTGTGTGCTCTCAGAATCAAAAGGTTCAGGCAGACAGAGGCAGCTCTGGAGAGCTGAGAGGACTACTGTGAGTATCTGCATCCCAAAAACTCAGCAGCCAAGTCATGCAAATCCCCAAGGACAGCAGCTCTGACTTTGCTGTCACCTCATCCAGGTGACCCCATGGGTGAGGGGCTGAACCTTCCACAGCTCAGCCTGTGGCTGTTCCATCTGAGAAGGAATTGACTCCATCACCTTTGGCCAGGAGCCACAGGCTCCTGGTAGTTACCCTTTGGCTTCCCCTTGCCCAGATCCTGCTCCCTCCCGGTAGCCCAACCCCAACAATCTCAGGCACCATCATTCTGCCTAACCTGACTCTGGTCTCCCCCCTCCCTTCAGACATCACCAGCCCCCTAAAACCTCTGCACATAAAGGAACCAGGTACCTACTGCCCACACTGTCCCCCACGAGTGGCACCCAAGGACAGCAGGTGGGAACACGAGGCTGCTGGAGGGCTGAGGATGGGTGAAAACACAGCACTGCAACCCTTTGGCTAGAAAACAACAAAAAGAGACACTTTAGTCATAATTCAGTCCTACAAACAGGACCCAAACCCACAGTTTGGGGGGAAGAAGGGGGTGGGCAAGTCCTGTGGCAGCTGGAGGCAGCTCAGCAGAGGGAAGCAGCAGAGCTGGAGCAGAAGCAGCAGCCCCTGCTGGCAGCTCAGGCAGCAGCTCCACCGAGCTGGACCCAGCCTGCAGCGGCACCACGTGCTCCTTCCCTTTTCCAGACACCAGGACAACAGATGGATAGCTCCAGCAGCAACAAGGAGGGATCCAACAGGAATCAGAGAGGGCCAAATAATAACAGCAAACAGCAGTGATTGGGGAGGCTGATGCACATCCCAAGCAGGACATGGAACCCATGGGGAGCCTCTCTGGTGTTCAGGGGGCTTAGAGTGACAGAAGAGCTGTTTATTTATCCCAGCAGGTTAAAATCCTGCCCTCCTACCAGGACTTTATGCTCCTGCTGCTGCAGCCTGTGAGGAGCAACACTGCACCAGGAGGATCCGATTATGGCAGTGGAGACTCCATGTGCCTGTTTTGTAAAAATACACTAAAAACTGCCCTGCCCTTTTAAACACAGGGCTTTAACTGCAGTAACCCCAGCATTCTGGCCTCCAGCCTCAGCTGGGACTTGCTCCCAAAACCCTGCTATTTCTGTCCCTCTGTCGCATGGCTCCACACAGGAATTACTGCAGGGGGAAAGCAGCCCTTGGAAGGGTTATCCTGGAAACCAGGGCCAGCCAGGGAGCTGAACACTTGTGCTGTCCAAGGGCCTGCACAGATCTCAGGCATCAATATTTAACAAGCTCGAGTTTGAACTGCACACGAGGGGAGAGGCCAGCCCGCTTCTGCAGATGTTACCAGCAGGAGCCAGAACCAGTTTTCCCCCAAATACACCATTTTTGGGGGATATATTTTGCTTGTTCCAGCTAAATCAGACATGGGGAAAACGAGAACACGAGCCACAGAGGCTGGTCAGGCTGGAAAACTCGGTGAGCTGCTCCTGCAGTGAGAAATGGGGAGATGCACCCAGGGCACTGAAGAAATATTTTTCAAGGAATTAAGTGCCCAAAAATTCCCGCGTCCCAACTCCTGCGGGTTTTGAGCACAGCACAAGCTGCCAGCCTCAATACATCCATCCATCAAGCACAGGGATTGGGGATGAAGCTGGACCGTGTCCTCCAGCACCATCCTACACCCGGCCCTCCTCTTGAGCCCATCCTCAGAGCCCAGTCTCTGGCTGGGGCTGAGAGAGCTGGTGTTTGGTCTGGCTGGAGGAGGCTGCAGTTAAAGGGAAGAGCCACCAAATGTAACGTTAATCGGCGGGGAAAGAGCCACCGCCACCACTGCCCTGACGCACCCCGCGGGGTACCGGGGTCACCACGGCCCCTGCCCGCCCTCACCACTCACCCTCTGCCCGGCTTCACACCGGCCTCGCAACGGGCCGCGGTTCTCGCAGCCCGGCCCCCGCATGCCCACGCAGACTACCACTCCCGGCATGCCTCGCGGCTCACCGCCCAATCGCGGCGCGCTTTGTTACGGGGGTGCGGCACGCGCGGAGGCCCCGTTCAAGATGGCGGACGACAGTGAGACAGCAGTGAGGCGGCCACCGGCGAGGCCTCTGCGGCCGGCGGCGGAGGAGAACGACCACGAGCATTGCAGTGACTGCGAGAACGAGGCGGAGCATGGCTCCAACCGGGGGTGAGCGGCGGTCGGGACCGCGTGCCACGGCGGCGGCCGGGCCCATTGAGGCGAGGAGCGGCCGGGAAGTGAGAGGCCCCCCGCCCCTCCCGTGCGGTGATTGGGCGCTGGGCAGCATCCCGGGCAGTGATTGGTCGAAGCGCCGGTCAGTCTGGCGGGGGGGCGGCGCCGCTGGCGCCCATTCACGCCCGCTGCGGGAGCGTGTCCGAAGCTCAGCAGGGTCGGGCGCGGCCGCGGCGTGGATGGGTGACGGCTGCGGTGGTTGTGGGGCGGTCGGGATGGGGCCGCGAGTGCCTTTTTCGGGCAGAAAAAAAGCCCAGTTAGCAGCTTCTCCTGGCCTTGCGTTAGGGTGTGTCTCCCCACATTCCCTCTGCCCTCCTGCACAAGTCTCAGCCCACTCGTGGCATCTCCATCCCCGCGGTGACACCCTGGGTGGTTGGATGCCTGATCTGCTTTCCGGAGCGTGTGGCATCCTCATGCCCTGGAATGATCCCGGGCTTCTGCACACTCATCCCGTCGTTATCCTAAACACAGCCTAGGGTTTTGCAAAGCTCTGCCTACATTGTCTCGTGGTTGGAGGAGCTCAGCAGCCTCCAGGGGTATGGAATGGTGGAATAACAACAACAAGGCAGGGAGCGAGCACAGGCAGCGAGGCAGGTCCTTATCTCAGTAGGGAAGAGCTGGAATACTGAACGTAGCACCCTCATTACTCACTACTTTAATGAATACGGAGCAGAGCCGCCTCACCATGCCTGGCATTTGCGGGAGAGGCTTCGTCCTCATTCCTGCTGGGAATGGGAACCCCAATGGGTGGCTTTTCAGAGATTTCCGGCAGTTTTGCACTTTGTTCTTCCTGCACCTGAACCTCACCGAGCTCTTCCTGCTCACCTCGTGCTGCTTTCCTGGCCCTGCAGAGCAGAGACCATGTGCTTGGAGAGCCCTTCTCCCTCCATCAGCAGCTTTCCATCGGCAGTATCGCCTGCCCAGGAACCAAAGCAAATAAAAGGTCACACAAGAAATATCACAGAGGCTTTTTTTATGACAGCACAGCTGCCCATTTATATTTCATTTGCCTCCCGGGTGTGGCACCGTGTCTCAGTTTAATCGGTTTAGCTGTGCTTGGGGAGATTTTTATTTTCTTTCCCTCTGACATGATTAGGTTTGTGGAAGCCAGAGCTGAGCAGAGGAGACGTGGTGCTCAATCACCGCTGCTCCCCAGCCCAGCGGTTCCTCCTTCCCTTTGCCAGGAAAAGGTGTGTTCTGGAGCCCTCCTTGGGTCCTGGCGTGGGCATCACTGGCCACCTCGAGGAGCTGGAATACCACAAGCAGCCTGGGGAATATTCAGTAGGAAATAGGATGGATAGCTTAAAAGTGACACCAAAAGCATGGCTGGTGGGCACAGCCATAAGGAGCGTGAGGCAGGGAGGCTTTGGAGCTCTCTGCAAATCTGCTGTACCCCCAAAACCCACCAAGGACCCACCAGGGAGGGACCCAGTGATGGGAAGGAGGATGGTTTGTTTTCTTACTGGCTGCACAGTCATTAATTCTGTTGATTCCATACCATCCCATTACATGGGGTGTGGGAGTGTTTCCTGTCACCCCAGTGACACTGTCCCCAAAAACAGGGCAGGGGAAGGGCTTTGAGCTGCCAGGGTTTGTAGAGCCACACTCGGAGCCCTGCCTGTGCCAGTTTGTGCTGGGACTCACTGATCTTGGTGCTGAGGTTTAAAACAGAAAAGTATGCTTAGTGAAAGTAGTACTGCTTTCCTTTTAAGGACAGGAAAGAGGAATTGAGTTTCCTCAGCATCAGTCCTGTGTCAGCACTGGGAAGTGGCTGCACTGCTCTCAGCTGTGGCTATCCAAGCTGATTTTCCAAAGAAAATAATCCCACTTTGTTCTTTTTCTTATTTCCCTTTGTGTGGAGAGGGCTTCTGCTGTGTCCCTGGTGGCTGTGGAGGATTCATTTCCTAGTTCTGGAAAGGCAGGAGCATTGTATGGGCTCAGCCTGGTGGCATTTGTCACCTCACAGGCAGTGAGAGCAGTGGTGACAGCAAAGATTGGAGTGTCCCAGTCCTGTGAAATAGCTCTGTTGTTGTCAAAACCACCCAGGGAAGCTGTTCCAGGCAGGAAGAGTTTGGGAGCACCCTGTGGCACAGCTGGTTTGTCTCTGGGTGGGGTGTGAGGGGTCAGAGGGGCTTTTCCAGAGTGGTAGCTGTGGGTTTGGCAGTCCCTGCCTGCACTTAGCAGGAGAAGGGTTTCCTGGGACAAGCCCTGACTCCACCATGTGGGGTTGTTGTAGGTGTAGGGAGCACAGTGGTGGCATGCTGGGCTCTGGGAGCTGAGCTCTGCCATCTGGAGACCCTCCCTTCTTTCCTGCCACAGCCCCTAACGAGATTACAGAGATTACAGCCTAAGCACCATGCCTGATTAGCCCCTGGCATGGCAGAAGGATTTTCCAGCACCTAAATACAGAGCAGGGATCTACTCCTTCTCATCTGACACTTTGAGCCTCCACCAGGCTGAGGGAGCTGCCCACTGCTGGAGTTGTTCTCCTTGTGCTGCCTCCCTCAGCTTTGGGAATACAGTGGGAACACCCATAAGTGGGTGCTGAGCACCAGTTTCTTACTGGATGAGTCTGGTGTTTTCCTGCCTCTAGAGAGGCTGAGCTGGTGGAGCACAGTCAGTCTGAGCAGGTCTCACCCTGAACAAGCCTGGCTGCTGTCTTCAAGTGCTTCCAAAAATCTGTTTTCAAGATACTCAGGTTACAGGGGTTGTTTTCTGGGCAGTGGTTGCTGCTGGAGCCTTTCTTTGCCTTCAACTCAAGGAGCCACGTGGTAGCAGGAAAGGAGGGATTGGAGAGCTAAGTCATGACCATGATGGTGGGGATGCTTTTCCCAGGAGAAGGGAAAAATGTTTTCCTTAGCCAGAAGAGAGACCTTGGTCATCCCCCAGGGAACTGGGAGATGTTTTGCACAGTGCAGCCATGGTGCCTTTGTCCAGCTATTTCATCTCTCAATGCACCTCAGAATGTAAAGAGATATGGGAGGGAAAAAGTCTTAAGTGCAGCTGGGAAGGCTGTGGGCTGCTGGAATTGAGCTGGGCTGGCAGCTCACCCTTCCTGGGGGTAAAACTGCTCCAGCCCTCTTGGCTTTGTGGGTCAGGCCAGCTGCAGTAACTGACATTTTGGATGGTGGTGGCTTGTCCCAGCACATTGGTGGGGCATTGTCATTAATTTAGGAAGTATCTGGGGGGTGCAGCTACCCTGGAGAAAGAAGGTATTTGCTTTCTTAAATAGATTTAAAGTAGAAAATACCTGTAATTGTTGTTTCTCTGGGTGTAGTGAGTGGGACCAGCATTTTTCTACATGCTGGTGACTTCTCTGCCAGGTTGGTTTTCATCTCCTAGCTGGAGCAGAGCCCTTCCCCAGGCCATGCCACCTGGAATGCAAAACCTCATCCCACCTTCTGCCACCCTGATTTCTTCCAGGTCACGACAGCTTTGCTCATAAATCAGGGAGGAATTTTCTCAGCGCTTTCACCTGCGAGCCCGGCGTGCTTGGGCCGAGCTCATTAGCACCAAGCTGGGAGTTGGCAGCTCTGATTTATGAAGCAAAGTGATGCCAAAAGAGTATGAGGGGATCATTTTGTCTGTCACAACTGACACCTGCAGCATCCCAGTGTGCAGGTGAGCTGGGAACACGAGTCTGCCCCCTTTGGAAGGGGCAACTTCCAGTGTCAGCCCTTGGGGTGCGCCCAAAAATTCTTCTGGTGCTGTCAGTTTGTGGTGTTAAAATTTATGGGAAACAGTTTGGATGTGTTTATTGCAGCTCCAAGGTGGCTTTGCTCATCCCAGGAGTTCAGTGTGGCCAGGATCTGCCCATGCTCCTCCCCAGAGAGTTAAAAAAGCCATCACGCATTTGTCACTAAGATCAATAGTGGTGTCAGCAGCGCTGTGCTGGGGTTGCTGCTGCTGTCATGTCCAAGCAGCATCTCCTGGGTGGAGGCAAAGCCCTTTCCTGGCAGTGGGAGGGAAGGTGAGATTCCCCACAGCAGCACCGTGCTGAACCATCCCTGTGATCCTTGGAGCTGCTGGTTGTCAGAGCTGTGGCTTTGTTCCTGCTCCTCTCCCTGCTCCCCTTCATTCTGTTCTGGAGAAGAGCAGGGGGGCTTCTCTTCACCCCCTTTTGTGGAGCAGCTCACCCTGAACCACTGCTTGTTCCCATGCCAGGAATGCTTCCCATCTCCTGATGTTCCTGGTGATAGGTGGGAATCCTTTTCCCTGGCATGTGCTGTCTGCAGTCTTTGCTGCTGTTCAGGTTTTATCCAGAGGAAAAGCTTCCCCAGCTCAGCAGCTCCATGTCCTGCAAACCATCCTTCTCTGCTCCCCAGGGCAATGCAGCCCATCATGTTGGTTTTCTACATCCACAGGCATCTCGCAGCTTCATCCCTCAAAAAACATTTCCCCATCCACTTTTCCCTAATTTCATAACCTTCTTACTGCTCAGCCCAGGGATTGCACAGAGTGCTTGGGTTGGAAGGGACTTTGAAGATCATCCAGTTCCACCCCCCTTCCTTGGTCAGGGACACTTTCCACTTGCATTTCTTCAAGCTCTGTTCTCCTCCTAGCTCCTTCTTGTTCTGGTCTTGCTGAAATAAATAGTTGGATGCTGCTCCAACAGATTTTCCAGCACGTTTCTTCTTTTATTCCTGCTGCACCCTCTTCACCACTATCTTGTGTTTGGTAAAGACATTAAACAGCTGCAGAAATGAGCAGTGCTTTTGTGGGGAGATTCCAGGCTGGTGCCTCTGGGTAGGTCAGATCTGTGGGGTTGTCCCTGCTATGAGAGTTGTTTTGGGGTCCAAGGAAGGGCACAGCTCTGTTGTAGAGCACAAATGTATCCTGACCCTGTTGGGCAGCACTGAGGGACAGGACAGAGCTGAGCCATGTGCTGGCACTCTCTGCCCCCCAGCTTTCTTTGCAGGAGCCTCCTCACTTGCTGTCGGCTGGCAAAGCTCTCCTGGCCCTGTCCTCCTCCTTTTCCCCTCTCATCCCTCCACTCAGACCTGCTCCAGCCTCTCCAGGATTGAATTTCCCCCTGAACCATGACTGTCTCAGAGGCTGTAGCCAGCTCCCAGCTCCCCCTGTCCTGTGCCTGTAGCCTGTCCTGTGTCAGGTCCCATGCAGGATCACAAGATCATCATCACGAGATCCCATCTGCCATGCTGGGAGCAGGCACCTCTCCTGTGTTTTGGCATCAGGATGCTGCTGGGCAAAGGCCAGGCTCAGTGAGGGGTGTCACACCAGCTTTTGAGGATGCTCATGATCTGGATGTCCAGGGCTGCCCTGCATCCATGGAAGGAGGAGCTGTGCCCTGGTATAGGCACTTCCCACTCTGCACTCCCACAGATTTGCTCCTCACTCTCAATTTTCCAGCTCCAGCATAACAATACAATAATTTTTCAATAAACAGCTTCATCTCTGTAGAGCATCACCTCTGCAGGTGAGGTGACATTTGGCACAGTGTCCTTGGCCAGTGACCTCTCTGTGGTGCCTGAACCAGCTGTGGGGCCTTATCCCTGAGGTTGAACCAGTGTTTGCTGCTGCCACATCTATCCTTGTGCTTGGAGAGGAGGAAAGAGCCAAAGCTGGGCATCCCACCACTCCACAGGATGGATTTGGCACGGGTGGCAGCATGGGTGATGTGACAGTGGGGATGTGGTCACCTGCAGCACAGGGCACAGTCCCCACTGCCCAGCAGGCCTGTGGGGTGGGAGGTGTTGGTGCTGGTCCCTTTTTGGGGGCTCACAGGGAGTTCTGGGCCGTGGGGTGGGCACTTGGCTGCTCCCTCCGTGCATGGAGCATTCCCCTTCCTGGAGACTTGGACTCAGCAGGGAGCCTGCATTTTCTTTAGAGTGCCTCAGAAACCAAACAAATGCCTTCCCAAAAGAAAACCCCAAGGCTCCAATGATGTTTCTTGTGTTCCCCAGGGGCCTGAGTCCAGCAAATGACAGCGGAGCCAAAAAGAAGAAAAAGAAACCCAAAAGGAAGAAAGAGAAAGGAGGAGGAGACCATCCCGACCAGGCTCAGGACCAGCCAGTGAAGGTGACCAACCCCTTCCCTCAATCCTGGCCCCCTCCACAACAGCCAGCCCCATCCCAAACCTCTCCAGTGTTACTTAGCCAAGGAAGGAGTTCCCAGCCCTGGTTTTAGGCGTTTGGTTGCTAAAAAAACTTCATATTTAGAGTGATTTCCTAGCCTGGCTCCATGTGTGGGAATTCCTGTTGGTGCAGAAGGTGTTTGCAGAGCACTCTGGGGATAATGCAGTCCTTGGCTGGATATCCCAGCCAGCTCCAGGGTCAGACTGGCGCCTCCAAGTTATTCTTCCCAGACAGCAGCTGCCTGTCACAGGCAGGAGCTGCCACCTGCCAGCTCCAAGTCCTGCCTGCAGCAGCACGGCGGTGACATCTGCTGGTGTTGATTTTTTGCTTGATGATCACAAGAACAGCAGCTGGAGAGAGCAGGGTCTGTCTTTCCCTCTGGGCTTTGCCTGATCCTCTCCAGCAGCCAGTGATTTGGGAAGCAGCATGGGACACACAGGGTTTGACCCTCCTGGTCCTCTTGTCCCCTCTGGTCCTGTGGTAGAGAACACACTTCAGCAGAGGCTCTTTTCTGTCAGATGCCCAGTTCTCATCCAAATATTTTGAATATTTTGTCCATCTGACTGTGCAGAGCTTTAAATTGGGGCTTTGTGTTTTTCAAACTAAACTCCTCAGGGATCAGAGAAGAGTTGGGGCTGGGAATTCAGTGCAGAGCCATCCACCCTGAGGAAGAGGAGGATGAAAGTGTCTTTCATCTTGACTCAACCTCTCTGCCTTGTCTCAGTCTCTGGTGTTCAGGGACTCCTCTGGAAGCTGCAGTTTGTGGATACAGATCCAGCTTAGAGGGAGGAGGCTGAACAATGAGAGAGAAAGGCCACTGAAGGAATCCTGAGTGCTGGGTGTGGGTTGATCCATCTGTCTCTACAGGATGTCAGGTGGGGAGGTTTGCTCCTGGGGCTCACAGCACCCACTTAACTGAAGCTTAAATCATTTTCAGAAAATTGTTCCATCCACTTTGTCCTAGGAGTTCCTAGAAACCAGATCTAGGTGAGAGGCTGGTGAAAGGATTCATCCATCCTGTCAAGGATGGAGGATGGGAAGAGAGGTTCCTGCCTGCTCTCCCTTTCCTGGCAGCACCCCATGACAGGATCAGCTCCAGGTTCCCCTAATGAGAGCCCACATGCAGACCTGATGGCTCAGCTTACTCATTTTGTTTTTTCACCCTCCTCTTCTGCCCTCAGGTGAACTCTTTACCTGCTGAGAGGATCCAGGAGATTCAAAAAGCCATTGAGCTCTTCTCTGTGGGTCAGGGCCCTGCCAAAACCATGGAGGAAGCCAGCAAGAGGAGCTACCAGTTCTGGGACACACAGCCAGTGCCCAAGTTAGGTATGTGCAGCCCCCCAATGTCCTGTGGGCCCTGGGGGAGGCCTTGTGGTCCCTAGGCTGTTCCAGAAGCCCTCAGAGAAGCCTGGGGATGCTGGTCTGTGGCCACCAAGTGGGTCCCTGCCTGGCCTGGGCTTCAAAGGCACCAAAACCACTTCTCCACCATTCAGCAACGTGGGCTGAGTGGATGAGAGGGTCTGAAGAGCTATGGAAACACTTCAGGTGATACAGAGGGACAAGGAACCACTTCAGACATCTGAGCTGATGCCTCCTGCATTTGTACATCCCTTATTCCAGCCCTTAGCCCTGCAGTTGAGTCTCTCTAGCTCTCTGTACCCAAGTTTCATGTGTGATGTTGTCACATCCTATTAGCTTGGAGCTGTCCAGCTCTCCCCTTCCTGGAGGCTGAAGCTTCCCAGACATGGATCCTTGGTGGGGAAGGGAACTTGGAGTGGGTTGGGGCTGGATGTGCTGGGAGCAGTCCTGGGAAGCAGGTGCAGTGCTGAGCTGCCACATCCTTGGTCTGCTGGGCTCACATCCCTCTCTGGCACAGGCAGGAGCTGCAGCTGAGCCAGGAGAGGGAAGCACAAACACCAAAGGATCTCCAGCCCAGGCTGCCATGGGCATCTAAGGATGGGGAGCCCCATCTCTGGTCCTCTCATCCCCCTGTGAACATCCCAGTGGTGCTTCCCAGCTCTGGTCCTTGCTCCAGCCCTTCCTCTTGCTGCTGACAGCCTGTGGCAGTGATCTGCCACTGACACCATGGCAGGAGCTCTCAGAGCAGATGTGCCTGCCTGGAAGGCACTCATTCCTGATTGGGGTGCCTGGGAGAACTTTACTTTAGTCTCTCCTCATCTGCCTCCCTCAGAGCTCAGGGGAACTAGAGAGTGAGTCCAAGCCCACAGTTTATAGATTTATCCAAAACTTGTCATGGCTTGAAGTTTGCTGCTCTTTAGTATTTCCCTTCATGGAAAATACTTCCCTTTGTGTCCCTTTTGCTGCAGATGCAGTGTTTGATTCCCATTCCATGTTGTCCACACCACTCTGAGGCCTTTTTGGGTCTCAAAGACTTTCCTGGGAGCAAGAATCTCAGCTTTAAGTTGGGAAAATCATGGTGAGGTGGCAAGTGATTATGTGAGATAAGAGAGCCTGGTCTTACATTTGTCCTTTTTCCAAGGATGCTTGACATGGGAAACATAATTTCTTCTTGGGAAAACCCTGGGGAAAGAGTGGAAGGTGTCTCCTGGAGAGTGGGAGGCACAAAGCAGCTCATTCCTCCTGACAACAGAGTGGTGGCTGTGCCTGGCTGCTGGCCACTCCATGTCCCAGCACTCCTCCTGGTCCTGGCATGCTCTGGCACATGGCATTAGGGACACAGGGCTATTTAGGGCTGGATAACAGAAGTGCTGTGGGATTTTTGGGGCCAGATCTCAAAACAGTTCAACACCTGCTCAAAACAGAGAGGGCGGCCAGGGGTGAGTGTTTCTGGAAGCTGCCTGGGGTGGGTGTGATGGGGGAAGTTTTTGCTCTGGGCTTTCATCACCTCCCCATTGCTTGGAAACCTTTTCAATGCCTTTTTAAGGGAATTCCTAATTAGCACAGCTTACTTTTCTTGGCAGCACTGAAGTGATGCTGCTGGACCAACATCCCCAAGAAAGCCAGCACTCGAGCTGACATCTCCTGGCTGAATCAGGGCCTTGAGGAGTCACTGGTTTTAAAACAAAAGCTGTGTTATTCACTGCAGCTCTTCTTTAGGCACAGTGGGCAGGAAACCCTGACACTTGCCAAGTGGCAGTGCCCAGGGCTGGCAGATCATCATCCCATGGAGAGGCTCATGGGAAAGTGCTGACCCAGGCTGGGACTGTGGGGATGGGGAAGGATCAGGCACCACGTGTGGAGCTGGAGGATGTAGCTGTGGCTGTGTTTGGTCACCTGATGGGCTCCAGCATTGCCCTGGAAGAAGTTTTGTTTCCCTTCCCATTGTCATGTCCCAAAATGGCTGGGTGAAGTGCCAATCCCTGTCTGCCCCTGCAGGGCTGGGGGCATGAAGTACATTTGACACCAGATGGAGGTGTTGTGGAGGCTTGGCCTCACACAGCAGAGAACTTCTTCATGGCTCCCTGCTGTCTTACAGGAGAAGTGGTGAACACCCACGGCCCAGTGGAGCCAGACAAGGACAATATCCGCCAGGAGCCCTACACCCTGCCCCAGGGCTTCACCTGGGATGCCCTGGACCTGGGGGACAGAGGTGTGGTGAGTACAGGCAGCTCAGCACAGGCGTGTTGGAGTGTCTTGGTTGGGCTGTTGGAGATGGTTTTGGGGATGGAAACATGTCCTTCAGCACAGCAGGTGACTCTGGCTCTGTCACACCATCTCCTTGGGCTTGGATGGGTCTGATTCCCCCCCACTGCAGTTCCCTTTTAGCCATCCCAGATTGGGCAGTTTGGCCTGGCTTTTTCAAGGGGATATAAGGGTGCCTGAAGCCCGGAGTTCTCCTGTAGGAAGGCCCTTTAGAGCATGACCCACCTCCCTGGGAGATGACACAGGGTTTTCCTGTGTCCTGCTGCTCCCCCTGCTCTGTGGCACTGGTCCAGGACCCCAGTGCAGGGGGATGTGCCAGGAGCAGGGACATGGCTGCACACGGTGCCCTTTGTGCCACACATGAAGTGTTCAGGGTCCTGGGGGCAGCTGATGGCTGAGTAACCTCCTTAACCTGCTGCTCTGTGCTGCTGCAGCTGAAGGAGCTCTACACACTGCTCAACGAGAACTATGTGGAGGACGATGACAACATGTTCCGGTTCGATTACTCGCCCGAGTTCCTGCTGTGGTGAGTGGCACCAGGAGTGCAGAGCAGGGGGTGTGGGATGCTGACAAGCCTGATCTCAGTGACAGGGCTGCAGCTGCCATTGCTTATCCCATCTCCCTTCTTCCTGAAGTGTCCCTTCCCCATCTGTCACTGTGTACAGTGTCCCAGGGACACAGTGAGAGGGGCTGTCACCCAGCCCTGCTTGCCTCTGGCTCCTTGCAGATACAGGAGCATAAAAACGGACTTTTTTCCTCTTTGGTTTGATCTCTCAAGTGTTTGTGAAAATCCCAGTAGCTGAGGCATTCCTCAGTGCCCTGGAGCTGTGGGATGAAGGCAGCTGCCAGCAAATATCCTTGGAGTTGTGTTGCAGCAGAGCTGCTGTTTCCTCAGGGTGTTCCTGAGTTGCAGAACAGAGATTTCCTCCTGTATCCCTCATAAGGACTGGCTGTGGGGTGCAGGAATTGTCCTGGATCCCAACAATCCTTGTCCCATCACTGTCACTCTCTCATCCTTTTGCCAGCAGGCAGGGCTCAGGGTGTCCAGGGCAGGGTGGCCAGCAGGAGCAGGTACACCAGGGATTTTGGGTGGGAGGTGACTGTGAGGCATGTCCCCTCCCCAGGGCACTGCGCCCCCCAGGCTGGCTGCCCCAGTGGCACTGTGGGGTCCGAGTGGTCTCCAGCAAGAAGCTGGTGGGATTTATCAGCGCGATTCCAGCCACCATCCACATCTATGACACGTGAGTGCTGCTGCATTTCTCATCCTGCCCCTTGCTGACACATGGGGCTCTGGGGGAGTGTTGAGGGGGTCTGGCTACATTGTCCTTCCCAGCCCACGGTCAGACCTGCACCCTTCAGCTTTTGAGATGTTTTGCTGCTTGGAAGGGAGGATGGGGGATATTTAAGGGTTGACAGGGAGGTTCTGGGTAGGGACATCTTGTAGTTAACCACTGAGAAGGCTGTTTTCCTCAACGAGGTAGGTTAACTTAGAGGTCTGGCTTACAGAAATTATCCAGGGCTAGATAGAGATGTAGAATTCTAGAATGTAGAATCCTGAGCTGGAAGGGATCTCCAAGGATCATCCAGTCCAGGTCCTAGCCCTGCACAGGGGAGCCCAACAATCCACTCTGTGCCTGAGAGTGTTGTCCAAACTCTCCTGGACCTCTGGCGCCTTGGGGTTGTGACCATTCCCTGGGCAGGAGATTCCCTGGGCTGTGCTCAGTCACCCTCTGGGGCAAGAACCTTTCACGGGTATGCAACCTGACCCTCCCCTGACACAGATTCAGAACCATTTTCCCTGGGAATTCCTGGATAACAGCTTGAGGGAGGGTTCTCCAAACCCACTCCCTGCCCCTTTCCTGAGGTCTTGACTCCTCATTCCCTTGAAGGGGCTTGGAGGTAGATTGCCTGGGGCGTTGGTCTGATCCTCCCAGGTCAGGACAGTCAAGCCTCATGCTCTGCATTGTTTCTTCCCCAAGAGAGAAGAAGATGGTGGAGATTAATTTCCTGTGTGTCCACAAAAAGCTGCGCTCCAAACGGGTGGCTCCGGTTCTGATCCGTGAGATCACACGGAGGGTGCATCTAGAGGGAATCTTCCAGGCTGTTTACACTGCGGGAGTGGTGCTGCCAAAGCCTGTGGGGACTTGTAGGTGAGTGTCTGTGGCTCTCCCAGAATTTCTATCTGCAGACCTTCCCTTCCCGTGGTCCCCTCTGTGGCCAGTAGAGTGTGTGGGATTCCCCAGGACAGCAGAGAGGGATCCCAGTGCAGGTTTCTCCTCCCACACTGTCCTTCCAGGATTAAGTGCAGTGGCTTTGCTAAAGCTGCTCATGTAACACAGGAGGGGAGGCTTTGGCAGCACAAGTATTTCAGAACCTCGTTTCTCTCTGTGGGGAGCTGCTGGCCTGATGTTTTCACTTGCCCTCGTGGCAGCCACAGGAACCTCATGCCCCACTGCCCCAGAGCGAGTCTCCCACTGCCCCAGAGCGAGTCTCCCACTGCCAGTGTGTTTCCACAGGTATTGGCACCGCTCCCTGAATCCTCGGAAACTCATCGAGGTCAAGTTCTCCCACCTGAGCAGGAACATGACTATGCAACGGACCACGAAGCTTTACCGCCTGCCCGAGGTGGGTGTGAGCCAGGAGCAGAGCTCAGGAGCTGCTCCTCCCTGGGCAAGGGGAGAGGCACAAATGCCTTGGTTGAGGTCAAGTCCTCTGCCTGGAGACCCAGGGTTTGTTTTGTGTAGTAAATGACTCTGTCAAGCAGTTGTGCTTTATTTAATCTTTATGTATTTTTGCCTGGGTACCTGCATTTTAAGGGCAAGTTCTTGCAGTTAGAGGACCCTGTGAGCTTTTGTTTGCTGGTGAGTCATAGCCTTGTCGTCCTGGTAAAACGAGCAGGCAGATGTGACAGCCTTCATCTGTCCAAACACAGCCTCAGTGTGACCTTGGATCAGGTTAGTCTCTCATTCTTCAGTCACACTGATCAGTTCTGGCACTGCAGTTGTCCTGCTGGGGAAGTTCCCCAGCTGGAGATGGAAGAGAAAGAAACAAACTGCATTATAATTGCCACAACCTTCCCCGACCTTGCTGGCTCCTTTCTGTCAGCCAGAGCTGCCCCTTTGGGGTGGAAAGTGCTGCTTTTATGCTGGGCAGCTCCCAGCTCCTGCCTCCCACAGCCACACAGACAGCAGTTGCTGGGCTGGAGCTACTGGTTTTTGCACAGAAACTCAGCTCCAGAGCAGATCTGGGCTTGCTGAGCCATCCCAACCCTAGATTAGTAATTGAGGCCAACTGGGAATAACATCTTGTAGAGCCTGGGACATGCCTCCCAACCTGTGCCTGCTGTGAGTGGGAACAGGAACCTGGAGGGAAGCAGAGTTTGTGTTGTTAGTGGGTAGGAGACCATTTCCAGTGGGACCTGACCTGACATGGCACTTGGGGATCTGGGACATGCTGTGCTCTCTGTGACCTTTGCCAGCGGTGTCACGGCCGATCACGTCCATCTTTGCTGGGCACACAGGGCTGGGGGCTGAGAATGGGCTGATGTAAGCAGAGAGTGTCTCTGTGCTGCTCTCTGGAGAGCCCTTGGGTGATGAGAACCACTGTGCAAGCACCAAAACAACTTGTCCCACTTTCTGCAGACTCCCAAGACTCCCGGCTTGCGGCCCATGGAGCACAAGGACATCCCTGCTGTGCACAAGCTCTTGACCGAGTACCTGAAGCAGTTCCACCTGACCCCCGTGATGAGCCGAGAGGAGGTGGAGCACTGGTTTGTACCTCAGGAGAACATCATTGACACCTTCGTGGTGGAGGTGAGGGGCAGGAGCAGGGTGGGAGGGGTGTTTTCCTGGGCTTTTGCCTCTGCTGGAGCTGTGGGAGTGATCAGGTGTTGTGGTCTGGGTAGCTGTTAAGGTGTTTACAGGTAAAGAAGCAGGAAGGGCCTTTGCAAGGGTTTCACAGAGGTGTTTATTTCAGCCACATGCATGGACAGTCCAGGGTCAGAGGGAAAGGCAAAGGCAAAAAGGGGGCACTTTGTGCTGAGGGTCTAGATTCAAGTACCTCAGTCTTTGGGGTGGTGGGAACATCAGAGACCAATTACCAGGGGACGTGGGAGTGGGACAAAAGTGGGGTTGGGCATGGGAGCCAACAGGAAACAGGGTGGGAGTGACTGAAAGACTGTGGGACAGGGAAGGAGACACAGGGCCAGCCCAGGGAACAGAACAGGGGTACCCTGGCATCACAGAACAGGGCTTGCTATGAGAGAAGCCTCTTGTGTTTCCCTAGCTAGGGAATGTCTTTTAGGGTCTCCACAACTCTCTCTTTCTGTATTAATTAAGAAGGCTTTTCATAAGGATAAATATTTGACTTTCGGGGTCTCCACAATCAGGGAGGAGCTCCATGCCCCTCTGGGATGGGAATTTGTTGGAGGATGGTGCCCTGGAGTCTCCCTGCAGCCATCACTCCAACTGGGAGAGCCCCTCTGAGGCTCTGGTCCAGCTTTATCCCCGCCTGACATGTTGTGATGTCACTTCTGCTTTCCAGAGTGCCCCAGGAGAGGTGACAGACTTCCTGAGCTTTTACACACTGCCCTCCACCATCATGAACCATCCGACTCACAAGAGCCTGAAAGCTGCTTATTCCTTCTACAACGTTCACACCAAGACGCCTCTCATCGACCTCATGAGTGACGCGCTCATCCTCGCCAAGTCGGTGAGGGAGGCAGGGCTGGGCTGGGCTGGGCTGGGCTGGCATGTCCTGGCCCTGGGCAGCTCACAGCAGCTCACCAGGAAGCTCCCTGGGCAGCAGTGCAGGCTGGCCACCCTTGGGTTTGAGGGAAGGGCTTGCTCCCAGGACTGTAGAAATCCAAATCCAAAAGGATCTGCCACCCAGGAGAGGGATGCAGGGGTACCTCAAACCTTTCAGCTTGTGAGCTGAGCTCAGGGTGTTGCTCATGTCCTACAGCAAACAGTCCTGGAGCAGTGGGATTGAGGGTGAGGACACCAAGGCTGAGAGAGCTGGGGGGTGGGAGAGCCTGATGCTGGGAATGTTTCCTCTGGTGGGGCTGCCTCAGGGTCCACTGGCTCAGAGCCATGACTGGCCACCAGCATGTCCTGGAGAGTCCCCAGCAGTGCCAGAGGGACATGTCCAGGGACCAGGCTCTTGGGAAGCAGCTTCTACCCCTGACACAGGCAGGGACACCTTCCACTATCCTGGAGTATGACCTGGCCTTAGCCACTTCCAGGCAGTGGGAAGCCATTTCCCCTTGTCCTGTCACTCCAGGCCCTTGTCCAGAGTCCCTTTTGGAGGCCCTTTTTCTGGGATTCAAAGCAGGGCAGGAAAGGGGGCCAGGCTGCTCACAAATGAGAGGAACTTCCCAGCACAAAAGCAGGAACTGATGGCTTCATGTCTCCTTGTGCAGAAAGGATTTGATGTCTTCAATGCACTGGATCTCATGGAAAACAAAACCTTCCTGGAGAAGCTGAAGTTTGGGATCGGGGATGGGAACCTGCAGTATTACCTGTACAATTGGAAGTGTCCCAGCATGGCACCAGAGAAGGTCAGTGCTGTGGGGAGGGGTCTCATCCCAGAGCCCTGGGGACATGGGTTTGCTGTCAGCCACACCTCAGCATTGCAGCCCAGCTGGTGTCCTTGCAGTGTCACACAGGGTGATGGGTGAATCCCTGTGCCATCTCCCATGCCTGCACAGAGAGTGTCCCTGGGGAAAATCCCTCCACACTCATCTTCCAAAGCTAATTTTATTCCTGGGCTAGTGCAGGTTCAGTCCTTCCCCTCTCACCAACCTGTTCCCTCTGAGGAAGGGGGCCAAGCACACAGGAGACAGCAGAGCGCTGTGGGGTGACAGATGTGACACTGGGGGTTGTGACAGTGGCCTGTGATCTTGCACAGGACCTGGGTGTCAGTGTGTCCTGCTGGGGTGGGAGGAATGGCCACCCTGCTGTTTGAGAGGACAGACAGGCTGGGGCAGGACCTGTGACACAGGAGCTCTGCCATCACATGCAGGGGGCTGAGCCACGGGATCCCAGGATGTCATTTGTCCCCAGGGCCAGCAGCTGTTTCCCACTGAGCTGCTCCCAGAGCTGTGCTGCAGCCCCATCTGCCTGCCCTGGGCCATTCTGAGGCACCTGATTGCTGCTGTCCCTCCACACCAGAGATGTGATTCAGCACCTGCCCAGTCCACAGCCACCTTGCAGAGCATGGGGCTTGAGAACCAGAATCTGCCCAGCTACATCACACTAATTAATCTCTTAATAGCTAATTAATGCCTTGATGGCAGTCACAGGGCTTTGTTTCCCTGGTGTGAAGCCAGGTCTGTCTCTGGGCACAAGCCCTGTGCCCTAAACCAGCCTCACTTGCCTGCTGAGCCTCCTAGGAAGCCCCAGGAGGTTCCCAGGAGGTGTCAGCAATCCCTTCTTTTGCTGGGAGAGCTGGGGGGTGGGAGAGCCTGATGCTGGGAATGTTTCCTCTGGTGGGGCTGCCTCAGGGTCCACTGGCTCAGAGCCATGACTGGCCACCAGCATGTCCTGGAGAGTCCCCAGCAGTGCCAGAGGGACATGTCCAGGGACCAGGCTCTTGGGAAGCAGCTTCTCCCAAGTGACAGAATTGTTGAATGGTTTGGGTTGGAAAGGACCTTAAAAGAGTACCTTGTTCTACCCCTGACACAGGCAGGGACACCTTCCACTATCCTGGAGTATGACCTGGCCTTAGCCACTTCCAGGCAGTGGGAAGCCATTTCCCCTTGTCCAGAGTCCCTCTTGGAGGCCCTTTCAGTACTGGAAGGGGCTCTGAGGCCTCCTGCAGCCTTCTCCAGGCTAAACAACCCCAGCTCATAGGAGAGGTGTCCAACCCCTCATCATGAGCTGAGAAACATCCTTGGCTCATGAATCAAGGCTGTCTCATAACCTGAGGGAGCTTGTCACACCCCAAACATTGGTCACCTCCCAGATCAGAGCTGGGCAGGGCCTGTGTGGCCATTCAGCCACAAACCCAGGGCTTTGCTGCTCTCAAATATCCCAAAACCACTGGGGAAACCCACAGAGACAACACCGAGCCCTCCCAGCTGCGTCCATGCAGAGCTGGGAACGGAGCAGAGGACACATCCTGACCCCTATTTCCATTGCTCCCAGGTTGGATTGGTGCTGCAGTAAGGGAGCCCTTGCCAGGAGAGCGTGGAGGAGCCAGGCCTGTGGAGGTGCTGCCCTCATCCTTTCTGCCAAAGCCAGACCCACGCCAGGAGAGGGGGACTGGAGCCACTGCCCCCGCTGCCATCAGCTGTCTCCTTGTTTGATTTAACTGCATCTCATAGAGACATGATCAAGGGAATGTAACTGCTGAAACTAGATCATGATTGGCATATAATGGATTTAACGGGTGAATAATAAAAGTATATATTATATATATTTTAAATCTTTCCTGTTCCCAACTGCCATGAGTTGCATTTGGCTGCTGAAGGTCACCACTGAGCTGCTGGACTGGGACTTTCCTCCATGGGGACAGCTGAGGTTGATGCTGTGGCAACGTGGTGGCTGCTGGCCAAGCCCTCCTGCCTGCCCCGAGGGTGCATCAGGCTCCGCCCTGCTCGGCTCTTTGCCCCTGTTTGCTCCTGACTCCGCTGAGCAGGGCCCCTCCCCGCGGGCTCGGGAGCACGGCGAGATTCCTTTCCAAGGGCTACTTGTGCAAGCGCTGCCTTGTCCCATCTCCTGCCCGGCCACGGAGACTCCAGCCCTTCCTGCTGAACTGAGGGGCAGCAGCGCCCCAAGATCCAGGGGGACTCAGCTCCAGCATCCCCTGCTCTGCTCAGACTGCTGGGGCTCCTTCCCCTCAGCTCCCCCACGGCGCTGCAGGCACAGGGGGATGCTCCACTGCCACTGCCACACCTGCAGCCTCTCTGCTCAGCTGCTTTCCTCTGGAAGCGTGGGAATATGGACACCTATCATCACATCACCCCGGGCTGCAGCCTGCCCAGCCCCCGGTGCCTCCAGCACAGCTCCTGCTGCCACCTCGTGCTGTGGGATCCGCCGAGAGAAAGGAAATGTTTCCATGGAAAGCCTTCATCCCATCGAGATCTTCTGGGAAAGGAGTGCCCGGACAGCCTCCTGCCATGTCATGAACCTTGTCCACCCAGAGCTCCGAGATGCTCCTGCCTGCCCAGCCAAAGGTTTCCAAAGCTGCACACCAAGGCCAAGACCCCGTCTATGCACTCTCATTCCTCCCTGTCCCTGCGTGTCCCTGTCACACCCCGTGGCACCACGGGCCCTGAGAGCCTGTGCCCATCCTGGCCTGGACCTGTGGGGCCTCAGTGGGAGCCAGGAGCCCCTCACATCCCCCCTGGCAGTGCCATCACATCCCCCCTGCTCGGGGTCCTGTGTCACCTATGCAAGTACCTCTGTGTCCACTCCTGTGTCCCTGCTGTCCTGGGCTAGGGGAGGCTGGGTGTGGGTGAGGGACACCCCATGGGACCCTCCCCCTGGCCCGTGGCAGGTTTGAGGCTGCTTTAATGAATCCCCCCAGCTTCCATGGGTGCAGTACCTATGGGTGCTTGGCAGCTCCCCAGGGCACCGCTGATTTGGGGGTGGGCTCAGCCCTGATCCACCCACAGTGGGCCCCGGGGGCTGACAGGGACACTGGGACAGGCTCTGTTAAAATAAAACCTTTATTCGACTGGCTTGATCCGGGGTGTCAATCTGTGACTGTCGCTTGTGCCAGAGCAGGGCTTGGGAATGTGTCCCCCCCTGGGCACAGTGGAGTGTGTGGTGGCAGGGTCCCCTCAGGGACTCCAGGGTGATGGCACCTTCCTTGCACCCCAAGAGGGGCTGGGATCAAGCGTGGCCAGGACTGGTGAGATTTGGTGACTGCTGTCACCCATGTCACCCCTGTGGGGCTGTGCTGGGCTGTTGTTGGGGGGTTTTCACAGCATCTCTGTCCCCTCAAGGAGGGGAGGAGCAGGTTGGGTGGCACTGGAGAGCAGGGACCTCTTCGGGTCCTCCCAGCCCTGCTGTCACCACAAAGAGTGAGCAGTGTCCTCAGACAGAGTGTCCAGCCACGGAGGAGCCTGCTGTCCCCCACACAGAGACACGATGTCCCTCCCACGGGCACCTCGGGGACACCTCACAGGCTCTTGCACCGAACGTGCACGAAGAGCGTGGCGGGGGACAGGGACGTGCCGTCCTTGGAGAGCAGGTGGATGTGGCGGTAGCCTGGGGACACACGGGGCTCAGAGGGTGCCGGGGCTGTCCCCATGCCCGGAGGGCAGCAGGTGGCACCTGCACCCACCTTGGCGCATGCTGGGCAGGGGCAGCGTGAACTGCCCCACGAAGTCGTTGCAGGAGGTGCTGTCGTAGTCCTCCACCACGAACCGCACCAGCGCCAGCTCGGGCACCCGCACCTGGAACCGCAGCGTCTCCTCCCAGCGCGGGTTGAAACCTGCGGCACGGCAGGGTGGGTGTGGCCACCGGGGCCACCCGGTGCCCCAGGGACCAGCAGGGACCAGCTGGGACTGCCCCTGCCCCGGCTGAGCTGCCGTCCTGCCCTGGGGAATGGGGGGACTGGGGCAGGCCGGGGGAGTGGGGGTGATGCTGGGGCCACAGTGGGATGTACTGGGGCAATAGGGGTAATACTGGGGAGTGGGGTCATACTGGGGCTGTGGTGGAGTATACTGGGGAATGGGGGTCATACTGGGGAATGGGGGTCATACTGGAGCCATGATGGGATATACTGGAGAAAAGGGGGTCATACTGGGGCTGTGGTGGAGTATACTGGGGAATGGGGGTCATACTGGGGGAATGGGGGTCATACTGGAGCCATGATGGGATATACTGGAGAAAAGGGGGTCATACTGGGGTTGTGATGGAGTATACTGGGGAATGGGGGTCAAACTGGGGCTATAAGGGTCATATTGGAGCCATGGTGGGATATACTGGAGAGAAGGGGGCCATACTGGTACTGGACTGGGCTATACTGGGAGAATGGGGGTGTACAGTGACTGGTGGAGTATACTGGAGAAATGGGATCATACTGGGACTCTGATGGGATATACTGGATGAATGGAGGTTATATTGGAGCTGGGCTGGACCATACAGGGAGAATGGGGGTAACACTGGGGCTGGTAACACATGGTGGGGTATACTGGGGGAATGAGGGTCATACTGGGGCTGTGGATACCAGGGAGAATGGGCATCACACTGGGCTTGGGCTGGGTGTACTGGAGGCCATAAGGGAGCAGCACTGGGAAAAACTGGGACATGATGGACCTTGCCACTAGTGGGGATCTGGCTGTGCTGGGGAGGGGGCATTGTGGTGCACAGAGGGGACTGGGATGTCCTGGGCACTGGTTCAACTGGCAGTGAGTGCTGGGGTGTGGGTACCCAAGGCACTGTCCCTCATGGGGATCAGGGTGCCCCTGGCATCAAGGTGTCCCTGGATCAAGGTGCCCTGAGGTGTCCTGAGGGACCCTGGGGTCAGGGTGTCCTGGAGCACCCCTGGAGATCAGGTTCCCTGGGGTGTCTGCAGGGATCAGGGTGCTCCAAGGGGCTCTGGAGAACAGGCTGTCCTTGGGCATTCCAGGGATTCAGGGGGTAACAGGGCTGTGAGAGGTACTAGGTAATTGTCCCTGGGGGCTGGGGTGCCCTGGAGTGTCCCCATGGCTCCAGGTGCCCAGGGATGTCCCTGGGGGTAACAGGGCTGTGAGAGGTACTAGGCAATCGTCCCTGGGGGCTGGGGTGCCCTGGAGTGTCCCCATGGTGCCCAGGGATGTCCCTGGGGGTAACAGGGCTGTGAGAGGTACTAGGCAATCGTCCCTGGGGGCTGGGATGCCCTGGAGTGTCCCCATGGTGCCCAGGGATGTCCCTGGAGGTGCCCAGGTGCCAGCACTCACCGTTGTTGAGCTTGTGGTGGGTTTGTTGCTTGGCGCAGTCGGCCGGGATCCCGTGGATCTCCACGCGCACAAAGGGATCCACGATGGAGCTGTCCTTGTCCCTGTTCAGCTTGGGCAGCTGCTGTGCTGTGATCACCTGTGTGTGGCACAGGGAGCTGGGGACCAGGGCACAGGGACCACCAGGGGCCAGGGGGAACGGGGAGGTGGGGAAAGGACTGCTGCCCCAGGAGAAGGGACATGGGTGGCACTTGGCTGGGGCTGGGGACACGGTGAAAAGGAGGGAGGTGGCTGATGCCACCCAGTGGCTGACACCAGCTGGATTTGGGGACAGGGTTGGTGTCCCCACAAGGAAGCAGATAGTGCCCACCAGGACTGGGGATGGGGTGAAGAGGAGGGAGGTGATTGGTACCAGCCAGGAGAAGGAACATTCAGCATATGGCTGGGTCCCCAGGAGAAGGGATGTGGGTGGCACTTGGCTGGGACTGGGGACGGGGTGGGGTGGAGGGAGGTGGCTGATGCCATCTCAGAGAAGGGACATGGCTCATGCCAGCTGGATTTGTGGGCACCCAGGAGTAGAGACATGGTGGTACCCAAACAAATGTAAGGGACAGGTCAATGTCTCCAGCAAAAGAGAGGCTGGTGGCACCCAGGAGAAGGTGTGTGAGTGACACCGGGCTGGACACGGGGTTGGCATCACTCTTAGGGGATATGGGTGGCACCTGGTTGGGAGCGGGCTTGGTGTCACCTGGGAAAAGATGCGGGTGGCACCTGGCCAGGCACTGGAATGTCGGGTGTGACCCAGCAGAGCCGGGGGCGGCAGCCAGGCGGGTCTGGGGACAGGCTCAGGGGTGTCCTCACCCTGATGTGCAGCGCCAGGCGCCGGGGCCCCTGGCCGGGGGCGCTGCGCAGGCAGGGGGGTTTCAGCACGTAGCCACAGCCCCCGTTGGGCAGGAAGCGCCCCGCGTTCAGGTCCATCTCCAGCCCCGGCGTCTGCAAGTTGAGCGCCACTGCGGACACAGGACGGGCTGTCAGGGTGGGGGGCGGCTCCAGGGGCGGCTGCCGGGGCAGGGGGGTGGGGGTCTCACCCAGCTGGCAGCCAGCATTCCACATCTCCTGGGGGTTGTAGTTGGCAGAGTTCACCTTGAGCCCCAGCGGGTACACGCGGCTGAGCTGGCGGGTGTGGTACCGGACCAGCGCCGGGCCTGGGGGGACACGGCTCAGCGGGGCCACTGCAGCCCCCAGTGCTGCTGGGGGGCCCCAGCAGAGGGTGAGGGGCCCAGGGACACGGACAGAGCCCGCCCAGCTGAGCCTGAAATGTGACCCAGGCCCTGAAACCAGACCCTGGGGTTCAGACCCCAATCCTGGACCTTGACCTTGGACCCCTGACCCCAAACCTCTGACCTTGGATCCTGATCTTGACCCCACACTTTGACTTAAGGCCCCTGACCTGGACTTTGACCATGGAACCCAGACCCTGACCCCAGATCTTGACCCTGACCCCTGAACCTCAGACTGAAAACCAAAACCCCCAAGTGTATGCCCTGACCCAGATCCTAATCCTTGACTCCAGGCATTGGCCCCAGACACTGACCCTGGACCCCAGACCCTGAACACTGACTCAGATCTTAATCTCAGGCCCTGACCTCAGATTCTGACACTGACCCCCAGCCCCTGCCCTTGACCCCACACCTCAGTCCCTGGACTCTGACCCAGACCTTATTGCCAGCCCCAGGCCCTGGATCCAGATGCCACATCCTAAACCCTGATCCCAGACCTTGATCCTGATGGTGTGACCCCAGCCCTGGCCCCTGGCCCCAGGCTCTGCCAGCAGACCCCAGTCTCACCCATCCAGGGTAGCCTGGGGGAGGCCAGTGTGACCCTGACCACCACCCACGGAGCCACCCTGGAGACAGAGCCCACCATTCCCAGCCCATCCTGCATCCCAGTGACTCAGGAGTATGGACCCACCCTGTCCCCATGCCTGTCCCCACCTGGTGGCCCTCACCTGCCTCCCTGATGAGTTTCCGTGCCTTCCTCTCGCTGAAGGAGGACATGTGGCAGGGCTGGGGGTGGCGCAGGGCATGGGCCAGCCCGGGGAAGGGGACAGCCTGGCAGTACACCACCAGGGCCGACAGCTCTGGGGACACCTGCGACGCGTCCTTGGCCTGTGGGAGCCACCGTGGTGTCAGGGACAACCTGGCCCCCATGGCCACCTGCCAGCCCAAGGGTCTACAGGCCCCTCCCCTGCCAGTGCTGAGTGCTGAGACCCCCAAGGCCATGGAGACCCTCAAAGCAGTGGAGACCCCGCTGCATGGAGACCCCAAGGTGCTGCAGAACCTGAGGCAGTGGAGTGATGGACCAGGGGCTGATGGGGAACCCAAACAGGCTGAGAACCTGAAGTCATGGAGAGCCCAAGGGAATGGACAGCCCAAAATGATGGAATGCTTGAGGTGACAGAGACCCCAGAGTGATGCAGACCCCAACAGGTCACCCTGGATGTGATGGAGGCCCGACATGAGGGAGAACTTGGGGTGACAGAGAAATCAAAGCACCAAACCCCAGAAACAGACCACCCAGCCCAACAGGAAGAGGGAGGCACAGCTGAGGGGTCCCCAGGCTCGGTCCCCTCTTCCACTCACTGCCCCCCCAGCACCCGCCCTGTCAGCGCCCCCAGCTCCATCCCGTGACCCACCTGCAGAGGTTTGATCTCCTGGAGAGACTGCAGTGACTGCAAGAGGGGAGAGCAGGGCTGCACAGGGGGATGGCAGGGCTGGCAGTGCTCAGCTGGGACAGTGCCAGCATGCCACGGTCCCCTGGCACCACCAGGATGCTCTGATCCATCAGCACCACCAGGATGCTGTGGTCCCCCAGAACCACATTCCTGGGAAGTCTCTTACCCGCCGGGGGTTTCTCTCCTGCACCTTCTCCTCCTCTTCATCTTCCTCCTCTTCCTCTTCCTCCTCCTCGGGCTCCAGAAGGGAGGTGACACCCTGGGGCTCCTGCCACAGCTCTGGCAGCTTCTTGCCCTTCACCAGGATCTTTTCTTTCAGCTGCTACAGGAGGCAGGTCCGAGCTCAGGGCTGGGAGGGGACACGGGGACACTGCAGTGGGCACGCAGGTGGCCTTACCTCTGGTGAGGGGAGATGCTGAGGGTCCTGTCCCTGCAGGGGCTGTGTCAGCAGCCTGTCCCCCAGGATGGCCTTCATGTGCCGGGCCATGGTGGCCTGCTGCTCCAGCCCACAGTGGTTCTCCAGGGACAGGATGACGGGGTAGGGGGATTTCTGGGCATGGGGATGGGCAGAGCTCAGCACCTGGCAACCAGCACCTGGCTTGGGCACTGGGCACTGGGCACTGGGCACCTGGCACCTGGCACCTTATACCCAGCACCTGGCACCCCATACCCAGCACCCTATACCCCACAGCCAGCAGCCAGCACCATACCTGGGCCTGGGCACCCCACACCCAGCACCCCACACCCGGCACTTAGCACTCAGTATCCCAGCACCCCACACCCAGCACCCCACACCTGGCACCCAGCACCCCATACCCAGCACCTAGCACCAGCACCCCACATCCCACACCCAGCACCCAGCACCCCACACCCGGCACTTAGCACCCCACACCCAGCACCCCATACCCAGCACCTAGCACCAGCACCCCACATCCCACACCCAGCACTCAGCACCCCATACCCGGCACCCAGAACCCCACATCGACACCCAGCACCCCACACCCAGCACCCCACATCCCACACCCAGCACCCAGCACTCAGCACCCCCCAGGGCTGTCGGCCCCCCTCACCTCGAAGGCGGAGTCACGGATGCTCTCGATGACGTCACGGAAGAGGATTTTGGAGGTGAGCGTGTGGCCGTGGTACACGACAGGTTCCCCGTCCGAGCCCTCCCAGCAGTCCAGCTCCACACAGCGGCACCCTGCCCTCAGCGCCCTGCCACCAACACACGGGCACCACGTGTGTCCCTGATGTGTCCCTGATGTGTCCCTGATGTGTCCCTGATGTGTCCCTGATGTGTCCCTGTCCCCCTCGGGCCACGGCAGCTCCCGGGGCTCCCGGGGCCGGGGACACGCACCTGACATAGGCTTCGGTGCTGCTGCTGCCGCGGATCTGGGTGCGGGTCAGGTAGGTGTTGTGCGAGGAGGAGATGAAGTAGTGGCTCAGGGGCTGGCTCATGTCCTGGTGCACCTTGGTGTGCTCCTGGTTGAGGATGTCCCCGGCAGCTGACAGCAGGTACATCATGAAGCCATCCAGCATCATCAGGTCCTGCTGCTTGGCTGCAGGACATTGTGGCAGGTGTCACAGAGGGCTGGCATGGTGCTGGCAGTGTGGCATCCTGGGGACTTTCCCCACTTGGAGGTCCCAGCGGTGCCATGTTCACCCCTAACCTGGCGTGGTGGCACTCAGGGGACATGAAAGTTCCCTCGAGTGTCCCACCTCCATCCTGATGTCACTCATCCTGCTGGTGCCACATTCACTCTGGATGTGGCATGGTGACACCCACGAGGCATAGAGGTTTCCTGTTCCCACCCTGATGTCCTCTGTCCTCCCAGTGCCATGTCACCCCAGACCTGGCACTGTGGCACCCAGGGGAGGTCCCCTTTGTGTTCCATCTCCCACCTGATGTCCCTCATCCTCCTAGTGCCACATCTGCCTTAAGGGTACTATGGTGACATGGAGGTCCTTCATAAACACCCTGTCCTAGCGCTGTGTTCACCCTGCACCTGCCATGGTGGGATCTGAGGAAGACAGGAGTCCCTCAGCAGTGTCACATTCACCAGAGCTGCCATCACATCACCCATGAGATGTGGAAGTCCACCTGCTGTCCATCCCCACCTGTCCCCACAGTGTCACATCCTCCAGGTACCAGCCAGGCCATGCACTGGATGGCTGACACTGGGAAGGGACACCAGGACAGCAGTAGAAACCTTGGAGGACCCCATACCCGTTTGGGGGGTGATGGCAGCAGTCAGAGCCCCACCCCCACATCCTTGACCTGCCGCGGCAGTGCCCACCCCACCACCCACCCCGCAGCCCTACCCTTCTCGTTGAGCTCGTAGGTGCGGATGATGGCGCGGGCCTGGCACAGGCTGCACTCCTCGCCCTGATCCCTGAGGAAATCCTGCAGCTCCTCGGCCGACAGCACCCGGTCCTCGCCCGAGTAGCGCCCGAACAGCTCCTCCAGCTCCGGCCGCCGCAGCAGCCGCCGGCAGAACTCCTCCAACTCCCGGCCCTCCAGCCGCTCATTGCCCGAGCGGTCACAGTCCTGATGGGACCCAGCCCGGCCTCAGGGACTGTCCCCTCCCTGATGGGACCCAGCCCGGCCTCAGCGACTGTCCCCTCCCTGATGGGACCCAGCCCCGCCTCAGCGACTGTCCCCTCCCTGATGGGACCCAGCCTGGCCTCAGCGACTGTCCCCTCCCTGATGGGACCCAGCCCGGCCTCAGGGACTGTCCCCTCCCTGATGGGACCCAGCCCGGCCTCAGGGACTGTCCCCTCCCTGATGGGACCCAGCCCCGCCTCAGCGACTGTCCCCTCCCTGATGGGACCCAGCCCCGCCTCAGCGACTGTCCCCTCCCGGATGGGACCCAGCCCGGCCTCAGGGACTGTCCCCTCCCGGATGGGACCCAGCCCGGCCTCAGCGACTGTCCCCTCCCGGATGGGACCCAGCCTGGCCTCAGGGACTGTTCCCTCCTTGATGGGACCCAGCCCGGCCTCAGCAACTGTCCCCTCCCTGATGGGACCCAGCCCCGCCTCAGGGACTGTCCCCTCCCTGATGGGACCCAGCCCGGCCTCAGGGACTGTCCCCTCCCTGATGGGACCCAGCCCCGCCTCAGGGACTGTCCCCTCCCTGATGGGACCCAGCCCCGCCTCAGGGACTGTCCCCTCCCGGATGGGACCCAGCCCCGCCTCAGGGACTGTCCCCTCCCTGATGGGACCCAGCCCGGCCTCAGGGACTGTCCCCTCCCTGATGGGACCCAGCCCGGCCTCAGGGACTGTCCCCTCCCTGATGGGACCCAGCCCGGCCTCAGCGACTGTCCCCTCCCTGATGGGACGCAGCCCGGCCTCAGGGACTGTCCCCTCCCTGTGTGCATGGGGCACAGCCAGCCCCTGCCGTGCTCTGCTGTCCC
Organism: Muscicapa striata striata; assembly: GCA_030060385.1. Classification (NCBI taxonomy): domain Eukaryota; kingdom Metazoa; phylum Chordata; class Aves; order Passeriformes; family Muscicapidae; genus Muscicapa; species Muscicapa striata. The sequence continues at coordinate 357,036 of JAREIS010000402.1, forward strand.
CTGGAGCTGGCAGGGTGTGTGGGATGAGTTTAGGAGGCTCAGATCTGTCCCCTCTGTTCTCCCATCCAGAGCCCTCTGGCCCTCCCCTGGGATGGAGCAGAGCTCTGTGCCTCAGTTTCCCTAGGTGGGAAGAGACCTTGGGAGATACCCAGAGGGACAGCTCTCCACAGAGAAGAAATGTCCCACCTTGGGGACACACAGAACAGGGGCTGGGACAGCTCACCCCACCTCACCCCTCTCCCCCATGTGCTCCTGGTGGGACCCAACAGCTGGTGGCAGTGGGTGGCTTTGGTGTGAGGAGTTTGTCAGTTCCCTGTGCTGGGGAAGGCAGAGAAGGAGCCAGGGATTCCCTCCTGGAGACAGCAGCAGGCACAGCAGGCAGTGCAATGCAGGACGGGTACCTTGAAGAGTTTGGAGGCATAGACATCGTCCATGTCGATGTTGAGCATCCTCAGCATGCTCTTCACCTCCCGGAAGGACATCTTGTTGTCCCTGTTCCTGTCTGCTCGCTGCAGGACCCCATGGATCCAGCTGCACCGAGGTAAGGAAACCACCCAGCATCACCCGCAGCCATCCCCACCCTGTCCCCAAGCCCCCAGAACTCCCTCACAGGATACTGGTCGAGCTTCTCCATCTGGCTCATGGCCTGCAGCCTCCCCATCAGCTTGGCGAGCCCCTGCACCCAGTGCCGCGCGTCCTCCTCGCCGCGGGCGGCCAGGTCGAGGTTCTTGCGGCGGCCCTTGAAGGCGAGGGTGAAGCAGTGGCGCTCGGGGAACGCGGCCCCGTGCTTGCGCAGCCCCTCCGACTGGCGGCCGTGGCGCACGGCCTCGATGTGCGCCACCGAGACTGCGGGGACAGGAGGGCAGGGACCGTGGTCACCACCGCCAGCACCCTGCAGGATGGTCACCCACCGCCAGCACCCTGCAGGACACCCTGGCTACTGCGGGGACAGGGAGGGCAGGGGATGGTCACCCACTGCCAGCACCCTGCAGGACACCCTGGCTACTGCGGGGACAGGGAGGGCAGGGGATGGTCACCCACCGCCAGCACCCTGCAGGATGGTCACCCACTGCCAGCATCCTGCAGGACACCCTGGCTACTGCGGGGACAGGGAGGGCAGGGGATGGTCACCCACCGCCAGCACCCTGCAGGATGGTCACCCACCGCCAGCACCCTGCAGGACACCCTGGCTACTGCGGGGACAGGGAGGACAGGGGATGGTCACCCACCGCCAGCACCCTGCAGGATGGTCACCCACCGCCAGCACCCTGCAGGACACGCCGGCTGCTGCGGGGACAGGGAGGGCAGGGACCATGGTCACCCACCGCCAGCACCCTGCAGGACACGCCGGCTGCTGCGGGGACACCGGGAGAACCGGAGCGCGGAGCGCCGGAGCACCGGGCCCCCGGGACACGGCTCGGCTCCGCAGCCGGGCTCAGCCCGCTAATCCCCGGCGAGACGGGAGCCGCTGTCCCTGCGGCGATGGGCACGGGGACAGGCAGGGGATGGAGCCGCCTTGCAGCGGTGCCAGCTCCGGGCACCCATCCCAAATGAGAGGGTGGGAAGAGACAAGTGACGCGGGGAGGGGGACAGAGCCTGGGATGGAGACAGGACCTTGTGCTGACCCCAGGGGGATGGGGAAGGGTGGGGGCTCTTACAGCTCCACATGGGGTGTACTGGGAGGCACTGGGAAATGTTGGAAGGCTCTGGGAACCACTGCGTGAAGAGGGTTGGAGTTCAGGTGTTGGGTGGGGGCTCATATTCTGGATTGGATTCGTATCTCGGGTGGGGGTCTGGATCCCAGGCTTGGGGTCTGGGTACTGGGTGGGAGTCTGGGTTGTGGATTGGGGTTTGGGTGATGGGGTTGTCTGGGTCCTGGGTGGGGATCAGGGCTCCAGGTCACAGGTGGGGATCCAGGCAGGGATCTGGGTCACAGGTGGAGGTCTGGGTGGGTCTGGATTGGGGAGTTCCATGTTCCAGGACTGGGTCTGGTTCTCACTGTGGGATTTGGGTCCTAAGCTGGGATCTGGGTCCTGGGTTGGGGTCTGGAACTCAGATGGGGTCTGGGCTCTGAGTGGGGATCCAGGTCTTGGGTGGGGGTCTGGGAACTGGGTTGTGGTCGGGGTCCAAGGTGGGGCTCCAGGTGGAGCTCTGGATGCTGGGAATGGATCTGGGTCCTGGTGGGGTCTAGGTCCTGGATTAGGGTCTGGGTCCCAGGTGGGGTCCTGGATTGGGGTCTGGGTCTCACATGGTGTCTGGATTCTGTGTGGGAGTCCAGGTCCAAGGCTGTGGACTAGGTCCTGGATGGGGATCAGGGTCCCAGGTGGGGTCTGAGTATGGGTATGGGTCCTTGGTGGGGGTCTAGGGGTGGGGTTGGGGCACTGCCAGGTCCTGGCCCTCCCTGCAGCTCATGGCAGAGTCTCCGTGCTCTCAGTGTCCCCGAGCCCCAGGGACAGTGGCAGCACTCACAGCTCTGGGGGGAGCGGGTGTGGCGGAAGCGTCCCTCGAAGCAGACGGTGACCCCGTCCTCCTGCAGGCGGAACAGCCGCTCCCTGCCGCCCCCCTTGGCCTTCACCTTCCACAGCAGCGACCCCCGGAGCATCCTCTGCACATCCTCATCCTCCGTCAGGCCTGCGGGGACAGCCCTGGGCTACCGGGGGGGCTGGGGGCACGGGGGGCTCCAAGGGTGACCTGGGCGTGGGGGGTTGGTGCACATCTGTGTGCACATCTGTATCTGATGGGATGGCATGGGACAAATGGGACAGGACAGACCTGTTGGGATGGGATGGGATGGGATGGGATGGGATGGGATGGGATGGGATGGGATGGGATGGGATGGGGTGGGATGGGCCAGACACAATGGGACAGAACAGTAAAGCATGGCATGGAACAGGATGGAGAGATGGGACAGGACAGGGTGGATAGGAGAGGCTGATGGTGTGGGACATGAATGACACAATGTGACAATGCAGATGGGACAAGATGGGACAAGATGGGACAAGATGGGGCAAGCAGGATTGGACATGAAGGGTTTGGGCAGGATGGACTGGATGGGACAGAGTGAGCAGGACAAACATGACAGGACAGGATGGGACAGGGCAGGCAGGGACAAGATGGGGCAGATGGAATGGGCCAGAGTGGATGGGATGGGGTGGAACAAATGGGTTGGGATGGAGCGGGATGGGATGGGATGGGATGGGATGGGATGGGATGGGATGGGATGGGATGGGATGGGATGGGATGGGATGGGATGGGATGGGATGGGATGGGATGGGATGGGATGGGATGGGACACCATAGGACAGGACAGACAGGGCAGGATGGGATGCAATGGGACAGATGGGATGGGGCAGAAATGGGTTGGAATGGGACAAGACAAGCAGGAGAGGACAGACAGGGCAAGCCACTGCCCTTGGGCCCCTTTGGAGCACAGTGTGGCTGTTCAGAGGGGACAGGACACAGCAGTGACACAGCCCAGCTGCTAATCCCAGCAAAGCTGCCTGGATCCTGCATGAAGAGAGCCAGGACAGTGCCAGCAGTGGAGCTCAGGCTGGGAACAATGACAGGGCGGACTCAGGGGACTTGTGGGCCCACGCCTCAGCCAGGACTTTTCCATCTATTCACGGAGTGGTTATTTCCTCCCTTTTTTGTTTTGGCAGCCATTCCTAATGTCCCCAGTGGCCATGTCCTGCTCTGGATGGAGATTCTACTCCTGGAGTGGGTAAGGGTGGTTCTGGGGCTCCCAGGGACATTCTGAGCCAGCCATGGCCTTGGGGATACAGCCACCAGCACCTCCTGCATGATCACATCCTGTACAAGGTGCAGGATGGAGGGCAGGTATGGACTCATGGCTGCACAAGCATAGGGATGCAGGGAATATGGACACATGGGTACAGGTCCATGGGCACATGGAATGTCAGATCCATGGGCACAGGTGTGTGGATGCACAGGCACCTGGGTGCATTGGATGCACAAGGATGCACAAGGACACCTGCATGCATGGCTAGAGAGATGCAGGGATAGAGAGATGCAGGGATGTGTGGATACACGGATACACTGATGCAAGGACAGACAAACACACAGATGTTCAGGTGGATGCATGCACAGGTGCAGGGATGCATGGATACAGGCACACATGGATGCATGGACAGGTGCTCAGTCACAGGGATACACGGATGCATGGAGACCTGGGTGCAGCAGTGCATGGGTACAGTGCATGAAGCACTGCTGCCAGGACACACGGACACTTGGGCACGTGGATGCACGGACAGCCAGCCACACACTGGAGCACCCAGGGGTGGGTGCTGCAAGACACGGCCAAGGGGATGCACGGACAGACAGGTGCTGGGATGCAGGGACAGGTGGACACGTGGGTGTGTGGGTATAGAGGTGCAGGGACAGAGGGACGCAAGGACACACAGACACACGGACATGGACGCACGGAGCTGCAGCAGTTCCAGGCACACAGCCCCGTCCAGACCTGGCCCTTCCCACTGTTCCCACTCTGGACCAGCCCGGCCACTCCCCCAGACACATCCTGACCCTGCCAGGCACCCCCTGCCCCTGCCTGGACTAGTGAACCCCATGTTTCCACTGTGCCATGGGCAGCACCCCTGGGGGGGGAAACTGAGGCAGGGTGTTGGGGAGGGTCCCAGCGAGTGGGACCTGAGCCCTTGGGACAATAAATACCCTGAGCAAGGGGGCTCCTGTCACCTGTGATGTGGCCAAACCCTAACCCCGCTGTCCCACAACAGCTGGGGCAATGCACAGCTGTTTTGGGGTGGCTTTGGGGACCCCTCCCATCCCGGGGGACCCTTCCCTGTGTGGGGGAACCCATCCAGCTCGGGGACCCTCCCTACCACGGGGACTCTTCTGTCCCTGGGGACCCATTTCTGCCATGGGGTCCCCCACCCTGCCATGGGCACCTATTCGGGGACGCTCCCAGCCACGGAGATCCCTCCCGGACCTTTTGGCACAGCCCTGACGGAGTTTCTTCTCGGTTCCTCCCGAACTCACCCATTTTCTTCAGGGCTCTCCCGGGCCGGCGGGAGCCACCGGCACCGTCAGACGGGGCGCGGAGCTGCTCGGCGGCGGGACGCGCCTTCCTGCCGCAGATCATGACGGGGGACCCCCGGTACCCCTTACCGCCGGTGCTCCCGGCACCGGTGTTCGCGGTGTCCCCGGTGCTCCGGTGCTCCCGGTGCCCCCGGTGCCCCGGGTAGTGCTGCTCGCGGTACTCCCGGTGCTCCCGGTTCTCCCGGCACCCGGTGCTCCCGGTGTCCCCGGTGCTCCGCTGCTCCCGGTTCTCCCGGTGCCCCGGGCAGTTGCGCTGCTCGCGGTGCTCCGGTGCCCCCGGCCGGTGGAACGGGGCTGGGCGGTGGCGGAGCTCGGGGCTGGGGCCGGACCGGGGCTGTGACCGGGGCGGCCGCGGGGAGGGAGCGGGAGGAGCCATGGCAGCCCGGAGCTCTTTAACCATTTGTGCCGGCCCGGGCCGAGCGGGGCTGCTCGGGGTGCGGCCGCACCGGGTTCGTTCTGCACCGGGGCTGCTTCAGCACCGGGAACGGGCCGGGGTCCCGAGTGCCCCCAGCTGCTCGTTCTGTGCAGCGGGTCCCGCTCTGTCCCGAGGGCCGGCCCGTCCTGTCCCGGGACAGACCCGGAGTCCCCAGTGCCCCCCGGGTCCGCCTGCACCGGGGAGCCGCCCGAGGGACACACTGGTCACACCAGGGACCCCACTCTGCCCGGGGCCACAGCTGGCAGTGCCAGGGTCAGTGGGGACCCAGGGCGCCCCCCTTGTCACCACACCTGGGGGAACCAGCCCTGTCCCCAGCTCGTGGGCTGGGTGGCACCAGGCAGGTGCTGGCACCTCCAGGTGACCGTCCCCACTGGTGGGACAGCCAGGGAGGGGCAGCAGCATGAGCTGGGAAGTGTCAGTCCCAGAGCCCCAGGTGTGTGTCTGTGTCTGTGTGTCTGTGTGTGTGTGTGTGTGTCTGTGTCTGTGTGTGTCTGTGTGTCTGTGTGTGTCTGTGTGTCTGTGTGTGTGTGTGTGTGTGTGTGTGTGTGTGTGTGTGTGTGTGTGTGTGTGTGTGTGTGTGTGTGTGTGTGTGTCTGTGTGTGTGTGTGTCTGTGTGTCTGTGTGTGTGTGTGTGTGTGTGTGTGTCTGTGTGTGTCTGTGTGTGTGTGTGTGTGTGTCTGTGTGTGTTTGTGTGTGTCTGTGTGTCTGTGTGTGTGTGTGTGTGTGTGTGTGTGTGTGTCTGTGTGTCTGTGTGTCTGTGTGTGTGTGTCTGTGTGTCTGTGTGTGTGTCTGTGTGTGTGTCTGTGTGTGTCTGTGTGTGTGTGTGTCTGTGTGTGTGTGTGTGTGTGTGTGTGTCTGTGTGTGTTTGTGTGTGTTTGTGTGTGTTTGTGTGTGTCTGTGTGTGTCTGTGTGTGTTTGTGTGTGTGGGTGTGGGTGCAGCCATGCACACACAGACCCCAGAATTGTTTAGGGTGGCAAAGACCCCCAGGAGCATCGAGTCCAGGCTGTGCCCCACCCCCACCTTGTCACCAGCCCAGAGACTGAGTGCCACATCCAGCTGCTCTCGGCCACCTCCAGGGATGGGGACGCCACCACAGCCCTGGGCAGGTTCTTCCAAGGCCTGAGCACCCTTTCCATGGAGCAATTCCTGCTGCTGTCCAACCTGAGCCTCCCCTGGCACACCCTGAGGCCGTTCCCTCTGGCTCTGTCCGTGGTTGCTGTTTTCCCAGCAGCACTGTTGCAGGTGGGTGGGGCAGGAAGGGATGGGTGACTGCAGGCTTCTTCCAAAAATCCAGAGTGTCCGGGGGAACAGGGAGGCCAGGCCTGGCTGGGCTGTGGGGACCAGAACAGGAAGAAGAAGAGAATTTCTCCAGTGCCAGGTCTGCAGGGGTGCTGCCAGCCCTGGGCAAGCAGGGGTGAGAGCAGGGCAGACAGGAGCAACATCTGGGCAACATCTGGGCAACATCTGGGCGCCTTGAGTGATACCTGAGTGTCCTGGGGTGACATCTGGACACCTAGGGCAGCATCTGGGTATCCTGGGGATATTGGAATACACTGAGGGAACACTGAGGCATCCATGGCAACATCTGGGCATCTTGGGTGATGCCTGTGTGTCCTGAGCAACATCTGGGCACCCAGAGCAACAAATGGGCACTCCTGGGACAATCTCTGGTTATCCCAGAGAAACATCCGTGCATGCAGGAGGTATCTGGACAGCATCTGAGCAGCCTGGGACAGTATTTTAGTGCTGTAGTTCGAGACCTGGGCAGGTCTCCTGCAACATCTGGACAGCTGGGGACACATCTGTGCAGTCCCTGGGCTGGGTTTGTGAGGGATAAAGCTCTTCCTGAATACTTCGGGGAAGGAGTGACACCAGAGTCACCCCAAAAATGCACTTGCAACTCACATATCAGGGCTCTGCTCCAAGTTGTCTTCCTCCCATTGAAACTGCATTCCCAGGAATTCAGTATCAGATGCCCCGACCCTGTGGGATGACCAGGATAAACACCTCTGGCTGCAAAATCCGCAGCACCAACAAATCCCCGTGCGGTTCCTCCTCTCTCTCCCGCGGCGTTGCTATTTTCTCCCGCCCGCCAGCGGGTTGGACGGGATCCCATGGAAAGCAGCAGCTCGCATTCCCGGCCGCTTATAGCACAGCACGTGTGCCGTGAATCAGCGCCCGGGATCCGGGGCTGGCTCTGCCCTGTCGCTGTTCCGAGCAGGAATCCTGAGTCACAGCTTGGAAATGGCCGCGGGTTTTAAAGGATTTACTACTTTTATTTAATATATTTATTATTTATTTCGTTTTGTTTATTTATCTTCAATCGGCAAAGGAAATGTTTCCCCAGACGATGTGGATGAGATTTAGAAGGGTTGAGGGGGCGGGTTGGGATTTGGAGGTGGGATTAAATTTGGAAAGCTGGAGTGTGAGGCAAGGAAGAAGCCAGCACAGGGATGCTGAAAGACGCTGTGCCCCAGGCCAGGGCTGGATCCAGGTGGTCCCCATGGCACCCCAGAACCTCCCACCTCCCCAGGGCACCTTGTTCTGCCAGGTCACACGTGTCCCCATGTCCCCACAGCTCCCTGCCTTCAAGGAAAGCCCTTGGAGCAGAGGGGGAAGGAGCTTCACCTTGGGGGGCTCGGACACCCCAAATTCTGCTCCTTCCTTACTATCATGATTAATTAAGTTGGATAATAACTAACAGTGGATAAAAGTATACAGAGAATAAAAGAACAGTGGCTGAAGTTGGGTAATAATTAACAATTGCTCTGCCTGACCCAGCTGTCCCCTGTGCAATGGGACCCTGATCCTGCCCCATGCCCCAGTGACACTGTCCAGTGCCATTTTCCAGATCCCCAGTGCAGTGTCCCAGTGCAGTATCCAACTCTCCCAGTGCAGTGTCCCAGTCTCCTGGTCCATTCCCCTGGGACCTGTGGTATGTGGCTCCATTGCGTTGTCCCCATGCCTGGTGCATTGTCCTGGTGTCACAGTGCATGGCCCCAATGTCCCCACGTGTGACCCCAGAATCCTGGATGATTATCACACAATCCCAGAATGGTTTGGGTTTGAAGGAACCTTAAAGATCATCCATTCCCACCCCTGCCATGGCAGGGACATCTCCCACTGTCCCAGGCTGCTCCCAGCCCTGTCCAGCCTGGTCTTGGACACTTCCAGGGATCCAGGGGCAGCCCCAGCTGCTCTGGGCACCCTGTGCCAGTGTCCCAGAGCATCCCTGTGCTCTGGCACTTCCTTCCTGCCTTGTCCTGCTGCACAGCCCAGGTGGGTGAAACCTTCTGGCACACTAAACACAGTCCCTGTGCCTGGGGCAGTGTCACAGAGCTCTGTCCTCTTACACTGCCCTGGTGCATCAGAGAACTGTCCCAAAGCTCTGTCCTGGGGCTGTGTCCCAGTGCCCCACACCTGGGCTCTGGCCTGGGGCACAGCCGTGCTGCTGGAGCATCACTCACACCCTGGGGGTGTCCTTAGACAGTGTCTCCCTGTCCCCATGGCCTGTCTGGGTGCACCTATCCTGGCACACAGTTCCTCTGTCCCTGTGTCCTGTGTCACTGTCCAGGTGCACTGTCCCTGTCCTGTCCCACATTGTCCCAGCACAATATCCCTGTGCGCTCTCCCACTGTCCTGCTGACCCTGTCCTGTTATCCCTGTCCCACTGTCCCTGTCCCACTGTCCCTGTCCTTGTCCCTGTCCTGGTCCAACTGTCCCTGCCCCATTATCCCTGTCCCTATCCTGCTATCCCTGTCCTATTGTCCCACTGTCTCTATCCTGCTGTCCCTGTCACCCTGCCCCTGTCCCTCTGTCCCTGTCCCTGTCACCCTGCCCCTGTCCCCCTGTTCCTCTGTCCTTGTCCCTCTCTCCCTGTCCCCCATCCATCTCCCTGTCCCTGTCCCACTGTCCCTGTCCCCCTGTCCCTGTCCCTGTCCTACTGTCCCTGTCCCTATTGTCCCACTGTCTCTGTCCTGCTGTCCCTGTCCCTCTGTCTCTGTCCCTGTCCCTGTCCCTCTCCCGCACGGAGAGGGACCGCGTCGGGCCGGGGCCGGTGCGGGGCCGGTCCCGCCATGGAGGAGCCGAGCTGCGGGGCGCAGTTCCGCGCCGCCGTGCAGGTGATCCAGGGGCTGCCGCGGAGCGGTGAGTACGGGCCGGGGCCGGGGCCGGGACCGGGGCCGGGGCCGGGCAGCCGCGGCGCCAGCGGCTCCGCTGACCGTGTCCCGCAGGTGCGTACCGGCCCTCCTACGAGGAGATGCTGCGCTTCTACAGCTACTACAAGCAGGCGACGGCGGGGTGCTGCCAGGGCCCGCGGCCCGGCTTCTGGGACCCCATCGGCCGGTACAAGTGGTAAGAGCGGGGGGTCCCGGTCCCGGTCCCGGTCCCGCTGCGGTTCGGGCTCGGGTCCGGTTCCCCCGGAGCCGCTCACGCTCCGGTCCCGCAGGGACGCGTGGCACAGCCTGGGCAGGATGTCCAAGGAGGAGGCGATGGCCGCGTACGTGGCGGAGATGAAGAAGGTGGCCCAGAAGGTAACGGGGCGGGCGGCGGGGCCGGGCCGGGCGCCGCGCGGTGCCTGTGTCCAGCCGCGGCCCTCCGCAGGTCATCGACACCGTGCCCATGGACGAGAGCACCGAGGAGATGTTCCGCTACTTCGAGCCGCTCTACGAGGTGATCCACGACATGCCCCGGCCCCCCGAGTCCTTCTTCAGGAGGAGAGGGGGTGAGTGGGGGCCGCCGTGCCCCGCCGTGCCCGGCGCATCCCCCCGGTGCTGCCCCGGCTTGCGGCCGCACCGGCACCGCCCCGGCTCCGCTTCGTCCCCAGGGCACGGGATGGACACTGCACATCCCACCGACCCTGCCGGGGCTGCCCAGGGCTCTTCGGGCAGCCCGGTGTCCCTTTGTGTGACACAGGTGTCCCTTTGTGGGACACATTCTGGGCTTTTTCTCCGCAAAACTTTAGGGCGAGTGATTGAGATTTGGCTTCCGAGTGGCCCTTGGCCGCGGTCCGTGTGTGCAGCGGGGCAGGGATCAGCTCCCGGGGGGGCTGTGCTTCCCCTTGGCGCGGGCCCACTCCGGGCAGGGCTGCTGTAAACATCTGGACCGGCCGGCCAGCTCCTGCTTGGAGGGGATGTGGAGAAACAGGGCTTGAGAAATGGGATTATTTGGACCGGTTTGTGTGAGAGGGGAATCTTTCCCAGCCCTTCCCATGCCTGTGGCTGCTGCCTGGTGCCGGGAGGGGCTGGGGACCTGTCCCAGCTGCTGTGCTGGGTGTGTCTGAGTGCTGAGGAGCACCCGGGGGGCGAGGGGGTCGCAGAGGCACCACCAGCGATCAGCTCAGCAGCACAGGGGCCTCCAGGGCTTATTCACAGCGGGTGTGTGACCTGTCAGTGGTTTGGGAGAGCCCTGGCAAACAGACTCACTCCCGAAGCATCTGTCCTGCGCCTGTCACCCCCTGCTTCCAGCAGGGACGCCAAAACCTGCTGTCTGTGAGGCTTGGCCCCAGGGCAGCCACTCCTTCCTGTGGTACCCAGGTGCTTTGTTCTCCATTTTGATGCTGAAAACCTTTAAAAGGCAGACTTCGTTTTTCTCTGAAGTTTAAAAATTGTGTCAAACTGGTCATAATCCACTTGGGAGTGTCACTTACAGGTGACACTGTCACTTAAATCTAAACCTGGTGGCGCCTGCGGGGTGAAGGAGCCCAAGGTGGCTGGAACTCACTGAGGTGCAAAGCACTGAGCTCCTGCAGGTGTTGAGTCATTTGTGTGAAAGGTTCCCAAACCTGTCTTCAGACACTGCAATCGCTGATTTGGTTGCTCTTAACCAGAGTAGAAAGTGGATTTCAGAGTGTGGAGTGTGGCAGGTGCCTCTGGTGGCTTTTGGGCACAGAGCTGGGAGTCTGGGCAGCTTTGATTTTGTTTATTTACAAAGATAGCACATTATCAAGTGTCCAGATCCCTACAGGTGTCCAGTGCACTTTCACCAGAGCCTTGTGAACGTGGCTGGTGTGTGCTGGTGCTGTGTGAGGTGCTGCCTGCACCCACCACTCTGTGTGTCACAGCACACCCTGAGGAGGATTTGGGAACAGGGAGGATCCCAGAGCAGGGCAGCCCTGGCACTGTCCCTGTGTGGGGTGCAGCCTTGTCCCCTCAGGGGGTGTCCTGGGGTGCTGAAGGCAGCCTGGGGACAGCAGAGAGGTGCAGGCAAGGAGCAGCAGGGCAGCGTTGCCACACACCTGCCTGCCAAGGAGCAGGGAGCAAAGTCCCTGGAAATCTGGCTGGGATTAACCCTGTGGGCTCCACAGGGTGCTGGGGGGGCTGAGGTCAGAGCTTCTCAGGGTGCTGCTGCCCACACAAGGCTCTTCTTGCTTTGGGCTCTTTGTTTGGGTGTGCTGTGGGCCATGGGCACTGCCAGGGGACAGGAGTGTCACTGTCACTCACCAGTGCTGATCCCTTTGCCTGCTGCCACAGGGGCTCAGGGACAGGGACACCCCAACCACCCCTGGGTGAGCAAGGTGGTCTGCACAGGGTAAACCCACATGAGTTCACATGAATTCCTGGGCTGTCAGCAAATAAAGCTGGTTCCTGTCCTTCCCTGCCAGCTGCTGGCACCTCCAGAGGCTGCTGGACCCTGGCAGTGTCCCCCAGCTGTGCTGGCAGGGCAGCCCAGCCACAGGGAGCCAGCACTGCAAGGACAGCACGGCTCTGACCCCACAGAATGACCCTGCTCTGCCTCTCCCCTCCGTGCAGAGAGCCAGGGGAGGCCAGATGGCCCCAGCCAGGATGTGCCAGCCAGCAGCCCGGCTCTGGAGAGCCCCAGAGACACCGTGCCTGGGGAGCAGCAGGACGGGCAGCACGTGCCAGGTTGGTGTCCCTGGTGTGGCCAGCACCTGGCAGAGACCCCGTGGAGCAGGCCCTGGGGCTGGGGCCCCTTCCACACACAGAACTGTTGGCTCCAGGCCCTCTGCTCCAGCCCTGCTGGTGTTCCAGGCACTGCTCATGACACTCGTGGGCTGTTTGTGGGTCCAGCTCTCACTGGGGTAACCCTGGGCACGTGGGGTTGGCTCTGCCTCACTCCTGCTGTGCAAAGGGGCCTGACTCTGCTAAACTGCAGGGACAAGGGGAGGCTGTTGCCCCATGGACTGGGAAAATACCACCCTGGAAGGTCTGTGATCCATGAGAGGATGTCCTCCATCGGCTCAAGCCACGTTTGCTGCTTCCTTGGCATTGGGATTCACAGTGCCAAGCCCTGGGGATGCCTCAGCTCTGGCTTTTCTCTCACAGCCCCTTTTGCAGGTCCCACCCTGTGCCTCCCGGGAGGGGCCCCTGGCTGTGCCCTGGGGTGGGCAGAGTGCTGCAGGAGGTTCCTCCTCCCTCTGTGGCTCTAGCCTTCCCCCAGGAGCAAATATGGTCACAGAGTGAGTGCCAGTGTCCCAGCCATGCCAGCCTCGAGTGGTGGGGCTGGCAGTGCCCAGGGAGCTGGGCAGTTTCCCTGCCTGTGCCACTGCTGCCCCAGGGCCGTGGGCATTTGCCAATGGGACACCATGGGCAGCAAAGGAGGAATTCAGTGCCTGGATTAATGGCCATGACCTGGGCCATGTTAACAGAGCTGCTTCTGCCCCCACCGTGCCTCAGTTTCCCTCTCCTGCCTCACCCTGGGCACATGCCTTGCTTCACCTGCTGCCCTCCAGACACAGCTGGGCACCGCTGCCCTGCCCAGGGCTCAGCCCTGTGCTTCCCTTCCAGGAGCTGGGCTGGCTCCTGCCCCCGAGGCGTCGAGGGGAGCCAGGTGACAAGTGACTCTGAGGGGGACATGTTCTGTGACACCCTGGAGCAGATGGAGCCTGAGAAGGTAACAGGAAGCACTGGAGGCTTTGCCATCCCTGCCCTGCCTGCCCTGCACAGCACCACCAGCCTGGGAGCCTCACAAAACCTACAGGGACACCCTCCTGCACACCTCTGCCTTGTGTCACTCCTGGAGCCTGGTCCCTGTCACAGGGGGGATGCTGAGGAGCCTCCCCAGTCCCCCCATTCCTGTGGGGCAGCTCTGATGGGACACTGGGGGCTGTTGGGGCTGGGCAGGACCAGCAGCTCTGCATGGGTGCCACCACCTGGATTGTTCCCCTGCCACTTCTCCTGGCTGCCTGCTGCCATGGGCCACATTTGGCACTTGAGGTGCCATGGTGAGGCCTGGCAGATCTGGTGGAATGAGGGAGGAACCCCCCCCTCTTTTGCCACGTCAGGTCTGGGCACCTCACTCCCCTCAGGTGTCATCTCCCAAGCCAGGTGCTGGCTGGTCTTACCACTGGGATTCAACTTCACTCAGTCCCATGCACCCTCCAGCCCCAAAAATGCCACCATAAGGCAGAGAAGGACTCCACTGCTGCCCTGGCATCCCCCTCCCTGCCCTGGGGAGGGGAGCAGGGGTCTCAGGGCCCTTCTCTCCCATCTCATAGGCTGGGCAGGGGCGGGGGCTCACCCCAAATGGGGCCCAGGCTGGGGCTGAGCCCCCAGTGCCCCCCAGTGCCGGGCAGGGCGAGCGGGGCGAAGGCAGAAGAGATGAGGGGAGCAGCAGCACCGACCTCACAGCCCGGGGCTCCGACAGAGGTGGGTGCAGAGCTTGTCCCTGTGCCCTTTCCTGCTGCTGCCCCACCTCCCATGGGCTGGGCTGGGGGATGGGGCGTGGGGGCTGCCACCACCCCCAGGGAACAAAGTTTGGCTCCAGCACCCACGCCATCAGTAGCTGAAGGAAGTCATAAGTGTCCTGTCTCTGCACCCCTTGGTCCCCAAGCAGTCCAGTGGCTTCACTCCTGCAGGACACAGCCCTTGCTTTGCCCATTTCTGGCAGTGGTACAAATTTGCCTGAATTTGGAGAATGCTCTGCTGGCCCTTCAGCAGCCGGGCAGGGAATGCTGCTGGTCCCTGGCTCCCTGTGCCCAGCTCCTGCCCCAGCTCCAACCCCTCAGCGGTGCCTTTGGACGTGGGTGGTGCCAGGGGTGAGCTCTGCCCAGGAGGGCAGGGGGTGAAGCTGGGCCCTGTGTCCTGGAGGCCTTGGGGACAGCAGTGCCACTCACCTGGTGCCACCCACCACTGCTGCTGGGGACCACCAGGCCTCGAGCTGTGCCACTGCAGGGAGGAGCCTCCTGCCACCCTCTGTGCTGTCCCCAGACATACTGGGCTGCCCTGAGGTGGCATTGCCACCCTCATTCGTGGGACTGGTGCCATTGCCTCACCTGGGCACAGCCCACGTGTCTCACCCTTTCCCCTGTTCCCTTCCGGGCTGCTTGACCTTGGCAGTGAAGTTGTCCTGAGGCCGATCAGGCCGGGCTGGGCTGTCCCCGAGGGCTGTCCCCAAGGGCTGGCAATGAGTCCCTGCCTGTGTCCCACTCACAGCCTGGATTATCCAGGTGTTTTCTGGGCTGGCTGGGGCCTTTGCTGGGCCTGGGTAGGGCAGGGAGGAGTTGCCCAGGCACTGGGTGTCCTGCCCAGTGGTGGCACCTTCACCAGGTGTCACAAGGTGACCCACACACACCACAGCACCCACCCCATGGCTGGGCTGACCACCCACTGCCACCACCACGGCATTGGAGGGACACAGTGGTGCACGGCCCTGGGGACAGCCTGGGTGCAGCTGGGGCTGTGGGGCTGGGCTGGGAGCAGCTGTGGTGCCCTGTGGGAGTCACTTTCGCCGGTGGGTGACAGCAGGGGAGGGCAGTGCCAGCTCCCAGGCTCCTCGAGCGGCGCTCAGCCTGCCCGGCCCCCTGTGTGCCCGTGCCTGGTCCCTGTGCCCGCAGGTGTCCGGCTGGCAGGGCAGGGCCCCGGCAGCAGCCCCGAGCTGGAGGCGCACGTGGCCAGCACGGTGCGGGCACTGCAGGAGGAGCTGCGGCGAGTGCGGGAGCGGCTGAGCCGGCTGGAGACGCTCGGCGCTGCCCAGGTACGGCCGGGCAGGGCTGGGACACTGCAGCGCCCAGCTCGGGCCCTGGGACAGGGCTGGCCCGGGTGGGGGGCTCCCCACGGGGCTGGTGCCGCCCGGATCCGGCCCACAGAGCAGGCAGGGAGCTGCTGCCCCCCGCTGCCATTGCCTCTCTCACTGCCACTGCCCCTCATCCCCACTGCCCCCTCATCCCCACTGTCCCCCTCATTCCCACTGCCCCCTCACTCCCACTGCTCCCCTCATTCCCATTGCCCCCCTCATTCCCACTGCCCCCTCATTCCCACTGACCCCTCATTCCCACTGACCCCCTCATTCCCACTGCCCCCTTCATTCCCACTGCCCCCCATCCCCGCTGCCCCCTCATTCCCCCTGCTCCCCTCATTCCCACTGACCCCTCATTCCCACTGCCCCCTCATTCCCACTGACCCCTCATTCCCACTGCCCCCTCATTCCCACTGCCCCCTCATTCCTGCTGCCCCCTTATTCCCACTGCCCCTGGGGTCCTGGCCCAGCTGCACAATCTGGCTCTCTTGCAGGAGCCCTGCATGGACTCCCCAGGCCATTCCCTCCCTCTCACAAGGGCACCGGGGCTGGAAGGGGCCAGCCCTTCCTCCACCCCAAATCCTCTCCTGTCTTGCAGGGGGATGCGGCTGGGACAGACCAGGGCCCGGCACTTGCTCCGCAGGTGAGTTGGGGATGGAGGAAGGGCTGTGGTGGCCCTGCTGTCCCCCTGCCCGCCCAACAGCCCACCGGGGCCCGGGGACACAGCTGGGGGAGGTCAGAGAAGGGACCCTCAGCTGGGGAGCAGGTGACATCCGCGGGGACATGGCCCCAGGGATGGCAGTGTGGTGCACGATCTCCAGAGGAGGAGGGGAGTGACCAGGACCACCGAGCAGTGGCAGTGGCTCCTTTCAGCAGAGGGCTGAGGGAATGTTTGGTGACACCGGTGACACCTCTGTCCCCTCGCCAGGCAATGTCTCCGTGGCACCTGACCGTGTCCCCGCGAACGCTGCTCTTCCTGGCCACTTGGCCCTTCGTCACCCAGTGGCTGCTGCGCCACTGGCAGGGCAGGAAGAGGTGACCACCCCGTCCCCGCTGCCACCGCCACCCCTCCTTCCCCATCCCGCTTCGCACGAGCCGGGGAAGCGCCACGGAGCCACGCGGGCATCGCCTCAGCAGCCAGGGGGCTGTGCGGGCCGGGGACACCCCCGGGCACCGGCAGCGACACTCAGGGCCAGCAGCGGCGCCGGGAGCGGGGCTGGCACCGCCCCGCACGGACCCCGGGCAGCCACCCCGCCAACGCCACGCACAGACGGACCGGGACCAGCTGCGGCCCCGCTGGTGGCAGGGACAGCCAGGGCCCGTCCCCGGCCACCGGGGCCACGGGGCGCTGCGACATCACCGAACCTGCCTCAATTAAAGTTGCCTTTTCGGTTCAGCCCTGCTGCCTGTGCCCTGCGAGGGGAGGGGACCGCAGCGAAACGTTCCGGCCTGGCCACCTGCTCCGGCCCGGAGTCCAGTCCATCACCCCCCGTCCCCGCCTGGTCACCTCTCGTGGCTAGAGGGGCATGGTGGCCGTGGCTGCCATGGCCCCCGTGCAGGCAGTCTGTCTCCAGGCCCCAGCCCGTCCCCCCGCCTGGCTCCATGCCCACCCGCCCCTGTGCCACCGGGCCCGTGCCAGCGCCACCGCCACCCTGTTCCGGACCCCGCGGGGGAACCCCCGGCACCTCCCTGGTGCCATCCCGGGGTCCCCGGTGGCCCTGTCCCGGAGTGGGGGCTGGGCAGGGCAGGTTTCCCCGCTGGCGACACAGCCCCCCCCCCCAGTTCAGCGGGCTGTGCCCCGCCCGGCCGTGAGGCTCCGGGGCATGGGTCCCGCGGGGCCCCCCTGTCCTGTTCCCCCCTCAGACACAGAGCCCCACAGCACCCCCAGCGCCACCCGCCGGCCCGTCCATGGCTCCCCCCAGCCGTGTGTCCCCATGGCGTGTGTCCCTCAGCGGGGCCCTCCAAACCCCTCCAGCTCCCCCAAGGCCGTGGGGCCCCTCCGTTCCCGAAAGTGGGCTCGAGGGGAACATCGCCACCGTGGGCGGGGATGGCAGGACCAGGAACGGAACCAGTACTGGGACCAGGACAAGGCCCGGGACCTCCCCGTTCCCATCCCCGCGCCTGCGCGGGGAGGGGGCGGGGCGCGCGCGGGTATAAAGGAACGGCGGCGGCCGAGGAGAGGCAGTCGGGAGCGGGCGGCGGCGGGCGCGGGTTGGGCTGTGGGGTGGCATTGCGGCGGAGCGGCGGCGCGTGCGGTGCGCGCGGGGAGGCGGGCCCGGCGGCGTTAAACCTCCCCGGGCCATGTCTCGGTCGGCCTGAGCGGGGCGGCCCCATGCGGCGCCGGTAGCGCCCGTCAGCGAGCGTAGCCGAGCGAAGCGCTATGGCCGACGCGGCGCCCGCTGAACCGGGGCCGGAGCCCCAGTGCGAACCGGAGCTTCGCTCCGAGCCCGAGGCGCGGCCGGAGCCTCAGTCTGAGCCCGAACCGCAGGCTGAGCCCGAGCCGCAGCCCGAGCCCGGAGAGGCACCGGCGGAGGACGGCGATGCCGGGCGGCTGCCACCCCCCGGGGCGGAGGCGGCGGCGGGCGGCGCCGAGGGCGGCCGCCGGCGGGTGGAGGGGGCGTCCCGGCCTGGGCCCGCGTTACCGGGCCGTGGGACGCACCGAGGAGTGGCCGGTGAAGAAGAAGCACCGTCGGCGGCCGTCGAAGAAGAAGCGGCGTTGGAAGCCGTACTCGAAGCTGAGCTGGGAGGAGAAGCAGCAGTTCGACGAGCGGCAGAGCCTCCGCGCCTCCCGGCTGCGGGCGGAGATGTTCGCCAAGGGGCAGCCGGTGGCTCCCTACAACACCACGCAGTTCCTCATGGAGGACCATGACCAGGAGGAGCCCGACCTGAAAACCGGGCTGTACCCGCGGCGAGCGGCCGCCAAGTCGGACGACACGAGCGAGGAGGATTTCCTGGACGACGCGGCGGATGAGGACGGGGGCAGCGACGGGATGGGGGGGGACGGCAGCGAGTTTCTGCAGAGGGACTTCTCGGAGACATACGAGCGGTACCATGTGGAGAGCCTGCAGAACATGAGCAAGCAGGAGCTGGTGAAGGAGTACCTGGAGCTGGAGAAGTGCCTCTCGCGCATGGAGGAGGAGAACAACCGGCTGAGGATGGAGAGCAAAAAAGCCGGGGGGGAGGCGGCGGACTCGGCGCGGGTGCAGGCGCTGGAGCGGGAGGTGGACAGGCTGCGAGCCGAGAACCTGCGGCTGCTGCGGGAGCAGGAGCTGCCCCGGCAGGAAAAGGGCCCCTGCAAGCCGGGGGAGTGACACTGGACAGGGGGGCGCGGGGGGGTTTTTACAGTGCTGGGTGGAACATTCGGTCCTTGTACAGAGTCGCCGTGGACCCTTTTTATGGGCTAAACTGCAGCTGGAGGGGCCGAGGGCTCCCCCTTTTTTAGGTGGCTGTGGCGGGGCGAGGGGAGGGGTTGATGTATTGGTGATATCTGGTTTATGGTTTTTTTTTTTTTTTTTTGTGTCTAAACCAAAAAAAAAAAAAGGAAAAAGAAAAAAATCCCCAGGAAAGCTGTAAATTGGCCAAAACTGACTATAAAAATATAGAGGTCTAATAAATTTAATTACTTGTAACTGTAATAGTTTTGGTGTGATTTCTCGAAAATAATCAGAATGGCATTCCACCAGGGAATACATCCTGGATTATTTTCATCGTGTTATAACTGTTGTTTGATTAAACTTAGTTGTAATTCCCCGTTTAACCCTTTTTGTTATTATTTTTCCCCATTTGTTTTCAATTTTAATTCTGCTTAATGAGCTGAAATAGTTAAAAGTACCTGGAGAGGGGGTAAAATGGTGTATGATAGACACAGAGGGGACCTCAACCGAGGTACGAGTAGCCTCAAATCTGTCTGTTTGCCTAAGGCTCACTTAAACTTGACTCTTGTTTCCCCGCAGCTCCGCAGGAATCCAGGTCATTAACTGAAATCTGGGCATAAAACTGCCTTTAAAAATCTACTTCAAGCTACAAGTGAGAGGAAAATCCTTAAAGTTTTGGAGCAGCCCAAGGAAAAGTTTTGGTAGTCAGCACTTGGCCTCTGAAATGGCTGACGAGGGAGCAGGGAAAGGCGATGGCTCAACCTCCCTCCTGCTGCACCTGAGAGGGGGAGGAGGAGGGAAAAGCAGGAAAAGCTCCGAACGCTGGCGCTTTTTTGGGGGACAAACAGGTCCATGAAGGGGTGAAGCAGGGAGGGTGGAGGCTGCTCTGGCTGGGGCCGAGGTGCAGGCAGAAGTCGGGTGATGAAAGTTGTACCTGGCGAGGCAGGAGCTGGGATTGAGGCAGGGGGCCGGGATGGGCCTGGGCAGCTGCCCGCAGGAATGGGGGGAACGGGGCTTTTACACAAAACCAGAGGGCTCGGGGGAGGGGAGCGGGGACAGGGCTGGCCCAGTGCAGGTGCGGTGGGACCCGATCGGGGGCAGCGCCGAGGGGCTGGAGATGTCCCAGCAGGTTTAACCCCACCTCTGCCGCTCCACGGGGGAATACCAGCCTTTACCGGGGAACAGAGAGTTCAGGGGGATGGAGGGGAGGACAGGGACGCCCCCAGCGCTACCAGCGCAGGCAGGGTGCTGTAAAATCGGGGGTTGAGGCGGCCGGGCGAGCCGCTGGAGGGGGATCACACCGATTTTTGTCGTCGTCGTCCCCCCACCCCCTCCGCTCTGGGGCACCGGCGGGGGGAAGGAAACGAGCCAGGGCCACTTGCTCAAGAGCCCGGGAGCCAGCGGCTCCTTCTCTGTGCCATGACATCACCGCAGCGCCGGGGAGGGGGGGCGATGATCCTGCGGGATCCTGCGGGCCGGGATGGGCCCGGGCCCCGCGTCCTCCTCCGGCCCGGCCGCTGCTCCCCCGCCGTTCATTTCCCTGCCGAGAGATTCCCTCTCTGCGATTCCCACAAGAGGCGTTTTCTCCCGGGCAGGATGCGTGTCCGATGGCACCCACGGGGTCCCTCACGGTCCTAGCTCGGTGAAAGTGCAGCTCCTGGCACCTGGTTCGTGGGAAAACCTTGATCCAAAGTGATATTCTCAGCCAGGTTTTTCCCTCATCCACTTAGCCCGCACCCATCAGATTCAAGTCCCTGGAATAAATATTCCCTTAGCAAATGCTTTAAAAAATACAACATTTAAAAAACCAACCAAACAACAACAACAAAAAAAAAAAACCAAAAAAACAAAAAAAAAAAAAACCAAAACAAAACCAAAAAACAAACAAACCAACTAAAAGGACCACAATGATCAATTCTCCAACCCTGCTCTGCCCCCACCAACTTCTGATTTATTCCATGCTGTTTTAACAACTTTCCCTAGGAACCAGGTTATCCGGATCCCAAGGGCTCATTGCAGCTCCTGTGCCCAAATCTCCTGCAGACACAGACCAGTGACATTCGGGGACCTTTGAAACCTCTGAGTGGATCAGTAATGGACAGGGAGCTTGTCCATGCTCCTCCTTGGCTGGGGGGAGAGCTCCCCATCCCAAGCCTTTCCACAAGCTCCGGAGCTGGTTTGGAGCAGAGGAGCTGACTGGAGCTCACCTGTGTGAGCACAGAGGCCACAGCAGCAGGGATCAGCCTGGCACACCCAGAGGCTGCAGTCATGCAATGGTTTGGGTTGGATGTGACCTTAAAGACCACTGAGTGCCAACCTCTGCCATGGTGGTGAGGCCCTGGCACAGGTTCCCAGAGCAGCTGTGGCTGTCCCTGGATCCCTGAAGTGTCCAAGGCCAGGTTGGATGGGGCTTGGAGCAACCTGGAGCACGAGCACCTGGTGTTGCTGCTATGGCAGGGGGTGGAATGAGATGGGCCTTAGGGTCTCTTCCCACCCAAACCATTCCATGATTCCCTAGACAGGGATGCCACTAAGCCAGGCAGGAATCATCTCCCCAGGGCTCCATGGCTGTGGGAGGGCAACACCAACACTGGATTTGGGGCACTTGAAAACACAGAGCATTGGGAGACCCTCTGGCAAAGGGCTTTCCCAGCTCTCCCCTCCCAAGGGGAGGAAAGGGCTGAAACTCTGTCCTGGGGAGAAGCAGAAATTACAGCACCAACACACAAGATAGAGACTGCTCCATCCCACGTGTGGGAATGGCCTTTCCCCTTGGACAGAAGCAATGCAGGGACAGAGGAGTTCCCTGGAAACACTGCAAATCCAAGAAAGAAGTGTCTGTTAATGCCACAACCTTGGCATGAGGTGAGCCCCAAACCCTGCCCTGTGACACAGCAGCCCCTTGGAGTTGCTCCCAGTGCTCCTTCCATGGCACTCCAGGCTTGATCCCATGCCAGGGTTATATCCAGGGACACGGCTCTGGCAGCCCCACTGTGCCCTGCCACCACTTCACCTGCACTAACTGCACTGCCCTTGGCTGGCCTCACCTTCCCAGGATATGTTCACAAAGCTGCTGGGAATTTCCCGGTGACTCTGGGTCACCCAAGTGGCATTTTGGTGAAACAAGAGGAGAATCTGCAGCTGGTGGGGCCATCACCAAAAACCTGCAGCTCTTGGTGCATCTGCAACACAGGAAACCCTGGCTGGCAGCTCCAGCCCCTTGGGATTGCTCCCCTTCTACTCCCCACCCTGGAACACTGGAACACCTGGGCAGGTGCAAAGCTCACAGCTCAAACCAAGTGTGACCTGCATTAGTTTGACAAAATCAGCTTGAAATTGCATTTTCAGCTGTCACAAGCATTAGAAGACACACACAATAAACCTCCCAGCCCTAGAAATACAGCTGGGATATAAAAATATCATGGATTCATAGAATGGATTGGGTTTGAGGAACCTTAAAAGACCAGTTCCACTTCACTGCCATGGACAGGGACATCTTCCACTGTCCCAGGTTGCTCCAAGCTGTGTCCAACCTGGCCTTGAACACTTCAAGGGCTGGGGCAGCCATCACCTTTCCATATGAAGTTTTGGAATTCAGGACCTGCTAAAGCAACATCCACAGTCATAACAACAAATATAATTAAAAAAAAAATACCCTACCAAGTGTCTAAATGTAAAATAATCTGGTTTTAACTGGCTGACCCACGTCTGGCAGCACAATCCACACTTAGAGCAGAAGCCTCCCAAATCTCCCTGTTTTAAACCTAAACCCAGCCCCACAAATACCAGGGGATGAGCTGGTGTTATCGGCCTTTGCCGAGGCAAGAACGGGGCTGGGAACTGGAGTTCCACTGAGGAGCCGTGGGGAGGCTGCGCCAGTTCAATCCCTCCCTAGTGCTGAGCGCTTCCAAAAAAATGCCATTTTTAGTTTTTAAACAGACGGGCTTTGACATTGCACGGGGAAAGCAACGCCGCAGGTGCTTCCCCAGTCCCGGAGGGGCAGTGCTCCCTCCGAGCCCGGCGTCGCTCGGGTTTGTTACCGCCCGACAAGTTCCTCGGGGCCCTGGCAACAGCCAAACGCTTTTGTTTTTGAGTCTCCGAGCTCCCCGGCAGGGAGGCCATGTTAGCTGAGATCCACTGGATCCGGCCAAGATCCCTCCGGAACCCTGCGGGGTTCGGCTGAAATGTGTCAAACAAAGGATTAAATGCCAGGGATTATTTTCCCCCACCCAAAACGCGGTGTATGAGGGAGGTGCGGGACGGGCCACCGGCAGATCCAGCCTTCCAGATGTGCTCCCAGCCCCTATTTCCATAAAAACTGCGCTGTTCGTCCCCTCTGTGCTCTTCATGGGGGTTGGCCCCGCTCGAAATTGGGCTGCGGCTGTTGAGAAACGTTAAAATATGTTTAACACTAATTTTGATAGAAAAACAGCCCCAGCCCCCGCCCAGTAACGCAGGTGCAGCCGGAGCCCTCCGGGCCGGCCTGGGCTCCTCCGCCCCACCGGTTCAGGCCCCGGGAAGGCCGCGCAGCTCCATGAGGCGCCCGGCAGCGCTGAGCTCCGCTCCCGGAGCGCTGGCGGGGGAGCGGCCGGTGGCGTCGCGGCAGCGACCACCCATTAGTGCAGGCGGGGGGCCCCACGCTCCACTCGCGGGATAGAGCCCCGGCCGGCTCTGCGATGGGAGTGGGCCCGGCCCGACCCCTCACACACAAAATGGCGACGGCGGCACGGCTCCCGCTCCGCCCGCCCGGCCGCCATAGCCGCCGTCCCGGCTCCGCCGCCCTCCCGCCAATCAGAATCCGCCGTACCGCTGCGTGACTGCTCTGCGGAGCCAGTAGAAACGCGAATCTCAGAGGAAAAGGCGGTGCGTGCATCCGCCGCGAGGCATTGTGGGGCTTGTAGTCCAACTACGCGTTGCGGTGGTAGGGCCGGGCGGTTGCGGACTCGCCGCCCCAGGACCTCCCGCGGCCCCACCTGGCGGGCGCTGTGTCACGGCGGTGGGCGGAGGAAACGGGCCGGGTACGGCCGCGGGGGCGGAGTAGCCCGAACCGCCGTCTCCCGCAGGCCCTGATGTGACCAGGGGGGCCTTGCGGGGCCCAGAGTCCCCGGAGCCGTTCGGCTTGGCGGGCAGGGCGCGTGGGGCTCCGGGAAGAGGGTTTTGGCCAGGATGGCGACACCGAAAGCCGGCCCTGAGGGCTGCTCGGCCCGGGAGGCCGAGGCCTTGCTCAAGCTGCCTGTGCGGGGGCGGGGGCTGCTGCAGGGAGGGGCCTGGATCGAGGAGGTGACCCCAGCGCCTGGGGGGGGGTGCTCGGCTTCAAAGTGGGGTGTTCAGCCCCAGATGAGGGTCTTGGCTTTAGGCCAGGCTTTCTCTTAAGCCGTCTTGCGCTTAACTCCCTAATGCCTCTGTCCTACTCCAGAACCGTTCCGGGGCAGCAGCAGACTCAGATCAGGATCACAGCTGGCACACAAAGATCACAGGTAGATCACAGTTAGATCACAATTAGATAGATCACAATTAGCAGACACAGACCACAATTAGCAGACGTGTCCCTTCAGCACAGTGGGAGCTCAGTGTGCTCGGCAGGTGACAGTTCGGTCCCCAAGTCACCAAGTGCCCAGGTCCAGTTCTGCTGAGTGCTCCTCCCAGGGTTATCTGGGCTCCATCTCAGATCTCAAGGAGAGGAGTGACCCAAAGGGCAAAGTCCATGAGCTTTCCCAAGGGTTTCTCGGGGATTTTTCTCCACTGGTAACACTCCTTGCTGGCTGAGCCCTGAGGGGTGTGGGCAGGAGGTTCAGTCAGCAGGAATTTTAAAGGAATAATGTGTCTTTGGGTGATCAGGACATGTAAAAATAAAAAATAAGCAATATTACTTGCAAACAAAAAGTTAAAAAAAAAAAAAAAAGAAGAAGCAACCTCACTACAAACCTAAAAAGTCTGTCCCTTCAAAGTCGGTCATCTTGAACTCTCATTTTCTGGAGCAGGCTGGGCCCGGGCCCAGTCCCTGTCCCTGTGTGATGTTTGGGAAGAACAGTTCAGGGAATGAGCCTGAGCAGCCACTTGAAGTGTTTGGAATTAAGTTCTCATGTTATGAAAAGACAAAAGAGGTTTGTTGGGTTGTTTGGGTTTTTTTTTTGGTTGTGGGTGGAGGGGTTTTTTTTGTTGGACTTTTTTGTTTGTTTGTTTTGTTTTTTGTTTGTTTGTTTGTTTGTTTGTTTGGGTTTTTGGTTTTGGTGTTTTTTGTTTTTTGCAGAGCCTGGTGACGTTGGTGCCACATCCCAGGAAGGGGCTTTCAGGCATCACCCTGGCGTGGGACCAGGTGCTCCCAGCCCCTGGGGGCTGTTCCTGTCCCCACAGGCCCAGGATGGGGACATTGGCCCTGGCCAGCCCCTCCAGGGGGTTTGTCCCTGTCCCCCACCCTGGTCTGTTGGGATCTTCCCAGGAGACAGCAGGGAGGCAGAGCCATGTGCTCTGGGATGACCCTGGGACGTGGGGGTTGTTCCTGGCACCCCTGAGCTGTCAGATGTTCTCCCTGTGCTGACCCATCCCTACCAGCTAGAAAACACACATTTTTGGGGGATTTCTGTATCAGGAGCTGTGATATCAGCACTCAAGGCCACATCAGTGCAGGTGGGATTTGACTCCCAGCATGTCCCATTTCCTGGGATTTTGTGCTGTCAAAGGGACAGAGCCTGATGATAGCCTCCTCAGTCATGGGATCCCCTGTCCTTCCCTGCCTTTCCCTGCCTGTCCCTGTCCTTCCCTGCCTGTCCCTTGCCCTTCCCTGCCTGTCCCTTGCCCTTCCCTGCCTGTCCCTTGCCCTTCCCTGCCTGTCCCTGCCCTTCCCTGCCTGTCCCTGTCCTTCCCTGCCTGTCCTTGCCCTTCCCTGCCTGTCTCTTGCCCTTCCCTGCCTGTCTCTTGCCCTTCCCTGCCTGTCCCTTGCCCTTCCCTGCCTGTCCCTGTCCTTCCCTGCCTGTCCCTGTCCTTCCCTGCCTGTCCCTGTCCTTCCCTGCCTGTCCCTTGCCCTTCCCTGCCTGCTACTACCCAAAGCAGAGCACAAGGGGAGCATGGAAGGTTTTGGAGGAGCCAGGAGCAGCCTGGGGTGCTGATAACCCCTAATCCTCCGGGCGTTGGACTTATCTCTGAGCCCAGCTCCAGCCCCTACGTCACTGCCCCACGGTGCCTTTAGCCACGGCGAGGCTCTCTGAGGTCCCATGGGCCATTACTTGTCACCCCATGGGGTTCTTGTCAGGATCCAGAGGCAATCCCACTCCCCAGGGCACTTCCTGGCCGTGGGAGCACCATCAGTCCTGTCCCTGACTTGCTGCACCTTCCCAGGGCTGGAGGAACAAGTCCAAGGTCCCGAGGCTGCCTGGAGGAGCTGGATCAGCCAACCCCACGCAGGGACAGGCTGATTGCCGAGCTGGTGCCAGAGATACTGTGGTTTATAGATCCAGACTGATTTATTTTCTGTGTGTTTGGGTCTTTTCCAGCCATATTTTAGCTCCTCCACACCCTGTCTGGCTGAGCACCACCAGCCCTGACTGCCACCTCTGGGTCCTCCCACCCCTCGTGGCATTCCAAAGCCAGGCTGCCACAACCCTTTCCACACTCTCAGGAATAATTTTGGGGCAATGGATGTTTGTACGACCCTGATCCTGCAGAATTTGGTTTGACCCCAGCACCCAGCTCCCACCTCCCAGTGCCCTACACCCAGCTCCCACCATCCCAACTCCCACCTCCCAGTGCCCTACACCCAGCTCCCACCATCCCAGCTCCCACCTCCCAGTGCCCTACACCCAGCTCCCACCATCCCAGCTCCCACCTCCCAGTGCCCTACACCCAGCTCCCACCATCCCAGCTCCCACCATCCCAGCTCCCACCTCCCAGTGCCCTACACCCAGCTCCCACCATCCCAGCTCCCACCTCCCAGTGCCCTACACCCAGCTCCCACCATCCCAACTCCCACCTCCCAGTGCCCTACACCCAGCTCCCACCATCCCAGCTCTCACCTCCCAGTGCCCTACACCCAGCTCCCACCATCCCAGCTCCCACCTCCCAGTGCCCTGCACCCAGCTCCCACCATCCCAGCTCCCATTTCCCAGTGCCCTACACCCAACTCCCACCTCCCAGTGCCCTACACCCAGCTCCCACCATCCCAGCTCCCACCATCCCAGCTCCCACCTCCCAGTGCCCTACACCCAGCTCCCACCATCCCAGCTCCCACCTCCCAGTGCCCTACACCCAGCTCCCACCATCCCAACTCCCACCTCCCAGTGCCCTACACCCAGCTCCCACCATCCCAGCTCTCATCTCCCAGTGCCCTACACCCAGCTCCCACCACCCCAGCTCCCACCATCCCAGCTCCCACCTCCCAGTGCCCTACACCCAGCTCCCACCATCCCAGCTCCCATTTCCCAGTGCCCTACACCCAGCTCCCCAGCACTGAGCTCCCGCACCAATATCCCAGACCTCCAGCTCCCGGCATCCCGCACACATCACTCAGCATCCCATATCCCAGCATCCCATGTCCCAGCACCCCAACTCCCCATGCCCTGGATCTCACTGATGCCAGCACTCCCAGCACACATCAGCCACTGCTTCCAGCTCCCAGCTCTCCACACCCATCTCCCAGTGCTTCCAGCGGCCAGCTCCCAGTGCTCCCAACTCCAGCATCCATCTTCCAGCACTCCCAGCACCAAGTTCCCAGTGCACCCAGCCCTCCACATCCATCTCCCAGCTCTTTCCACCCATCTCCCAATACTCCCAGTGCTCCCAGCATCCATCTTCCAGCGCTCCCAGCACCGAGTTCCCAGGGCTCCCAGATCTCCACACCCATCTCCCAGTGCTTCCAGCGCTCAGCTCCCAGTGCTCCCAGCTCCAGCACCCATCTCCCACTGCTCCCATCCTCCATCACTCCCAGCGTCCAGCTCCCAGTGCTCCCAGTCCCACTCTCAGTCCCAGTCCCAGTGCTCCCTATCCCAGTGCCAGTGCTCCCAGTCCCAGTCCCAGTCCCAGTCCCAGTCCCAGTCCCAGTCCCAGTGCTCCCTATCCCAGTGCCAGTGCTCCCAGTCCCAGTCCCAGTCCCAGTGCTCCCTATCCCAGTGCCAGTGCTCCCAGTCCCAGGCCCAGTCCCAGTCCCAGTCCCAGTCCCAGTCCCAGTGCTCCCTATCCCAATGCCATTGCTCCCAGGCCCAGTCCCAGTCCCAGTCCCAGTGCTCCCTATCCCAGTGCCATTGCTCCCAGGCCCAGTCCCAGTCCCAGTCCCGGCCACGAGCGCTGCGGGGCGCCAGAGCCCGACCCGCGTGCCCCCCGGTCCCGCGCACCGCCCCCAATCAGGCCATGGCCCCGCCCACCGCGCTGCGCGCCGCGCCGGCCCCGCCCAACCCGGAAGCCTCGCCCGAGCGGTCCCGCCCCGCCGTGGCCCCGCCCCCAGCGCGTGCGCGACCGGCCCCGCCCACGAGCGGCTCCCCGGCTGTGGGCCCCGCCCCCGTGTCCCCCATGTCCCCGGGTGTCCCTTTCCGCCCCTCCCATGTCCCTGTCAGTGTCCCCAGTGCTCCCGTGCTCCCATCCGAGGTGTCCCTGGTGCCCCCATCGCTGGTGTCCCTCTGGCTCTGGAATCCCCGTGCCCCCAGGTCCTCTGTGTCCCCCGCGTTCTTCCGATGTCTTCTGTCCCCCCCATGTCTTCTGCATACCCCGATCTGCTCCATGACCTCTTTGGGCCCTGTGGGCCCTTGTGGCTCCCGTGTCCCTTCCATCCCCAGTGTCCCCTGCCTTCCCTGTGTCCTCTTCATGTTCCCCTGGTCCCCCCAAGGCCTCTGAGTACCCTCCTGTGTCCCCATGTCCATGGTGTCCCCTGTCCTCATGTCCTTCATGTGCCCCCATGTTCTCCATGTGCCCCTGTGTTCCCTGTGCCTCCCAAGTCCTCAGTGCTCCCCGTGTCCCCATGTCACCTGTGTCCCCACACATGGCTGGCACATGTGCTGAGTCTTCCTTCCCGGGGATATGGGAAGCAGGGACTGTGTCCCTCCTGGGTGATGGGAACAGGGGCTGTGCCCCCTGGGATAACAACGAGCAGGGACTGTGTCCCCTGAGGTCATCGAGCCCTTCCCTCAGGCGCAAGGGGTTCAGGGACAGACGGACACCCAGGACCCACTGACATGACCCCGTCCCCCTGTGCTGTCACTCAGCACTAAGGTCTGCAGCTGAGCTCTGCAGTGACACCGTTTATTGTAGGACCTACAAAAAAGCAGAGGCAGCTAAATCTGCACAGGGGGTCCTGACTCAGCCCAGAGTGGGAGGAGAGGGGGCTGCACGGGTGGTTGGGGTGAACCAGGGGGCTCTGGTGGGCACCCCATGGGCAGCACAAGAGGGTTTGGGATTGGGGGAGTCACCTGGGAATCCCATCCCGGCCGTGCTAGAAGATCCCCTGGGCAGATGAGGACAACTGGATTCTCAAAACAAGAATAAATGGCTGCCTGGGTGCGTCTACTAATGATTAATGAATTAGAATAATGAATTAATTTTGTAAGGCATGAGGAGAGGGTGTCCGTGGTGGGTAAGGCACCACTGGACATTTTGGATGGGCCATCTTCCCAAACCCGAAAGCAAAGCTGCAGGACGGGGCCGGGTCAGTGGCCGGTAAATGAAGTGCTGGCGGTAACGAGACAGTCCCAAAGGATGGATTGATCTGTTCGTCGATCCCTGCACCAGCAGCAGCTTTTCCTGCTGTTGGCCCATGGATGTGATGCTCTGTCCAGAGGGAATGCGGCTCCCGGGGGATTCACCCTCCAGCCGAGCGCTCGGTCCCGGCACATCGCGCAGAGCCGTGGGTGCTGCCAGCCCTCCACAGACCCCCCTGACCCCAAATCTTTGCCCCTTCCTGGCCTTTTTCTGCTCCTTTTCCGGCTGTCATCGGGACTAGAATCAGGCCGACACTGACATCAAGTGGCTGCCGGGATCCCTCGCACTCCTGGGCTGTCTCCTCTCTCCCCGCTCCCCGCTCCCCGCCCGGCCGGCCCCATCCCGCTCCGGAGCCGCAGGTGCCGCCGCTCCCGGCCGTGCATGCGGCCGTGCTCCACCCGCCTGAGCCCAGCCCCGTGTCCTGCCCTGTCCCCGGCAGTCGATATCCCAGCGGGGTCGAGCCGAGCGCCGGCGGCACCGCCAGCCCGGAGCATCCGCACATCCCTGAGCCCCGGGAGGGACCCCTGCCCAAGGCAAGGGCGCGGTGACACGGGCACAGCGAGGTCGTGGTGACCCCGCCACTGCCCTGGGGACATTTGTCCCCTGCTCCCTGCCAGAGGCCGTGGACTTTGTGCCGAGCCTGGGAGCGGCGCTGGGACGCCTGGCGGCGCTGGCACAGCCCCAAAGCTCCCCGAGACCTGGCTCCGGACAGCAGGTAACGCCAGGCGACAAACCCTCTGCCCCAGCTGCTGTGCCACCGGGCTCCCCAGGGATTTCGGGGCCCTGTGCGGTGCCACTGCCTGATCGCCGAATCTGGAGTCAGCTCTAGGAGGAAATCTCGGTGTTCTTCCCATTTTAAATCTGGGCCAAGGGCGGCACCGGGCACCAGAGTGGCTGCACGCTCCTGCTTTGGGGTGATAAAAGCCGGGAAACACATTTTTCCTCCAAACCACCTGCTTTGGAGGCCCGGAGGAGATTTGCAACTCCCCATTCACCTCCACCCCCTCTTCCCTGAAGCCGAAGCCCGGGGCTTGTGTTGGGCAGAGCGATGGCTCCGCTGGGATATTGGCTGCAGGTGGAGCGGGGGGTGGGAGGGGGGGGCAGGTGTGGGTGCTCAGCCCCTCTGCAGGAACCCACCCATGGGCTGGGACGGAGGCGGGGGTTGGCCAGGGCTGAGTTGGCTGCGGATTTAACCCGTGAGAAGCCTCAGATTCTGCATAAGGGCTGGAAGGGAGGAGATCTCTGCTGTGTAATGAGGTGTGTCAGGTCTCTGCAGCCCCGCTGCTCTGGGGTTCCTCTGCATTAGCTCTGTGTTGAAAACCTGTGGCCCTGGATGGTGCCAAATGGGCGTTGGGGCATGATCTGGGGACAGCTCCTGAGTGGTGGGGGTTGTTTATCCCCCAAGCCCGGAAGCGCTCTGCTGGGAAGGAAAGGGAGGGGAGAATCAGGGCTGTTCCCAGCACTGGAGTGGGAGGAATGCTCCCAGCTGTACCCCGAGACATCCCCATATGTGTGGTCCCAGTTGTCCTCAACCTCCAGCATCACCCCTTCCCTGCCTCCCCAGCTCCCCGGCGGCTCTGCAGTGACTGGGGAAGGTCAGGGACCCGCAGGTGACCTGGGACAGGAGGGACTGAACAGTGACAGGTCAGTGCTGTGGCTCTCGGGTTGGGGTTTGGGTGCTGTTGCCTGACGCCCTTGGGTGTCATTGTCTGTCCTCCCAACCTTTCTGGGGACAGAGCATGGAGGGGATGTGTAAGGAAACAGCTCCTTTGCCCTACAAGTGTGGTTTTCCTGAGGATTTCCTGGCTGATGTAAGAGAGCGCATGGGAAAAACATCGGCTTGGAGCCTGAGGGGCTCCTGGGAAGGGCTTGTCCCCATGCAAAAGGGGGCCTTGCTTTAAAATCTGGCTTGGTCCCTTTGGGTCCATCAAGAGGGACCCCTCGGGGGGATGGGGAGTGTGGGTGCTGGTGGAGCAATGCCAGGGGTCTCCTGTGGCAGGCAGAAGGTGCAGAATCCCGGGCAGCAGCTGGAGCAGAGACACAGCCACTGCTTGTCCCAGCATCCCTGTTCCAGCTCAGGGCTGCCAGAGCCTGGGGGACACATCCAGAACCTGTCCTGACTGTGCCAGCACCCTGTGAGGAGCCAGTGGCACCACCATGTCCCAGGCAGGAGGTACAGTGGAGCCCTGGGCCTGTCCTCAGGGAGGCACAGGGGACCCCAGCAATGGTGTGACCCCTGTCCATCCCCCTTATCAGCACCAATCTCCATCCCATCCTGGCCCCCTTTCTTTTGGGTTTTTGGTCCTAAAAGCACCTTTCACCCCAAACCTGAATTGCAGGGTGCTGGGCTGCCCCAGGAGCTCCTGTCCCCATGCTCTCCCCAGGTGTCATCCATGCTGTGAGGAGGGTGGTTGGTCCCAGATGGAGCAGGGGGAACACAGAAATTAGCACTAGAGGGGAAGACAGGCCCCTGGTCCCCAAAGCATGGGGAATCCCTGCATGGCCCACCTTAATCCATCCCCCAGGAGCTGAGGAGGCCTTTGAACACCGTGATGTGGTCATCAACAGCCAGGACAAGGTTTCAGATCTGTACACACAGCTGGAGAAGCTGGGGGAGTAAGTGAGGGTCCCATGTCCCCATCACTGGGCATGGCCCGTGGCTGGCTGTGAGCAGCCCTGGTGGGGTGCTGGTGGGTGCTGGTGGCTCCTCCATCCCTCATCCTCCCTCTGTCCCAGGGGGAAATTCGGGACAGTGTACAGGCTGCAGGAAAAGGCCACCAGCAAGATCCGGGCAGGGAAGTATTTCCGGACACGCACAGCGAAGGAGAAGCAGGCGGCTCGGGCCGAGGTGGAGCTGATGAACCTCCTGCACCACCCACGCCTCGTGCAGTGCCTCGACGCCTTCCAGGGCCCCACCGAGCTGGTGATGGTGATGGAGTAGTGAGTGGGGGCAGGTTTGGGGTGGTGGGGCAGTGCTGGGCTCTGCCAGGGGGGCACTGAAGGTGGGGAGGGGTCCCTGTGCTGTGGGTGTGGGGTGGATGGGGAACCTGGTGGCTCTGAAGGTGTGAGTGGTGAGATCCTCCCAGAGTGCTGAGTCTGGGTTCTCTGGTGAGACCCCAAAGGGGTCCCCAGAACCTTATTGTCCCCACAGTGGCAGGCGGGGAGGGGTCCCTGTGCTGTGGGGTTCTGGTGTGGGATGGATGGGGAGCCTGCAGCTCCTGGAGATGAGGGTGGAGAGATGCTCCCAGAGTGCTGAGTCTGGGTTCTCTGGTGGGACTTCCCTTCCTCGGGGCTGTAAGAGCCCAAAGGGTCCCCAGCAGCTCCTTGTCCCCAGCGTGGCAGGTGGGGAGCTCTTTGAGCGCATCGTGGACGACGACTTTGAGCACACGGAGCCCAGCAGTGCCCAGTATGTGCAGCAGATCCTGGAGGGGCTGCAGTTCATGCACGGCCAGGCCATCGTCCACCTCGACCTCAAACCCGAGAACATCGTCTGTGTCAGCCCCAGCAGCCACTGGATCAAGATCATCGACTTTGGCTTGGCACGGAAACTGGGTGAGCAGGAAGGGGCTCCTGAATGCCCAGGGCAGGACTGTCACTGTCTCAGGGCCAGGATCTGGCCCTAGGACACCAAACCCATCCTGATAAGCACACGATGCTCTGGGAAAGCTGGATGTCCCCAGTCCTGCTGCTGAGGCACCTGTGGGGGTTTGGCACACAGAGATGCTCTAGGAGAGCTCCAAGACCTGCAATTGGCCTTGGAGGGTGGCAGCTCCCCCTGGGGTGTGTTGGTGTGTCCTCTGTCCCAGACACCTGCCCCAGGGAGATCCCAGCTGGCCTCTCTGCATCCTCTCTGCAGCTCCAGACACCCCTGTGAAGGTGTTGCACGGCACCCCTGAATTCATGGCTCCAGAAGTGGTTGCCTTTGAGCCCGTGAGCTTCTCCACAGACATGTGGAGTGTTGGTGTCATCTGCTACATCCTGTGAGTGCCCTCCTGGGCAGGGCAGGCTGGGCTGGAGGGGGCTGAGCTGTCACTGATGCCTGGGTCACCTCTTCAGGCTGAGTGGGGAGTCGCCCTTCCAGGGGGACACTGACATGGAGACACTGAGCAATGTCACAGCTGCCCAGTGGGAATTTGAGGAGGAGACCTTCTCAGAGATCTCCCAGCAAGCCAAGGACTTCATCAGCCAGCTGCTGCAGAAGGACCCCCGGTAGGGCTGGGGGTGCCTGTGCTGCTCAGCTGGGTTTTGCTGAGGGGGTGGGCAGGGAAGAGCTCTGCCTGTTTGGTGGGGGGGACACTCCAGATGAGGGTCTGAGGGTGGAGAGCCCCCCTGTGACCCCCCTGTGTGTGCTGCAGCCGGCGGCTCCCCAGTGCAGGGGCTCTGCTGCACCCCTGGCTGCAGCAGCCCCAGCCCAGCAGCCCCAGGGCGCTGCCCAAGGAGAAGATGCGGCAGTTCCTGGCACGGAGGAAGTGGCAGGTGAGATAAACGGGCCATTTATTCATTACAGCAGGTACCTGCTGGGATGCTGGGGACACGGGGGTGGCTCTGGCTGGAGGGCTCAGTGCCCATTCTCTTCCCCCAGAAAACAGGGAAAGCCCTGCTGGCCCTCAAGAGGCTGACCCTGCTGTCCCAGAGCCTGGAGGGGAAGGCACCCGAGGCTCAGGATGAGGAAGGTGATGGCCCCTGAGGCACCATTCCCAACACCCCACCCCCTCCAGCCCATTCTCTCTGCTTTGTCATCTCCTCCTTGTGCTCCTGGGCAGCCTCCTCCTTTTTTCTCCTCCCTGGGTGCCACTAAACACCCAGGCATGGCCCCACAGTGGCATTTCTGCTCCAGGGCCTGTGTTCTCTCCATCCTCATCCCTGTGGGGCAGTCTGTGGTGCAGCCTTGGACGGGCCCATCCTGCTCTGTGTGACCCAGAGCTGATCCCCACGGGTGCCTCCAGCACAGGGGAGAGGCTGGATCCAGCCAACCCCTCACCATTCCCTCTGCCCCTCTCCTGCAGGCCTGGAGAAGGAACAGCCCCAGCAAGGTCCTGAGCCCTTGGAGCTGCTGACAGGCCAGGAGGAGGAGGAGGATGGTGGCAGCATTGCAGCCTCAGGGCAGTGACAACCCATCCTGGACCACCTGGAGATGGGGATGGGGATGGTGTCTCCAGCAGCTCCCACAGTGACCTGGCCAGCCTGGGGCAGACCCAGACCCCCCTGTGGGTGAGCTCTGGGGTCCCATGGTGTCCCTGTGCTGCTGTCCCTGCAAGGAACACAGGCACCTACCCCAAATAAAGCACTGACAATCTGCACTCCCTGTGCTGCTCTTCTTTCCCCCAAACTCACTGGGAGAGGCAGGAAAGAGCTGCTCAAGCTGTGCCCACCCTTTGGGAGCTGGGGTCAGGCTCTTGCTCTCCTGGGCCACCAGCCTTGTCCTTTCCAGGAGTGATGCTGGCTCTGGGCACAGCAGCCATGGGTATTGCTTTCTCAGAAGAGTATTCCTTCCTTATCAAGGAGGTTTGCATTATGTCCTGAGCTCACAGGAGCCAGCATGAACCTTGAGGCCTCAGGTCTCTCCCTTTCTGGGCCAGCTCTGGCAGTGGTAGGGCTGGAAACTGCTGTGGAACCTCCAGCCTTGGCCTAAGGAGGCAGAACTTGGTGTTTGGGAGCCCTGGGGAAGAACAACCAGCACCAGGATGTGCTGGGGGACACCCAGCTGGGACAGGGGTTGGGTTGGGGCTCTTGCTGGGCACTGGAGGGTGACCATGAACCATCAGTGTGCTCTTGGTACAAGGTGGTGAATGGGACCCTGGGCTGCAGGGGGGGGAGGGAGGGGGATCGTTCCCAAATTCAGTGACTCCACTCCTGTAGGACTGTGCTGTGTTCTGGGCACTCCACTACAACAGTGACATGGACACACAGGGGACAGGTTAATGAAGGATGGGGGACATCTGGAATCCCTCACCCACAAGAAAGGGCTGGGAGAGCTGGGATTGCTCAGGGAAGAGAAGGCTCAGAGGTGTCATCACCTCACATCAATACCTGAAGGGAGGATGAAACCAGGCTCCTCTCAGCAGTGCCCAAAGTCCATGGGCACCACCTGAACCTCAGGAAAACACATTACTGCTGATGGAATACTGTCACAGGCTGCCCAGGGAGGCTGTGTGCTCTTCATCCTTGCAGATATTAAAAATCTGTCTAGGCTGAGTCCTGGGGCCCCTGCTGATGCAGAGATGTGGATCAGGTGCCCTCCAGAGGCTCCTTCCAGCACTAACCACTGTGTGATTCCATGGAAACCCTGAATAAAACCTGCTGAATGTGGGCTGGGGGCTGCTCTCCTCCAGCACCTGCTGCTGCCAGAGGCCTCCTGGAGATGCCCTGGTTGGAGCAGCCCAGACCCCTGCCCAGCACCAGGGTCCAGCTGTGCCAAATAATGCACGGCTTCAACCCTTCCTCCTCCTCTTCCTGGAGCAGAGGCAAGGAGGAAATTGTTATTTTTATTAAACAGAACCGAATCCACCCACTCCATGTGGGGGCACATCTGAGAGCTCTGCCTGGAGCCTCTCATGGGACACCAACCCTGGGAGCTGCTGCTGGGGCAGTGGTGACAAATCTGTCCTGGACAGTTTGCTGAACCCTCTGCAAGCTGGTGGCCAGCACAGGAGGAAGATCCACAGCAGGATTTGCAGCCTCCAGAGATGGTAGAGCAGCCCCAGTGCCTGCACCCCTTGGCTGGGGGCTCTGTGGCTCATGGGGAGGGATGTGTCACCTCCCTGTCCCCTGTTCTGAGACAGACCCAGCTGCCAGGGTTTTATCAGCGCCCAGCCTGACTCGAGTTTTTGTGGCAAAAGCCTGTTCCTGTTGACAGTGCCCATGGCTGATGGCTCCATCTGACCACGGGAAGCAGGAGAGCTCTGGGGGGTGGCAGATTGTCACATGTCCTGCCTGGGGCTTGGTGGCCTTATCTCTTGTAGGAAATGGAGGATGAAATTTAAGAAGGAACTCTATTTGTAAACTTGTGTATGGACCTGCTGCTGGAGAAGGGGGAGCCCTTTTGGAAATCCCCAATGTTCCCTGGAGAAAAGGAGGCTCAGGGGTTTTCCTCCAAGAACTGCAGAGGGTTCACCTGCCAGGGAAAGTATTCCAGAGAAAGGAATGGAGCTGGGAAGGGTCTGCAGCACCAGGAGCAGCTGAAGGAGCTGGAAAGGGGCTCAGCCTGGAGAAAAGGAGGCTCAGGGGGAACCTTGTGGCTCTGCACAACTCCCTGCCAGGA
The DNA here is from genome assembly GCA_030060385.1 of Muscicapa striata striata. Taxonomy (NCBI): domain Eukaryota; kingdom Metazoa; phylum Chordata; class Aves; order Passeriformes; family Muscicapidae; genus Muscicapa; species Muscicapa striata. The sequence continues at coordinate 393,838 of JAREIS010000402.1, forward strand.
GGGGCAGGGAGGGGGTTGGGCTCTGGGAACAGGGAACAGGGACAGGAGCAGAGGGAAAGGCCTCAGCTTGTGCCAGAGGAGGATTAGATCAGAGATTAGGGAAAATTCCTTCCCCTAAAGGGTTTTCCAGCCCTAGCACAGCTGCCCAGGGCAGTGGAGGGGTTTAAAAGCCCTGTGGATGTGGCACCTGGGGACATGGGTCAGCAGTGGCCTTGGCAGTGCTGGGGAATGGCTGGACTTGATCTCAGAGGGTTTTTCCAACTGTGATTCCTCGCAGGAGCCAGCAGCTGTGACAGGCACCCTGACAGAACTCACCTGCTTCCTCTTCCTCCCCTGTTTTCAGCAAGAGCCCTGGATTCCCTGCTCCTAGTGGGAGAAGAAATTCCTTAGAAACAAATAAACAAACAAAAATATTCCATATTCTGCCTACAGCCTTTCCCAGCCCAGAGCAGCAGAGAGAGGCTGAGGAACCCCTTTCCCACATCACACCCCAGGTTTTACCCTCTCTCTATTCTGTGTTTTCCACATTACACAGATTCCAGCCCCATCCCTTGGGAATGGTGCTGAATCTGCCCAAGCTCCAGATGATAAGCAAACACCAAGTTGTGTATAATCAATCCCCTTGATGAGCTATTTACCATGTGACATTACCAAAATATTTCTGGTTGGGAACTATGTTTATCTTCCTCTGTTTTTCAAACTCCTCGTGGCCCTGAAAGCCCAAGTCCCAGGACTCCAGGCATGAACTTTTTCTCTCTCAACCTATATTTATACCATAAAAATCTGATTTACCTACAGAAGCAGCTCATTTACTGACAGAAAACATGTTCCTTCTCCTTCTGCTGCTTGCCATGGCTTAACACATTAAACTCTGCAATTCAGGAAGGAGTGGAGAGTGAATTAAACCTAGAACTCATTACAGCCACTGAGAAATTCAGCAGTGCTGAAAATAGAATTCTAATCTCAAGATCTCAGAGGCAAAGGAATTAAGATCTTGTCCTTCCATCAAGACAGATTCTTGGGCTGACCTTCACTTCAGCCACACAACCCCAGAGAATGTCCTCAAGTCCTCAGGAATCCTCCATGGGGGCAGAAAGGATGAGTGATGTCCCCTGGGGAGTCTTGAGAAGTGGTTCCTACCTTATCTCAGGTATTTCAGGTGTCCCCAGGTCCAGCTCTTTGAGGAACACGAGGTGGGATCAGCTGCCCAAATACCCTCAAGTTTCTGGAGCTTTATCCTTCAGTGCCAGGGGATCAGATAACCTCGGGTTGCACAATCTAAACCTGGGAATGCTCGTTTGGTTGGGGGAATATTGCCTGGGTATCTCTAACATCAAGAAATAGTTGGTGTCTTCTTTCGTTTTTTTTTCCTTGACCTGCAAATTCAGGGAAAAAAATCCATTCCTGCTTGTGTTTTCCAGGGAATTGAAATTAATTAAGAAAACAAACTTAAGCATCTGAAATCACCCTTAATGTAAAAAATGTGGCCCTGGGCACACTCTGAAGATGGCTATTTGAATGTGATGCTTGTAGAATGGTTTTTAAAGGACTTTTATCACAGGAAGTGACCAGCCCTGGGCTAATTGGAGTTGTCAGGTAAACACCCTCATGTACCAAACATGAAAGGAGACATGGGAGTATGAGGACAGGGTGGTGACAAGGATGTGGTGCAAGGGACACACGGGCAGGGCAGAGGTGAGGGTGGCTCGATGGAGGCAGAAGCTGTGGGTGCTGAGGAGACACCAGGAACAGCTGAGCTGGGATGCACTGGCCTCCCAGCAAAGCTCACCCAGTGGGGTTCCTCATTCCCAAAGGTCCCAGCCAGTTCTGGGGGTCAGGAGGCTCTTGGAGGTAACAGGAGCTCAGGAACCATCACCCCAAGGTGCAGCACCCCGGAGAGCAGTGGAGTCCCCCACCAACCACGGGCGGTCTGGGGGTTTCCCATCTCCAGAGACACCCCCGTGCCTGGGGCTGGGGTGAGGGGTGGGTGCTCCACAGCTCATCCTCCTGCTGTCACCAGTGCAAGGACTGCCCTGTCCCACTGCCCCCAGCACATCCAGCAGCCCAAATTCCAGCCTGGGCTCCCTGTTTGCAGCTCGGTTCCGTGCCCTGGGGATCAGCAGAATAACAGCTCCCCCAGCAAAGCGCTGTGTCACACCCGGCTTCCCCAGCCCCCCGCCCTCGCAGCCCTCCCCGCGGCCAGGAGATGGTACTGTTGGCCTGGCCCTGCTTCTGCTGGGGCTCCAGAGCCTCAGCCCAGCTCCTCGCACTCCTTCCCAGCCCAGGTCAGCAAGTGCTGCCTGGATGCTCCGACAGCTCCGGGGTTTCATCCCAAACCCAAGCCCGGAGCAGCTGTGGCTGCCCCATCCCTGGACCTGCCCAAGGACAGGGCTTGGAGCAGCCTGGTCTGGTGGAAAGATGTCCCTGCCCCTGGCAGGGGGTGGGACTGGATGCTAGGGCCCATTCCAAACCAAACCATTCCGTGATTCCATGATCCTGGTGTGCAGCAAGGCGCTCATGGAGGTCCCAGACATCAGAGTCCCCACAGTGCCCTGTCCCACACATGGTTCTGGGGACAATAATCGCCCCTGGACACACCTCTGGGACAGCATCAGGATCCCTGTGCCCACAGGGGACTACAGTGCCTTCCCTTAAAAACCTGGATCTGGAAATGAAATGTGAAATATTTAATGAGAAGCTGAAATATTTAATGAAAGAGATTTTGACTGCAAAATTGAGCCTTGGAATATCAAAACAACCCCAAATATGGGTGACCCCAATTTTGGTGCTGCTGAGCTGTCCATGAGTCCTGTCCCAGCTCCCAAATGCCCAGGGACAATGGGATGGACACAATGTCACTCCAAGGGAATGGGTGCCTGCTGTCCTCGTGTGTCCCCTGCCCGGAATTTGGGGTTTGCAGAGGGTGGGGGAGGTTGGCAGAACAGGCCCAGCATGTTCCCCCAGTCCCTGTGGTGCCGTGGGTGACACCTGGCAGGTCCTGCTGAGCTGGAGATGCTGCAGGATCCTGGGGCTGGGCAGGGGATCCTGGGGCTGGGCAGGGGGTCCTGGGGATGGGCAGGGGGTCCTGGGGATGGGCAGGGGGTCCTGGGGATGGGCAGGGGTCCTGGGGATGGGCAGGGATCCTGGGGATGGGCAGGGGATCCTGGGGATGGGCAGGGATCCTGGGGCTGGGCAGGGGATCCTGGGGCTGGGCAGGGGGTCCTGGGGCTGGGCAGGGATCCTGGGGCTGGGCAGGGATCCTGGGGATGGGCAGGGATCCTGGGGATGGGCAGGGGATCCTGGGGATGGGCAGGGGATCCTGGGGATGGGCAGGGGATCCTGGGGATGGGCAGGGGGCCCTGGGGATGGGCAGGGGATCCTGGGGCTGGGCAGGGGTCCTGGGGCTGGGCAGGGGATCCTGGGGATGGGCAGGGATCCTGGGGATCCTGGGGCCCTGGGGATGGGCAGGGGATCCTGGGGATGGGCAGGGGATCCTGGGGATGGGCAGGGGATCCTGGGGCTGGGCAGGGGATCCTGGGGATGGGGATCCTGGGGATGGGCAGGGTCCTGGGGATGGGCAGGGGGTCCTGGGGATGGGCAGGGGTCCTGGGGATGGGCAGGGGATCCTGGGGCTGGGCAGGGGTCCTGGGGATGGGCAGGGGATCCTGGGCAGGGGTCCTGGGGATGGGCAGGGGATCCTGGGGCTGCCGGGATCCCCTCTGGATCCATCCCCATCCCTCAGCACCTCTCTCCTCAAACCTTAGGTTTTAGCAAATTTCAGCAGAGCTCAGTGAATCTCACCGAGGGCTCCTGGCAGGATCTCTGGTCACAGCAGACCAGGGATGTGCCACATCCTGTGCCCAAGGGGTGAATCCAGTGCCACACCCCGTGCCCAGGGGTGAACCTGGTGTCACATCCCCATCCTCATGTCCAAGGGGTGAACCTGGTGTCACACCCCGTGCCCAGGGGTGAACCTGGCGTCACATTCTGTGCCCAAGGATGAACCTGGTGCCACATCCCCATCCCTGTGCCCAGGGTGCTCTGCTGTGGGCACAGGTGCTGTGACCCCTCTGGGACAGCTGGGGGACAATGTGGGTGCCAGCCCAGCTCTGTCCCCTGTCCCCACGATCTGTGGCACAGCAGGAGCATCCCAATGGTGAGATTTGTCCCCTCCCTGTGTCCCCAGACAGGGGCCCTGCCCTGCCCGGGCTGTGATGAGTTTGCTCGGGCTCAGCCCCCTCCTGTGCTGGCTGAGGTGGGAGGGGGAGCCCAGCACCTCCCTTCTCCCACTGCCTGTTAATAAATGAGTGATGGAAACAGAATGACATGTCAAAATAAATAAATAAATAAATAAATAAAAGTATAAGGTAGAAAAAAAATTAAGGAAAATCAGTTAAAACAAAATAAATAAAAAGCACGAAATCAAAGAGCGTAGAAGAAGTGCATTAAATATAATAAAATATTAAATTAAATAAAAATTAATAATATGAAATAATAATAAATTTCTGTAAGATAAAAGGAAAGTCAAATAAAAAGCCTTAATAAATAAATAAATGGAAATTTTAAAATTAAATAAATAATAGAATGAAATAAGACTGAAATAAAATAGTTAAATAAAATTTAAATAAATGATACATACATAGAATATAAAAATTAAAGCAAAAATTGATTAAATAAATAGAATGAAAGAAAATTTTAAAATAAGAATAAAATTAAATGAAATAAATAAGGCAGGATAAAAATAAAGGTAAAATAGGAGTGAAAGTAAAATAAAGTAAAATAACAAAATAAAAAAATTAAGAACAATTTTTAAAAAATAAATAAAACTAAATAAAAAATTTAAGGGCAAGATTAAAAAAATAAAACTAAATGAAAATTAAATAAAATAAAAATATGAAATAAGTATAAAATTAAGTATAGAATAAAGTTTAAAAAAATAAAAAATATGAAATAAATATAAAAGTAAGTCTAGAATAAAGTTTAAAAAAAAATAAAAATGAAATAAATATAAAAATAAGTCTAAAATAAAGTTTAAAAAATAAAAAAATAAAAATGAAATAAATATAAAAGTAAGTCTAGAATAAAGTTAAAAAATAAAATTTAAAAATGAAATAAATATAAAAGTAAGTGTAGAATAAAGTTTAAAAAAAATTTTAAAAATTAAATAAATATAAAAGTAAGTGTAAAGTTAAAAAATAAAATGAAATGAAGTAAAATGAAATGAAGTAAAATGAAATGAAGTAAAATAAAATGAAATAAAATAAAATAAAATAAAATAAAATAAAATAAAATAAAATAAAATAAAATAAAATAAAATAAAATAAAATAAAATAAAATAAAATAAAATAAAATAAAATAAAATAAAATAAAGCAAGGCTGCAGTAAGCCCCGCCAGAGGGGCGCCGCTCGCTCCCTCCCTCGCCGCAGCCTCGCAGGTGCCGGGGCCGCCTCTGGCTGCGGCCGGGGCGGGGGCCGGGGCGGGCGGAGCGTTCGCAGCCGGTGCCGCCCGCAGAAGTTGCAAAGGGCGGCAGCGGCGGCCACGGGCTCGACGAAGCTGGGCTGGGAGCCGGGAACCGGGGCCCGCCATGGGCAACGCGGCCGGCCGGGGGCTGGAGGGGGCGCGGCCCCGCGGGAGCCCCGCGACCACCGCCCGCAGCCCGGGCCCCCGCGGCCGCCACGGCCCCGCCGCCCCCGGCAGCCCATGCCCGGCGCCGCCGAGCTGGAGGAGCGATTCGGCCGCGTCCTGGTGAGCGGGGACGGGTGGGAGCAGGGGGGCCCCGGGGGGACAGAACGGGGGGTCGGGGGAGCCGCTGAGGGGGGCCCGGACCCGCCGGGGGTCTCTCAGCATCCCTACAGGCATCAGCATCATTAGCAGCGTTAGCACCGTTATCATCGTTATGATGATCGTATTGTTACTGTTTCATCGTTCTATTAATTATTTGATTTATAATTTAATTGATATTCTAATTAATGATGATGACTGCCCCGCTCTCACCTCGTTTCCCCCGGGACGCTCAGCCCTGCCCCGGGATGACCCCCAGGCGCTCCCCTCCCCTCCTCGCTCTCACCTTGGAGGGATCCACCCCCCAAATTCTGGGGGTGACCCCGAGCCCCGGAGCCCGGGCAGGCTCCGCCATGGCGGGATCGGCGGCAGGGCCGGAGCTGCCGTGCTGCGGATGGCGATGCTTCGCTCTCCTCCTCCTCCTCCTCCTCCTCCTCCTCCTGCCCGGAGCCGGGGAAGCCCCGGCACCGCTCCCGGCCTCCCGCCGCTGGGCAGCGATGCTGGGGCCGCGTTCCCGTGCCATGGATGGATGGATGGATGATGGATGGATGGATGGATGGATGGCAGCTCCCGGAGAGAGCGGCTCCCTCGCTCCCTCCGTCCTTGAGCGCGCTGTTCCGGCCGTGACCTTCGCGCCGGGAGAGCCGGGTCACCCCACCGCGCCCCCCGCTCCAGCCCCTATCCATGCCCTCCCAAAAACCCTCCGAGAAAAAAAGATCTTTAATGCTGCTTTTATCCCGCGAGCCCCCGGCCGCAGACGGAGCCGTTTTGCCGATCCCGTGCCGGGAGCAGCCGCAGCTCCCACGGTGCCGGCACGGCGGGAGCGCTCGCTTGGATCTGCCGGGATCTGCCCGGCGGGGTCCCCATCCCAGCCCCGAGCACAAATGACTTGGGAGCTTTATTATCTCGTGGAGTTTTTGGGGATTATAGGAGGGTGAGCATGGCAGCTGCAGCCACTGCAGTTCAGGGGTGATGGTGAGGGGCTCTGCCTGGCGGGACCCCCCTGGGACCCCCAGGGAGGGGGTTTGCCGTGGGACACCCGTGCTGGCAGGTGCCTGGGTGGGGTGCTGGTGCTGTGGCTGCTCCAGTTGTCACAACAGCGGTGGCAGGAAGAGACCTCGGGGTGTTTCTGCTGCGAGGCCCCAGGAAGCAGCACTTTCAGGCGGGCTGGGCCTAGGAGGTTGGAAATCCTGAACCAAAAAATGGGTAGAAAAGGGGCGAGTGCTGCTCCAGACCCTCAGCACCACATTGCCTGCCTTCATCCCGAGGGAAAGCCCTTTTCTAGGGGAAGGGGCAGCCGAGGGCTGGTTGTGCCCCGACGGGAAGCGGGTGTCTTGTGAAAGCAGCTGTCCCACTCCCGCTTCCTCTTTCCGCAGTCCCTTCCCCATTCTCGTGGCTGTGGGGGCAGCAGAACCCCGGGGGGATGGGGACAGGGGGTCCCTCTGCCCTCACCCACCACAAACGCCTTCCCTGACTCTGGCTTCAACTTTCCTACCTCCTGAGCTCAGTGATGGAGCAGGTGGGGATGACCTGGGAATCTCCTGGTGGGACACGATCCAGAGCTCACGTGTTGCCATGGTTACAATGATGCCATGAGAGCTCAGTGCAAATCAGTTTTGGGCTGGACATCCCAAACTGGGAGAGCTGGTGGGGCAAAGCCTCGGCAGAAAAGCCCAGAGAGGAGCCTAGGGGATCCAAATTGCTGCCAGGAAGGGGACAGATATACCCATTCTGTGCCAAGAGATGGGAATTTAGTTTCCCAAAACTTTATTCTCAAAAATTGGCTTCTTCCCAGCTGGGGCACTGTGGCAGATGCCGCTTTGGCAGAGCAATGAAAGGGTTGTACCGTGCCAAGTGGTTTGGGATATGATGAGGTGGATTTTTGGGATGGAGCAGAGGAAGAGCATCTTTGCTGGGATAGGGATGCTTGGATATTCCTGCTGGAGCAATCAGGATTTCCCTCTCTTTGCATGTGAAGAGGCATTAATTGGGAATATATAAATGAGATTGTGAGTTGAGGTGTGGTGGAGTCAAAATCAAACAGAGGCTGACTGGGGCAGGGGCTGCTCCAGCCAGGAGCTTTGCCTGGTGGGGGCTTTGCTGCTCTTCTCCCAGGCCCTGGGGGAGTGCAAGGCCAACGTCACCATTGCAGATGTTTGCAGATGTTTGCAGATGTGCTGTTGGCCCCAGCAGCAGGACGGGTCACCAGCGAGCCCTGGCCACAGTGTCAGCCTTGGCTCCACCAGGAAACACAACTGGTCCTCAGCTTCCTGTGGGATCCATCTCCAGGCTGGCTCCAGCACGGTGGCCAGGGCTGCCTGGGGGTGCAGGGCTGCAGCTGGGTGTCCCCATGGGGGATGTGTGTCCTGGCTGGGCAGCTCCTGTGAGCCCTGAGCTGCTGGAGCAGGGCCTGGAGAGTGTCCTGGTGCAGGAGCCCCTGTGCTGCTGGATCCAGCCCTGGGTGAACCAGGAGCACATCCCAGTGCAGGGTGGGCAGGCAGGCACCCAGCAGGGATGGGGGCACTCTGGCAGGATCAGGCTCCTCTCCCTGAGCTGAGCTACAGCAGCTTCTGCTTGTTCTTAAAATAGAGCTGGAGCTGCAGGCAGCACCAGCCCAGCCTGCTCCTGGCACCCCCTCTGCCACCCTGGGGACACATCTGCTCCTCCACTGCCCATCCCTGCCTGGCACTTGGTGGCTTTGGCTCTGGCTGGATCCAGGGAGTCCCTGAGGGGATGAACTGGTGCTGGCAGCATCCCCCAGCTCAGTTTGCTGCATGAGGGAGGTCAGGGAGCCCTGGGTGGGCCTGGTCCTGCTCTGTGCCCTGCACTGAGCCCTGGGAAGAGACAGAACAAATTCAGTGTCAGTCGGGGGCATTGGAGGGAACACCATGGGACAACTGGCACTGAAGGCCTGGATGTGTACCAACCACCTGAGGGGTGCTCTGTGGCCATGGGATGGAGCATGGTCCATCAGTCACCCAGGCACCTGGAGGTGTTGTTGGTCCCTCCTGCAGCGGGACAGAGCCCCTAAGCCACCAGCTGGGGCAGTTCCCTTCCTGTCCCCTTCCCTGTGGCAGGATTTTGTGCCTGGTGGCTGGGCTGGGGTGCTGCCCGGGCTGTCCCTCAGTGGATGCACATCTCCCGTGCCCCAGAAAGGGCGCTGCCAGGGCTCAGCCCGGCTCGCACAGCCGGGCGGGGTTTGCAGCACAAGCACTGCCCTGGAGGACGCCGGAACGTTCTGTGCCAGCTTTGGTGCAGAGCCCGGCTCAGCCCGGCTCTGCTCGGTGCTGCCCGTTCACGTGTGGAACAAAAAGAGGTGTCTGACACCCAAAATAGCTCTGTCCCTGCCAGCCATGACAGGAAAAGGTTGTTTTGTACCGGAAGATGATGATGGTGCTGCTTCACCTCCCCTGGCCTTGGTTTCAGTGTGGGGCAAACCTGGCTCACCCCAGAGCTGATGCTGGGTCCCAGCCGGTCTCACCCCGGTGCTGGGATGGCTCTGCAGGCTCTGGGACACTCCGTGTGGGGACATTTGGCGGCACCCACTCAGTGGCGTGGGGGGCTGTGGCAGCTGGGAAGCCCCGGGCAGGGCTGGCATGAGGTGCTGGCTGCTGGACGGCGGCAGGCGGCTCGTGGCTGCTGGGTGCAAGTCGCTTGTCCCCATCCTTGTCCCCAAAGGTGGAGGAGGAGGAGGAGGAGGAGCAAGTCCTTCCTCTGACTGCTGTGGGGTGCTCGGCTGCTGCTCTGCCCCGCACCTCCGCCCTGCCCCACCTCCCACACCAGGTCCCCCCTCCCCGGCAGGAAACGCCAGCCTGAGGCTCCCCAGCAGTCGCTTCCTCCCCGGCACCGCGAGCCCACCCGGGCCGCAGCCACCACCCAGTTTTTGTACCCGAGCTGTGCCACATCCTGCCCGCAAGGGAGGGGCCCGGGGCTCGGGCAGAGCCACCTGAGCAGGGACAGCCCTGTCCCCTGCCCCACCCTTGGGCTGGCTCCTGTCCCACCGCCAGTGCTGTTTTGTCCTGCTTTGTCCCGGTCCCCCGTGGGATGGCATAAAGCTGGTCCATGTGGCAGGTGCCACCATCCAAGGGACCCAACTGTGTCCCCCAGGGGGTGCCACAGTGTGACAGAGCCCCGGGTGGGGTGTCTGGGTGTTGGACCCTCTTGGCACAGCGCTGTCCCTTGGTCTGACCCTCATCCATCTCAAGGATGGCAGCTGGGGACCAGAAATGGGGACAGCCAGGTGCTGCAGTTACCTTGGCCATCCCAGAACTCACCCAGCAGCTCCAGTGGCTTCCCAGTGAGGCCATTTCTGACCCTGACTGTACCCCCTGCCCAGCTCTCTGTGCTGGCTGGCCCCAGCCAAACCCAGCTCCTCCCCACCCACAGCTCCTGGTTTTGGCTTCTTGTGAAAGCAGCCTGACAGGTCCTCCCTGGAGGTGCTGGAGAGATTTCTGTTCCTGCTCACCACAGTGGCACCTGTCCCCTTGGACCTGCTCTTCTGTGAGCAACCAAAGCCCTGGGAGATGCCTTCCTCCAAGGATGTGGTTGTTCCAGCATGGCATGCACACCACATCCCCATCCTCCTCATCAGGGAACCCCAAGACTGGGATTTAGGGGTGGCTTGGGGCTGTGCATTGCTCCACGTGCCATCGTGCCAGCCTGCAGGTGCTCTCTGAAGCAGGAAAAATCAGGTCTTTGAGCAAAACAAATCACCTGTGGGCCGAGCTGAGCTGCAGCCTGGCCCAGGCCATGGTGGGTGTCCCATGAAGGTCACCCCATGGTGTCCCCCAGCAGAGGCAGGAGCAGCTCATGGCAGGAGCAGTTTCTGTGCCGAGAGCGGAAACCACGTCACGTCCTGTGGTGGCCGTGGGGGCTGGGGTTGTGCAACGATGGCACGGAGGGACGTGGGGACACGCCAGGCCTGACATCATTGGCTCTCAATAAACACTGATTTCCCCAGATGGGCTCATCACACATCTGTGCTGGGGGGAACTTAGGGGAGACCCCTCAAGCATGGCCTGGGCTCCTGGGTCCCTCAGCTGTGTCACCAGGCAGTGTCCCCATCCCTCAGCCTGTGTGGCCATGACATGGATGGATATGTCCAGCTCTTCCTCCCATCCCCCACCAAGACCCCCTCCCCTCCCCTTGGGGACCCTCAGGTGGGGACATCACTGATGGGTCCAGGGACGCTCCCTTCCTGGGAACAGTGGTGTTCCCAACCTCCCACTGTCATCCCCATCATCCCACCAGTGTCCCCATCCTGAGAATGCTGTTCTCATTTTTCCACCATGATTCCATCCTCCCACCACTGTCCCCATTGTCCCACCACTGTCCCCATTGTTCCACCAATGTCCTCATTGTCCCACTACTGTCCCCATTGTCCCACTAGTGTCCCCATATTCTCACTGGAATCTTCATGTCCTGCCAGTGTCCCCATCCTCCCACCAGTGTGCCCACCCCTCCACCAACATCCTCATCCTCCCACTGGTGTCCCCATGTCCCAGTGGTGTCCCCATGTCCCACTGCTGAGCCAGGGCACCCAGTGCTGGCTGAGCAAGGGGTGCTACATCCCAGGGGTGTTTTTGGGGTGAACCCCAGCACTGACACCCTTCACCCACAGAATTCCATGAACCTGCCCCCGGACAAGATGAAGCTGCTTAACCAGTATGACAACGAGAAGAAGTGGGAGCTGATCTGTGATCAGGTGAGGTCCAAGCTCACAGCGTCCCCAGTGCCTTCCCTGTCCCCAAGTGCCACTCGTGGAATGGTTTGGGCATCAATCTGGCTGTACCAAGCACTGACATCCATCTCATTACTGACACAGCACCTTATTAACCTCATTAAGCATTGATGCAGCTGGGGTGGGGACAGGGATGCTGTGGCTGCTGTGGGGACAGTGGCGTGTCCCCGTGCCACTGCAGTGGCCCAGTTTCAGCCTCTCTCTGGGGCTCGTAGGAGCGTTTCCAGGTGAAGAACCCTCCATCCGCCTACATCCAGAAGCTGAAGAGCTACTTGGACACGGGTGGTGTCAGCAGGAAGGTGAGGGGTCCCTGTTGCACCCCTGTCCCCTGGTCCCCATGCCAGGCTGGGCACAGGGACAGTGCCAATGGCTGTCCCCATCCCACAGTTCAAGAGGCGAGTGCAGGAGTCGACGCAGGTGCTCCGAGAGCTGGAGATCTCCCTGAGGACCAACTACATCGGGTGAGGGTGGGGGTGGCATTGTCACCCAGCCACTGCCACTGTCTCTGGATGGACGTGCTGCTGGTTCTGGCTGGAGGGGGACAGCAGGATGTGGAGGCTGTGGCCTCATCCTGCCCCCTTAAGAGGGCTCTGGTGGGAGGCTGAGGGTGCTGGGGCAGCTGGGGGTGCTGAGGGTCTGGACCCCATTATGGCTCTCTGGCACCCCCTGAATGCCAGGAGGGACCCTGCCCTGACCCTGGCTGTCCTGACCCCTTGTGGGGTGGTGGGTGCCCACGGTCCCCAGGGCCAGGCTGTGCTGTCATGGCAGTGGTGGCAGTGGTGACAGGAGAGCTCTTGGGCTGTGTCCCCTGTATATCAGGTTCACCGTGGCCCTCACCTGGCCTCAGAGAAATGCCAGCTCATGGTGCCCCCTCATGTCCCCAGCATGTTCCACCCTTGCTGGGGACCTCTGACCAGGGGGTGGCTCTGCTGAGTGTCTGGGGGCAGGGGGAGAGAGGATGTGGGTGTTGGCAGAGCCCACTAACCCTCTGCACCCTCCAGCTGGGTCCAGGAGTTCCTCAACGAGGAGAACAAGGGGCTGGACGTGCTGCTGGAGTACCTCGCCTTTGCCCAGTGCTCTGTCGCGTACGTCCCCACCGCGTGTCCTGTCCCCAAGGCTGGGATCAGCCTCCCTGCGGCTCAGCAGGGCTGGGGGGGGTCTCTGGGGGTGCCCTCCCGGGTCACCAGGGCGATGCTCCATGCCCCAGCTCCCTGAGGGGCATCTGCCTGTATTGGGGTGCCACGTCTCACCTGTCCCCGTGTCCCCACGGGCCACCAGGTATGACATGGAGAGCGCAGAGAACAGCCCCGGCTCTGACAAGGGCAAGGACCGGTCTCTGGAGGACCTGAACAAAAGCACCTCCTCGTCCCCCACTCAGGGCTCCTCCAAAGCGCGGCCTCTCACTGTAAGGTAACGTGTGGTCCTGAGCCCAAAGTGTCCCCCTGTCCCTGTGCCGTGTCCCCCGCGCTCGCCTCGCTGCACCCCCGGCCGCGCCGCGCTTGGAGAGGGGCTTGGCAGGGAGATGCAGGCCCGGCCCTAAAAATGGGTGCCCGTAGCTGGTTTGAGGGTGGGGACAAAGCCACATCCCTGTGTGCCCCCAAGCCCTGCCTGGCGCTGGGCTGGATCCGTGTCCCCACCCCGGCACTGCCGCCGTGCTGGAGTGCTCTGGCTAAACCCCAGGAATACACAAAAATTGGGAGTGTTGGAGATTTTGGGGGAGCACATGGCAGCCCGCTGGTTTAAACCCGGGCGGAGGGACGGGCCTGTGTCCCCCCGAGCCGGTCCTGGTGGCTGGTGGCTCTCGCTTGGTGCCGCTCGCCCGCAGCCCCGTCTAACCCCGCTCTTCTCTTGCACGCTGCCGGGGACGCGCTGACGGTAGGTGACGGGGCACTGGCGGTTCGGGGACACCCCACGGGACCCCGCTGCTGGGCGCTGTTGTGGGGACAGGGCCTGCGGGACATCCCCGGCGGGGGGAGTGCCAGGGACACCCCCGGAGCTGTAACCCGGGGAGCGCGGGGCTCCTCGCCGCCTGCCAGCAGCTCTGGAGGAGCGGGGGTGTCCCTCCCAGCCCCAGGGACAGGTCAGGAGGGACGTGGCACCCGCAGGGGGTCCCACCCCTTGTCCCCGAGCCCGGGTGTCCCCGGGGCGGCGCGGGAGCCCCGTTTCTCCCTCCTGTCCTGCAGGCTCTAACGCGCCTCCAGCTGCTGCCTCTCGAACCAGCACATCCACACCCTCCTCCGCCACGTCCACCCCAGCGTCCCCTGCGGTGCCCCGGGCAGCGATGGGGACAGTGCCCCCAGGTCACCCGGCAGCTCCTGCCCGCCCCGGTGAGCCTCCGAGACCGCCCGTGTGCACCAAGGGGCCCCAAAACCCATCCCAGCCCGCATCACCGCCCCAGTCCCAGGGCTTCTAGATTGGCACGGCACGAGGATTTCTCCCGTGGGGTGCAGCCGCCTGGGTGCCCCGGTGTCCCCCGCCCCCGCTGCCACCCCCTGCGCTGTCCCCTCCCCGCTTTGCGCTGCGCCCGCGGCTGCCCCGGGCCCCGCTCAGCCGCGCTCTCCCCGCCCAGGCTGAACCCCTCGCACAGCAGGAAGGCGCTGCGCAACTCGCGGCTCGTGAGCCAGAAGGACGATGTCCATGTGTGCATCATGTGCCTCCGCGCCATCATGAACTACCAGGTGGGAGTGGGCGGCATCCGCGGGGACCGCCCGGGGCTCCCCCGGCATCCCCCGCCCCTGCGGCGGCAGCTCGGGCTGGGACCGGGTCTGCACCCCCGGCTCTGAGATGTCCTGCTGCTGGGGACGTGGCATGGTGCCACGGTCCTGGAGTGTCTCCAAGGGGACACACGACCCCATTAATGCTCCTTTCCCCCCCCAAGTCTGGCTTCAGCCTGGTGATGAACCACCCAGCCTGCGTCAACGAGATCACCCTGAGCCTCAACAACAAGAGCGCCAGGTAGGAGCTGCCCTGCCCTGCCCAGCCCAGCAAGGGCTGTCCCTTGTCCCCGTGCCCGCCCCACGGCCCCAGCCCCCTCACACCAGTGTCTCTGCAGGACCAAGGCTCTGGTGCTGGAGCTGCTGGCCGCTGTCTGCCTGGTCCGAGGCGGCCACGACATCATCCTGGCTGCCTTCGACAACTTCAAGGAGGTGAGTCCCCAGCGGGGACACCCAGTCCCCAGCAGGGACACCCAGTCCCCATATGAACATCTGTGCTCAGCTGGGTTTGTGCCTCAGTTTCCTTGTGTGTGGCAGAGCCCTGCACCACCCTCAAATCTCTGGCTCACTTAGGGATGTTCCACTCACTGAATTTGATGTCCCTGTGACACCACGCGTCCCCAGGGCCATGTCCCAGCTGGCTGAGTGCCTGGCAGCACCAGTCAGGGCTGGGATGGTGTCACCAATAGATACCTTCTGTCCTGCCACCCTCCTGGGTGTCCCCTGGCCATATCCTCCTTCCTGACCCTCAGCCCTCTGCTCCCTGCAGGTCTGTGGGGAGAAGAACCGCTTTGAGAAGCTGATGGAGTATTTCCGAAATGAGGACACCAACATTGACTTCATGGTGAGTGGCTGCTGGGCACATGCTCTGCTGTCCCCAGGGTGTCATGTCACCAAGGCTGCTGCACTGTCTCCCCAGGCCATTACATCCCAAGAGCTCCTAAGCCACCACACTGTTCCTATTGCATAATGTCCAAAGGAATGCTGATCCACCAAAACTCTCCCCAGGCCACCGTGTCCTCAGGGGCTGCTGAGCCACCATGCTGTCCTGGAGGTGGCATGTCCCAAGGGCTGTGAGGCTGTTCTGCTGTCCCCAAGGGCTTCTAAGCCACTACACTGTGCCTGTGGCATCGTGTCCCCAAGGGCTTCTAAGCCACTGAACTGTCCCCAGGCCATCATGTCTCCAAGGCCACTGTGCTGTCCCCCAGCCACTGCGTCCCCAGGACTGTGTAAAGCACCATGCACTCCCCAGGAGCACCATGTCCCCGAGGGCCACCGACCCCCCATGCAGCCCCTGAGACAGCAGCATCCCCAGGCTGGCACTGTGCTGTGCCAGCCGTGGCTGCACTGCTGAGCCGTGTCCCCGCAGGTGGCCTGCATGCAGTTCATCAACATCGTGGTGCACTCGGTGGAGAACATGAACTTCCGCGTGTTCCTGCAGTACGAGTTCACCCACCTGGGGCTGGACCAGTACCTGGAGGTGGGTGGCACCGAGGCTGGGGGTGCCAGGGGTGCTGGCAGCGCTGGCGGTGACCCCGGCTGTCCCTCAGCAGACTCTGCGCCTCACCGAGAGCGACAAGCTGCAGGTGCAGATCCAAGCCTACCTGGACAACGTCTTTGATGTGGGGGCCATGCTGGAGGACTCGGAGACCAAGACGGCGGTGCTGGAGCACATGGAGGAGCTGCAGGAGCACGTCAGCCAGGTGGGCCGTGGGCGCGTGGGCAGAGCTGACGCAAGCCCCGAGGGAGGGATGAGGACGGGGCTGAGCGGCGGCGCCTCGTCCCCCACAGCTGACGGAGAAGCTGCAGGATGCAGAGAACGACTCCATGGCCAAGATAGCGGAGCTGGAGAAGCAGCTGAGCCAGGCACGGCGGGAGCTGGAGGCGCTGCGGGTGAGCCGGGGGTGCCGCGGTGCTGAGGGAGGGCGGGGGCTGAGGGACGGGCTCAGAGGGTGCAGGGGGACACCGGTGACCCGCCGGGGGTTGTCACCTCTCCAGGAGCAGCTGAGCCCCCCGCGGCCGCCCAGCCCGCCGTCCCCCCAGCCCCAGGAGTGCTACCGGCTGGCGCTGGAGCGGCGGCTGGCGGAGCTCGAGGAGAAGGGGCTGGTGCAGATCCTGCGTGGGCCCGACGGAGACGTCGCCATCGAAATTGTCCCCGTTGTCATAGAAACCCCCACAGCCCCCGTGGTTTCTGGAGAGGGCACTGCCACCACCGCCACCACCGCCACCTGCACAGGTACCGTGGGTGTGAGGGGATGTCCCTGGCATTAAGGGGGTTTGGCAGCAAGTCTCTGGGCACAGAAACTGGGGCGGGGGCGTGGGAATGTGCCCAGAGACTCGGGGAAATGCGGTGGCAGAGGGAGCGTGGTGGTGGCACCGTGCCCTGCTGTGTCACCCTCTCACCCACCTCTTCTTTCCCTTGCAGATGCTCCGGCTCTGGCTCCAGCCCCACCTCCCCCACCAGCACCTGCTGCCCTCCCACCCCCCCCCCTCCACCCCCCCCACCTCTGCCGGGGGCTGAGCCCATCCCTCCCCCGCCCCCTGCGCCCCCTCTGCCCGCAGGCACCGCTCCCCCCCCAGCTCCCCCCCCAGCTCCCCCCCTCCCGGGTGCCCCAGTGCCACCACCCCCACCGCTCCCGGGGGGGCCGGAGGGCCCCGTGCCCCCCCCTCCACCACCCCCACCCCTCGGTGGGGAGCCCCCAGCCGGGCCGGGTGCTCCCCCCACTGCCAACGGTTCAGGTGAGTGTGGCCCAGGGATGGTGGGGATGTTCCCTGGGAGGGGTCTGGGGGCACCCTGGGGTGGGCTTGGGACCCCCCAGCCTGTGACGTGTCCCCCCATCCCCCGTGACCCTGCAGTGAAGGTGAAGAAGCCGATCCAGACCAAGTTCCGCATGCCTGTTTTCAACTGGGTGGCCCTGAAGCCGAGCCAGATCGATGGCACCGTGTTCACTGAGCTCAACGACGAGAAGGTGCTGCAGGTGAGCACACGGGGCCAGGGGCTGGGCACAGCCGGGGGGCTCAGGGCCCCAGGCCATGCTGAGGCTGCCTCGTGCCCACCCTGCAGCCACCCCCCGTGTCACAGGGCTGCAGCAGGAGCTGGAGGTCAGGAAAACTCCTTAGCACCATGGAGAGGGACATGGGATCAGGAGTGCTGCTCCCCTCACCCTGTCCTTGTCCCTTTGCCCCATCCACATCCTCACATCCCGTCTTCTTCCTCATCTACATCCTCTGGTCCCCTCACCCCCTCCTGACCCCTCCCTGTCCTCTTGCCTGTCCCTGTACTTGTCCCCTTGTTCCATCCTCATCCCCTTGCTTCATCTTGATCCTCACTTCTCAGCCTTGCCCTGCTCCTCTGGCCCTGTGCTCACCCCAGATGTCCCATGCCACCTCCCCGCCGTGCCCACAGCCCTGTGTCCCCACAGGAGCTGGACATGAGTGACTTTGAGGAGCAGTTCAAGACCAAGGCTCAGGGCCCCGCCCTGGACATCAGTGCCCTCAAGGCCAAGGCCACACAGAAGGCCCCCAGCAAGGTGACCCTCATGGAGTCCAACCGGGCCAAGAACTTGGCCATCACCCTGCGCAAGGGCAGCCGCAGTGTCCAGGACATCTGCACGGCCATCGAGACGTGAGTGCCCCCCTGGGCTGGGCAAGGGCAGGAGCAGGCCAGGCACAGCCAGCAGGACCCAGCTGGGATGGGATGGTGGAGGGTGTGGTGGGATGCAGGGACAAGATACAGAGAGATGGAGGGTGGAGGGGTTAGAGGTGGGGAGATGGAGGGTGGAAGGATCAGGTACCAGCTGTGGGGATGGAGAAATGCAGGAAGATGTGGAGAGGTGGGAGGATGCAGAGACCAGATGTGGGGATGGAGGGATGCAGGAAGCAGATATGAAAAGAAGGGATGTGGGGACCAAAGACAGAGAGATGGAGGGATCCATATGGAGAGATAGAGAGATGCAGCGTCCAGATATAGAAAGATGGAGTGATGCAGGGACCAGCTGTGGGGATGGAGGGATGAAGGACCTGCTGTGGGAATGCGGGGATGATGGAACCAGCCGGGGGTTACAGGGGGGACTTCGGGAGCTGTGGCAGGGCCTGACAGTGGCAGGAGTGTCCCCTCCCCGCAGGTACGACCAGCAAGTCCTGAGCCTCGACTTCCTGGAGCTGCTGCTGCGCTTCCTGCCCACCGAGTACGAGCGCACCCTGATCGGGAAGTTCGAGCGGGACCAGCAGCCGCCAGAGGAGCTCTCGGACGAGGACCAGTTCATGATCCGCTTCAGCAAGATCCCGCGGCTGGCCGAGCGCATGAACGTCATGATCTTCCTGGGCAGCTTCGGGGACACGGCGCAGCTGCTGATGCCGGTGCGCGGGGCGCGGCTGGGCCGGGCCGGGCCGGGCCGGGCCGGGGGCGGGCGGGGGCGGCTCCGGCCGTGCCGCTCACCCCTTCCCCTCCTCCCTCCCTCCCTCCCTCACAGCAACTCAACGCCATCATCGCCGCCTCCATGTCCCTCAAGTCCTCCAGCAAACTGCGGCACATCCTGGAGGTGAGGGCTTCGTGGGGAGCTGGCCCCGCTGGGTGCACGCAGGGTGCTGGCACGGTGTCTGTGGGCATTGTGCCCTCCTGGCCCCGTGTCCCCAAGCCGCGGTGTCCCTGCAGATCGTCCTGGCCTTCGGGAACTACATGAACAGCAGCAAGCGTGGAGCTGCCTACGGCTTCCGGCTGCAGAGCCTTGATGCGGTAGGGTCGGTGTGGGGTGACCGGGGCACTGCCACTGCCAGGGACCGGCTGGGGACAGAGGGACACAAGGACCAGCTGCAGAGATAGGAGGATGCAGGAACCTGCTGTGGGGATAGAGGGATGCCAGGACCAGCAGCAGGGATGGAGGGACATGAGGTTTGCTGTGGGGACAGAGGGATGAAGAGATTGTCTATTCGGTTGGGGAGGCAAGGGGAGGAGGCAAAGGGATGGAGATAGACAGAAATGGGGTTGGAAGGATGGAGACCTGATATGGAGAGGTTAAAGGATCCAAGGACCTTGATGAAGGAAGATGGGATGAAGGAAGATGGGATGAAGGAAGATGGGAACCAGCTGCAGGGATAGAGGGAGGAAGGTCACACATGGGAATGTGGGAATGAAGAACCTGCTGCAGGGACAGAGTGATGCAGACCCAGCCATGGGGATGGAGAAAGATGGGAATCAGCCCTGGGAATGGAGGGATGCAGACATGGCTGGGGGATGGAGGGATGGATACAGAGCCAGGCACATGGATAAAGGCCACCAGAGGCAGGGTGAGGGGGTGGTGGCTGCGGGTCGGGGCTGACTCTGCCCTGGCCCAGCTCCTGGAGATGAAGTCGACAGACCGCAAGCAGACGCTGCTGCATTACCTGGTGCGGGTGATCATGGAGAAGTACCCGGAGCTCACTGGATTCCACACCGAGCTGCACTTCCTCGACAAGGCAGGCACAGGTAGAGCCCAGGGGGCCTGGGCAGGGCATCCAGGCAGCCCCTGGCACTTGGAGCCTGCCCTGAGCCCGCCCTGCCACCTCCTGCAGTGTCCCTGGATGGTGTCCTGCAAGACGTGCGGAGCCTGCAGCAGGGCATGGAGCTGACCCGCAGGGAGTTCATGAGGCAGGACGACAGCCCTGTGCTCAAGGACTTCCTCAAGGTCAACTCAGAGGTGATGGAGAAGCTGCAGGCTGACAGCAAAACCGCCAAGGTGGGTGCTGGGGTGGGGTCCCCTGCATAGGGACACCCTGGGGTGCCCTGTGCTCACACCTCTGCCCCATGGGAGACACTCCTGCTTGGCATGTGGCTCCAGTGGGACAGGCAGGAGGGATCCAGGGCAGGGTGGGGAGGTGGGAGAGGCTGGAAGGAGGTGATTTGCAATGGGCACCACTGCCCAGCCCCAGCCCTGATCAGGTGCTTCTGCCCACAGGAAGCATATGAGTCAGCTGTGGAGTATTTCGGGGAGAACCCCAAGACCTGTCCCCCCACCACCTTCTTCCCCATGTTCATGCGCTTCATCAAAGCCTACAAGGTAGGAGGGAGCATGGGGTTCTCTGTTTCTGAGGGCTGGGAGGAGATTTGGGGTGCCTGAGCCCACGTTGGAGCAATCAGTGGAAGTCACAGGCAAGGCTGGGGCTCATGGGGCTCAGGAATGACCCTTTGGGGTGGTCAGAGATTTTGGAACTGGGCTGGGGTGTGCTGGAGGCTATGAGGGGAGGAAGGAAGGGGGCTGCAGTCCTGGACACCTCTGGCTCAGCACACCCTTGCTGCCCTTCTCCCAAGCAAGCAGAGCAGGACATCGAGCTGTGGAAGAAACAGGAGGCTGCAGCCAAAGAGGCGGAATCCAGCTCCCCTGGCAGCGAGCAGCAGCCTGAGGTGAAGGTGCCCCCATATCTGTGTCCTGGTGGGGTCCCAGCCCTGAGTGGCTGAGTAGTGGAGAAGGACTAAACAGGTCCTGGGGAGGGAGAACTGGGTGGGAGGTGAAGGTGAGGGTACCCCATCTCCTCTGGGGTGTGATCAGGCCAATCAAGAGCCCTGTCCCCTCCCCAGCTGCCTGTGCAGAAGGCCAGGAGGCAGCAGATGGACATGATTGCTGAGCTGAAGAAGAGGCAGATGGTGAAGGAGCCGCTCATCTACGAAGGCAAAGATGGGGCCATCGAGGATATAATTTCAGGTGAGAGATGATTTCAGGTGACCAGCCAGATGTCCCCACATCACAGACCCAGGGCTGGGGCTGCAGGGGCTGTCACAGGAGCTGGAGGGTCACCAAGCCCCATCCCAGGGGCCAAACCTACCTGTGAGCACCTTCACATCCCACATGGCAAAGCTGCTGAGTGCTCCCTCCCCTTCTCATATCTCTTCCTCCTCTTCTGCTTCTTCCTCCTCTGTCCTCCTGCTCCTCCTCGCTGTCTCTGGACCACTCTGCTCAGCTCTCAAAACTGTTCCTTTCACGGCCCGGACGGGCAAACGCTCGTCCCGGCTCTTCTGCGACGTGAGCTTCAACGAGGAGAGTCCTCTGTAGGTAACGTGGGGCAGCGGGGCCGGCGCAGGTGGGCGGGGGCTGCCGGGCTTCCCCCCCTCCCCGCCCGGCTGTGTGGCCGGATTTGCCCCACGCTGAACCCCGGGGATCAGCCGCGAGCAGTGCTGGGCTCCCAGAGCCACTGCCGGGATCCACAGGCTGATAGTTCATAGCTGCTGCTCCTGCCTTGGCCCTCCTGAGTGTCCTCATACCCCGAGAGACACGACAAGGGGCAAGGGTTGTAAACGAACAAAGGAGAGGAGAGGTTGGAGGTTCGGAAAAAAATTTAATTTGTGTGAAGGTGAACCCTGGCCAGAGAAGCTGGGGCTGCCCCAGCCCTGGCAGTGTCCCAGGTCAGGCTGGGCAGGGCTGGGAGCAGCCTGGGACTGTGGGAGGTGTCCCTGCCGTGGCAGGGGTGGCTCTGGATGGGCTTTAAGGACCTTCCAACCCGAACCATTCCATGTCATTGTGGTGGGTGGCAGATCGGGGCCGTGCTGGGCGGGCAGTGAAGCTCATGCGGGCCCTGCTTGCCCCGTGCAGATCTGCGGAACAACCCGTACCGGCGGGGGGACAAGGCCCGCGGCAGCGCCAAGAAGCGGGCGGCGGGGCAGAGCCTGCAGGCGACGCCGGACATGGCGCTGTGACCGGCGCCGTCCCTGCGGCAGCGGCAGCGGCGGCGGGGCAGGACCGTCCTCCCGGCGCGGGTGGGCCCGCAGGGTGTCAGTGCCCCAGCCTGGGGACAGAGCTGCAGGGACAGCGCCCGCTCCGAGCCGCTCCAGCCGCTGAGCGCGCCAGCTCCTCCGTGCCTGCCGGGGCCGGGCCGGGCACCCCCGGCGCTTGCTTGGCCACGTCCCTGAGCCCCTCTCCCCGCGCTGGCAGGGCTGGGGGACCCTCCTGGCTACGGACAGGGAGGGGAAAG
This sequence comes from Muscicapa striata striata, assembly GCA_030060385.1. NCBI lineage: Eukaryota > Metazoa > Chordata > Aves > Passeriformes > Muscicapidae > Muscicapa > Muscicapa striata. The sequence goes on from JAREIS010000402.1 coordinate 416,015, forward strand.
CACAGAAAGGGCCTCAACTTGTCCTGGAAGGAAACGAGGGGCTGTCCCATCCCTACCCCGGCGCTGCTCCCTCCCTGGCATCCCTGAGCTTGCTGGTGCCTTTGATTGCCGCTGCGGGAGGGGAGGGGGTGTCAGCCAGGGACATCCCGCACATCCCCGCGCCTCCCCCGGCCCCGCAGAGCCCCCAGAGCCGCGCTCTCCTGCGCTGCAGAGCCAGCGAGGAGCTGCTGCAGAGCTCCCAGCCCGGGCACCTCCCGGAGCCAGGGACTGGCAGCGGTGCTATTTTACATGATCTTAGAAGTCTTCCTTCAAATTTCTCTGTGCTGCGGCAGCAGGGATTGGAACACCCCCACACAGGGTGTCCCCAAGGCTGTGGCGAGCAGCGCTGGGCTGCTTCTCGCCGCAGGGGAGGCTCCGGAGCTGTGGCACCTCCGCCCACCTGCATCCGCAGCATCCACCTGCACTGCCGGGACCGGAGCCTCGGGGACAAACCGGGACCGGAGCCCCTGGGACAAACCAGGACTGGAGCCCCGGGGACAAACCGGGACTGCCAGCCTGTTTTGTGGGGTGGGGCAGGGCTCCCCGTTTTGTGGGGTGGGACACGCAGGCGATGCCGGCAGTCCCCAGCCCCGCGATCCCAAGGCTGCGGGGTCCCTGCAGAGCCCCACGAGCCTCCCGGTACCGCACCGGACCCGCCTGGCGCTCCCCGCCCTGCCCCGCTGTGCTGAGAGCCCCGACCCCGCAGTGCAATTAACCCTCGGTGCATTTACTCCATCAAAGACCCCCGCTCGTCCCGATGCGAGGACGCTCCTTCCTCCTCCTGCCCTTCCTCCCGATCTTTCTCGCTCGTCCCAGCTTTAGCCAGATCAGCCGCTGCATCCTGCTGTATTTAAGCTGCTTCAGCGCCGGCTCCGTGTCCGGGAAGGGATGGGAAAATGAATGTGTAACTTATAAATGCCTTTAAGCCAGAAGTATAAATCATTAACTGCTCATTTGTATACATTATTTTTATATACTGAAGGCCTGTTTAATCTAAAGCAGAACTGGTAATAAAATGTCTCAGCGGATAAAGGACGTGTGTGTGAGAAGGGTTTGCATGGGGGGGCGATGCTGTCATGGAGGGAGGGACGGGGAAAAGGAAGGAAAGATGGAGTGAGGGAAGGACAGAGGGAAGAAGGGAGGGATGGAAAGATGGAAGGAGTGCCTGTGGCTACCCCATCCCTGGAAATGTCCAAGGCCAGGTTGGATGGGGTGTGGGAGCAACCTGGGATAGTGGGAGGTGAGAGGATGGAATGAGATGATCTTTAGGGTCCCTTCCAACAGAAACCAGTCTGGAATTCTAGCATAAACCACCCACCATTTTTTTGAGGACAACAGATCTGAGGTCTGTTCCCAGCATAGACATGTGGGTGCATGACAGCACAGAAATGTGTTTCAGGATAAGTGTCCTCACTCGCCAGCCTGGCCACAGCCCCCCAGCCTGCCGGGCTCATTTACTGCAAGGATTCAGCTCCGTGCAGACAAACAGCTCCTGCAGCAGCAGCAGCAGCAGAGGGGCTGCAGCACCAGGAGGTGTGGGGGGATCCCCAGAGCTCCACCTGCCTCACCCCTGCACCTCCCAAGGCAAGACTGAGCAGCTCCCAGTGAAGCAAATCCCCTACAATGGGACAGAGGAGGACAAGGGACTGTCTGCTTGGAAGGAGGGAGATGTCAGGATATTCAGCAAAGCCTGGACTTAGATCCACCAAAGTTAGTGCTGCTTCTTTAGCCCCAGAAGTCACAGGACCCTAGGATATCTTGGGCTGGAAGGGACCCCAAGGATCCAGCCCAGCTCCTGGCCCTGCACAGACACCCCAACAATCCCAGCCTGTCCATCCCTGGCAGTGCTGCCCAAACTCTCCTGGAGCTCTGGCAGCCTTGGGGCTGGGACCATTCCCTGGGGAGCCTGGGCAGTGCCCAAACACCCTCCCTGACTTCTTCTGCATCCCCCAAACCCAAGGTTAATTATTATATAGCAGAGTTTAATCAGACCAGGCTCCTCTTTGTCTTATTCAGCAGCATCATCTTCTTCTCTGGGACAACACATCAAACCACCAGCAACAACAACAAACAAAATCTTTTTAGCTTTATTTTTTTTTCCCTGTGAAAATGCAGGTCAAAAACATTAACTTCAAGAAATCACAGTTTTATAAAGTGTCATTCATGCCATGCCAGCTCCTCGTTCCAGCACCCTCCCCCAGTGCCCATCCCAAAGAGAGGCTCAGCTCCACCTCGCCTCACACCAGCGACTGCTCCAGACTCCCGGAAGGAGCTGCACGACAAGAACCATCTGTGTTTATCACTCCCACTTGTCCTCCCCACCCTGAGCTGGGGTTCTGTCCTAAACACTTGTTATGAAACCTGACAGTTCCAGCCAAATTTGAACGAGGGTAATGCAAATTTTCCCCGACTTTCTGCTGTCAGTATTGCCTTCATCTGGAAGCCAAGTTGTTTGTGCCTGTCACAGCAAAGTGACAAGCCAAGGGAAGAGGAAACTGTCCTGGCAGCAGGACAGAGGCAGGGAGAGCTCAGGCTGGCTGGCAGCACAGCCTGGAGATCGTCCCAGAGGAGAACCCCAGCTCAGGGACTGACTGGGAAGGCACCAGTGGTTTGTGGGGCTGCCTGTCCCCAGGCAGGGACTGTGAGAACACATCCCACCCTGAGAGCAGTGACATGGGAACCTGCAGCCTCACTTGGGCACTTGTGGTGGCAGCAGAACAGGACTGAGAGCTTTGGAAAAAACAAAGAGGGTGAATCCTGGCTAATGCTGCTGTGAGGGTACCAGAGAACACGGACATCCCCACGGGCCTGGGGAGCACAGACATCTCCATGGGTCCTGTGAGGACATCCTGGGCCTGGGAAGGTTCCCTGCCCTCATGCAGGTGGCCTGAGTTCAGGTTAATGCTGCAGATGCAGAGCCCAGGAGTCCTGCAGACAGTCCTGCTGCTCCAGGGCTCAGTCCCAATGCCTAGGCCTGGAACTAGATACCAGGACATGGGAGCATCCCCCAGGCAACAGAGGCACAAGGCACAGCCTTTGGGATGGAACCCACGCTGCTTTGGGATTGACACATCACCACAGACTCACAAAAACAGCCAACAGTTTTCCTCCTGCCCCCTCAGAGGAAGCTCAGGAAAGGAGCCAGGCATGCTCTGAACCTGTGCTTGGGTGCTCCTAGGAGCCCTGAAAGAGGCACTTTGATCCCTCCTGCTCCAGAGCTTAAACTCTTAGTAGTTTATGGCATCTGAAGAAAGAAATGGAGCCAACCTCCCCCTTTCCCCACTCCCTCCTGGAAGACATGTGCATAATGTGTTCATTATTTACTAAAAAGACTCTGAATGTGGCATTGTAGATATAATTAGGTGCCTATTTTGGACAATGTATTAAGTGCTTTAGAACAAAAAGTGCTATAAAAACTATACCCAGAGTGGTGACAGGTTTCATTTTTCTTCGTGAGTTCCACTTTTTTATTATATCACAACTTGAGTTTTCTGATCAGGGATGTCACTGTCTGGTGGAGCAAAACCAGCCCATGTTCTGGGAGACCAAAGGGAAAGAGCATCCATCCATTGTTTAAGGAGTGCTTCTCCTCAAAGAGGAGGCTCAGAGTTCAGCTTTTCCCAGCTGTTTTCTCTGTGAACTTCCCTTGGGAAGACTGCCAGCACTGCTGCCCCTTGTGTCTCCCAGAGCAGCAGGGATCTGGCAGAGCCCACCTTGGCTTTTGGGAGCTGTTTCTCTGCCCAGGCTGGATGCAGAGCCCCTGCTCAGCCACAGGCACAGAGCTCTGGGAGAGCCACAGCCACTGTGGGATTGTGATTTCCAGGTGTGCCAGCCTTGGAGCAGCCCTGAACAAGCACACTCGGAGCTCACACCTCCCTTGGGATCTGGTCTGGGATGGGGAAGGGTGAACAACACCCACCCACCTGGACTTGACCTGTGAGACTTCAGTATGTTCCAAACATTCACAAATCAGTAAAAAAAACCAGCTCAAAGCTTAAGGCATTCCAGGCCCAGCTGCTCATCCCACTCAGTGAACCCAGTCTGAAGTGAGGGGAGGAGTGGGAAGCCTTGTGAGGGCAGGCTGAGCTCACAGAACTGGGGCACTGGGCTGCACTGGGAGCTGGCAGATTTTTATAAATTCTGCAGTAGAATTGAGCCCTGTCATAGCTGACAGAGCTGATGTCCCTTACTCCTCCAAGGATGGGACCTGAAATCCCACATTAGAGGTGGGAACAGGATGGAGGAACAACCCCTCCACCCTCCCACCAAGGAATTCTGTACCCTCCTCCTGCCCTGCCTGCCAGGGACACCAGAGAGAGCACCAGCTCCTCTGAGACCTGCAGATAGGAGCTGCAAGCAAAGCTCTTTCTGGGAACAAAGTTCTTTTCTGATTCAAGGAGGAAGTGACTGTGGGGAAGGGTGGGAGGTGAAACCAAGAACCAGCCAGTGACTGCTGTCGATTTTCCCCATGCAAAAGGCTTGAGGTGGAGATGATGCTCCTCAGAGCCTACAGAAATGTCTCTTCCTCCAGCTGGAAGGAAGTCAGCCAGCTCCCCTTGGCACAACCAAGCCCAGCTGCACTGAAGGCACCCAACCTCCTCCTCTGGGCAAGCCCAGCAAAGACCAACCTCACCTCGGAGCAAGAGCAAGAGTTCTCACCCAATCCCCTGCTCTCCTGAGAACCACAACCTGCTTCCTCTGAAAAACGAGGAATTTCCACCTACCATTCTCAAGCTCTAACACACCCAAAACAATTCCCACTGTCCTGGGGAATGTCTAAGCTCAGGACACGTCCTGGAAGTGGATCAGAACAGCCAACAGAAGTGAGGTCTGAGGGCAGCGAGCTGTGATCCTGCTGCAGCACAAACACCAGCCACTGTACTTGGTGCTCCATGGCAGGGGAGGTCAGAAGCTTTTGCAATTCCTTCTTTGCACAGGGTGCAAACCTCCAAGGCAGGCAGGCTCAGGGCCTGTTCTCCAGCTGGCCGTGCTTGACGCGCCAGCCCCAGCTGAGGCTGCAGTCGGGGGCCAGCGTGCACTGCAGCTCGATGCCCGAGTCAGGCACCTCCATGTCGTAGTGCACGGGCTGCCCCTCCTTGGTCACCAGGCTGAAGGCAGGCACGGGGATCTGGGGAGCAGAACACACACCTCAGGAGCACTGCCAGCCTCCTCCACAACAGCCCACCCCTCCATCCATTCCCCAGGCAAGAGCAGCTCCCAAGGAGGGGCTCGTGCTTGGCAGGAACATCCTGAGCTCCTCCCATAAGGAAATACTGGGCAGTGCCCACCCTGCTGCCAAAGTGCCCCCCGAGCTCTGGGACCATGAGCTGCCCATGTCTGGGCACCTGAGCTCTTTTCTGGGTATTTTGCTTTGTGATGTCCACAAGAACAGACTCTAGAGAGAACCAGCACCACTGGAACATTTTCTGGACTGCTGCAACATCTTTTAGAGACGATCCCATTTTACACTCAGATGAGTCACAGTCCCACAGACACTCCAGAGTTTCTTTCAGGAACAGCCAAAGCAGCCCACAGTGAGGAACACAGGAGTGTGCCAACATCTCCAAGAGAACAAGTTGGAAGCACCCCAGCCAAACACAGCTCATATCCTGAGCTGATGCTAGTGCTCATGATGAAAAAGCTATATAATGATACTTCAGAGAGAGGGGAAAGAGTTTATAATTGAGGAGAAGGATTTTTTAAGCTGCAGCACAGCAGAGATAAGCAGAGATCTAAGATATAGATCCCTGTGGTCACTCTGACAATTGGCACTGGCTTACAATTCAGGTTTGGTATTAGGTTTAGGCTGGGTATTAGGGAAAATGTCTTCACTGCAAGAGTGGACAAGCATTGGTACAGGCTGCCCAGGGCAGTGGTGGAACCACCATCCCTGAAAAGGTTCAAAAAACGAGCAGATTGTGGCACTTCAAATATGTTTTAGTGGGCCTGGTGGGATTTGGACTTGATGATCTTGGAGGTATTTTCCAACCTTAATGATTCTGTGATTCAGAAAACGTCCTCTAGTACCCCACTCACAACAGCAGCACTGAGGTTCTGCTTCTAAAGGTGTCCTAAAGATCCCTGAACCACTCCTGGGTCTCTCTGGCATTCAGGGGTTATGAGGCTGCAGTAGGGAAAAATTGTTCCTCAAATGATGCACTGAACTCCAGTCTGTGTCTCACCTGGCTGCTTATCCCCGTGGCAATGTCTCCCACCTTTGTTCTGTGGAAATCCCTGATGTGCAAATTTTCTCCACTTAGCAACTGGATCTGGATTTTCACTCCTGGAATGCACAAGAGATTATTGAACTTCTGCTGACCACAAGCACCTCATAGTCCACAGCAAAACTGACTGACAAGGCCCACATATAGGGAAAAATTAATTTATGTCATTAAGGATTTAATTTATGTAGGTCTTTTGCTGAGCATGGAGCTTGCTGCAGACAGCAATGACTCACAGAGCAGAGCTGCATTTAGCAAGAAAGCAGCTGAAGTGATGTATTAATTTGCACAATATGCCCTCAAAATTCTGGGTAGATGTTTGTGGTTATAAAACATTCCTTGCACATGGAAGCTGAATGAGGCAGGGCACACAGCTCTGTGTGTTCAGAAGCTTCCCTGGATTTGACTGTACAGACCCAGTGCCTTCCACCCATCTGTGACTGGGGCAGATTGGGCCCCCTCACAACCCATCTTTAAAGGGTCTGTGCTGGCACAGCAACTGAAGGACAAAAGGAACTCAAAACCTCCATATCCAGCCAGTCTAGATAGTGAGAAAGTGACTGCTGGCCCCTGATGAGGAATGGGAATGCAGACCCACCGTTGAAGTAGCTGGGAGTGTCCGTGTGCCGGCTGCGGCTCAGCAGGGTGTTCCAGCTGCAGCTCTGCCCCTCTGCCTGGCTGTTCCAGGAATGGATCCCTGAGCTCATGGTGTCCCTCAAGCTGTGAGAAGCCTTCATGGAGTTCTGCAGGAGTAAGCACAAGTTTGCCTAAGGCTCCGAAGGAAAATGAGCTGGCAGGAGATGAGCATTAAAATAAGGTTAGGAGGAAAAAGGTGGAAATCCAGAGGCCTTAGTCAACATTTATGGAAAAGGGAATGGATAGCAGTGTAACAGTGTGCAGACATGATCAGATATTCTCAATAGTTAAATCAATAATGAGCTGAAAATTTGGATGAGAAAAGAGAGGTTGTACTGACTGGCAGGAGAATTAAGCATCAGTTAAAATATTTGTCACTTACTAGCATTAGAAGCACACAGAAAAAACAAGTAACTGTACAAAACTAACCATAGACCCTGTGCTGCTGCACTGTTGGGAAGGGTGTGCATTGTCCAAGTCAGCCTGACATCAGCACAGTGGTCTGAACCAGTCAAAAGTCAAGTTAAAGGCATGGGGTAGGTGTTAGTGGGAAAAACCAAGTACAGTCAGATCCCACACTGCACACTGTGTGTGTCAACAGCTGAGCTGTGCAGAACTCCTCAGTCCTCCTCAAAAAGCACTGGAAGACTGAGAAGAGAGACAAAAATAGGACACAAAGCTGCTCCCAATCAGAACTGACTCTGCATTTACCAGGATGCACAAATCTGGGACACAATGTCTTTGAAAACTGTGATAGAAGGGCTTTTGTCCTTCCCTGGTCCAACAAGGCTTATTCAGTGTTCCTCACTGGGATTCCCTACCTTAGGAACACCAGAGAGAGCAAACCAATCTAAGTGAAATTGGTATTTAAAGAACTAGGACTATGTATTCATTAGTATCAACAGGTTAAAATAAGCTTATGGAAAATTGATCCATAGCCTAGGAATGAATATCCAAGATTTGGGTCTCTGTTTGCCTGTCCTAGTCTCCTGGTCTTTCTCTAAACCTCCCACTGGTGGCCATGGTCCTCCATGAAGACCCTGCACAGCTGCTTGGTGCAGTTCCTATTTCCAACACTGCTTTCCCAGCTCCCTTCTCCTGCACAGACAGGATTGAGGCTGCTGAGATTTTCCATATTCACACACTTGAAGCTTCTGGTGAGGATGCAGGGCAGGAGCCTCAAGAGGAAAGGATCCACAGGGAACCAAAGCACAGCTACAACCCTCACCACCCCACTGGTATGAGCAAAGCTTTCTTCCCAAGCTGCTCCCCAGCAAACTGAGTGTCAGAAAGCAGCAGCAGAGGTGAGAAATTTCAGATTTCTGCTGGGGACAGCTTCCAGTTTTCCTGAGGGGCCCAGCCAGCCCCCCCATCCATCCCCACTCACCTTCTCACTGGCATCTGACACAAAGGGGCTGTCAATGCTGAGGCATGAAAGCATTTGCTCTTGTTCTTCCAGAGAGTAAGGCTGGGAAAGGCTGTTCAGAAACAGTTCTGCAGCAAAAGGAAGAGAAGGGAGACATTTCCTGTGTTTCCATCTATGCCTCCCTGCTCTAATCACAGCTCTGCAATTAATACCCAAAGCTTCTTCAGCAATATTTAATGAACATTCATACTGGTGCCAGCAAAGCCCAACACACAATTCTGCCATGCACTGTGACACAGGGAAACTGAGCCAAGAGGAGATGGATTGTGCAACAACATGCAAAATAGCACCCCAGATTTACCAGTTCTTGCCCATTATGTCTCCTGTGAGATGTCACTCTAGATCCATGCACATTATCAGGGAAAGGTCAAACTCATGTACTTAGCTCTCATAAGTATCTGGATGATTGTACTCCCTTATCTGGATACAAGTACTTACAAACACTGCAAATATTCCTGATAATATCCAGATATCCCATACATAACCAGCTCTTACAATGCTACTGAGACCCAAAACCATTTGAGCAAGAGGCTGCCCATCAGCAACCCCTAAAATTCCTCCTTCCTCAGTTTCCTGACACAGTTACAATTCAAACCACTTTCTTCCTAACCAGAAGCTTTCAATTCAGCTGAAAAGACTAAACAATGCAGGAGAAAAAAAAAGTGAAAGTAGAGTTATACTGGGACAATGGAACTGGACAAATCACAGATTTCCACATTGAATTTACTGCTGGTTTTCAAACTCTGGATTGCTGTTGTAACCAAATTCCTTGGCTGATGGCTGTAGGTTTTCCAATGCCAGAACAAAAGAGTTGCAGGCTGATTTTAACTGCACTGCTTTGCTCGACATCTGCCATTCCTTTATTTTTATCCTGGCTTACCTCAATTAAAAAAAAAAAAAAAAAAAAAAAAAAAAAAAAAAGTTTGAACCTAAAATTCCAGATGAAGTTGGAATTCTGATTCTGTTTACACAGTGCAAACAAGCACAAGTCTGAAACAGGCTGTTTTTTAACAGGTTCCTGCACCTCTCTCAGAAGGTTCCCCCCGTTCAGGGGGAAGGAAATTCTGTTCACTCCCTTTGTTGCACATTTAATTGGTTAAGAACTATTAGTTTTGGTAGTCTGGAGGAAGGTTGAGCAATTTGTGTAACGAGAAAGGAACTGTGAGCAAAATGACATCCAAGCTGAAAACCCAAAAATAACTGTCAACAAACCAAGAGAAAGCAGCTGTATTTTTATCCTGCTCTCAAGCAAAAAAAAAACCAAAAAAACAAAAACAAACAAAAAAAAAAACCCCACTGAATTCCTCCCCCAGCCCAGTGCTCACCAATTTCCAGCTGCTGAAGTTCCTGCTCTGAAATGGTTGTGGCTCTTTCCACATGGCTGCAGGTCTTCAGGGGCAGGGGAGTCGAGGAGAGAGGTGGGGGATCACAGGTCTCAGGTAACTCCTTGCCCTCATTCCAGTGGGTTCCCTCAACCTCCTCTGTTTGCTCCAGAGATGGAGGTGGTAGGACTGGGCTGGCACAGGAAACTTTGACTGACAGATTTGGGTCAGAACCAGTCTCAGAAACTGGGCTCACTGTGGGGGACAGGGATGTCTGTGCGCTGTTTTCTTTGTTCAAAGATAAATGTCTGGGCTCTCTGTATTCACCTTTCCAAGGGCTTCTCACACCTCCCACTACAAAAAGCAGAAAGGATACAAACATTATCAAATAAAGCAATGAAAGAGGTACAAGTTTTCCTTTGCTGTAAGAATTTTTGAAGTGTATTTGCTGTAAAATGCTCAGCTTCTTCAAAAGATAAAGCCAGATCGCCTCCACAAATTCTTGCTGTATTACAGAACCACTCAGCAGGATTAAGTTGAAATAAATCAGTGATGGTGTCAGGGGCAAGACTGAACCACAAGTATGAGTTACAGCTAAGGATGCAATAAACCTCTGCTTGCAGTTGTGCAGCACACCAAGCTCCAGGTGCAGCTGATGCACCTGAACAAACCACAGAGAGCTCACCTCCTTCAGCAGAGAAGGAAGAAGAACATGTGACAGCACACAGGAAATGATCATTTACTTGGTGACAAACACTTGGCTGCAGGCAAAAGCCATCAACCCAAAATAGGCATCAATGCTGTGAAAATTATATACAGGACAATAAACCAGACTGGTGCTTCCCAAAGGAACAGCAGCAGCACCTCTCCCAGTGGGAATACGAATGTTCAGCAAAGCAGTTACATCAGGACATCTCTACCTTCCTCCAGTGCCACACTGGTCTTAGTTTTGAGCTCTGATGCAGATGCCCTGTGCAGAGGCTCCTTCTCCAGCCCCAGCTTAATAATCTCAGCAGTGAGAGGGTTGCAGGAAGGTGGAATTTCCCTCAGAGGAGGCGGCTCTTTAGCGATCTGTGTAACAAACAGGAAGTGAAAGAGGTTAGACCAGAGAGGCTTAATTTGATTTCAGGAAGGTTCTTCCCACCCCAACAGCACTTCCAACCGAAATGAAAGCATTAAATGAGACCTGAACAGTAATTTTATTACACTGAATGGCTAAAAGTCACACCCAAGTCATGAGCAGGGTACGAAAGAACAGCCCAAGCAGAGCAGGCACAGGGAAAGCTCAGCTCCCAAAGCAAGGCTGGCATCCTGTCAGATGCCCAGCTGGCTCCCAGCCACTCACCCCGAGGCCAGTGCTCCCTGGCCAGCAGGAACAAGCTCTGGCAGCTCCCAGAGGCTGGGTCACTCACCTTCAGGCAGAGAGGGTGGTTGTAATACTGGGTCCAGGGGTGGCAGCCGTTGAGCATGTGCAGCATCATGCAGCAGCTGCTCCACACGTCCACCTTGGAGTCACAGCGCTTCCCCATCACCACCTCCGGGGCCATGTGGGTCTCTGTGCCAGGCACGTAGTTCCCTAAAAACATCCAGGGGAAAACTCACTGCATGCAGCCAAGAGAACTGTGCCAGTGCCACTGCTAGGAGGCCTAAAGCAGAATCCCTCTCTTTTCAGCTCAAGTGAACTCATGGCAGCTTCACAGAATGGAGTGGTTTGGGTGGGAAGTGACCTTAAAGCTCATCCAGTCTCACCCCTGCCATGGGCAGGGACACCTTCCACTATCCCAGGGTGCTCCAAGCCTCATCCAGCCTGGTCTAGGACACTGCCAGGGACCCAAGGGCAGACACAGCTGCTCTGGGAAACGTGCCAGGGCATCCCCACCCTCAGAGGGAAGAACTTCTCAGTAACCCATCTATCCCTGCCCCCTGCCAGTGGGAAGCCATTCCCCCTTGTCCTGTACTTCCAGGCCATTGTTCCCAGTCCCTCTCCAGCTTTCTTGGAATCCCTTTAAGCACTGGAAGGGGCGCTGAGGTCTCCTCTGAGCCTTCTCTTCTCCAGGCTGAACAATCTGAGCTCTCCCAGCTTTTCTTCATAGTGGAGGGGCTCCACCTTAACCCAAAAAGCAGCACTGTGTGTTCCCAGAAGCTGTTCCCTCTCAGACCCATTCCTTATACACAGAAGAGGGACTGAACTTCCCTTTCAAGCAAATCTGGGAGGCAAAACACAAGCTTGACTTTAGAAAATGTACCCTTCTCTTTCTAACAGCTGCATGAAGAAGCACAATCAAGTTTATTTGTCAAAAAAAAGTAATTTTGCTTAAGGGGAGGTCAGGACCCTTCCCCACAACTTAGTGAGGTTACATGACAAGCCAGAGTAGGATTTTAATGTTTCAGAGTGGTTTCTTGCAAGGACAAAACACTGAATGCAGCATGCTGACATAATCTTACAAAAACCTTTCTAGTCTAGGGGATAAGGACCATCACCTCCCAAATTTCAGGTCATTTTGGCTGTCAGTGGGATGCCTCACAGTAATACCAATAAATGAGCAATGCTCAGCCTGGAAAACGGAGCTGCTTGCAAATCAGCCACATGTAAATGTTCACAAGAAAGAATGAGTCAGAAGGGCAATTCTTCAGAAGAGCAGCAGCAAAGCCTCACCTGTGACCAAGCACTTTCCCAGCCCATCGGGGTGCAGGTGAGCAGAGTGGCCAAAGTCACAGAGCAGGGCCCTGCTCCCATCAGCTGACAGCAGCACGTTCTCCGCTGCCAACAACAAGGGCTCCGTTAGTCTCCTCTGCATTAGGAGAGGGGAAAACCACTCAAAAGCACACAGAGCTGTTGTTTTTTAAGCCCAAAGGATTTATTTATCCTGTCACTGGTTTAAGCAAGTACAGAGCTGTAATTATCTCTTATAAAGTACCAGTTACCTGCCCTGGAGATTATTGTAGCCCAGTGGTGGGGCAGCCTGGGCAAGCAGCCTGGCAGAGCCACGGGGTGACAAGAAGAGGTGACAAATATATTCCCAGCAGTCTAGAACCAAGGGAAACTCTAATTTCAAACATAAATCTGAAAATCTAGTAAGTAGATCCCATTACTTTAGTAAGTAATCCCATAATTTAATCTCCAAGCAGTTTGCCTCTTCTAAGAAAAGGGAAGAACAAGGTACTTCAAACACCTTCCTACCTTTGACATCTCCATGGAGAATGTTTTGAGCATGAAGATACTCCAGACCCTCTAACACCTGGCCCAGGTAGCTGAGGGCTCTATCCTCTGGCAGGCAGCCACTCTGTTTAATGAGTTGCCCTAATGAGCCACCTAGAAAGGAATCCAGGCAGTCCATGTTAGCTTATCTGTAAATTCTCTCCAGCATCATTAGCATTCCTTGTAATTTCCATTGAAAAAATGAGATTTTCCAGGTCTGACAGCACTTATCTTCCACACACGGCTCTGTTCCTTTTGTTTATTTCCAGAGTTTTTGCTGTCCACGAAAACAGGCCTTGTTCATATGTTTTTTGCCTAGTGTCAGTTTAATAGTGCTGCTTTGGAGCAAAAGCAACTGCTCTGTGATCAGAACAGGCATTTCTAGGTGTTACTCTAGCTCATTCTTCACAGCCTGTTTTCCATGGTTCTGGCCAGAAAAAGAGCACCAGGCAATGGAATCATCTAGGTTTCTTAGACAGTATCCTCTTTTCCAGGGTTATGCACCCCACTGGTGTCCTGCAAATCAGCAGGAAGCACAAACCAGCCCCAGCAGTGTTTTATTGGGAAAAAGAGACACCTTGGAGTGAGGCAGGACTGGAAATTATTCCCCCCACAGCAACCCCTTTACAAAGATTACACACACCCATCCCAACCCACTGGGGGATTCACACCAGGAATATTCTGGATGCAACTAACAGATTCCTATTGGGGCAGGAGGAAGAGGAGGTCAGTGTGCACTGGACAGTGCCACTGGTGCTGTGTGGGGAGATAGGCTGAAAGGATAGTACAGAAGGGAATCTGTCCTGATGAATCACAGCTGTACTGATTACTGAGGAGTGGGAACAGCCTTGCCTGCCCAATGAGGTTGGGTGTGATAAAAGACTGGGTTAGCTGGCTACTAGTCCAGTTTGAGTTGAGGCTTAAGACCCAGAGCCTGCTACAGGTTGGGAGGGAGCCTGGCTGTGCTGTGAGGAAGCAAGGGACAGACAAGGTAAGAAGATGTGTGAGGGACAGTCAGGGTAAGGTGGCTGGGACAGGGACAGGCTGGGGTTTAGCCAGTCATGCAGAGAGGGGAGAGGGAGTCAGAGCTGTGTGAAGCTGCCTGTGAGTGAAGGAGTCAGAGCTGTCAGAAGTACAAGAAAAGGTGTGTAAAATTTACTAATAAAGGACTGGTGGTGATGCCAGTTGTGTCCATCTCAACAAAACTGCACCAGTGCTGTCCCCTGCTCACCCTCCATCAGCTTCATGAAGATGGTGACCCAGGGCCCCTCCTTGACAGCCCCGTAGAGGGGCACCACGCTGGGGCTCGCCACGGCCGCGCACGTCGTCAGCTCCTCGGCACGGAAATGTTCCAGCTGCACCTGCAGGGACAGCGAGGCACTGAGCAATCCTGCCTGCAGCTCACTCAGCTGCCCTCCCTGGGGCTCTGCGACAGCACAGGCACCACATGGCTTAACTGGCCTTGGAGGTCTTTGCCAAACTGGATTGTGTGACCTTCCCTACCAGAACCAAGGGAGTGCAGCAAGAAGTGGGAACACTCAGGATGATAAACCCTCAATGTCTACTGGAAGTGAAAATTCATCACAAGAGATGCCAGCTTGTAATAACTCCAGATTATAGCTGAGGACAGGTACCCTTCAAGAGGAAGGTAATTTCTGTCTCAGTAAAAAGATAACTTTGACAACTGAACGTGTTCTGCTTTTTTTGAAAGAGAGGGGAAAAAAGCCCAGGGGATGCTGTAAAACTTGGCAAAAGTTCAACTCCCCCAAAGCAGGAGGGAATACAAAATATGCCCACAAGCAGTAAATCAGCATGATCACCTTGTTAGATGGTGCTCATCCTGCAAATGGTTAAAGAAAAACTACATTCACTAAGTTCAGCCAAACTAAATAAAACAAGAATTTGCTGAAGTCCAGAAGGAAAACATGAGTCATGAAGATTCCGGTGGGAAAAAGATGCATCATGTTTCTTCTCTGTCAGCAATCCAGCTATAGTTGGTTTTCTTTCATCTCAAGAATTTGGACAGCAGGTGCTTCCAACACCAAGTCTGGTGAAAGAAGGTGAGGTGGTGCCCTCCTGTCACAGGGAGGCAGCAGGAACTGGAGACAGCTACTCATAGAAAATTAAATAGAGCATAGACAAGTGTCTAATTTGCATGTTAGAACTCTCTGCTTTCAGAGTGTGATCCAAGAAGATGCATTTCTGATATAAAGAAGCATCATTTATCCTTCAGTAATTAGGGGGGTAAAATGACATTTTGAAGTACTTCAGCTTCTCCTACTTCCATGTTTCCCTTTTCAGCACAACCATCCTCCTTCCTGAAAATACACCCCACAAGGAACAGCTATTTCTCCCAAGACTGTGGATCTGCCAAATGGATAATAATTTAAATAGCTACACACTGACAGGAAACAGCCTGGTTGTGTCACCACAAGATTTCACACCTGAACTGTGAGGATGTAGAACAAGAATTAATTTTCTACGTGCTCGAGAGATGTTTGTCTCTATAGCTGACAAGTGAATGGTTCTGAAATGGTTAAATAAATACACACACTGGCTTGTCTTGCCACTTACATCGTTCCACAGGGAGCATAGCAAGCTGGGCCCAGTGTAAATGGGGGGAAAAAAATGAACATTTTAAACTGAAAAATGCAAGTTATGGTTCTTTTTGCACACAATATTTTTGTACTTGAGGCAAACACTTCCCACACAAAGTTTTCTAGTGAAGTAATGTGAGAAACATCAGTTCACAGGGGTGATGAAACTATTCAAATGTAAGTTCAAATAAAATAGTTTACATTTTCCTCATCTCCTTGCATTATCCCTCTGTCTGCTTCTCTGAGGCCCCCACAGCAGCCCACAAATCAATGCCCTGGTCCAAGTTATATTCCACACGCTTCCTACATCCTGTGACAATGGCATATCCTGGAGAACAATAGATTATAGTGCCAGCTTCTGGAAAAACACACATCCAGATACTTTGCTACATCTGGAACAGCAGCACTTCAGAACCACGTGCCAGCACTGCAGCTGACACTGAGGAGATGAAAGCTCTGCTTTCAGAGCCTACTGCCTGCATTGGGTTTTTCCTACTTTACTCCTTTTTCAACAGGGAAATAAATACCTGCCATGTAACTATTTACAGCAGTCATGGCTTGAGATAAGAATAGTCAGATAACAGACAACCCACGAGGCTGCTGCTCCCCTGCAGTCTCTCACAATCATTCAGAAATCTCTACTCTTGCCTCAGCACCCAGCATCCCTTTCAGCACACTTTAAAGCCAAATGAGCTTATTTTTAGCTGCTGAGCTTGGCCCCTGTGCACATACATGTCCTCCATCTGCTTCTCTCTCTGCCATCACCCTGAAGTTTTACCTTGGACACAACAGCAGCACTGTAATGTGGCTGTCTAGTCAGGGCTGTTAAAGAGGACCTGGGAAGAGATTTCTCTCCATGTGCTGTCTTGCCAGGAGCCCCCTTCTCTCACACACAATTACCTTCTTGGCAGCACACTGAAATCCTGTCTGCTTGTCCTCTATCTTGTACACTTCCCCAAAAGAGCCAATGCCCAAGGACCCTTGGCACTTGGTCCAGTGAACCTCCTCTCGGTACTCGTAATCCACCGGCTTCAGCTTCTGCAAGTCCAAACACAAAACAAGATTGAAGCAAGGAAAGGGACACTTAAATGTTGAGCTGCACAGACAGAGATCAACATTCTCAGAAGCAGCACAAGGACAGATACCACAGCACCTCTAGAAATCCCAGTACAAGATTACTTCTGGACATGCTTGAGATGAAGCCATACAGGATCAACCTACTTGATTTCTGTGGGCTCTATTGGTTCTGAACGAGGGCACTCCAGTGTTGTGAAAAAGGCCACCAGGACTTGGGTGGCTTTGGAGCTCTATGTTCCTCCCTTCTCATGCAGGACATAACCACAAAGCTGAATCCTACATCTAACCCAGATTCCTGTGACTAAATGGAGACACTGTGTGAAAGCTTTCCTGCAGTCAGTAGATGGAGACTGTGCCTCAGTGTGAACACGTTCAGGCAGGTAAGAGGCACCTTGAACTCCACAGACCACATTGACAGGGTCACACTGACCTCAGGGAAGTCCTCCAGGAGGACTTTAAAGTGTTGAGAGAGAACTGAATTCAGAAGAAGTGAATCATGTCCCTAGGATTCAGATGCATTTCTGTGTGCAGGCCCTGTGCTTGGGGACACTGCAGGAACTGCTGGTCCCAGCAGAGGCACAGACTGGCCTCCTGCACCTCCCCTTCTACCCAGCCCTGCTTTCTGTCACACTCCAGCTCATCCAGAGCCAATAAATATTGCAGCTGCCTGAACAGATTGGGCTCTTCTCCAGCAAACAGAGGACATGGTTGAAGACTGACTAAGCACAGAACCACTGCTCAGAGACAGGCCTGCACGTCCGGTGACTGAGCACAGCAGGAGCCAGCAGTCTGAGACAGGCAGGGCTTTAACTGCTGCAGAAAACTGTACTGTTATCTGGCAGCCTCAACCAGATCCAGAACCATTGAGAAATCAAAGTTTTAGAAGCAAGCACATTGATGCAGATTCTCTCTCCCCAAAAGCCCTGCAGAAACTCAGCCTCCCACACCCCAGTGTGGCTCAGATCACCTCGTTCAGCAGCACGCCTTCATTTTCACTCTCTTCATGGAATTGTTCCTTCAGCTCCAGCCCACCTCCTCTCCACGTCTTGGCCAGGCTGGCTAAATTCTGTGGCTCACCAAAACTCACGCTCCCCTTTAAGGCATCTACCAAATATTCTTCCACAGAAAGCTTGTCTGAACTGGTTTGCACAGACTGGTTGATGCATTTGGTGAAATTATATTCTAAGTTTAGGCTAGATAAGTGACTGTCTTGATAGTTGAGGTCACCATGGAAGTATGTGTCCAGAACTTTCTGCTTCATGGTATGCAAGGGATTGTCCACATGTGGGAAATGGGGGGGAAGGATGTTGTAGGGAAAAGGATGGAGAGTCTCAGGCTGGGGAACAGTGTCCCTCTGTTTCCAAACATGATTAAGGCACTGAATAGGGCTGATCAGCTTGTACAGTTCCGTTTTGTATTGGCTCCCTTGGGAATGGAGTTTGCCCATGGACAAAGAGGCATGGGCAGGCTTCTCAAAAGACAGTGGATCATAGCCCAAGTCCTTGTTAAATTCAGGAACCCAAAAACTGTTTCTGTAAAGAGTGCTTTGGTGGGATTCATCCTCCTAGAAAACAAAACCAAACAGCTGAGCAGGAACCTTCATATAGACACCAAATTCACCCAAGACCTGTTAGGAGCTTGCAGGGACAGTAGAAAAGCAAGGTTGAAGAGTCTCACCTGGACAGGAATGGGGGTGCAGCTCTCCTGTTCTGGAGTTCTTGGACTTCTCCTGCCAGCAGCAGCTTGTCCTTTCAGCTTGGCTCTTTTCTTGTGCCGTTTCTTCTTGGCCCTGCCCCGGTGCCTCCCTCTCCAGGTGGGTGCCATCCTGCCCTCCGTGGCATGGGCCACATTGTTGGGGATGTGATCGAGACTGTCCGAGCGGCTGCTGCAAACCAGAACACAGCAGGGCTCTGAGATGGGACAGTGCAAGCACAGCTCAGCTCTCACCTCTGACCCACAGGAAGAGAATCAGCAACTCTGCAAACTCAACAGAGAACTAAAACACAACTTCTTGCCTTCTGATAGGGGTAAGTTCAAGGTCCAGGCACAGCAGCACCTCTATTATATAAAAGAAATGTGGGGTGTGGGGGAAGCAAAACATTATAATGTTCCAGGGTTTCCAAATTCTGGAAGAACAAGACTGGAATGGACAGCCACAGAATGGTTTGGGTTGGAAGGGAACTTAAAGCCCATCCATTGCTACTCCCTGCCATGGCAGGGACACCTTCCATTATCCCAAGTTGCTCCCAGCCCTGCCCAACCTGGCCTTGAACACTCCCAGGGATCCAGGGACAGCCACAGCTGCTCTGGGCACCCTGTGCCAGGGCCTCCCTACCCTCACAGGAAGTTCCTGCCCAATATCCTACCTATCCCTGCCCTTGGCAGTGGGAAGCCATTCCCCCTTGTCCTGTCACTCCAGCTCCTTTGTCCAAGTCCCTCTCCAGCTTCCTTTCATGTCTCTTTTTTGAATATAGCAAAGTAGAGAGAATAGCATTGCACATCTCCAGGCTGCTCTGAGACAGGTTGTGGTTGATTTCTAGTGAACACAGAGATGTATAAATGCAGTCTAGTTTAAAGAATTATTCAAATTAATAAATGTATTCATAATATCAATGCCTGCTCTAATTTGAAGGAAAAGAGCTTTGCATAGACAACAGAGATGACTAAGTGCACGTGAATAAAACAGCTTCAAAAAGCTAAAATGTGCTGGCTTGTAAAGCCCAGTGCAACATGATTTCTAAGAATGCACAGATATACACAACACTCCAGCTGGGGTCTGCACAAAGAGATGAACTCTCAGGAGGGATATTTGCCTGCAGTTACTCAGGGTCAGAAAGAGGTGGTCACTAAGGTTCCTTTTAACTCAAACCATTCTGTGATTTAATGATTCAATCATGGAATCGCAGTTAGGTTTTTAAAATCAAGCTCTAAGAGAAAACAGGATTTTTGACCCTCAAATGAAGCAATTGCTCCATTGTCTCAGAACAGCAGATACATTCCTCTGCCTTTCCTATCAGTGATGCAGGGCACAGCCAATCTTTCCATCTTTTCCTGATGTTTTAGTGCTAAAAGATGCCATAAGCAGAGTTCTGGCTGATGGCATCAGCACAGTGCCTTGAGCCTGAACACAAAGCTGGCGTGCATCCCAGAAAACCCCAGATCCCACAAAAACCCCTCAGAAATGGGTCACTCTGCACTTCTTCAGATGGTTCATGGGAGCACATCATAAAGCCCCTGGGCAGTGTCCAACCACACACCCCACAAGGTGTCTGAAGGCAACAGGCAGCACCTAATTCTGTACCCCAGTCACCCATTTCAGGGCTGCCTGACAGGCTCCAGTGCATAAGAAAGCTCCAGTATGTGCCCCAACAGGAAAAGATTTTTCATTAAGAACAAGCAGCTCACTCCCAGGTGACTCCAGAAAAGCAATTCCCAGGCTTCCACTTATCCATCACAAGTGTCCCTTTTACCACTTCCAGCTTCTCTGTGTTCACAACTTCTGTTGTTGATGCTGTCATTAAGCAAAGGTTTTCTCATCCCCTTTTATCCTTCCAAGAAACTGAACTGTTCCCTTTTCTGAGGACTCCTTCTAGCAGCAGCCCAGGTTTCACACAGCTTTTCAGCAGATGGTGTAACAGTTTCAAAAGCATCAACACAGTTCAGTTTAAAAAGACTGAAAATTTCTCCTTGGATCCTTCTACTTCAAGCCTATAAACCTTAAAAAAAATCAGTAATTTCAAAACAAATTTGACCATCCAGAAACAGAGGCAGAAGCCTACAAGGGCAGTAAATCTGCAGGCACTGACAATAAGACAATGCAAGGTGTTTCAAGTGGTTTGTGCCTAAACTTGTATTTTTTTCCTGATAGGAAGATGTTTTTGGGAAAGATACATTCTTACCAGGCCTCAGACTGAAGAGTTAATTGCAACAAGAGTGCTTTTGGAAAAATATTTTAAGTGCAGAGAGCCAGGGTGAATTGGAACAAGGACAAGTCAGCAGACACAACAGTGGAGTGTTTGCATTAAGAGGTCTCTCACCTGTAACGTTTACTGTGGGCAATAAAGGATCTCTCTGATAAAGTGGGGCTGAACTCCTGACTGTTTTCACCTGTGTGAGAAAAAATAGGATCATCACTTGTCTTAAACCAGGCAAAGTCTCTCCTAGTAACAGCTCGACTTAAACAGCTCTACCCCTGTGCTAAATGAGTGATGCAGACAATCACTGCACAGTCATTCACACCACCCACACCACATTCTTCCTCCCCCACAATTAGGAGCCTTCCCAGCTATCTCCTGATCCCCCAGCTCTTTCCCAGATGACAGCTTTACTTTGGTTTCCTCCTCTTTATCCCCTCTTTTAAACACCTTTCAGAAGTCAGCTAAGAACAGGTGACCCACAGGACACAGATCAGGTTGAGGTGCATGGGCCTCACACTGGTCTGATATTTATGCTTTATTCAGTGGATGCTGCCACATTATTAGAAGATTTCATGAGTTTCCTAAATAGAGTCTGGGATGTGTCATCAGCTCCACCCCACTTGGGATTACAAATAGATGTGGTCTCAGCTCTCCAGGAGCGCCGAGGGAGTGAAATCTCATCCCTCTTTACACATTCCTTTTTCTCAATGAAGCACAGCCCGCCCTGCTACTCACATTCTGCTTGGGCAATAATAGAAATTGATGCACAGCCTCCTTCTGTTTCTTCTTTTGCTGTTCCTTTGGTGATTACATCATTCAGGATTTTCCACTGACTGTGAAAGATGACCTTCTTTGAATCTTCTACTTTTACTTTACAAACACTGCTCTGCTTTTCACTCACTGTCTCCTTCAGCCCCTCAGCAGCTGTGAGCTCCTTTTTGTGCTTGATGGCTGGATCAGGAGCTCCTTGGCATGCAATTCCCATCACTGCCATTTCCCAGCTTCAGAGAGACACTGAGCAAGAACAGAAAACAAAACACTTGTCAAAATACTTCACAGACAGAAGCAGCTTCAAGATCACGAGAAACAGGAGGCTCCTGAAGGTATCAGATTAATAAATAATTCAAATCAAGGTCCTGCCCATGTTCTGAGCTGGAGAAGAAC
Organism: Muscicapa striata striata; assembly: GCA_030060385.1. Taxonomy (NCBI): domain Eukaryota; kingdom Metazoa; phylum Chordata; class Aves; order Passeriformes; family Muscicapidae; genus Muscicapa; species Muscicapa striata. The sequence goes on from JAREIS010000402.1 coordinate 437,613, forward strand.
CCTGAAGTGCCAGTCCTCGATTTCTGACTTGGACCACTGAATATCTGAATACTCAACATTTTCATGACTGAAAATATGTAACTACATGGGTTTTGGAGAAATTTAATTCTTGGTAGAGTCCCTTAACTTAAAGATAAACAGTGAAACCAAGGAGAAGAAGGAACTCCCATATCACTAAACAGGAAGAATATTCATCTCCAAAAAAAGGGGAAAACGGAAGACAAAGTTCTCCTAGAGTGCACCTGGGGGAAATTACACTGTGCTCTCACACCACATGAATGGCCATAAATCCAGCTAATTCCCTTTTTCCCTGTGCTCAATCATCCTCAAAACCATTCCTCATTCTCCCTCAACGAAGCCAGGCTCGACAGCCAAGCCTGCCCATCCACAGATCTTCCCTCACTCCCTTCCTTCCTCTACATCACCAACAACTTCTGCAACCCTTGCTAAGCCCTGCAGAATTGGAGCTCTCACAGAGTGCAGGATCCATGGAAGTTGGTGTTGGATAGAGGACAGTGATGGTGCTGGAATCAGCAGGGGATCAGCACAGGCTGTGGGCTGACCAGGAACACCAAACAAGTCCCAGCACAGGGGAAGGTGGAAGGGAGCTGGGGATGGAAAGGGAGAAGCATAAACCAGCATGGAAGGAAAGCACTGAGGGACAGGATGGGGATACCCAGGGGTGAAAATTAGCAATGTGGAGAGTGAGGAGTTTCCTACAACATGAGCCCCTGGGGAATACAGCTTTGGTGTAGCCCCTGATTCCCTCACCTTGGATTCTGGAGAAGTTAAACCAGTTTTTTCTTTATAAACCAGAATATACTCTCTTGCCCCTTAAGCGCAGAGATCCCTTCCTTGTGCCAGTCCTCCCACACCAAAAATGTAAAATCTTAAAATGAACATTTCCACCCTAAATCAACTCATGGAAGTTCAGAAACCTTGGGCAATGTATACAGGTGATAAGTACCACAAACCCAGCACAGGACAAGGAGGGACATTTTAACAGAGGCCAGGAAAACAGATATCAGCACCGTTACAGAAGCACACCTTGAAGCTCATCAGCTTCAATCTGCACAAATCCTTCTTCTTTTTTTTTTTTTTTCCCCCTCCTTTTCCTTTCCTTTTTTCCCCATTTTGAGTGGCTGCCTGGGGCAACAGGACATTTATTCAACAGGCTTCTGACAACCGAAATGAACCAGGAAAATGACAAAATGAGTGGGTGCTCCATGCCTGAAGGACCACCAAGGAAAAGGGGAAACATTTGGGAGCCAAGTGCATGAACCTTGGTGCTGTGAGTCACCTAACAACCTGGCAGGTGTACAAGGAAAGTCAACAATGACCACATTCAGTGGCCAAACAGAGAACAGCTGCTGTGCAAAAGAAGTGCTGATGACAGTATCCCACTCATTAGGGCCGTCCCGCTCCCTCTCCTCTACAGAAATTATGTCAATTCTCAGTGCTGTAAAATAATCCCTTGGAGCAGCAGGAGCAGAGCCTGCCAGATGACTAACCCAGCCACTAGTGACCAAACTGACAAGTTCAGAGTTATTTTTATCCTCACTCTCTCCTGACTTGCATTAACTCTGTCTCTCCTTGCCCTCCCCTCACCTTCAAGGTCCTTCAGTGCAAACCAATCCCCATCGCCAAAAAATACATAATTCTGCAAGTCCCTCCTCGGCTGAGTCAAAGGAGAACAGAGAGAGGGGAGAAACAAAACTACAAGTCCTTGTCACCCTCTGAAATGGCAAAGAATAACAAGGAAACATAACTGAGATTAAAGTCAACAAAGCTCTACCTCACTTGCAGACTCAAAGAGACCGAGGCAGCAGTTGTGAGCAACGGCTCGAGCCGGGCACAGCTCAGGCAGTTTAATGTGTGACTCAGGTCTGTGGGGCTGTGCAGGACCAGAACCTGCACGCCCAGCCTGCTTTAACTGCTGCTGCCCAATTTTCAGTCCTTGGAAAAGTCAAATGCCAACTATTTTTATGTGTGTACAGCAAAGCATGGCAGGCAGAAGCTTGATTAAAAATAAGTAACTTTTACTTAAGTACTTTTACTTAAGGCTTTTTTTAAAAAGAGTTTTTGAAGTGTAATTTCTGCCTGGAGAAAAGGAGGCTCAGGGAGACTTTTATTGCCCTCTGCAGCTCCCTGACAGGAGGTTGAAGCCAGTTGAGGGTCAGGCTCCTCCCAGGAAACAAGAGACAGGACAAGAGGAAACAGACTCAAGTTGTGACAGGGGAGACTCAATTTGGATATTGGGAAAATTTCTTCATTGAAAGGCTGGTCAGGCATTGGAATGGGCTGCCCAGGGCAGTGGTGGAGTCCCCATCCCTGGAGGTGTTCAAAAACCTCTAAAAACCCCCAAGCAGACAGACATGGCACCTCATGATACGGCCCAGTGGGCATGGTGGGATTTGGCTGAAGGTTGGACAGAACGACCTTGGAGGTCTTTTCCAACCTCAGTGATTGTGTGATTCAGCAGTGAACAGGCCTGACTCATTTCTGTGCACGTGGAGGGGGCAAAGAGAGGTGCAAAGAACTCCTGAGTCCCATTAATACAGATGCTTGGTCTCTCAGAGCCACCCCACAGCCCTTTTCGGGGAGCTCCAGATGAAAGGGAGCCTGGGGAGCAGCAAATGGGTACCTGAGGATCCACAGGAAGCCCAGTAAGAGCAGGATTTACCCATGTGAGCCACTCTGGAGCTGCAGTTCCCCTGCCTGTCTATGTGCTCCAGGATGAGCACAGCTTCCTGTACAGACACAGGCAGAGATGAGCAGCACGAGGAGCTTCATGTGCCTGAGCTGGAGGAGCTTGTGTCCTACCCAGAACTGCTTCTCTGGCTTTCAAACCCTCCTCTCCCTCAGCCAGCTCACTTAGATACTGTCATTCTGCACTTCCATAGCCTGGACTTTCTTCCTTCTGTGGACATGTGATGGGCTCGTTATTTTCACAGCAGAAAGGGGAAGTCAGGTAATGATGCAGGAGATAAGAGTGGATACTACACTCCTAACCCACAATGGGCTTTTGATACCAGTTTAAAGCCTGTTTGCTCCTTATCTTCAGCAAGGGTTTTCTCACCTTGGGTTAACTAATGTTAGTTCCCACTGCTGTAAAACAGAAAGTGTGTTTTTACAGAATGAAAGCCAAACAGTCTCAGTTGTGCTGTGAAGGCACCGCTCCAACGGCAACTCCTCCCTCAGCCAACGTGTGGGAGAAACTAAAATACTGGATAAAGTCACCTGAGACTTGAAGGGACTCAGAATTAATGACATACTCAAACATTATTAATGTAAGAGATAACCACGTGCTTTCTGCTCCTTTAAAACCTCCTCCCCCCTTCTCTAAAGTCCCTCTTCAGCTCTTCCATCCCAACTGGAAGATGTTTGGAGCAGGGACCTTAAAAAAGCATTTTTGTGTTTCACGAAATCATTGTGAGAGAACTCAGAGCTGGACAAGAGCCATGCAAACACCTTTCCAGCACTGCACCACTCCACAGCACACTACCATATGGGATTTGCCTGGCTCCAATCCCCCTGGACAATGGCCTTTGGAAGAATTTCAGTTAATGCTTTGTGGACCAGCCCATACATTTGGTCAAAAAAGACTTGGGAAGGAGCTTTAAAATATATGCAAGACTTCCTAAATCAACTTGGCAGAATGGAGATTTCTTCTCATTTGAGTGTACCCATTCAGCAGCAGTTTCACACTGATATTTAGTTTGAAAGGAAAGAGGATAAAAAATTATGTTGTCTCAGTGAGGTTTCCCACTTCCTTATGGAGAGGAGTTCTGTGCACAGAGCACTAACTCAGGTTGCCTTTGCAGCTGCTGCTGGTTTGATCAAACACAAGGAGCATTTTTAGCCATGTTGCTTTGCTGACCACCACAACAAAGCAACAGCTGGGAAGAGCCAGGAATTTCTGCATCACTAGAGCAGGGAATGTCAACTGAGAAGAACACCACACACCTTTTGGGGACCTTCCAGTCCTAACAGCTGTCAGTGAGTATGGCAGAAAGTTTCAAGTCTGCAGCCAAAAGAACCCACACAAGGTATTAGCTGCAAAATCCTTGTGCAAAGCCACCAAACCTTATCAAAGAACAACATCTTCCAAAGGAAATAATAATATTTACTTGTTACACGGATTGATCACATTAAAAATCTGGTTTGGGGCCAAAGGCATGTATGTATACATAAATATATAGAGAGAGAGAGAGAAAGAGAGAGAGAGATGTATATATATGTATATATATATATATATATCTCTGTAGATATATCTAGATATATATCTAGATATATAGAGATACATATGTAGATATATAGAGATATATAGAGATAGATATATAGATATATATAGATATATATGTGGAAGGATTCAAGGCCAGGTTGGACAGGTGAACAGGGCTTGGAGCAACCTGGGATAGTGGAAGGTGTCTGTGTCCATAGCAGGGGGTGAAACTGGATGAACTCTAAGGTCTCTTCCAACCCAAATCACTCCATAATTGTTTGTACAACCCCTTCAGACCCTGGGCAGCACTGCCCTCCATCCCTGCCTGGATGCCACCCATGGCTCCCTTGCCTGCCCACGTTTCAGATGGAACTGAAATTCAGACAGTTCCGGTTTTGGCCCAGGCAGTTTAAGGCCTGGGGTGGTGATTTAAACTGCTCAGAGCTGTCAGCAGGACAAGTTTCAGTTTGTGTCAGAAGGGACTTAAAAAATCCAGTTGTAGCACTCAACAGCCCCCCGACCTCAAAACATACTTTATGCTGCTTTAAGTGAACATGTCTAAGGAGGAGGAAAAAAAAAAAAAAAAAAGAAATAGACTTCCCTTGTGTATCTAAGAGCTCTAAAGTGAAAATAAATAGAATGCCTGACTGATTAAAATCCTGGTGAGTCAGAGCAGCAGTTGCTATTCCAGGGAGCTCTCAGCCTTCACCTCCCCTTCGATAACCACTGTGACCCATCCAGCCATTCCAGGGGCTCCTGCACAATCCCCTCTGCTCCCTCTCGTGTGTATCCAGAGATTCACCTGAGGAGCACCAGGGAAAGCCAAAACCCTTCTCCCCAAAGCAGCACAAACTCCCTGTTTGAACACTGCACTATCAGCCCTGTGTACGAGCATGTCATGTTACAAACGATAGGCAGGGTGTGTAAACATGTTCTTTAAAGTGGTTTGATAGTAAATACTCTCAAATCCTGTTTCAGCCACTGGTGTTGCTTACTGTAAACATCAGGATAATGAGCCTTGGTTGTTTTTTTTTAGTTGCCAGACATTAAGATATTGCAATAGTTTGGTTACAAAATCTGCAGGGAAATATCTGTGTTTAATTATCAGCAGATTTCTAAAAGCACACAAACACACCTTTATCCTCATTTCCTCGAGGACAGCCCGAGCACAACTCACCCTGAACAATTCTTTTCATGCTGCTGGACAAAGATATGAGCACCACCACTTGCCCAGAGTTTACAAACACCACCACAAGCCCATTCACTCAAAGAATGGCTAGTTTTTCCCAACCTCTTTGCAAACAAGGAGAACAGAAATAATCAGAACAAACTTACAGCCTGATAAGGATTTGCTTCCCAGCTGTTCTCACACAGCTCTCAGGCTACTGCTTAACAACATCCAAGCTTTGACAACCCACTTGTGAAGTTATTTCCTAAACTACAACAAAATGATACAATAAAGCACCTCAAGGGACAACTTCCACCTACCACCAGAGACACACCTGAAAATCAATTCTGCCCAAGCAGGTGGAGCCAGGCCAAACCAACCTAAAAGTTTAGTTAAATTTAAAATAGATAGAAGCAGGTCTACATGATCTTAATTTATCATTGGTCCTGCCAATTCAGCTGTGATGATTGCATAATATAAAGTCAAAATATGAGCTGATTGGGATGATTTCTAACTGTCCAGCCTGAGCAGACTCTCATGAGACAAACTCCCACATGAACTGTGGAACAGAACTGCCTTTAGGCAAGACAAGGCCCGTGTTCTTCAGGGTTCTGATCACTACACCATGATCAGCAAAGCCCAGTCTCCAACAGATGCAATTCCCACGTGTCTGTCCCTCTCCCTGGTCCCTCCATGCATCCTCATCTCCCTCTCCCAGCACCTCCAGACCCTTTCCTAACTCAGGGCTCTTTTACCCCCAGCCAGTTGCTCATCTCAGAACCTGGAAATCTTTCTGTCCTCCAGGCCTCGATCCCTCTGTCTCCACCAGCATATCTGACACTTGCCAGCAAAGTTCAAAAGTCACAGAAGGAAAGTTGATTTATGGTCACTTTGCCTCCATCCTCTTGGCAATTATAATAATAACTCAGCACCTCATCACTGCTACAAATGCTCAGCTCTACTCCTCCCATTTAGCACAGAAAGAAGAGTCAGGACAGACTCATTAACTTCAAGTTCATTAACTCTGGTGGTGTTGGATCAGGTCCCACAAACCCTTTAGGTTTTCAGTTATGTTTGTTTGTTATGCTCCTTCACAGCACTCTACAAGATTCAGTCTCTTAATACAGTTAAAATTTAATAGTTAATAGCAAGTGACTCATTCCCAAGGAATCCGGTGGCCGTGCCAATAACAGATTTCAACTGAGGTAAAATGCAATAAAGCAGCTCACTACAGACACACTCAATTCAACTATTCTTATCACTAATGTCACAGCACAGAAGCGCGAGTTATTACTCATAAAAGCACTTAGAAAGCCAGTCGAAAAAGAAATTCAGACTTTGTTTATAGGTGCTGGTTTCAGACTGCTGTGTCCTACATGCGTGGAGCACCCAACACATGTTTCTAATGTAACCAGTTAAAGCTGACAGGAAGCATCTGAGATCAACCACAGCAGCAACTTATTAATCAGCAAAGAAACATTTTAACCTTTTGACAGAAAAAGAAATTTAAAAAAAAAAAAAAGGAAAGAAAGAAAAAAAAAGAATTAGGCATTTAGTTGTGTCAAAGAGACGCGCAGAGTGAAAAGGTGGTTCAGGTGAATTAAGGTCTGGCTCGGTTGTGTTGTGATGAGCTGAGCTCATCCCTGCCTCCTTCTCCCCGCTCCAGGGTAAGGGAGCAGCGAAGTTCCCGCACGGGGAACCAGGGGAACAGGAGCTCCGGGAACGGAGGGGCACCAGGAGGTCAGAAAGCCGGGCTGCCCGGGGCAGCGGGAGCCGCGGACTCGCGAAGGTGCCGGCCAGCGCAGTGACATCCACGCTGCGAACACACACACAGCGCTGCGGCGGGAGCGGCTCGGGGGGCCCGCAGAGCCCGGCGGCCGCTCGGAGCCCCCCGGCCGGGCCGGGGCTCCTCACACGCTGCTCCCGCCGGCAGCCGCAGAAGCTCGGCCAGGCCCTACCAGGCAGATGCGCCCCGCCGCTCCCGGACCGAACGCCGCACCCCGGACCCGGATCCCGCCTCCGCGGCCGTGGCCGTGGCCGTGGCCGGGCCCGCACCTACCGCTCCGGCACGGCTCGGCTTGGCTCGGCTTGGCTCAGCCCGGTCCAGCCCGGTCCGGTTCTGCTCAGCTTGCCCGGCACAGCCCGGCGCGGCCCCTCAGGCCTCCTCGGCAGCTCCCGCTCACTGACAGGCGGTGCCCAGCGACGGCCCCGCCCCGTGTCTAGGCACAGCCAATCACTGCCCCATCTGGTCGCATGGCCCCGCCCTCCCTCCCGTTATGACCAATCACAGCGCGGTCCTTGCTCCGCCCCCGCCCCGGCACCGCTCCGGCCGGCCAGGTTTCCCAGAACTGGGCGGGGCTTTCTGCCAAGCTGGCCCCGCCCTTCGCCTCTCCGGGCGCCGTCGCGCTGCGCATGCGCGTTTGGCCACGAGGGGCGGGGTCGGGAGTGGTCGCCGGTCCCCTCACGATCAGCCGCCATGTTGGCTGTGGGTCTGGCTGGTCCTGGACCGCGGCGGGTCCTTCTGTTCCTTCGAGCAGGGGGCGAGGGGCGTGTTGAGGCCCCCTCGGAGCCCCCTTGGAGGTACCTTGGTGCCGCAGTAGCGCGTTTTCTCTGTCAGCAGCCACTGCAGACTCGCCCGTTACATTGCCGTTGCCTCCGGAAGCTGAGACTTTCTACTGATTTTATTGTTTTTTTCCTAGTCTAAGACTCCGTCGCCCTTTCCCGGTGAAATGGCAAGGGAAGGGCCGCAGGAGTGTGTCCCCGCATGCCAGCGCTGCTCCCGGCGATGTGGAGTGGGAGGTGTCAGTCCTGCTGTGGGGAAATTTTCGAGTAGTATAAGTTTATGATAACTTAACTCTGATCTCCCCAGTAGACGACACTTTATTATTCGGTTATACTTTGCCCAAGTACGGTTATGTTTTGCTTTGACACTAAAGGAAGGGGTGGGTGTGGGTGACTCGGTCCTTGACTCAGTGAGGTGGGGGAGCCATGGGAAATAGATAATTTCAGAGGTGGTTTCAGAGCTTTCAAGAAAGGATTCTGATGAACTTAGAGGACGATAGAAACATGGAAAGGATTTGATTGGAAGAGACCCCAAAGCTCATCCATTCCCACCCCTGCCATGGCAGGGACACCTCCCACTGTCCCAGGCTGCTCCCAGCCCTGCCCAGCCTGGCCTGGGACACTCCAGGGATCCAGGGGCAGCCACAGCTGCTCTGGGCACCCTGCGCCAGGGCCTGCCCACCCTCACAGGGAAGAATTTCTTCCAGTGCTTATTCCTTCTGGATTTGGACTCCTTGTGTGACACACGAGCAGGGAATGATTCAAGGCTCTGGCAGAGTCTGTATGAGAACCACAGGGATGGCACTTGGAGCAGCCTTGGAATAGGCAGTAGCAAAATCCCACATCCCTTGCCTTTAGCATACACTGGCTCTGCACAGGGGCCTCTTGCTCAAACTCCTTGTGTAATTTGGGCAGAAATTTTAACTCCCAATAGCTCTTTCATAGGAGGATTCTACTGTGTTGGTTGATGATTGAGTGTTAGTTGCACTCATTGATCTTGTAGAACAGTCCTCTGTTTCCTGTTAAACTCTGGGTGTGAACCCTGAGTTAAAAGTATCCATCACTGTAGGTCACTGCCATACCTCGTGTGTTGTTGTTGACTGGATTTTCTGTAGGTTACTCCAGAACTTGCGGAATTGGTTAAAGTGTGATGGAAAATATGGGGAGTGGGGTTGCTGTCATCAGGGCAGTCCTCCAGGGAGAGAGCCAGTAGGTGAAAGTGGTTTTCAGTCCTCCCTGGAGCAGCTCTGGGTTGGGTGTATGGAGAGAGTTGAGTTTTGGGTTCATGTTCTGGGTGCTCTCATGTTTGGGCAGAACGTGTGAGAGTCACAGAGCCTGGGATCCATGCAACATCCAACATCCCCGAGTAAAGAATCATCCTCACAGAGTCAGAGACTGGTTTGAGTGGGAAGGGGCCTGAAAGTTCCTCTGTCATGAGCAGGGGCACTTCCACTATCCCAGGCTGCTCCCAGCCCCATCCAGCCTGGTCTTGGACACTTCCAAGGGTCCAGGGGCAGCCACTGCTTCTCAGCAACCTGTGCCAGGGCCTCCCCTCCCTCCCAGGGGAGCATTTCTTCCTAATTCAAGCTGAAAGAAACTTTGAAGTGGGGCAGGAGTTGTGATAATAGCTGGTCACAACATTTGACATAATTTGCCTTTCGAAGTCTGAGGTTATTTTTGCAAGAGTAGTTGAGGTGATTGTGGTGTTGCATTTAGGGGTATTTATGACCTTGATATTTTTATCACAGTGGAAAGAAGAGCAAACAAAGCTTTTGACAAAATATAGAAGACCTTAATACTCATGTTATGGGTTTGAACAAGCCACATTTTCCACTGGAATTATGTTCTGTAGTAGCTGGGGAAGAGGGAGGACAGGAGGTGGACAGGACTGAGAAAAGCACGTGTGGAGCTTGTAACAAGCCCAGGTTCAACACTGAAATCCAGAACACTGCTTTTCTCTTGTGGTTAAGTTGTGCAAAATGAATCAATGGTCTCAGTGTTACTGGCAGAGAAGTTTGTCATTCTTGGAGCTGTGAAGAATGTCTTGAAGGCACGAACGAAGTTTGGTTGGTGTAACAATGACGCTGCAGTCAGCGAGCCGCGGCACAGGTATAGCTCAGAGATGGGAAGAGCCCTTTAGCCACGAGCAGCAGCAGCATGTCCTGATCCCTCGGAGCTCCCGACTCCTCCGCAGCCGCAGCAGTGCTTGGAGCAGGGTGAGAGCACCGCCTGTCCCGCCCACCGGAGCAGGAGAGAGCTGGGCCCGGCTCTGCTCTGCCCCTCCCGGCTCTGCTCTGCCCCTCGCGGCTCCGCTCTGCCCCTCCGGCTCTGCTCTGCCCCTCCCGGCTCCGCTCTGCCCCCCTGGCTCCGCTCTGCCCCTCCCGGCTCCGCTCTGCCCCTCCCGGCTCCGCTCTGCCCCCCCTGGCTCCGCTCTGCCCCTCCCGGCTCCGCTCTGCCCCTCCCGGCTCCGCTCTGCCCCTCCGGCTCTGCTCTGCTCTGCCCCTCCGGCTCCGCTCTGCCCCTCCGGCTCTGCTCTGCTCTGCTCTGCCCTCCCGGCTCCACTCTGCCCCTCCCGGCTCCACTCTGCCCCTCCCGGCTCCGCTCTGCCCCTCCCGGCTCCACTCTGCCCCTCCGGCTCTGCTCTGCTCTGCCCCTCCGGCTCTGCTCTGCTCTGCCCCTCCCGGCTCCGTTCTGCCCTCCCGGCTCCGCTCTGCCCCCCGGCTCCGCTCTGCCCCTCCCGGCTCCGCTCTGCCCCCGGCTCCGTTCTGCCCCCTGGCTCCGCTCTGCCCCTCCCGGCTCCGCTCTGCCCCTCCGGCTCTGCTCTGCCCGTCCCGGCTCTGCTCTGCCCCCGGCTCCGCTCTGCCCCTCCCGGCTCCGCTCTGCCCCCCCGGCTCCGCTCTGCCCCTCCGGCTCCGCTCTGCCCCTCCCGGCTCTGCCCCCCCTGGCTCTGCTCTGCCCCCCCGGCTCCGCTCTGCCCCTCCGGCTCTGCTCTGCCCGTCCCGGCTCTGCTCTGCCCCCCCGGCTCTGCTCTGCCCCTCCGGCTCTGCTCTGCCTCTCCTGGCTCTGCTCTGCCCCCCCGGCTCTGCTCTGCCCCTCCGGCTCTGCTCTGCCCCTCCCGGCTCCGCTCTGCCTCTCCTGGCTCTGCTCTGCCCCTCCGTCCCGGTTCCAGGGGCTCTTACGGCCGGCTTGGGTTTCTATTGCGACAATCAAACCCACAAGTAGCTCTGAGCACCAGCACACATGGAGAGAATGCAAATACAGCTGTGCTCCTGTTTATGGAAACAGCACAGGACGTATCTGTATTTGGTTTGGAGAGTTAGCACAAATAGATGCATTAATAATTGCTGCAAAACATGCAGTGTCTTCCTTTCGGGTGCCCCAGTAGTGTCAAGACCTACTTCTGTGATTACAGTTACAGCTCAGAGAGCACCCACGGTCTCACAGGAACCTTTTGTTCCTGCCTTGATTGATTATGGTGATCCACTCTGGAACCACTTGTCAGGAAAAGCTCAGCTGGAAGTTCCTGATCTGTTACTGCATGTTTTGGTGCTCATTGTGTGTGTGTGAGCCAAGAGCAGCGTGTCACAGTACAAGGAGTTGAGTTAGGCAAGGCTTTGGCAGCTTCAGACTGGACCCAGAGATGGAGACAGCTCATTGTACCTTGGCTCATCTCCGGCATCATCCCACCGATCCCAGTGACATGTCACCATTTTAACAGAGGAAAATTCTGACCACCTTGCCCCCCTGCCACTCCAGTCCATGCTGTCTTGTCCTAATCCCTCTCCTAGAAGCTGAGTCCAGCTCTCATTGGTGCTGCTGAGCTTGGAGCACAGAGAGGGTAGGGGCCACCATGCGTTGTGTGCTGGCATTCCCAGAGTCTGTTGTTGGGCCAGGTTCTCCCCTCGTTTAGGTTCTGTTGGAGTTTGGTGTCTGGCCATGGCAGCTGCACTGGAGAAGCCATGTGGAGAGTGACCCTCACAGGGAACGTTGGGTACCTTATCTGTGGGAAGAGCTCCTCCAGCAGGTACTGTGGTGACGATGACAGAGCAGTGCTCCATCCTGCGGTGGGGACATGGGATGGACATTCCAGCTGCACAAACCCTCCCTGTGAGTGGACACTGGAACTCTCAGAGTGGACACTGGAGCTCTCAGACCTGAGGTGGCCCCACTCAGACCCCACTGCTTTCGTTGTGACATTTGGAGCCACCTCGAGCCAGAGTGACAAACTGGCTTTTGGTTAATCTGTTCTTCAGAACTTCATCCTGAGGCAACTACTTGAAAACTTCGCCATTCAAAAGTTTCACTTCCCAAATAGTGCTGTGCTATAAATACCCTGTGCGGTGGGATATGACATTTACTCCCACACAAGACACAGCGGGCTTTGTAACTTGCAAAAGCCTTAACCCTTGAGTGAACACAAGGTAAGGAGCGTGTGGGACAGACTCGTGTTGCAGCCTGTGAGCTGCTGAGGGCTGCTGGAGAGGGGGCAGGAGGGGAATTGCACACAGAGTTACTGCAGTTGGACTGGAAAAACTCACATCTTCCAGCTGTTTGGACATCACAGAGTGAAGATGTTGCTTTAGGAATATTAGTGCTTTATTCCATTCTTATCACTTGATCTCAGAGCACTTTCCTGTCCAAACCAAAGAAGTACTTAAGTTAGTTTGTTTTTATTTCCGATTCCGCAACTGATTTATGATCCTTGACAAATTTCTTAGTTCCTTGGTTTCATTTCTGTATAAACAAATGGTAACTGCTTTTCTTTTGTTCTTTACATGTTGTGTGTATATATATCATAGAGTCATGGAATGGTCTGGGATGGAAACCCAAAGTGAGATGGAAAACCCATCCAGTCCCACCCCTGCCATGGGCAGAGATGCCTTCCACTATCCCAGGGTGCTCCAGGGGCAGCCACAGCTTCTCTGGACATCCTGTGCCAGGGTCTCCCCTCAGGGAACAATTTCTTCCTTATCAGAGAATGGTTTGGCTTGGACGGCACCTTAAAGATTTTTTTTATACCTATATATCTGTATATCTATATATATGTATATGTGTATATATATATAGATAGATAGATAGATAGATAGATAGATAGATAGATAGATAGATAGATAGATAGATAGATAGAATAAAGATATATACTAGAAATTCAACCATTAGGCTCTCTCTCTGTAGGGTGCACTGACTGAAGTGCTGAGGTGCTGATGTTTTATAAATATACTATAGAAATATATAAATGTCCCCTCTCTTTCTCTGTATACATATGTCTCAATGGGCATAGGTCTGTAATGTTTGTATGTTTCTTATTGAGAAAGAGTTTAAGTCACCTAGATGGGTAAATTTTAAAATGAGTGGGTCATTTTATCTCATCCCCTTGCATAACCTCACCTCAAGCAATGTGTGTGTCAGGGCAAGTCAAGAGCACGATTATCAGAGCAACCCAGTGCTGCTGCTGCTCCTCTGAGGGTAACGGAGCCCAAGGTTTTAAAAGTGTGTGATGCTGGCATGTGAGTGCTGAAAAGACTTTGCAGAAAGGGTTGATGTGAAGCTGTGTCCAGGAGGTTTAGGTTGGAGACCAAGGAAAGGTTCTTCCCCCAGAGAGTGCTGGCACTGCCCAGGCTCCCCAGGGAATGCTCCCAGCCCCGAGGCTGCCAGAGCTGCAGGAGAGTTTGGACAGCACTGCCAGGGATGGACAGGCTGGGATTGCTGGGGTGTCTATGCAGGGCCAGGAATTGGACTGGATGATCCTTGGGAGTCCCTTCCAACCCAGGATATTCCATGATTCTATGAGGGAATGTCTTGGGATATTCATGGCTCTCTAAGAGAAGTGCATCCTAGCATTGGAAATGGGCTGGTTCCATCTCCCTGGGGTGGGGGTATGAAAGCAAATCCAGGCCTTTGTAGAATGGGTTTGATTCAGATTCTAATCTCAGTTACATCACATAGATGTTATCCCTCCCAAGTGCTTGTGTCAGTGAAAATGCCTCAATGGCTTCCCAGAGTTTTTCATCAGCTCTTCTGAATGCCAAGCAGTTCCAATTAATCAGAGATTGGCCCTGTGGGAATGCGCTGCTGCACAGCTTCCTGTTGTCTTTGCCAAAACCTGATCCAGCCGCTTGTGTTTGTGAGCAAGTTCTGCTTTCAGCGCTGGCTGCGGGGCTATCGCCAGGAAACACACGGCAGGGCTCTCACAGGGAGCAGGGCCAGGGCTCCTCGTGGCTGCTCATTTATGGGCAGGAGCATCCAGTAAACATCGATTTTCCCTCTCTGCTGTGAGCTCAGCTGGGGATTTCAGAGCTCCTCTGACTGACTTGTGTGGAGCTGAGTCTTGATCAGATGCTGATGCAGAGACACCGGCACTGCCCTTATCAAAGAGGAAATGAGCACTGGGAAGATAAAGCTAAAGCTGAGATTATTAAAAGTAACCTCTGATTTTGGGTCGTGGGTGCTCAGTTTAAGGAAATTTGAGTGTTCCTTTTCTTGTGGATTACAGGATTTCTCGGTTGTGATGAATCCCTGAAGGCTTTCCAAACTCAGCTCCCTAAAACCTGTGACTTTCTGGAAGTCACAGGTTGCACCAGAAATAGATGTCACTCACCTCAGATATTTAGGAATATATTAGAGAATAAGCCCCAAATCTTTGTCAGAATATTACAATAGGCAGGTGGTGGTTTTCTACTTAAGCCCCAGCTCTGATAATTAAGCAGTAAGTGGAAAATTCAAATACTGCTTTTTGAAAAGGAATTGTTAATATATAGTTTGTAGAGATCAAGCTCATGAATTGTGAGAAGCCAAGAGGTTGATATTTCTATTTGATTGAATACTCTTTGGTTTAACTGGTGACTCTTAATCCAAAATGAGCAATAGCTTCCTCCCAGGGAGCTAGTTCTAATTCAACTCTTTGTAGCCATTTGCCAAAAAGATGTCTCAGCTACAACCTTTACCCATTAGCACTTGGATCTATGTATCCATCCTTTTAGGAGGGAAAAGTGTGCTGGATTTTGTGACCAGCATCTCAAGGGACTTTGCTGATGTATAGAGATCAGGGATGGGAAATCAGTGGAGATGCCTTTACACAATGTTTATGGAGTTTTCATATTCCATGGAGTATTTCAGCAGCAGGAGGGGCCAGCGCTGACATTCCCTGCAGGTTTTGCTCTGTGTGCAAAGAGGACTTTGTCCCTACATAGCTGCTCTGGTCACATCCCACTGTAATGAGCAGTTTCACTATGAGCAGAGAACATGTTTGCTGTTAATGTCACATGCAGCTGAGCTGGGAAGTGCCAGGCAAGGTCCAAAAGCCAAAGGCTTGTTGGGATTCCAAGCTGAGGTGTGCAGGTCATTCCAAAGTAACACATGGCTTGTTGCAAGCAAGACACCTGGAGAAAGGAATTAGGCTTTATGTTTCAGCTGAGAGAGCTGGTGGCTGAGCTTCCACTACAGGGTTCTGACATCACTTCACAAAATCACAGAATCATTCATGTCACAAAAGACCTTTAGGATCATCAAGTCCAACCATCAACCCATGGTCAGCACTAAACCATGGCCTGAAGTGCCACATCCACACACTTTTCAAACACTCCAGAGATGTGAGCCCACCACTGTCCTGGGCATGCTGTGCCAAGGCTGAACAGCCCTTTCTGGGAACAGCTTTTCCATAATATCCAACCTAAACCTCGCCTGGCACAACCTGAGGCCATTCCTTTTGTCTCATCACTTGTAACCTGGGAGAGGAAACTGACCCTTACCTGGCTGCAGCCTCCCAGCTTTGCAGGGCTCCTCGTGTTGGACAGCACTGGCTTTATTCCCTACATCTGCTTTGTTCCTTCCACAGCAGAGCACAGCACTCACTGGGCAGGCTGGCTACAGGCACGTTTGATTGCAAGAATTAATCCAGTTAGCAATTTTTGAAGGCCACAAGATGAGGACACAAACTGAGTAGCTTACCTAGGTTTCAAAGTTTCCTTTTCTCCAAATTGCAGTAGTCTATAAATCATAGAACCACAGAATGGTTTGTGTTGAAAGGGGCCTTAAAAACCATCTAATTCCTCTGCCACAGGCAGACACCTCCCACTATCCCAGGTTGCACCAAGCCCCATCCAACCTTCCAGAGGACTATAATATATGAATAAATTGTCATTTATATGAATAATATGACCATATAATGTCCAAATATGACCATTTATATGGATACATGTGACCAATAATGACACAATATATTAATAAATTACCATTTTCTAGTCCATTTCTCTCAGTCCAGAGGGAGGGCAGGAAGGGGAACATCCTACCTGTGCTCCTACATCTTAGACAAGACTTTGTCATCATTCTGGGACTGATTCTTGCTGGACAATGAAGTCAAGGGCTGGGACACGTCTCCTATGACAGGCTGAGAGAGCTGTGTTTCAGCCTGGGCAAGGCTCCAGGGAGACCTCAGAGCCCCTTCCAGTGCCTAAAGGGGATCCAGGAGACCTGGAGAGGGACTGGGGACAAGGGATGGAGGGACAGGACACAGGGAATGGCTCCCACTGCCAGGAAGCAGGGATAGATGGGATGGATGGGATATTGGGAAGGAATTGTTCCCTGTGAGGGTGCTGAGGCCCTGGCCCAAGTTGCCCAGAGCAGCTTGGCTGCCTCTGGACCCCTGGGAATGTCCAAGGTCAGGTTAGACAGGGCTTGGAGCAGCCTGGGATAGTGGGAGGTGTCCCAGCCCATGGCAGGGTGGGACTGGGTGCTGTTTTAGTCCCTTCCCACCAAACCATTCTGGGATTCCGTGGTTTACAGATCCCGGGGACAGGGCTGGTGTTACCTGGAGCCCAGTCCCAGCACAGGGCTGAGGGAGGTGGCTTTGGGCAGTGTGAGGTGACCTGGCTGGCAGAGCCGGCTGTGTCTGCGGGCAGCGCGGGGGCTGCCCTGGGCTGGCACTTCAGGCACCGTGACCAGAGCCCAGCGTCCCTCTCACTGCTGTTCCCGTCCTGGTTAGGCTGAGCTCAGCCCTCATCCCCTGCCCACACTGTGCTGAGGCAGCAGGGCTGGCTCCGGGACAAGGCACTGGGAACCTCTCTGCTCCCAGCACTGCAGATGTGGGCTTTGGAACAAACCTCAGATGGACCAACAGCGTGGGACCGAGCCCACACAGCTCCAGGCATTTCAGCTCTGCAGTCGCTGTCGAGTGCCAGAATGTGGGATCTTGTTGCGAAACATCCTGAGTTCCGTGTCTGCCAGGTGTGCGGGATGCCCTGCGTGTGCACAGCCTCTCACCCAGCGTCCTGCAGCCCCTGCTCAGCTTCCCGCGGGGCTGGGATGCTCCGAGCCCTCTCAAGGCTGGGCAGCAGGACACGAACAAGGGCAGGGGAAATCCCGAGCACAGGCAGCGCTGCGAGGGCTCGGCTGTCGGCGGCTGCTGCAGTGCAGCCTCCTTCTGGAATGTCCCCTTTCATCCCATCTGGCCTCCACTCGGACCCTCTGAAATCCCCAGAACCTCTTTGCTCTCCCAGGCGTTCAGATGGTCTCAGCCGGGGCCCAGCACTGCTGCCTGTGTGAGGCGCTTGTGGCGGGTTCTGCCCGGGGCTCATCCCCTGCCTCGGGAGGAGGTGGGCACAGCTCCATGTTCCCATGTCCCCTCCTCCTCCGAGCCCCTCCCGGAGCTGCAGAAGGGACGTGGAACTGCCGTGCTTGGTGTCCTCCCAGCAGATTTCTTTACCTGGCTGCTACAGCCCGTTCCCAGGTTCCTGTCCCACTCCTGGCTGTCACCCTGCCTGAACACCTCTGCCACTGCCTGGAGCCTCGCTAGCACTGTTTACTATTCTTACACCAGACACTAATTTTCTCTGATTGGAAATATGAGAAAATGTTGGAAATACTCACAATTTTTCTCCTGTTTCTCATTTGTGGTGGGAAGGGCTAACGAGAAATATAAAAACAGAAAAGCAAAGGCTTTTCCCTTCCTCCCAACTACAGCCCTGCTACAGACATTCCAGCTCCAGAGCTTTAGCTGGTGTTCACTCTGAGTATCCTGTCCCTCTCCTGATGTCCCAGCCTCCCACACAGCTCCTTAGTCCAGTGACACCTCCCTCGCTGCTCTCTGCGTGCTCTCTCCCATCCATCATCCATCCATCCATCATCCATCCATCATCCATCATCCATCATCCATCCATCATCCATCCATCCATCCATCCATCCATCCATCCATCCATCCATCCATCCATCCATCCATCCATCCATCCATCCATCATCCATCCATCCATCCATCCATCCATCCATCATCCATCATCCATCCATCATCCATCATCCATCCATCCATCCATCCATCATCATCATCATCCATCCATCCATCATCCATCCATCCATCATCCATCCATCCATCCATCCATCCATCCATCCATCATCCATCCATCATCCATCCATCCATCATCCATCCATCCATCCATCCATCCATCATCCATCATCCATCCATCCATCCATCCATCCATCCATCCATCCATCCATCCATCCATCCATCCATTCATCCATCATCCATCCATCATCCATCATCCATCCATCATCCATCATCCATCCATCCATCCATCCATCATCCATCCATCCATCCATCCATCATCCATCCATCCATCCATCATCCATCCATCCATCCATCCATCATCCATCCATCCATCCATCCATCCATCCATCCATCCATCCATCCATCATCCATCCATCCATCCATCCATCCATCCATCCATCCATCCATTCATCCATCATCCATCCATCATCCATCATCCATCCATCCATCCATCCATCCATCCATCCATCCATCCATCCACATGCCCCTCCCTCCCATTATTTCCCAGTGATCCCCCTGCCCATAGACAGAAAGCCCTCACAAACCTCAGAGCTTTAAGTCCCTGTTTGTGTTTCATTTTTAACTTCCCAGGGGAAGGATGATCTTGGTGGAGGGAGCCCAGCTTGCTGTGGTCCTCATTCCTGCTGTCATGTGTGAAAAGAGATGGAAAGAAATACATCAGAGGCTCAGAGCTGGGCATGGGACATGGGCAGCATGTCCAAAGTAATCCCATCTGCAGGAGCCTACAAGAGCCATTCCTTCTTCTGGAGCCCAAAAAGGAGAATGATTCCCTCCACCAGGTTTGACAGTGAGATGTGGGGTCACTGGGGAGATGTCCAGAGACAGAGCCATCAGGGCTGAAGGCAGGAGAACCACAATTAATATTAGGTTGCAAAACGTAACACCTGGAGTGTCTTTGCTTTCCTAACACCAAAAATGTCCCTTTACCAAACAGCCTGAGAGCTCACAGGCAGCATTATGTGGGCTGAGAAATGCAGTGCCAGTGAGACACCTTCAGCTGCTGTGCCAGTAAATCCTGGTAAGAACAATTCAGCAGAAGTTTGGTCAGCCAGAGCCCAGGATGGAGCAAGGACATGGCACAAAGTTAGTTTTACATAGAGCCCTAAAGCAGCAGTTCTCCAGCAATAACAGCCAGCTCAACCTTGGCTTTGGAAGTTTATCAAGATAAATCAAGTGTCAGAGACTGGAATTTCTAATGAAATTAAACTAGACTGTAAAAAATGTGTAAAAATTGAAATAGGCTAAAAATTCCATCAGATATTAGTCATTAATCCAACAAAAAATGCATTTGATGCTTTAAAGGGAAATCTGTAATAATCTGGTCAAAATAACGAAGCCTTTAAAGTGTCCTGTAGGATGGGGATTCCATCTGGAGGTGGGATCTGTAGGGAGATAAAGAGAAAATTCAGTTAAATGGCAAAGGCAACATGGAGCCAGCTCCCTGTGATTGCTCCTCTGGGGCTGCCTGCCCCACACCTGGGCTCCCAGTGTCCCACACCTGGGCTCCCAGTGCCCCACATCTGGGCTCCCACTGCCCCACTCCTGGGCTCTCACTGCCCCACATCTGGGCTCCCAGTGCCCCACACCTGGGCTCCCACTGCCCCACACCTGGGCTCCCACTGCCCCACACCTGGGCTCCCAGTGTCCCACATCTGGGCTCCCAATGCCCCACTCCTGGGCTCCCACTGCCCCACTCCTGGGCTCCTGCAGCACTGGCACAGAGTGCCCAGAGCAGCTGTGGCTGCTCCATCCCTGGCAGTGTCCAAGGCCAGGTTGGACAGGCTGGGAGCAGCCTGGGGTAGTGGGAGGTGTCCCTGCCCACGGCAGGGGTGTGGAACTGGTGGTGTTTAAGGCCCCTCCCCACCCAAACAATTCCATGCTTCTATTCTATGATTCTCATGCAGTTGAAGTTGTCCCTGCTCTTTTCAGAGGATGCTGCCTGTGGTGGGTTGGCCCTGGCTGGACACTGGGTGCCCCCAAAGCCACTCTGTCACTCCCCTCAGCTGGACAGAGAGAGAAAACAGAGATAAAGGCTCGTGGGTAGAGATAAGAGCAGGGAGGTGTCACTCAGCAAGGACCATCATGGGCAAAACAGACTCGACTCAGGGAAGTGAGTTTGTTACAAATTAAATCAGAAATAAACCCAAATCATAAAGCACCTTCCCCCACCACTCCCTTCTTCTCAGGCTCAACTTCACTCCTCATTCTCCATCTCTTCCCCTCCAGCAGCACAGGGGGATGGGGAATGGGGGTTAAAGTCAGCTCATCACACGTTGCTTCTGCGGCTCCTTCCTCCTCCTCAGGGGCAAGATTCCTCACGCTCCTCCCCTGCCCTAGTGTGAGTCCCTCCCACAGGAGACAGTCCTACTTCTCCAGCATGAGTCTTGCCCACAGGCTGCAGTTCTTCACAAACTGCTCCAGTGAAGGTCCCTTTGCACAGGGTCAGTGCTTCAGGAACCGGCTGCTCCCGTGGGGGTCCCCCCAAAGGTCACAAGTCCTGCCAGGAACGCTGCCCTAGTGTGGGCTCTGCTCTACACAGGGCTACAGGTCCCTGCCAGGACCCTGCTCCTGCATGGCCTTCACACAGGGTCTCTCTTGGACATGCCCCTGCTCCATCCTGGGCTCCTCCAGGTGCTGCAGGTGCATCTCTGCACCCCCATGCCCTCAGCTGGCTGCAGGGGCACAGCTGCATCAGCACAGTTTTCACCATGGGCTGCAGAGGAATCTCAGATCCAGAGCCTGGAGCAACACCTGCTGCTTCTCCTCTGACCTGGGGATCTGCTGAGCTGTTCCTCTCATATGTTCCTACTCCCCTCTGGCTGCTCTTCTGCAGGTGGATATTTTTCCCTGCTTCTTAACTGTTTTCCCAGAGGTGCTGCCACCACTACTGGGCTCAGCCTTGGCCATGAGGAGCTCTCTGGCACTGGCTCTGCTGGACATGGGGGAAGCTTCCAGCAGCTTCTCACAGAAGCCATCCCTGTAGCCCCTCACTACCAAAATCTGTCCATGCAAAGCCTGTGCTATGACCTGCACAGGTCCCTTCCAACCCAAATCTTTCTGTGATTCCATGGCACAGCCCAGGCACATTTCAGTACAGCCAATACCTGCCAGGTATTGCTGTGATTGTCTCAGCCTTTGGAACCTTTTGATTCCTCCACTTGCTCTCTGGAGCTCCCATGTGACATTCTGCCATTGCTGTTGGTGGCACAGATGAGAGCTGTGGTGGGAGCAGTGTGTGCACCAGAGAGGTGATTCCATGACCTCTCCAGGGGAAGCTCAGGGCTGCTTGTGCCTGTGAAGAAGCAGGGAGTCACAGAATGGTTTGCCTTGGAAAGGATCATAAATGTCACCCAGTTCCACACCCCTAAGGGGTTAAAGCTGCAGCATTCCATTTCCAGCCCACAGTTCCAGCCCAGCCCAGCTGGGCTTTCCCAGAGTACAGTTGTTGTTTCCCACAGCACACTCAGGTGAAGTCACACCTTTCCTTGTGTTCCCAGCTTTGCAAAGCTGAGGTGTTTGTGTTCACAGGCTGTGCTGCTCACCCAAGGAACCCAGTAGCAAGAGCAACAAGACAGTAATGGGCTAAAAAAGCACAACAAGGATCCCTACAGTGAATCTGCTGGGTCTCCAGACAAACAAATCCACACTCTGCAGAGGACGTGGTGTTTGCTCCAGGGCTAAACCAGCCCATTCTCACAGGGCTTCTGCTGTCCTAAACCCATGTCCTTCTGGTTAGACACTCCTCCCCTCCCCAGGGAGTTCTTGGTCAGAAAAATATTTCCATCTGTCATCAGGAGGTTGCCTGAATTGCTGGTAACTTAATAAATGCAAGAAAGAGTCAGCTCAGACTGTTACAAATAGGAAGTCTTCAAGTATGGAGCCAGGCTGGGAGAGGTGGGGGTGTTCAGCCTGGAGAAGAGGAGGCTCCAGGGAGTCCTTAGAGCCCCTTGCAGTGCTTAAAGAGCCTCCAGGAGAGCTGGAGAGGGACTTGGGACAAGGGACAGAGGGACAGGACAGGTAGAATGGCTTCCCACTGCCAGTGTAGATGGGTTATTGGGATGAAATTAGTGGGCAGGCCCTGGCACAGGGTGCCCAGAGCAGCCGTGGCTGCCCCTGGATCCCTGGAAGTGCCCAAGGCAGGAGTGGGAGGTGTCACTGCCCATGGCAGGAGTGGGAACAAGATGATCTTTAAGGTTCCTTTGATCCAAACCATCCCATGATTCTAGATTGAGTTTAGCTAAGAAAAGTTAAGCAGGGACTCGATCATGTTCTGCAGTGGAGATTCTGATGTTAGAGGACATTTCTTTAACAACAGAAATACCAGTGCCAGCAGCCAGGAGGAGGAAGGAGGCAAATCCAGGCTGGCACAAAGAACAGGAAAGGCTCATTGAATCCACTTTAACTCCATGGGTGGAACAAAATAAAGTCTCTGTCTCAGCTTTACCATCTCCCACAGTAATTCCTGCATTAAAATAAACAGCTCCTGCCACTACAAGGAATTGCAGCACAGGATAAGCTCACGGTTGTGTCCCCTCCCCGCCCGTGTCGTGTTACACTGTCACTGGTTTGACTCAGAGACGAACTCTCCGGTTTGGCTCTTGTAACACCAGACACAAAAAGAACTCATTCATCAACGGGATCCCAAGATGCTCTTGCAACATCACGGGGAAAAGCTGCTGCTTTGCCAAGTTTAGACGGGGACCTGATTCTCTCCTCTGTGCACCAGGCTCAGACTTGTCTTAACAGATCAAAGAATTGTCGTAGATAAGAGCAGACACTCTCGTATTAGATAGAAGCAGCTCCCACCCTGTGAGGTTAAGGAAAAAGTCTTTTTTTTTTTTAATGTAAAAGTACACTTTAAAAATTACTTCTTAAAAAATAAGAAATCAATGTGTTTCTTAAGAAAACCAGATCTGAGGAGAATCTTTCATCCCCTCTTGTCCCTCACAGGACACTCATTCTGCCGCCCTTCCAGAGCATTCCCAGACAGCTGGGTAAGGAGCCTGGACAGGGCTGAGTCACCTGCAGCCACTTCCATTGTCCTGTGTTCCTTCAGCAGGATGCAGAATTTTGCTGCCTCTCTCACCAAAGCTGCACAGGCCATTTTCAAAAATTCAAACATCACTTTTACCAGTGATACCATTTTTAGGACTGTGCCCTCAGTTGCTGGGCACTGGGAACAGCATCTCTGAATTTGTTAAGAGTGAAGGGTCCAGCAATACCTGCAAACAGCTGCAGCCATTGGGATGGATCCTCTTCCCACCTTCCTGCAGCATCACCCACTGGGTGTTTGATTCATGAGCTGGTCTGGGGCCCCGACCCTTGAATCACCTGTGCTGTGACCATTCCTGTGCATGTGGCACAAGGACTTGTCCAAGGGATCCCTCTGAGTTTTCCTCAAAGAGCTGTAGAGGATTCACCTGCCAGGGAAAGCATTCCAGAGAAAGGAATGGAGCTGGGAAGGGTCTGGAGCAGCAGGAGCAGCTGAAGGAGCTGGAGGGGCTCAGCCTGGAGAAAAGGAGGCTCAGGGGGAACCTTGTGGCTCTGCACAACTCCCTGCCAGGAGGGGCAGGGAGGGGGGAGGGGGATGCTGGGTCGGGCTCTGCTCCCAGAGAAAGAACGAAAAGAAGCAGCATCAAGTTGTGCCAGGGAAGGGTCAGGTTGGATGTTGGGGAAAATTTTATCATGGAAAAGCTGTCCAGCCTTGGTACAGGGCAGAGTCACCAGGCCTGGAGTGACTTAAAAGGGCTGTGAATGTGGCATATGGGGACACGGGTTAGTGGTGGCCTTGGCAGTGCTGGGAGAACAGTGGAACCTTAAAGGGCTTTTTCAACTGAAATGTTTCGATGGTTCTGTGATCCTTAAGGAAGATTTGGACAGGATGGTGCTGGAAAATCTGCCAGGCTTCTGAGATTGTGTCCACCCCAGCTCTCAACCACAGGTCACTGGAGCTGGCAGGGCTAATTCAGCTACTGCAGGTTCACTTGGTGGCTGGATACTGAATTTCTGGACGCTGCAATGGCTCTGGCTCTGGGCCAGAGAGAGGTGAAGGATGGCAGGTGGCTGTCCTGGACATGATTCCCTGTGTCACATCTCAAGAGCTGAGGACAAACCCATTCAATACCCTGGAAGCTGTGGGCAGAGATTAATGGGGAGCTGTGCCCAGTTCATGTTCTTTGACATTAAAATGCTCATTAATGAGGCAGCTTGAATCAGATCCATTAATGGGGTAGATCAAAGATCATCTGGCAAAGCACCTTGGCACCAACTGGCATCAGCTCAAGGACTCCCCAGCAGAACGTTCTGGAGCTGAAGGCTCCCTGTGGCTGCTGTCCCTGCATTGCTGCTGCCCCCATGGTAGCTCCTGGTTTGGGGACAAGTGCACAGGGGGACTCAAAGGTCCCTGTGACCCCCGTGGGGGGATCCCCCAGTGGCACTGCACCCACCAGCCCCTCTCAGCCATTTCTGCAGGAATTACTGATGCTGCAAATGGGCATTTGGATATTTGCACCCAGCAGTGCCTTGGGAGGCCAGGCTGGTCCTGGTCACTCATGCCCCTGCCCCACATCTGTGTGTGCCTGACAAACCAGCAAACCCAACCAGTGCCCAGTGCTCTTCCAAAAACAATGACCTCATGGTGAAGCCATCGAGCATGTGATTTCCCAGCCTGACACTGGGAGCCTCCCTCCTCCAGAGGGAGAGGAGCTGTGCTGAGCCAGCTGAGGCTCAGCAGGAAAGGCTTTATCCTCTCTCCAAGGACATGGTGTCCCAGCAGGACTCTGCCCAGGAGGTGCCACTGCCAAGGCACCGTGCAGGAAGGAGACTGCACCCTTCAGAGAAGGAAAGCCCTTAAAACCTCGAATCTGTCTGAATTTTGAGCACCTTAAAACTTCAGATCTGCCTGGATTTCAAGCTCATTTCCTGAGAAATTGGCTTATTTCTCTCAAAGCTGCAAAAATATAGATGGATATTACCAAAGAAGGAGTTTGAATTGGGGCAGAGGGGCTGCACCTACCTGGTTTGGCACATTGAGGTGAGGGAATGTGAGGAAATATCCCCTTGGTGAGCCCCAGACTCTGTACAGCATCTGGCACCTGGCTCTGATGGGGACAGACAGTGAGGCTGAGCTCCATGGCAGCAGGATCAGGCTTTGTTCTGCTGCCAGCTTCTCCCAGCACCTCATTCCTTGTTCCATTTTCCCTCAGCCTCGTGATTCGGGGAGGGAAGGGGGAGCAGCTCTGCTCGGTCACTGAGCTCCTGGCCCGGCTCAGGTCCCACGTGGATGTCTCACAAGGATCCCTTTTGATCCCAGCACAGCCAGGAGGCTCCAGGAACGAGGACAGAGGCCACAAATGCTGCAGAATAATTAATCCAAGAGAGGGAACCTACTGGGAGCTGCTGTCTGAGACAAATCCCAGTCTCAGGAGATGCAGGTGTGCTTCTCCAGCCGCGACAGGCAAGTCTGTGACTTGCAGAGCCTGGCTGGCAGCAGAGTTTCCCTGAAACCCTCAAGCTTCTCTTTCCTGAAAGCTCCTCTCTGCAGATTAGCAGATGTCTTTGTTGCAGCCCTGGGTCCCTGCCAAGGATTACTGTAAACACTTGGCGAGGTGCAGCCTCTTGGCACCCGCTGGGCGCGGGGGAGCGCAGGTCACCCTGCCAGTGGCACCTGGGAGTTCACACTGACAGAGGGGCTGGGAACTGCAAACAGCCCGGCCAGGGCCAGCACAGCCTCCACCTGCATCCCTCAAATAACACCAACATTCTGGTTTTCTCACCTTTCTTACCAAGGAGGAGTGAAGGGGTCAGCTGGGAGATGCTGTTCCCATACCTGTGAATTCCAAGTTCACCATGGCCACTGGTGTAAAGACAAAGTTTGCTGGTGCCAGGTGTAAGAAATGTGAAAGATCACAACAGAAATTAATGCATGATCAAGGGTCAATCCAGGCCTGAGTGGCCAAGAGTTCCTGCTGTGGCACTGGGAACTGCTCACCCTGTGTGGGATCAGGAGAGTGAGGTGAGAGAAGACTTAACCTGCCATGGGATCCCAGAGCAGCCTGGGTGGGAAGGGGCCGTAAAGCCCATCCAGTCCCACCCCCTGCCATGGCAGGGACACCTTCCACTGTCCCAGGCTGCTCCTTGGGCACTGCCAGGGGTCCAGGGGCAGCCACAGCTGCTCTGGGCACCCTGTGCCAGCCCTCCCCACCCTGCCAGGGAACAATTCCTGCCCAATATCCCACCCAGCCCTGCCCTCTGGGAAGGGAAGCCATTCCCTGTGTCCTGTCCCTCCATCTCAGGTCCCTCTCCAGCTCTGTTGGAACCCCTTTAGGCACTGGAAGGGGTTCTAAGTATTTCCTGGATCCTTCTCTTCTCCAGGCTGGACACCCCCAGCTCTCCCAGCCTGTCACTGGGTAAGGACTTGGTTGCAACCACATGGGGGCTAAGCAAGAGCTCTGTTCACACCCTTCCACTGGACCAGGTTGCTCCAAGCCCTGCCCAACCCAATCCAGTGATATCTGGAGCCCATCCTTCCCCCCACAGTTCCTTCCTTGAGGGCACAACCACAACCTTGAACTTTAAATTCCTCCTTCTGTAATTATGGAATGTTATTTTTGGTCCAGGTCTATTCCAGTTGCAGGAGACCTTTTAGAGAAAGAGCACCCAAGGTCAGTGAGTGGATCACAGAGGTGCTACTAGCTCCTCCTGTGCCAAATTTAAATAAATAAATTTAAATTATCATTAAAGCACTTAGAGATGGAGTAAAGACCTGAGTGACTTGTTTGCCCAGAAGCTGCCACTGGAGCCCTGCCCTCCCAGGTGTGACACCTGCAGGACCATCATGCTCAGCTCCAACTCCCCAGCTGCTAAGCCCACACTTCAACCCAATGTTCCAACACAGGACTGACTCTGAAGAAAAAATTGAGTGATGCAGGACAGCAGTGAAATTACTCCTATTTGAAGAAAAACCTCTTATAGCAAAGGCCTGGAGCCCCAGTTCTGACTGTCAGTACTGAGCCTGCCAATGCCTTAATGAGCAGCTCCAACAATTAATTACCTCTCCTGTAAAGAATGTGCTATTTCCCAGTTCCACACATCTCTGTTGGCCAACAGCTCTGGCGTGTGTTCTTCCTATTCCCTGCCAGATGGAAGAACCCTTCCAGTCAAACCCCATGGGAACTGCCAGGGCTCCAGTCTTTCCTGGCTGTGGGTGGCACCACAGGTGTGGGATCCCAGCTTTACTCCAGGTTTCCCAACCTGCTGACGTGAGCTCCCAGGCTGGCTGTGATCCCTCATCCTGTTCCTAGATCCTGATTGTCCCATTCTGAGTCAAATTTATACAGTCACTTTGATCCTATACATAGGAACTGTGTGCAGTTCTGGGTCCCAATATTTGAGAAGGAGGGGAAAGCCCTGGAATGTGTCCAGAGGAGGAGAACCAAGCTGGTGATGGGCTGGGAGACATGGAGAGAAGGGGGTTCAGGAGTGACCTTGTGGCTCTGTGCAGCTTCCTGAGGCAAGGACGTGGAGATGGAGGTGCTGAGCTCTTCTCCTTGGCATCCAGGGACAGGATGCCTGGGAATGGCTCAAAGCTGCACAATTAGACTGGACATTGGGAAGCAGCTTTGCCAAGAGGGTGGTCAGGCACTGGGATGGGCTTCCTGGAGAGGTGGTCAATGCCCCAAACCTGTCAGTGTTGAAGAGGTGTTTGGACAGCACCCCTAACAATGTACTGTAACTTCTGGTCATCCCTGGAGTGGTCAGGCAGTTGGAGTAGATGGTCACTCTATATCCATTCAAACTGTCCCATCCCATCCCATCCCATCCCATCCCATCCCATCCCATCCCATCCCATCCCATCCCATCCCATCCCATCCCATCCCATCCCATCCCACCTTCTTTTCTGAGCTCCATAAACATTTGTGTGACCCTCTCAAGCACTTTTTCTCCATTCACACCCCACCCCCACAGTGACAGTGGTGGTACTGCTCTCCTGTACAGCCTCTGGCTGCCTCCCAGCATGGATCCAACCCCAGCCCCAGGCATCCCCATCCCACTGCCCCATCCTGCCCTGGGCTGCAGCCCCCTCTCTGTGGCAGGGCAGGACCCCAGCCCCATTCCCTGCTGGAGCAGCTCCATCTTGTGCCATCCTTAGCCAGGGGGGGCAGCATGAACCAGCCCTGCCCCTGCACTGGGGTCAGGGTGGGGTGGCCAAGCCAAGGACCTGGGCCAGGCCAGGACACATTTAGCTGCTCATCCCCTCAGAAGGTGCCACTGACCATGATTCCTGTCCCTGCAGGCATCAGGGGTGTCAGAGGGAGCTGGTGCCAAGGAAGAGGCTGCACAAGCCTCTCCTGACCCTTTCAGTGGGGATGAAGGCCACCAGCCATGCTGGTGCTCTCCAGGCCTCCCTGAGCATGGAAGAATGTGGGAAGGGGAGACCAGGGAGCTGTGTAAAGTGGTGGGGTCTGAACCTTTTCTGGTCATTGCTGCCTGGTGGCACCAGGAGAAAGGGGACAGGAGGAGGAAATAACCAGAGGAGAAACTTCCTGCATGTTTGTACAGGGAGTTAATGACTTGCTGAGCTCCTTGGGTGGCCTTGCATAGATCAGAGCAAGCCTGTAGGACATGGGCAGCGAGCAGGGATGGGGACACCAGGAGGAAGTCACAGGTGGCAGGACACTGCAGTGTCAGCTGCCCATGCTGTCCATCCTGCCAGCACAGCTCAGCAGATCCCAACCTGTCACCCCAAACGCCCACGGGAGTCCCAGGGACCTGCAGGAGCTGCTGGCTGAGCCCTGGTAGGAGTCACCCACCAAACACTTGAATGGCTCTGCCTTGGTTTGGAGCCCAGCAAGTCAGTACCTGCTTTTTGACTCCTTCCACCTTAAACCTTTACCTGCTGCTCTTCCCCCTGCGCTTCCTGCTGGGAATGTCTCTTCATTAATGACCTGGAGGTGAGACACAGCATTTACAGCTGACACAACCCGGCTGAGCTGCCGGTGGAGCAGAGGGTTGTGCTGCCATCCAGAGGGCCCCGAGGAAATGAACTGGCAGGAACTCTGTGCAGTTCAAAGCCTCTTATTTTCCTCTGGCTCTTGGGTTCCAGCTCAGACTCACCGTCCTCGTGTCTTTTCTGTGCCACGCTGTCCTTGCTTTACCTGACTTCAGCAAGCTCTGGCTGCCTCATGCACACAGAGACCTGGGGAGGCTGAGCCCAGCTCCCTCTCGAGGAGCTGCCCTCCATCACTTCACTTTAAATCCACAAAACTTCTCTGCCTGAGCCCATCAAATATTTGCTGTTCATGAATTCTGGTAGCCAGAAGTAAAGTCAGACAAGTTCTGGACTCCAGGGTCCACAACAAAATTATTTCCTGCCAAGCTGGTTGGAAACCTCTCAAGTGGATATCCAGGACCTGTCCTTGGCTGTTCTATTTCTTTAGAATCTTTGCTGAGCCATGCCCACAGAATCCCCAAATGGTCTGAGCTGGAAGAGACCTTAAGGATCACCAGGTCCACCCCCTGCCATGGGCAAGGACACTTTCACTAGACCAGATCACTCAAAGCCCTGTCCAACCTGGCCTTGAACTCTTCCAGGGATGGGGCAGCCACAGCTGCTCTGGGTGCCCTGTGCCAGGCCTCACCCCCCTTGATTTTTGGGGTTTTTTTTTGGCTCTTCTGCACAGCCATTGACAGTTTTCCCAGGAACTGGAGCTCAGAGGAGCTGAAGGTTGTTGCTCAAAGTCTCTTGGCACTTGGCCACGTTCAGCTCCTGTCTGGGACTGTTCTCACACAGCCAGGACAGCCCCAGGCCCTGGATGTTGCACTGAGGTGGTTGGGAAGGAGCGTTTTAACATTAACAACATATTTTTTAATAACTGATCAGAAAGTTCGTGCCCTCAGGAGTCCTTTTGCTCAGATAACACGGTGTTGGATGATGAATGGATGGGTGGCACACTGAGTTCTGCTGATACCACACAGCTGAGCTCAGGGTGCCAGTTTGTGTTAGATACAGGGATTTTGAAGATTTTGAGATAAAGGAAATGCCTATGTAGATTTTTGACATTCTTTTGGCATTGGGAGCCCAGGTGCCTGGGAGGATCTTCTCAAGCATTTCACTGCATCTTACACAGCTGGAAACCTGCCCCTTAAATTAACCATGCCACTTGGAATGGCACATCATTGCTACCTTAACCTGGGAGGGGATGGAATAGAACAGAATAAAATAGAAGGGAAATAGAGAAGAGTAAAATTTAAAATGGAATGGAATGGAATGGAATGGAATGGAATGGAATAGAATAGAATAGAATAGAATAGAATAGAATAGAATAGAATAGAATAGAATAGAATAGAATAGAATAGAATAGAATAGAATAGAATAGAATAGAATAGAATAGAATAACTTGGGGGGAGTAATGCATGGAGATTGTAATTATTCTTCAAAGACTTTTTTTCTTATAGGTAAATTAGGAGCTGATTTTTTAATGGTCAGGATAAACAGCATCACATCCAAGGGCCATGATGTGGTCTGGCACCTCCCTTGATCATCTGCACAAGCAAGAGAGCTAATGGACAAGGAAGACCCAATAAATCACGTATTTCATGAAAACCCCCAAGTTCAGGATCCTTGAGGTCACATCAGCAGGGATGGGGAATTCTGATGGAGCTGGATATGTATATGATGCAATACTCTGGGTTTCTGGAGCTTGGGTAAAGGTGGCTGGTCCTTCCAGAGCTGCTTTGCTGCCTTTGCTTCCCATTCAGTGCTTTTGCAACCCTCACACAATGCCAAGTGAGTCTGGAATTCCTCAGTAGATCCCACAGCAGATCCCACTTCCAAGGACTGGAATGGGAACTTGTTCCTTCACACTTACAACACATCCTGAAAAACCTCTCTTGTTTTGCAAGCAGTGAGGATTAGAGGAGATGGAGAAAATGTGATCTCTGAGGGAAGAGTGAAAGAATTGGGTGGTTTGGTGCAGAGGAGCAGAGCCTGGAGCAGCTGGGGATGAGCTGACCTCCAGCCTCCCCTCAGCAGCTGCACTTCCTGCCCTGCTGGGATAACTCTCCTCCAATAAATAAAAGGCTGCCATGGAAAAGAAGGGAATAAACTGCTCTGTGTGTGCCTGGAGATGATGAGGAATCACAGAGTGAGAGCTTTAGTCAGACACTGGGGACTGGCTGAGGGTAAACACAGCTCTGGGCCAGGACAGAGCGGCTGTGCCGGGGCTCTGCCAGTGGCAGCTTCAGGAGGGAAGAGCACAAATTAAACAAACATCCATCATGAGGGGCTTAAGCTGCACTTATCCTGCACTGCATTGGGGTGAGCAGCAATTGCTGCAGGCACCCCTCCAGCTCTGCTTGCTCTGCTTCTGTTCCCAACAGTCTCATGGCTCCAGGCAGGTGAAATCTGCCCTTGGCCTGGAACCAGATCCTCCTCCCCAGAGTGGATATTTGGAGAAGGAGTTTGCTCCTACCCCTGTGAGTTTCCAGCTGCTTGGATGCAGCAGCAGCACTGCTGGGCTGCCTCAGGCCCATGGCAGGGGGGAAGGAGGAAGAACCATGCTGGGCACAGTGAGGAGGGACCATGGAGCTGGGTGAGTGTTGTCAAAGATCTTCACACTATAAAAACTTTCTTGTTGTTTCTTTAAGGAATTTTGATGGATGTTATGCACTGGGGTAACAGGGTAATAAATCCTCAACACTGTGCTGTGAGGGCAGAGTACAGGAGCCTGAGATTTCAGTGGTCAGCTGGAAGCCCCTCCAGTGCCACCCCTGCCATGGCAGGGACACCTCCCACTGTCCCAGCTGCTCCAGCCCTGTCCAGCCTGGCCTGGGACACTGCCAGGGATCCAGGGGCAGCCACAGCTGCTCTGGGCACCCTGTGCCAGCTCCTCCTCATCCTCCCAGGGAAGAATTGATCCCAATATCCCATCTAACCCTGCCCTCTGGCAGTGGGAAGCCCTTCTCCTGGCACACCATCCCTTTTCTAA
The DNA here is from genome assembly GCA_030060385.1 of Muscicapa striata striata. Lineage (NCBI taxonomy): Eukaryota > Metazoa > Chordata > Aves > Passeriformes > Muscicapidae > Muscicapa > Muscicapa striata. The sequence continues at coordinate 469,892 of JAREIS010000402.1, forward strand.
AGTCCCTCTCCAGTTTTCTTGGAGGCCCCCTCAGGCACTGGAAGGGGTTTTTAAGGTTCCCCTGCAGCCCTTTTCTCCTGAACAGCCTGATTTGTGCTGGTTTGGGCTGGCCATGGCTCAGTGCCACATCTCCAGGAGAGAGGGGATGGATTTTTATCCAGGAAGCTGCAGAATCAGCTGCAGTCAGACCTGGTGAACATCTCAAGATGTTTCCCTTCTGTTCAGCTGAGTCTGGTTGTTTTGGCTGGATTCCCAGCCCTCATCAGCCTGGGGAATCACAGAGCTGGATGCAAATAGAAGTGGTTTTATAGCAAAGCTTTGCCATGGGGCAATTCCTGCCTGGAGAGGAAACAAAGCTGCTGGAAGCTGCTGAGGGACAGGCAGCCCCACAATCCCTCATGCTGCCTCAGGCTCCTCCACCCTCTGCTCCCAGGAAGACAAACATCCTCAAGAGGATTCTCAGGAACAGCTTTGGGAAAGATTTCTCCTTGTGAGAAGCAAAAGCCTTGAGGACTCTGCTTCATCTGGGTTCTTCTGCAGGGTGTCTGGCTCTGCACACACTGACCTTAGAGGGGATGTTGATGTTCTCCTGCTAGAAATGTTCATATATTTGTGCAACAGTCACAGTGCAGTCTTGGGAAGTCTCATTTCAGTCTTCATAAAATTTCGTGGAAAACTCCATAAAAGAAAATACTGTATCCACTTGAATTACAGAAAGTCTGGGAAGTGAATATTTAGTTTGTTTATAGTGTGACATCCTCCTCCTTGGCTCCAGACCATAAAAGCAATGTGTGTGTGTTGGGCTGGAAATTTTGATGTGTTGTCTAATTTTCTTTATTACTTCCCTTTTTGAAAAAAATAAAAAAGAGGGAAGGACAGTTACTCCCTCACAAACGGTTACTGCTGGGGCAGCCCACAGAGCCACTTACCAGCAGGGGAATTGTGGAAAGGAGGAAGAGGCCCTGCCTCATCAAACAGAAAAAATACCAGAGGGTGCTAAGAAAGAAGAAATGAAGAATCAATATAAATGATGATATAAATGACCAGTATAAATGAAAGCATAATTCGTGTTTTTAAAGAGAGACCAGGCAGATGAGCAGTTAAAGCATTATAGAGCAATCTGATAAAATCCCAGAATGGTTTGGGACCTTAAAGCCCATTCAGTGCCACCCACTGCCATGGGCAGGGACACCTTTCACTGCCCCAGGGTGCCCCAAGCTCTGTTCAAAGAGGCCTTGGACACTTCCAGGGATGGGCAGGAACAGCAGCTCTGGGCAGGCTGAGCACCCTCAGCTCTCCCAGGCTGTCTCCAGAGCAGAGGAGCTCCAGCCCTCAGAGCATTTGTCATATAAATCTCTGTGTTTACCTGTTTTGTCCTCAATTCCATCTTTCTATCCCAGGCAGAAGCTACATCCCAGAGATGTGTGTGCAAGCCTCAGGTGTGATCCAGAGCTGTGATTTTGGGGTGTCCAGAGCCAGCTGGGTGGCCTTGGTTAGTGGCTGATGTCCTGGCACAGAGCTGCCATCGTGTGCCCGGGGCTGTGCTCACCCCATGGGCACCTGGACCTGCTCTGGGGGATTTCAGCAATCAGGGCTGGGGGGTGCTGGAGCCCCCACAGTCCCTCCTTTGGGCACCACAGCAATGGGGAGGGGGTGCCTTGGCTGGGTCAGGCTCTGATTTCCATGGCCTGGAACCAGCCATGTCCCTTCTGCTGTCCCCAGTGACCTTCAGGCCATGCCATGGCTCTGTGAGCTGGCACATGGCCAGCACACACCTCCCACTCTGACCTGCTCTGGGTCCTGGAGCAAGCCCAACCCCAACCCAGCCCCCTGGTTTTTGGGATCAGGTAAACTCAATCCAATATCTAACAGCAAACCCTCTGAGGGTTTGGATATCCTGCCCGGGCACAGGGACATTCCATTCTGCACAGCCCATTTTCAGTTCATCACTGGCAGCACCCCAGAGGGCCCCTGCTCATCCCTCCTCACACCTGGGACAAGAAGCAGCAGGTTTTAAGGGGCTTTTCCTCCATTTTGCACAAAGCAGCTCCACTCCTTCTTTTCCAAAAGCTTTTAGGATTTTGTACTACAAACTCTCCAGCCAGAGCTGTAAATTCCACACCTGTGTCCTGCAGATGAGAGACTTGGTTTGGGCTCAGATCTGGGCTTTGGAAAGGCCAACACCATCCTGAGCACAGGCACCAGGAATGGCACAAGTCCACCCTTGAGGACAGCAAACTGGGAGCCCTGGTCCTCCTCCAGAGCTCCCAAAGGAAAGAAGTCTTTGTTGGTTGATTCTGGATCCACAAACTGATATGTTTGTGCTTAACCCTTCCACTTCCTCAGCCTGTGTGGGCCTCTGTCTTTTATTACCATCAGAGCTAAAAAAGATAATAGAAGAAATGAACAAAAAAAAATCATCCTGAAAAGCCCTTTTAGGCCCAGCTGTTTGTGGGTTCATCCTCCTGCTTCTGCCAAAGCTGCCTTTTGGGGTGACAAATGAAAGCAGGTTTTTGCAGGGTATCCAAATGGTGTGTGCAGCCTCAACAGGCACTTCCCCTCTGGGAATAAATCATCACTTTCAGTTTTTTAACCCAGGATTTGCATCCAGGTGTTTCCCATGGGCTGGAGGAGGAGGTTGAAATTGTGAACAGAGACTGCAAGTGCTAAAAAAAACCCAACAATAAATAAAGACTTTTATGGGGGTCTGGCACAAGGGCCCCTGCCCATCCCTGGGTGTGCCAGGGGCTGCCCATTCATAAGGAATTTGTGCTCCACTCACCCTGGGGCAGCAGATTCCCCTCTTCCCCCAAACTAGACTGTAGAAAATCTTTTGGGAAGTCAGGTCCAACCATTCCCTGTGGCACTGCCAAGGCCACCGTTGACCCATGTCCCCAAGTGCCACATCCACAGGACTTTCAAATCCTTCCAAGGATGGGGACTCACCCACTGCCCTGGGAACAGGACACTTCTTGCACAAGAATTCTCCATTCCAAAATCAGGACAAAATGAAGGGGAGAAGCAGGGGTTGTGTGGGGAAGGAAGGAGAAGATAAAGAAGAAAAAAAAGAGCAAATAAAGATACTGAAGAATAGATTCCAGAGAGCTGAGGGTCCACTGGCTCAGTGGTGAGGTGAAGTAAGATCAAGCAGAGATGCACCTGAGCCACCACAGAGCCCCAGCATGGTTTGGGGTGGCAGAGCCTTTAAAGCCCACCCAGTGCTATCCTTACCATGGGCAGGAACACCTTCCACTGTCCCAGGGTGCTCCATCCCCATTCAGCCTGGCCTTGGACACTGCCAGAGCTGGGGCAGCCACAGCTGCTCTGGGCATCCTGTGCCAGACAATGTCCTGCTTCTCTAGAGCCCAGTGGAGCTACAAGTTTTCAGGCAGGAAAAGGTCCACTGATAACACCAAATCTCCTGTCCTGGCCAGGAACCTTCCCTGGTGATCTCTCCCAGCATCTCCTCTGCTCCAGCTGCTTCCCCTGAGAGCTGGTGAAGGCTCCAGGCCCAGTTTCCCTTCCAGGCAGTGATCCCACACACAATTACTGCAGAGGTTAAGTCAGACAGCCCCACTGCACAAGAACAGCTCCACATGTCACCCTCCCAGCAGCTGGGGCTCCAAATACACCAATAAAGAGGAAAAAAGGAAGAGGGCAATGGCTCCAGGAACAAGAAGCACTGAATAAATGCTCTTGGTTTTTCCTTGCTATAACACAAGAGAAAACACCAACAGGATGATGAAGCTCCCAACCAAATGTATCAGAGGGCATGGAACCCTCCCCTTCCCCTCCCTGAGCTTTTGGGGCAGGTTGAACAGACCCCAGCCAGGAATGCTGGAGGTGAAAGCAGCCTTGGCAGGGACTGTGCAGGAGCCTGGCTGTGTCCTCAAGTTCAGCTGCAGCTCTTATCTCTACAAAGGCTAAGGCTTTCCTCTAGGATTTGGCCCCACATGCATCGACTTGAGCCAATCTTAATCAACCTAAAGAGTCAGGGCTGCCAGAACAGGGACTGAACTGAGCTGAAGTCCCTCAGCAGGAGGTGTAACAAAGGGGCAGTGCCAGCAGCAGGGATATCAAACCTCAACCCTCAGTCCTTGGGCAGGACTTGCTCCTTGAGGACAGCCATTATCCTGGTATTTAACAGGGAAACAACCGGAGGGCACTGGTAGGTGACAGTTCAGGCACTGCACAGGTCATGGGTGCACCCAGGAGAGAGCAAACAGGAGCAGCCTGGGGACACAGCCAGAGCTACCAACAGCTGCAGCCAGGAGCTGCTTCCCAGTGACACCATGGTACCTGTGTGGGTGGCACTGGCCCAGATCTACCACCACATATTCCAGCAGGATCTGTGTCTATAACCAGGGGGATCATTGCCTTCAGCTGGGAGAGGAGGGGCCCCTGCTGGGGATGGAGATGGACACAGGCATGGAGACAAGGACGGGATGGCCACAGCACCTGACACCTGCACCCTGTCTCCTACACTCAAACCAGCCATTCTTACCCCAAATTATTTTAGGTGAGGCTGCATTTTCTCACAGATCTGTCCCCCCCCCCGTCCCCCCGCCCCAGCCCCACTGCTCTAATTAGTATCATTAATGTAATTAGCCAGCGATGCTGGAACTGGGGGATGTTTTGTGTGGTCGATTCTGTGTTGAGGTGATTCCAGGGTTTCACCAAGGACCAGAGTGAGCAGGGTCTGGGGGCAGGGGCTGACCCTGCTGGGTGTGGCTCTGGGATGGGGATTACCCTGGGTGCAGGATCTGCCTTCCCCTGCTGTCCTGGGCGGGGGGGGGGTCTCAGTGCATAACCCTGTTTTGTGGTGTTTGTGTCATCAGGGTACAGCCAAAGGGGTCAGAGTGTTCTGGATGTGGCCCCATCCTCAGGGGGATGAGTTCTTGAGGGTGGGATCAGCCCCCCAACCCGCAGGGTGTTTATGGGGGGTCCCTGGGGGCAGCATCTTTTCCTGCAGGTTATGGGATGGGGCTGGGTGTGCCTGGAGGACAGAAGGGAAGGAGGTGTTCCTGAGTGCAGGATCCAGCCCTGCTCTGGAATGGAGATTCCATAGGGTGCAGGATGTGGCCCTGGAGCACATCCCAGTGCAGGGCCTGCCCCTGAGCTGGGGAGGGGGAGTCTCTCCAGATGAACAATGTGACCCCTTAGCACCCTGTGGGGTGGTATGGGGAGCTCCCCTGGTGCAGGATACACCCCAGAAGGAAGATTCCTCTGAGGGGGACAGCACACTGTAGCCCCTCATTCTGGGGGTATTTTCAGGTGCAGAATGTGGCCCCTTAGCACCTTGTGCTGCGGTGAGGGGGTGTCCCCTCAGGTGCAGGATGTGACCCTTCTGCCCGCTGTGTTGGAGAGGGGACACTCCTGGGTCCAGCACACACCCTGGGAAGGAATTGTTCCCCTCTCAATCACATCCTCCCCCCCCGGGCACCCCCCAGCTCCCCACCCTGGGGGTCTCCCCGTGTGCAGAGCAATGGAAGCAGCCCAAGGCTGCTTCTGGTTCTGGGGTGCCCAGGTGTTGCAGGGAGCTTCTTGTGTGGTCTGTTCTGTCCAGCATTAACTGGGAGCTTGTGCCGTGACAATGTGCATCAGTTTGGGAGGGTTCTGGGGTTTCAGCAGACACCGGAATGAGCAGGGTCTGGGGGAGCACCCAGGGCTGGGAGCAGGACTGACGCTGCCCAGGGGAGTCATGGCTGTGGGGGTTCCCTTGGGTGCAGGATTTGCTTTCTCCCCCCTGTGCTGGCAGGGGGTAAAAAGCACCCTCTATTTGGAGTGTCCTGCGCCTCTGGGTGCAGGACACACCCCAGACACAGCACAGCCCGTGCTCCAGAGCACACATCCCCATCCCGGGGATCCCCATCCCGCATTCCCGGAGATCCCCTGCTCCAGGGCACACATCCCCCATCCCGGGGATCCCGATCCTGCATTCCCGGGGGTCCCCTGCTCCAGGGCACACATCCCCCATCCCGGTTATCCGGCTCTCCTGTGCCGGTTATCCTGCTCTCCCATCCCGCTCTCCCGCCCCGGTTATCCCGCTCTCCTGTCCCGGTTATCCCGCTCTCCCATCCCGCTCTCCCGCCCCGGTTATCCCGCTCTCCCGCCCCGGTTATCTCTCTCTCCCATCCCGCTCTCCCGCCCCGGTTATCCCGCTCTCCCATCCCGGTTATCCTGCTCTCCCATCCCGGTTATCCCGCTCTCCCGCCCCGGTTATCCCGCTCTCCCATCCCGGTTATCCCGCTCTCCCGCCCCGGTTATCCTGCTCTCCCATCCCGGTTATCCTGCTCTCCCGCCCCGGTTATCCCGCTCCCATCCCGCCCCGGTTATCCCGCTCTCCCGCCCCGGTTATCCTGCTCTCCCGCCCCGGTTATCCCGCTCTCCCGATCCCGCTCTCCCGCCCCGGTTATCCCGCTCTCCCGATCCCGCTCTCCCGCCCCGGCCGCGCCGCCATCCCCGCCTGCAGCGCGCGGTTCCGCCGCCAGGGGGCGCTCCCGCCCCGCCCCGCTCGGGGCGCGGTGCGCGCTGCGGCCGCCAGGGGCGCTGTCTGGGGCCGCCTCACGGCCCGGCCCCGCCCCGCCGCAGGTGACACCCCCACACCGCGCCCCCCCCGCGCCCCGAGCGGCGGGAGCGATCCCCATCCCGAGCCCGGTCCCGTCCCGGTCCCGTCCCGATCCCGCTCCCAGCCCGGCCCCCATCCCGGTCCCGGCCGTCCCAGTGGCCGCCATGGCGGAGCAGGAGAGTTTGGAGTTCGGCAAAGCCGACTTCGTGCTGATGGACGCCGTCACCATGCCCGAGTTCATGGCGAACCTCCGGCTGCGGTGAGTGAGGGGCGGGAGGCGCGGGCCCCCTGCCCGGGGCTCGGCGGGTCTCCCCTCACACACGGCCCACTTGGGATGGAGTGTGAGGGGTGAGGGAAACGGAGCCCTCCCTGAGCCTCCTCCGCCTGCTGCCCCTCCCTGGCTGAGCAAACCCGCGCAGAAATGTGGATTTTCTATGCAATGAAGAGCCGGGTAAAGATGAGGGTGCTCAGGGTGCACCAAACCCTGGGGGCTGCGGGAGCTCTCAGTCCCCCTCTGGATAATCTTCGGAGTCACCTGCCCCAGTGCTCACCTCCCTCATGGATCACACAGTGGTTAAGGAGTGAAGGGAGTTTAAGGACTTAGCTTTTAAACAGTTGTTGCTCTTCCCCTGTATCACAGAAACACAGGGTGGGTTGGGTTGGGAGGGGACTTTAAAGCCCATCCGGTGCCACCCCTGCCGTGGCAGGGACACCTGCACTGTCCCAGCGTTCTCCAGCCTGGCCTGGGGCACTGCCAGGGATCCAGGGGCAGCCACAGCTGCTCTGGGCACCCTGTCCCACTCCCCTCTGCCAGGTTTCTTGCCTGTGCTGACATTCTGCAAAGTTGCTTTGGAGGAAAAAAAAAAAAAGAGCAATAAAAGTCACCAAGTCCAAGGTTGCTCCATCCCGTGGGGGCATTGCAGCCACTCGCTGGTGTGGATTTGCTGTGTTAACATTTCGTGATCTTTATGGTTTTATTTCCCTTGTAGATTTCCCTTGTAGATGTGGTGGGTGCTGGGAAGATCCACATTTCCCTGCCTGTTCTCTCTCAAGCACAATTAAATCCTGGGCAGCTCTGATAGAGGACAGCCAGGGGACCCTAAGTCTGCAGCTGCTTTTCACTTTCCATTATAAAACATTCATGGGAGCTCCTTCTGATAAACTCTCATGCCCCTGCTTGTGCAAGGATTTGATAATTGCCAAAGGGAAGGCTTTGGGATTAAAATGACTTGTTGGCTGTGTCCCACCTGTTCTGCTCAGGTTTTCCTGCCTGTTCCTCCCTGCCCCTTGTGTTCTGGTGGGTGTTGGAATCAGTCACTTGACAGACCCCTGCTGTTGTTGGATGCACCTGAGAGTGGCTCTAGCAATAGATGGGAGAAGCTCCCTCAGCAGGCTTCAGACTGTTGAGGAAGAAGAATATTAAGCTTTTTCAGACAATTGTGTTGCCTCCTCTGGATGAAATCTGTAGATTTTGACATCTGGCTGCTTCAGTCACCGAGTGCTGGGAATTTCTGTGCTACACAGCTACAGGGTGCCCCTGTGCCCTGAGATGCTGCAGGGTGAGAGCTCAGATCCTGTGGGGTGTAGGAACAACCAGCATACTTTATGCTTTTTCCCTTTTATATTTTGGATTTCTGTTTGGGCAGAGAGGGCATTTGTGTTTGAATATAAGAAAATCATAATGAGAATGGTTGCGTTTTGAACATGATTTCAGATTTAAATGAATTTTGCAGTGCTTCTAAAAGTTTAAATTTGCTTCTTCTTTGTACACTCTGTGACACTGTAATTATATTAGAAAGGGCTTGCATGCAGTATCTTTGTAATTAGCAGGAAACTTGTGTGTCATGGTTTATTCTTGGGGGTTTATTCTTTGGTTGATGTGTCCTGGAAATCTAAATGAAGTATTCAAAGTGGACTGATAGCTAAAAATCAATGTGGCATGTTGGTTTCCTTTAGGAATCCGTTGAGAGATGCCTTGCAGGGACAGGCTTTGCTAATTTTGTATGAAGGGATGAGAAGAACAAGCCAGCAGTCCTGGATCATTACAATAAACGTGGAACTACATTTATTCTTTTCTCTGTGCTGTTGCTGATGGTGCCTGAGGGTGTTATCAGGACAGCCCTGCTGTGTCTGATACACCTTGGAGGCCCTGTTTAACTGCAGTGCTTTGGTCACTGGCACTCAAACCTACCCAAGCCCAGGCTTATCCTCTGACAACAGTTCACACTTGAGTTCTTCTCACCTGGCTGTGAGCTCTGCCTGAGCTTCAAGGTCATCTGGTGTCTGTGCTGTGTGCAGAACAAGCTTTTGTCAAAAGCTGATACTGTTAATTTTTCTAACCTTGGTGCTGTCATCCATCCCCTGCCTCTAGGCCTGGGGGCACTGTGCTATGTCTGCACTGGAACATTTGGGAAAGCTGATGTGAAATTCCCAAAAGTGTGGCCTTTGAGTAAAGCTGAGCCCTGCTGGGTGTTGGGCGCTGTGTGGTGGCCCTGGGCTGCCGCCCTGGCACCACTGCTGGTGTTTTACAGCACTCAGGCAACACCTGCTGCTCCCATTCTACTGCTCTGGAGAGGGCCATTGGCTCTTGGTGCTGGCATGGAAACTGCATGAGACCCTGCTCGAGGGCTGTTGTCACTGTGCCATGGCAGAGTCCCCTTTGTGCAGCTCCTGTGCAGAGCAGAGGGAGGGAGCTCTTCACTGAGTGCCCGTGGCAGGTTTGTTCAGTTTACACTTGGATGGGTTCCACCCTATTCCATAAATCCAGCTTTCTGCCAGAGCTATTTTTGTTTGGGGTCACTGGCTGACCCAAGACTGGCTGTGCTGGATTTTGTTCCCAAGTGAGCCCAGATGTGGGTGGAATTGTGGAATTGAAATCATACCAGTTTCGGTGCATGCAAGGATATTTCCCCAAGGATGTCTCGAGTGGGAAAAAGGGGAATGGTGAAGCTGCACTTTTCATTAATGTAGTATTTGAACTTAGTGGTGTTGACATGGGCTGGATGAGTGTGCCTGGGTGGGTGGGTGGATGCAGTGTGAATTTAATACCTCATCTCCCAGCCCCAGTGCTCATGCCCAGTTATTTGTAGGCTTGAGTGGGATTCAGCAGGGATATCAGTGTCTCAGTATCTTTTCATGGCTGTGTCTTACAGCTACTTAATGAATGTTTCTTTGGACTCTCAGCAGTCACTGCGTGTTACACTTTACTGTAAATAAAAGTCATCCTGTTCTTGAATTCCTTAGTCCTGAGTGCACTTCGTCCCAGTGTCTGGTTGTGATTCTTAGTCATCAGAATAATTAAAAAAAAAAAAAAGCAGGACTATGGGAATGGTCTGTGTGGATTCAGTAGCTTTTTTTCTTTATAGTAACCTCGAAAACTGTAACAGACAATTGTTTCTGGAATGCTCATAAATCAGAATTCTTAAAACAGCTGTCTTTGAGTGGTTTGTGTGTCAGCAATTGCCCATCATCCCTTCAGTGAGTGCCTGCTCATCTGTAGGATCCTGCACTGCCGCAGGAATAATTGGCAATTCCAATCCCAGGACATCACATTAATTGAAGGACTCCTTAAAAAAGGGAATCTTTTTGTGTCTAGCAACTCTCAGGTCCTGCCACTGGCAGGCAGGTATTTATCTGTAGTCAAGTGTTACCTGCTGTAAGTGATGGGAGAATGCTCTGGACTTGTTAGAACTCTTTATTTCACTGCTTTTGACTTAACATGACCATGACTATCCCATGGCAGGTGGAGTGACATGGTGCTTGTAGAAAGGGAGTGTTGGTCTGGCCAGAGCTGCTCAGCTGTTGCAGAAATTGTGGTGCAGATGAAATGATTGAGTAAGAGAAGCAGGAAACTGCACCACCTCGTTTTCTTCATGCCACAGTGAAAATTTCAAGTAGTAAATGTTACCATTTTTAATTTACTTTCTTGTAAGGAAACTTATTTTTCAGAAGTATGAAATGTTCTGGTTTATCAGGTGATTTCTGTATTACACTGCAAAGACCACTCACTGTTCTATACAGCTTGCATTTGTCTTGACAAAGAGATCAAACCTCAGAGCATTAAAAATGGGATCTGTGGAATGGAACTGGGGAGTTGTTGGATTATCTGTTGAGCAGCCTTAGCAATGCCTTTGGGAGTCACTGCAGAGCAGTTACTCCTCCCAGGGTCTCAGGTGTGTGCCAGGAGAATCAGATGTGACCCATCTCTCTGTGCCAGGCAATTGGATCCTGTGGGGGCCCAGCTGGGGGCAAACCCAGCACCCGTGAACCACTGGGAGTGGGAAACCACATGGCAATGCAGGGAAAAGAGGGCAATTACACAGGGCAGCATCAGGGCAGTGTTTGGGGTGGTCTGATGTGAGCTGTGTGCTCGTGGTGTTTGTGTTCTCACATCTGCATCGTGAGCAGGTGCTACCTGACTCATCCTCTACTGATTTCTAGTGAGTTGCTCATTTTTCATAAGCATTGTGCAAATCCCCCTGGGAACACAGTAGGTCTGTGTTACTGTTATTAAAGAATTCAAGGATGTGTGAAAGGAAGACAGTGAGAGCACCTGGTGATGTGTAATGATTGCAAAATGAATTTGGAGTTGTTTTCCTCTTCTTTTAAGCACTTGCGGCATGAAACCAGCTGTGGAAGGCTGCACTTGCTGCTCAGATAGTTCCTGGTCATCCCAGCCAGCCTGAACCTGGAGTGGTGCAAAGAGCTGTGGGTTAATAGTGCACATAGTCCCTGTGCATGTGGTGACTTCTGGCCTCCTAAAGCAGGATTTCATAAAAAAAACGTTCTGTGTTCACTTAAAAACACATAAAAGTGGTTTTCCTAATGTCTCTCAACTCTCTCTCAAACCCCAGCGTTTTCAGATTAAGGCAGCAGTTCTAGATCTGTGTTTATTGCAGGTCCATCTGAAACACAGATGATATTTGCTATGATTATCAATAGTTTTGGCATCAAGAATCTGTACTGAAAATCTGGTTCTCCTGAGAATGTGCTGAAAGTATTGGTGCTGAGGCGTGGACTGGAGTCCTAGAAAAAGGTTGGAGCAAGCTGAATGGGGAATTGGAATTTAAATGCTGCACAGGGATATCTCCAAGGGGTTTTCTTGAAGTAGTTGTGTGGAGCTTGTACCTTTTGGGCCTCTGTAAAAAAATCCCTGTTGTTTTTCTGGATGATGAAGCAAGTTGAGGCCATTCTTTAGAATCCTAAAATCACAGAATAGTTTGGGTTGGAAGGGACTCTAAAGTTCATCCAGTTCCACTCCCATGTTCCTTCCACTGGGGCAGGTTGCTTCAAGCCCCTGGCCTAGGACACTTCCAGGGAAGAACTTTCAGTTCTGGAAGGCCAAAGTCCTGTTCTGCCATTCAATGCCCCTGGATCTGCACACTGGGTTGTTTTGTTTACTTTTCTCAGATGTGGAAAAGCAAGCACAAGTTCTGGGGTGGAGCAAATGCTTTAATGTGTCCCCATCTTCAGGAAATGGGTGTCCCTGTGGTCCGTTAGGAGCAAGTCCTAGCCCAGCTGTGGGTCCCATTTGTTCTTGCTTGGTGCCACGCCCTTTCTGCTCTTCCCTTGATGGGGGTTGCAGTGTTGGAGTGAAGGGTGCTGTCTGTATTACATTGTTTTTACACTGACTTCCTTATCTTCTGAGGACCATCTTAAACATTCATATTTGGGGTTGAAATTGCGGTGGGAGAAGTTTGACTTCTCATGAGGTGATAAACTGTATTTAATCCCAGCAGAGGAAATATTATGTGAATGCTTGGTTTCATTTGTGCTTTTGCTAATGAAATATTCATGCTTCATAAACAAGCTTTTCATGCCTTTAAGCCATTTTAATTTCCTCATTCTAAATAGTCATGAATATTTGAGTTGTTCATGTGGTGTTGGATTAAAGAGCTGCTGGGAAGAGGCTGCTTTCTCCCTGGAGAGGGGCACCTGCCTCCAGGTGCTGCAGGACACTCCTTGCTCTACTCAGGCCAGCAGCAGTTGAGTCTCATCAGCCCCTCTTGGCTTCCTCAGAGTTGCTCAACTTGCAGAAGCCATCTCGTGTCACAGTTTGGAATGAATGGAATGAAAATTCCCCTTAGTTCATCAAAACTTGACTTATGAGCTTGGCCTGGGGCCAGCCTGATCTTCAGAGATGGAAAAGGCCATCGATCTCACTTAAACAGCAAATCCCAAGCAGAGTAGCAAAGGGAGAATCCAGGCCAGCTTCCTGACTCCACAGGGACTCTTCAGCCCTTGGACACCTGGAGCTGCTGTGGGTGTGCTCTGGGATTCCTGACTGGAAATCCCACCAACCAGGCTTTGAATGAGGTGATGTCCAGCCTGGAGTTTGTTTTGCCTCCGTATGTGCTGAGTTTATCTGGTTTCACTGGACCTTCCTTGGCACATCTGCTCTCCCTGCCTGATGAAAGCCTCCTTAGAGGAAAGTTTTACTGGAGTCTTTTTATAGCAGCTGGGTGGGGGAGTGTTTAATAATTTTAGCACGTGGGTGTTGAATAATATACAAGGTCAGATTTATGAATGAGATCAGTCTTTCAGGGTGCCTTGTACTTCCAAACTCTGAGGCTGCTGGTGCTGTGCCCCAGACCTGCTGGTCCTGCCTCCAGCTGCCTCTGGTTCTTGCCAGAGCACAGGGAACATTTGATTGGGGTAGGGAGCAGCAACTTGGGGAGTGACATCCATGGCATGTGGCATCACAAGGTGTGAAACAAAAACCTGACAGAATCAGTAAAGTAACCAGAACTATGGGGAATTAGCTCAATAGGAAATGCTCATTCTTGCATTTTTAAAGTCTTTTTTTCCCTCCTATTTACACAAAGGATATCTACAAAAATCAGCTGGTAATTTGGGAATTCCTCAGAAGCCTTTTGGCTTTCATCCTTACTCTGCCATAGTTCTGTAGATTCTGATGAAGTGCTGTGGTTCCTGAAGCTCCTCAGAGTTGCAGTGCATCTATTTGGGATGCTGTCATTTGGAATCCTGTTCTGGTTTTTGACTGCCCCATGTTTGAGGTGGCTTGTGTGACCTGCATCATCTTAACTGAAGTGGTCATCACCTGCTGAGTTTCACCAGCTGAAGGTTGACTCCAAAATCTGCTAAACTCCTACAGTAAATATTTGCTAATACTTCAATGAGTCCCAATGGCCTCCTTTAGTCAAGAGTCCTTTGCATTGACTTCTGCTCAAAAATCTACCTCTCCAGGTGGCTTTGCTGATCTAACACTCACCAAGCCTTTGCATTTCTTTGACTCTTTGCATTTCTTCTGACTGAGCAGGCTTTGATACTGCCTGAACTTAGTGATATTTACTCAAATTCCTTTAAAGATGCAGATCTCACAAGGTATTTGGAGTTACATCATCTCTCTCTGCATCCCTGGGTCATGATTGCATTTTTTTTTGGAACGAAGGAATTCTGAGGTGGGGAGAAAGAAACAGATATCTGCATGTAGTTTTGTCTGCAAATGTGAAATAGGGGAGCTGTGTGTCCCCCAGTGGCAAATGCTCATTTCCAGTTCTCTGAAGCAAAACCACAATTTGTAAAGAAGATTTCTGTTTCTTTAAGGGCTTTTTTGGTGAGATGTGTTGAGATCTCAGCTCCCAGTGCTGCTGTCACACACTGATGTTCCTGTATTAGACTAGATGTAAAAGTGTTTGGTTGTGGAGTTTTCAAGTTCTGAAAGAGCAGCCTGGCTGTGAGGCTGTTCTGTCTTTGGGAGTGAAAAAGAGGCATTAGATAGACTGAACTTTTTTTGAAAATACTTCATTTTTCTTCAAATCGAAGCCATTAAACTGTTCTGAGATAACCTCTGTCTTTGGCTAGGAGGTTTTTCTGATCTCTGAGTTGTGTGTGGCAGCAACACCCAGAGCAGTTCCTCTGGGTGATGGTTTAGATGGACAGCAGATACTGTCCTGTCAGGGCCTGCTGAGGTAGGAGGAGGGGGATGTCTTGGAAAGACCTTTTAAATGAAACAGTTGTTAATGAGAAGCCAGAGGACCCAACCCTGTCATCACTGATGGTCTTGCAGTGCTCAGCCTCTCAGGTCCAGCAGCAGAACTGACTGGGGCATAACAAGCCTGCTCTTGCTCTAGCTCTTGGTGGTATTTTCCATTCTGCCCCCAAGAGTTTCTGAGCATTTTTCTGTGCAGACTTCAAAATTTCTCCTTGAACAGTTCTGGACTATTTGTTCATCAGTTCCGTCCTGTTCTGCTGATTTTGCAGCCCATGTTTCCCAGCTGCTGGGATGCTGCTGACCTTCCCTTCTGGCTTTAAAAGTTGGCAGTGACCTGCCCTATGGCTGCCACTTGCCCAGTGACACTTCAGAGAACAGTTTTTGTGTGGCTGTTGGGCTGGTCTGATCCAGAGCTTTATTTCCAGAAAAATGTACCATTGGGTGAAAATATGGCATGAAACCAGTTCCATGTCCCTGGGTAGCTGCTTACCTGTCATGGTCATTTCTCAGTCTCAGATGTTTCTTGCTCTACTCTGGTGTGTCAGGCATTGGCTCCACTGTCCCTCCAAGAAGTGTTTTCCCACCTGACCTTCCTTTCTCTTGCTGACTTTCTATATTTCTGTAACTGCAGTACCCTCCTGCTCCTCCTGGCTGACTCCTCTTTCAGTGCCTTCTGTGTGCAGCTGGAAACCTCTGCCTGGCTTCCCCCCTTGCTGCTGATGTCCCTTCAGCTCCCCAGTGTCATCTGTGATCTTGAGCTGATCAGACAGCCTTGCCCTGTCTGTCAGCTGGAATTCCCTGGGGCTGGGGTAAGTGAGCTCCTCTGGACAGCAGCTCCCTTGTTCCAGCTGCACTGTTGGACTCAGTCCTTTCTAGCCCTTTGCATCCCTAGCCAGGTGTTGGTATTCCCCTGAGGTGTGTCGGGCCCAAACCTGAGCCTTACACAGAGCCCAGTCTTGCCCAGAGTCCCCTCACACTGATTTTTGTGCTCATTTCTTCTCTTGTGCCTTGACAAACTCCCTTTCCCACAGAGCTTGTTCAGAGTTATGTACAGATTGCTTTTGCTCTCAGTTCTATCTCCTTCACCTATCTCCTTGTTTCCCTCCTGTTCCATCTCAAACACACCTTATCTCCTCTCCATGTTCTCCTGCAGGACTGAGCTGTGCCATGTCTGTCTTAGAACTTTCTGACCAGCATTCCTGTGCTTTCCCCTCAGTTGCTCCTTTTGGCATGCAAGAAGCACCATGTAACTTCCAGCAAAGACACTGCCTCCTCCTTCCATGTGTAATTTACAGAGCCCACACAAAGTGTGCCATGGCTGGAGGTTTGGAGTGCTGCAATCAGTGATTATCATGTTCATCTGCTCAAGTTGTTTCCTGGCTCCATGCTGGACCCAGCCCATTGCAGTTCTTTTTCCCGTGGTTCTGGACAGAGCCTGCCCTGATGTTATCCTGCCTGAGGTTGTTCAGCTAGAAAATTATCTGATCAGGATATCTTTGTGTGTTCCTGTTTAAGATTAATGTAACTTAACTTGGGAAGCCTGAAGGCTCATTACATCTTCCTGGAAAATGAAAACTGCAGATTTGTGGCAGGACTCTGCAATATGTGGGGTGTGATGTGCTGCTGGGGCTGGATGTGCTGTTTGGGGTGGTAGGCTTAGCTCCATCTCCAGACACAAAGGATTTTTGCCCTTGCCTTGCATCTTTATTCACATCAAGCCAGCTCAAGCTGTGTTGCATTGGAAGTTCTGACAGCCTTGGAATAAATCCCTTTTTTCTGGGGCCCCTAACAAGAAGGTTTTCTGTCCCATTCTGATGGAGAGCAGGTGTGCATGGCTACTCTTCAAATGAATTATGCTTCGAGGCACCAGCTGAAACTTTCAAGAAAGGCTCCCTTTCAATATCTGCCTCCCACTACAGCATCAGTGCCTTCATCATTGCCCTGGGGTTTGTTTATGGTGCCCAGGACGAACTCCCGGCAGGGGAACTGGAGGGAACTGCATTCACTTCACTGCAGCATTTCAAGGAATGGATTGCATTCACTTCACTGCAGCATTTCAAGGAATGGATTGCATTCACTTCACTGCAGCATCTCAAGGAATGGATTGCATTCAGTTCACTGCAGCATCTCAAGGAATGGACTGCATTCAGTTCACTGCAGCATCTCAAGGAATGGATTGCATTCACTTCACTGCAGCATCTCAAGGAATGGACTGCATTCAGTTCACTGCAGCATCCTGCCCAGAGAGCTCAACAGCCGGGCAGGAATGAGAACTCAGCGTTTAACAGCTACTGGATGGCAGCAAAAGCTGTCTCACCATGAATGGCAAAGAGAAACGAACTGAAACAAAAAAATCCCCTTTCCCACTGTAGGAACAGCATGGCTTTCTTTGGGGAGAGCTCCTCCATGGCATTTGGAGGGGTAAAAACCGCTGTGGCTGTGAAAGCCTTCACACCACGGCCATCAAGGGCACAATGAAGCTTTCATTCTCCACATCACATCGCTGAGATGTTTACACGAAAACTTTTGCTGTTATTCAGATTGCTATGCTGCAGCTAAAAAGGTTATTTTGTTTACAAAAATGAACGATAAAGTAAATTTCACCTTCAAAAGAAAACTTCAGCTGTGGCTCTTTGAAGGCCTCCCCTGCACTGTTTATAAAGGAACTGGATATGAAGTTTACAAACTCTGAGGAGGGAAATGGTGCCTTCCACTGCTCCTTAATACCAGCTTCTTTGTGTGTTATTGCTTCTTGATCCCAGGTGTGAAGACCAGGGCAGTGAATGAAAACAGGCTCAAAGAGCTGTAAATGCATTTCAGGCCCCAGAAGAATCCCAAAACACCAGACTTGGAGCACTGGAGCCTTCAAGTGAACTTGCTCAGAAAAATTGTTGCCCCTACATCCTGCAGAGAATGTCCTCCCTTGTTTGCTTCTCAGCCTGTCAGAAGGACACTGTACTGCTTTTCCTTGTGCTTCCAGGGACAGAAGAACCCCTGGATTCTTTTAGAGCTGGGTGTAAACACCTCCTTGGAACAGTAGCTGTTAAACTTTGTTGAAAAGTGCTTAGCAATGACAAAAAAATGTTATTTCCGAAAGGATCTCTGTAGCACTGAGGGGTTTTTTTTTTGCAAATGAAAGTCCAAATTTACCACAAAAATGTCCCTGTAACCTCTTATAATTCAAAACATATTCCTTGCTTTTCAAAAGCACAGGCAAATTACCAGGGAGCCTTTCTAAAATAAGCCCGAGGTTGGATGTTTGACTTTGCGGACAGTGCTGCTTGATAATCAGCGTTTCCTTTTTTGAGTTTGCTGTGTCGCAGTCAGAAAGGAACTTTGCTTTGTGTGGTTTCTGACCTGTTCCAGGTGAGGAGAACGTGAACAACGTCTGTGTTGCAGTACTGGCATAGAAACAGGAGTATCCCCGTCCCTTATTCTCCTGATAAATGTAGCATTTGTGTCTCCAGCAAAACAAACAATGAAATCTTGTCTTTGTTCTTGTTTTTTGGGCTGTGCTGCATCCTGGCTTTCAAGGATGCAGACATTCCTGAGCTAGACATCTCCAGTGTCTGGCAGCTGGTTACAGAACTTAAACTGCTCTGAGGAAACACCAGGGAAAAGCAGATCTGTGTGAAGTGTAAAGCTTTTAAACCTGGTATGAAACCCTGAAAGGTGGGCTTGGTAGGAAACTGAAGGAAACCTAAACAATTTTGAAATTATTGGGAATATTTGGCTTCATTTTCCCAATCAGTCGATAGAAAACGTGTTTTCCATTAAGAAAATGTTTTTCTCCATTTTTGGAGACTTAAAGAGGGGGTTGCTTATTGTGAAAACAAGTCTTATTTTTCACCAAATATCTTGGCTGCCTGGTTTGATTTTTGATGCTGTCCCTGTGTTCCTGCAGGCAGTGGGGGAGATGGTGCCAGGCTGTCACCTGGAATGCTGGAATCATGGGTGCTGTGAGGTTTGGATCTGAGTGCTTGTGCCCTGAGGAGCAGTGCCAGGTTCCAGCTGCCTGGCAGGAGTGGGAAAGCCAGGAAAGAGTGATGTGGGACACCCATCTCCTGAAAGATGCCACGTGCATCATGTCCTGCCATGCAGGAAACCTCAGATCTCAAATCTTTCATAAACCTAAAGAGTGGCAGATTGTTTCTGTCCTGCTTTGCTGCTGGGTTTCTGGGTGTTGGGTGCTCTCATGGAGGAGCCAAGGTGGGACCTGCTGGATGAGCCATTGGAGCAGGAAGGTGTTCACTGCTCCCAGGGCTGCCCTGAGGGGAGTGTGCGGGTTTGGGGCTCTGATCTCACACCACAGGCTGTGACTGACTTCAGGGCCAGCCTAGATGTACTGCTACTGAACTTAGGGAGAAAACCTGTGTCAGTCTTGGTCTTCTCCCAGGAGTTCTGTCCCTGACTGATGGGTAATTGGCTGCTCAGCTGCTTTCCTGAGAGGCTGTTTATTAAAGTTAGTGAGCAGGCCCAGTGCTCACGGACAGAACACTTGTTCTAGTAGACAAACAAAAATGTGTTGTGTTGCAAACTTTATAGCTGAATCATGGAAACTGTAGAATTGGGACATAATATTTCAAAATGTTCAACTCCATCTGATACATTTTAACCGTCTGCCTTTCTCATATTGTCCTTGTACCCGGGAAAAAAAATAGAAGTTCAATGCAGTAAACTTGGTGAATTCTGAACACATTCTGTCTCACCTTGACCAAATGAAAGGAATCATTTGCTAGGGTTACATTTATTAGTGTGCACTTAAACCACGAATCGCAGGAGGGATAAGTGAACAAGTTTTTATAGAAAGACTGGCTTGGTCAGTGTCAGGTTTTTGTCTTTCAAGGCATGTGGGAAGCTCCAACAGTTAAGTTGTCAGATCAGTATTTGTTGGGGATTTTTTATCAAGACACCTTTGCTGCCTTTCTTGAAGGCTCTTTTTTACCTGTCCCTGGTTATGTGACATAAATCTTGTGTTGACAGTAATTTCCAGAGCACCTTCCCATCCTTTGTGCCGTGCCAAAGGATGTTTCACCTCAAGTGCCAAATCCTCTGGTGTCTTGGTGAGCAGGGTAAGCCCCAGAACCAATCTGGGAAAGCTTTCAGGGGAAGATATCCCCACCTGCTACCTTTCGTATGTAGATGTACAGGCTGGCCTTGTTTGAGACAAACGGGCAGCCTCTGTTTGTCCTAATGAGGTACTTGACGTGAAACTGATAGCACTAATGGCCAGATTCCAAATAATTTGCTGTGGAGGAAAATTGCCCAGTTGTGCCCACCCATGGGTGTCACATGGAGAGTGGGAGCCTTTGATTCGTTCCCTGAGTTAAGGGAGTGCAAAGTATAATTTGCCAACTGAAAGTTTCTATCACTGAAGACAGAGGTTTCTTTGTGTTTTGACCCGGGTTTTGATACTCTTTTACCCTCCACTGCTATGAGTGCCAAATAGTTCCTTTTTTTTCATCGGGGGAGAAAGCAACTTGAACAAACATCCTATCCCATGTCAGCTACAAACCATCCATTTATCCATGTGGACAGGGGAGGAGCAGTGTGAGGGAGCAGCACTGGCAAGTGCAAGCATTCTCTGATTTTGTTCTGCTCTCTGATGTTTAAACCTTTCAGATATTCCGAGGTTATTTCCAACTTCACAGTGATGAAAGCTGAAAACGCCTCAATTAGGATGAGGTAGTTGTTTTCTTTTTACTCTAACAGGGTGTATTTTAAGAAAAAACAATAGTTCTCATGATACACATGGAATAAATCACAAGTGGTAAAAAGACTTGTTTTTCCCTCCCTGCTCAGTGTTACTGCCACTGTCCCCTTGGGTTGTCAGGATTAATTTCTCCTGCCATGGAATTTTCACCCCAAGGATTTTAACTTTGAAATTGCATCTTTTACTCAGATGGGAAAAGTGGAAAAGTTTTCAGTCTCGGAGAAATTTTGAATGAACACTGAGAAAGTAATGGCAGCAGATGGATTTTTCTGGAGTGGAGAATGTCAGAATTACCTTTCACAGGAACTGGATTGTCACACAGGAGCTGAGGGGTTTCAGGAGCAATGTCCCTGCCCTTAGGTGCTTTCAGGTGCTGGTGTTAATGCCTGGGAACTGATTTGGCTGAAAAAGGATCTTTTGCTTCTCTTCTTAGGATCCCCAAGTTCCTTCCAGCATGGGAACTGGTTGCACAAGGTGATGCTGGGGGTCCTGTTGGTGTGGGGTGACAGACCTTCCTCAGCATTCAATTCCCATTGCCCCTTCCCTTCTCCTCCCTGTCCCATTAGAGAGCTCAGAGAAGTCTCAATGGCCACCTTCTTTCTGAGCTGTTTTATCACAGTGTTAAGGGGTTGGAAGGAATCATTAGTCCCATGATGGGCAGGCACCTCCCACTAGACCAGGTTGCTCAAGGCCTCATCCAGCCTGGCCTTGAACATTTCCAGAGTTGGGGTGTCCACAGCCTCCCTGGGCAACCTGTTCCAGTGTCTCATTATCCTCCAATAAAAAATTTCTTCCTAATATCTAACCTGAAATTCTCTTTTTTCGATTTGTATCCATTCTGCCTTGTCCTGTAAGTGCAGTTCATGACAAAGAGTCCAGTAGCCCCTTTAGACACTGAAAGGTGTGAGGTCTCCACACAACCTTCCCTTCCCCAAGCTGTGTTAATGTTTCTTGTGTTAGTTTCCTTTCCAGCATGATTCTCTTGGTTCAGCCTTGGAGGCTGAAGGGCCCTGCTCTCAGCCAGCCCCTGCTCCTCTGGGAGCCACAGAGACCCAAGTCCTACCCTAGTGCCACTCCTTGCTGTGCTGTTCTATTCTATAATTATGCTCAGGATTAATCACTTTCTGGTGCTTCTGGATGCCACTGCAGTGTTTTCACTCATGTGCTTTGAGGGTTTCACATTTGCAGAGTGTAACTGGCCCCTCTTAAACATGCCTTGGATTTTTCTTATTAGCTTTGCCTTGAATTTCATCACGAATCTGAAATAGCAATAAAAACCACTTCCTATTAAGTGGATACCATCTTGTCTTGCTATGACTTGCTTTCTTACCGAGTGTATTTGGGATCTCATGAAAATCCATTTGTTGGATCATACTTGTGAAGATACTTTAGGTGCTTTGTTCCTCTAATTCCACATATAACTATCCTGTGATCTAATCAACATTTGCTTTAAAATTTTCCAGCTGGAAATTAACTCCCTGCAAATTTGGCCAACAGCAGCGGCAAGGTGAAGGTGTTTTTTTTTTTTTTTTTTTTTTTGTTTTTTTTTGTTTTTTTTTTTTTTTTGTTATGGACTTAGTTCCTTCTTTTCTGTGTGCAGATATGACTGTGGTGGGGGGGAGCACTTTGGGGTTTCCTCCAAAGGTGACTCATGTTTGCCAGATCCACCTACAGCAAAAATAAGCCAGGCCATTACAGTGTGTATTATTTAGGCTACTGAATATTTTATCCAGTAGTCAGTGAACTTTCCCTGGAAGCCTCTGTGGGTTAGTTTGCTTTTCTTCCCCCATTTGTCCACCAAAGAGCCACAAAACCCCGGTGGGAGGCAGGAGGATGTCTCCATTCAGGATTTTGCTGCTCTTGCCTTCCAGTCTGATTTGGTTTTGTAACTGGGAGTGAAAATTGCCCAAGGTTACCCTTGAGAAAGCAACACTGTTATTGATGACAGTCCTCTGTCTGCTGGCTGGTTTCTGTAGACCTCGGATTCCTGCTCGCAGCAGCCCGTGGGAGTCCGGGTGGTTAATGAGTGCTAATTTCCTAGATAGAGCCGGGTTATCTCCATTTCAGCGGGAGTTTCGCCTTGCAAAACCTCAGCTGCAGCAAGCAGCTGGTTGTGGGTGGTGAACTGGCGGTAGCTGCATTTCACAGGAGCGGTGGAGCTGATGGGATGGGCCTGAGAGAACCGGGGAAACGCTCTGAGTCTGCAATCTGTGCTGTGTGGATTCCTCAGAGACGAGAGGGACAGAGGGCTGTCCCCAGCTGATGGGCACTGCCAGCTCCTCTGAGAGCCAGAACTGGCCTGGTCAGGGACAGAGGGCTGTCCCCAGCTGATGACACTGCCAGCTCCTCTGAGAGCCAGAACTGGCCTGGTCAGGGACAGAGGGCTGTCCCCAGCCTGCTCCTCTGAGAGCCAGAACTGGCCTGGACAGAGGGCTGTCCCCAGCTGAAGGGCACTGCCAGCTCCTCTGAGAGCCAGAACTGGCCTGGTCAGGGACAGAGGGCTGTCCCCAGCTGATGGGCACTGCCAGCTCCTCTGAGAGCCAGAACTGGCCTGGTCAGGGACAGAGGGCTGTCCCCAGCTGAAGGGCACTGCCAGCTCCTCTGAGAGCCAGAACTGGCCTGGTCAGGGACAGAGGGCTGTCCCCAGCTGAAGGGCACTGCCAGCTCCTCTGAGAGCCAGAACTGGCCTGGTCAGGGACAGAGGGCTGTCCCCAGCTGAAGGGCACTGCCAGCTCCTCTGAGAGCCAGAACTGGCCTGGTCAGGGACAGAGGGCTGTCCCCAGCTGAAGGGCACTGCACTGCCAGCTCCTCTGAGAGCCAGAACTGGCCTGGTCAGGGACAGAGGGCTGTCCCCAGCTGAAGGGCACTGCCAGCTCCTCTGAGAGCCAGAACTGGCCTGGTCAGGGACAGAGGGCTGTCCCCAGCTGAAGGGCACTGCCAGCTCCTCTGAGAGCCAGAACTGGCCTGGTCAGGGACAGAGGGCTGTCCCCAGCTGATGGGCACTGCCAGCTCCTCTGAGAGCAGCATCTCCTGAAGCATCCAGAGGCAGGGGCAAAGCTCCTCATGCCGGATCCAAAGCAAGACCTTCCTGCACAAACATCCTCACCTGTAGCAGCATCTGCAGCTGGGCCTGGGGTGGCAGCTGTCAAATACTGCTGTGATGAACTTCACATAACTGCAATAGAAGTTGAAAAGATTTGTAACTGATTTTTTTTTTTTTTTTTTCAGCTCAAGACACTCTTTTCCATTCTCCATTCTTTCCATTCTTTTCTATTCTCCAGCATTTTTTTGCTGACATCTTTGTCCACTGGCCGTTGGTCCTTTTGAAACACTTTGTATGGAGCCAGGAGCAGTTGTTTTGCTGTCTGTATCACAGGTTTTTACAGAATTCCTGTTGAAATCAATGAAAGGTTAAATGGAAGACAGTTGACTCCACTTAAGGATTCTGTGGGTGAAGTTAAACACTTGGATCTAAACAAAAGTGTGAGCTATGCATTTCCCAGGATGAAATTGCCCTGGTTATGGTGCTTCTTTTTCTCCCCTCCCCAATTTACAGATTTACTTCCTAATATTTCCTGATATTACTTACTAAAAGGAAATTGTTATCAATGCTTTAGTGCTTCCTCAGGGCTGCAGCAACAGGGTGACCTAACTGGGTTAATTCCTCCCAATTTAAATTCCTTCTGTCGAAACAGGAATCATTCCTTGGATAGGAGAACGTTTGCAGCAGGATCGCACCTGGCCGGCAGTGCTCGGCTTCCCTGGGTTGAGCGGTGCAGTCCCGGGGAGGGCGGAGCTCTGCAGCGCTGGGACTGACTGAGCTCCGCTCCGCCCTCGGGAGCTGCGCCTGCCGCCGCTGCCCTGCCCGCCGCTGCCTGCCTTGTGTAACGTCCTGCAGGAGAACCGGCTCCGGGACAGCTCTGCGGCAGTGATTAATCGGGGAAACATCTAACAACCTTAAATGGCAGCAAATCTCTTTTGGCAGGTGGAGACTCAGAAAGTCCCTGCTGCCACGGGGGGAGTGTTGCTCTGAGTGCTCGGATCACATTTTCTTTGTCCTAACACTTCCTCTGGTCCCAAACTTTTACCAGTGCGCTGAAATCTCCTTTTTACTCATCTTCGTGCCGTGATTCCCACCCAGGTCAGAACACGGGGTGAGATTTTTTCAGATGCTCACTGAACAGCAGAAGTGCCATTGCTTCCTGCCCCAGAGAGTGCAGTGCTCGTACCTGTGGGGCAGGGCTGAGGTGTCCCTCTGCAGTGACGAGCTGACAGCACAGTGTGTGCTCAGCTTGGTCTTTCCAAGCCTTGTGAACTGCACTGCAGATAATCCCGGATGTCCTCTGGGACACTGGGCACGGTGAAGTCATGTACCGGCCTGCCAGACCAAATATTTCAAATATTCTTGTTGTAATCTTTCTGAAGGTGAATAAATAACAGAGTTCATCTGAGAGAGTTCTTCAGGAGTGTCCTGGATTAAGATTGGGTTTTAGATTTAGTGAGACAATAACCCACCTTTAAAAGATCCTTGGTAAGTTAGTGATAAGGGAGGATTGATTACTCTGAACATTTTAATAACACTCAATATTTGAATTATTTTTTATTCAAAAGCTCCAAATTCTCAGCTTTTTTTTTTTTTTTTTTTAATATTTTGAATTGGAATTTAGTTTTGACTTGAGGAATAGTTTGCTGGAATTTTTCTTTTTCAACCTCCTTGTTGGCCAACGTGAGTTTTGTTGGTGTACCCATAAATTTAATGGAAGTTTGTTTATTTTACTGAGGCTCTGTTCAGAGCAGAAAGTACATACCTAAACCTAAATTTTATATGCTCCAGAAAACTTTCAGATTGCAATGGTTAGGTAGGACTAAAAATGGCTATTTCTATCATGTTGCTATTGCTCAAGATGTCTGTGGCCTGCACTGGCTGTAGTTATGGGGGTGTTCTTAAACTAATTCTCTGCCAGCAGGGGTGGTACCAGGTATTGTTTGCTTCCAACCCTGTGCTAAAACAAAGGCATCAGCAGGCAGGAACTGCACACCACCAAAACCCCTGAGCTGGTGTTTGCCTTTAAAAAACCCAGCAGCTCAGATTTGAGACAGTCAATCTCCCTGCACACAGACGAGCTGCTAGTCTGGCAGGATGTAATTCCATTTTCCTAGGAGTTTGATTTCCTTTTGGCCTGTCTGTGCTTCAGCTCGTCACTGCTCTTGTGCTGAATTGATGTTGACTCTAAGGTAGTTTTCTGAGTAATTCAAGCAAAGGATATTTGTGAAAGGATTGTGATTTGCTTTTATCTATAGCAAATGCAGACTATCAAGAGAACTTATAAATGCTAAACTTCTAGGCCCATCTGTACATAATTTTCCAAGTCACATTTTATGGCTGCACATGGTGGCTGCAGCTCCTAGTGCAGAGAACCAGCTGGCAGACACTGTTCCTTGGTCTTTAATAGTGTATGAAGGCACTGCACACATCTGACAGAGCCCAGAGACTGCCATGGCTTAAGAGTTCATTCCATTTACTTAAAATCTTAAGGGAAGTCTAATTTCAGGCATGTTGATTTCCTCAGAAAGCTTTTGTTAGTTTGGCTGGTGGCCACATTATGTAAGATATAATTATTTGGCCTCAAAGTAGTGATTTCAGCCAGGGAACAGTGTAGGGCTGGCTGTGGCTGTGTTGTGGCAGCACCATTCCAAGTGCCACAGGTGAGTGTGGCCATAAAGGCTCTGGCTCCTCCCTGCCTGTGTCCTGTTCCCCTCCAGGTGCCTGTGACTGTCCTCAGTGCAAACAACCAGGAAAACCTTCTCTGTTCTTGTTTCCTGGAGGGCTTTGTAGCTGCAGCTGGTAACTCCCATGGAACTCTTCTCATGGACATGCTCCAAGGGGAGCCACAGCCAGGGCTGGCTCCAGAGCAGCCCCTGGGGAATGCCTTGGTGGCTTTGCCACCCTGAGTGTCTGGGTCTGACCACAACTGTGTTCAGAGAATCAAGTGCTCTGTTCTGCTGGCACTGTAGCCACAGCTGAGGTGTTTTAAAATCTGTTTTCCTGATATTGAAAAGAATTGTTAGGAACCTCCTTAAATTCCCTTTAACCAGCTACTTCATTTTCCGTGGGTTGTTTTTCCTTTGCCCTAGATGGAGTCAGTTGAGGCAGTCTGGAATAATGTGTGTGGAATCGACAGGCCATGTTCTGTCACACTCAGCTTTCCTTTGAGATGACCTTTAAGGCTTGTATTAGCATTTCCATTTAGGGAATCCTTGAGCTATTGGATATTATTGTGGGGGGGGGAGGCTGAGATAGAATCAGAATTTTCAGTGTTTGTTTTCTGATAGTAAATTGCCTTCTTACATGTCATCCAAGAGTTCACACAACCAATACTCCAAACTGGGCTGCTCTCAGAGGTGGCAGCAGCAGCAGCAGCTCTTGGGCTGAGGAGCTGTGTGGGGCAGAGCAGGGACACCCTGAGCACAGTGACAGGGGACACATGAGTGGTGCCCTGCTCAGGCTCTGGAGGGGGCAGGTCCCTGTTGGGTAGTTCTGTCCCTCTCCCTCAGACATGGAATTCTGGGACAGCAGAGCTTGACAGGAGCTTGATTTTATCAGGAGCTTTGGCCTGTGCTTGCTGTGACTCCGAGTTTCACTTTAGTGTCTAATCCTGGTTTTGAAACTCACTTCCTTATCCTCCTCATGTGCTATTTTATTATTTAGATGCACTGTTATTCTGATGTTTCTCTACTGTGTTGAGCATAAACTGTGGTTTCCTCTGAGTTCTCCAGCATTCACATCCATAGCAGTGAGCAGGGATGGTCCTGGGGCTCAGTGCTGCTCTCCCTGCTCCTCTCAGACAGCCCCTCCTGCTCCTGCACCTTTCTCCCTGGCTCTCCATGCAGGAGCAGTCCTGGGGGATGCTCTGGCACAAGGATCCCTCTGTCCTAACAACTGTGTTCCAGTTCAATACCTGTGTGAACGTTTGAAGCTTCTCAGTCCTAAGACAAAGCAGGGAATATTACCAGCAGTGCAGGAATTAACTTGCTTTAAAGTGTTTTTCCTGTCTAAAGCTTTTATGGCTGTGGGAGGTGGCATCAGCTCTCATCTTGGGAAAGCTCAGATTAGTATTATGTGGTCTAAATACTTGTCACGTATTTACTAATGATTTATCAAGTACTGAAGGGGCTTCAGCCAGTGACTGCTGACAGACCACCTTGGCCAAAGTGGCTGAGGGGTTAATTTTCAAAGTCACATCTCTTTACTGAAGGTACCAGTCTGACACTTTTTTTGTGGTGAAGAAAGATGCACGTCTTTCTGCTGGAGAGTTTTGTGGTCACAAGTCACTGCTGTTACAGTTATTTTTACAGCTATTACAGCTATTTTTATTGTCTTCATTTCCTTCAGATCTATACAGGATGCTTGTGCTCTTAACGTCCTAGTTTTTGCTGTGATTATGTGAGTGCCAGCTGTGAGGGAGGCACTGCTGTAATTGCAGCTCTGCCTGGGAGTGCCAGCACCTTGTGTCCTGCTGCCATGTCAGAGCTCTCTGACTCAAACAGCCCCTTGTTTGGATGCCTCCCTGAATGATCTGTCAATAGCTGAAATAATACCTTGATCCCAGAGCCGGTGGTGCTGCCAGAAATGGCTCTTGCTGGGCTGGCTGGCCCTGTGTCACAGCTAATAAATAACCTGTCCTGGTGCTCCCAAACTGCCCTTCAGAGAGCCAGCAGAGGTGCTTCCCTCTGCTGGGCTGGGTACAAACCATGGCTTCATGATGGCAACAACAGCACAGACAGCTGCCCAAATTCTGGCTGACTGTGCCTAAAATCGTGGCCTAGCTGGACTTCTTTCTTCATTGCTGTCAGCTGTGCTGTGAAGACAGTTGGCTCTAATCATCTTCCTTTTTTTTTTTTTTTTTTTTTTTTTTTTTTCCCCTTTTAATTAAGCTTGGGTAGAATGTAAGGGAGAGGCAGGAACATGGGGGAGGCCCTGAACCAATGCAGGGTTCAAGAAGCAGCAATGAAAGTGCTATTATGAATGAGCAATGGCTTGTAAAGGGCTCCAGTCTGCTAATGTAGGTTACTGGGTTGATACCATTGCTTTAATAACGGTTCTTTGGTCTGGTTAGATGTTTTGACAGTGCTCTCAGCTTGACTGGGAGGGATTGGTCCCTTGTGAATTTTGGATTATTTCTCCAGGTCACTTTTGCAGTTGCAGACCTGTGTAATAACTCTGAGCTGCAGAGCACGCTGCTGTTCCTGATCAAACTGGGATGATCACAGCCTCAGGAATTGCTGTGGTGTTGATGTAATTATTACCCAACAAGCTGTAATTTGAAAATCGGCCCCACTGCTTGTAATGGGCCAATGTGGTGCTGTAGTTGGAAGCTTTTAAAATACTGATCCCTTTGTTTTGTTATACTCTGCTTATATCTGATGAGCCTGTGATGAAAACCTCCCACGTGCCCTTTGCCTTGTAATTACACATTTACAAACAATCGATGCTGTGGGGAAAGTGCAGCAGCAGGCTGTGTTTAAATAAGCAGTCCTGCACTCAGTGCAGTTTCTGCACGTGCCATATGCTGTGTGCTGTGTGCTGGCTTGTGTAGCAGCAGCTGGTGAGTGTTTTATGAAGTGCTGTCCCAGCACTGGGGGGTTTCCCTACAGACACTGCTGGGTACAGAAGGAAGGACTGTCTGATACGGTTGGAGATACAAATGTTGCACAGCTAGGGCAGAGTTACCTTGCTGCTCATACCAGAGCATCTTAGGTACCTGTTCTCCCAGGTCTCTTTGGAAACAGGGTTCAAACAGGTGATCAGGAAGGACTTCAGGAGCAAAACAATCTGAACCCACCCAGTTAAACCAGGAATATGAGTCCTGCCCTCATTTGGGCAGAGATCAGTATGTGAGGAGGCAATAACTGATCAAAAAGGATCCTAAATTTCTGCAAGTCTCCCTGGTTCATGGAGGTGATGGTTTATGTTGTGTGTGTCCTTACACTGTTTGAAACTGAATGGTGCTTTACATTCTCAGTAACACCTGGCTGCCAGCACACTCTTCTTTCCTGAATTACTGAGAAAGATGAACTTCAAACAAGATAGTCTAGCAGCAGTGAGTTAATGTTTAGTTGTAGTAATATCTGGTTTATTTCCTGTACATTTAATCTTCAGCTGCCCTGGAGTGGGTGATCTGGTTGCAGATTAACTACAGCACTGATAAAGGTGCACATGAACTCCATTCAGAGGCAGCTGGGTGCTGGCAGGGCGCAGCAGCCCAGGTGTGGAGCTGGGAGAATGTGTCCATGCTGCTTCCTGGTGGGGAGCTGCTTCCTCAGCCTGTGGAGCTCCAGCTCGAGAGGCTGCAGAGCTCAGGAGGCTCATGCAGAGAGGATTTGGCCTGAGCAGGAACCCTGGGGAAGAAGCTTCAGGGATCTGGCAGGAGGTGATCCCCACTTCTGCAGTGTGGCCACCACACAGGAGTTACTGCTGTTAAAACCTCTTTATCCAGTCAGTGGAAATGTGCTCAGTGCAGTTGATGAATCAATCCCAAAGGTTCAGCTGCCTGAATGGAGGTGTCCCAGGGAAGGTTTGTGGCTGGTGAGCCAGGGGCAGGGCTGGCAGCTGGGAATGCAGGGATTGACAGTGGTTTGGTAACCACCTTTGGCCTGCAGGGCTGCTCAGATGGAAGAGATGTAACCTGGCCTACACAGGGACCCTGAGGGAGCACAGTGTGGGTGTTTGAGAGCTCTGGGACTGTCAGCAGAGCTCTCCAACAAATCCTGTCCAGGACTGCTGCAGGTGCTGGGCAGTGCTGTTGAAACCTCTCTGGTACTGAAACCAGGCCAGGGGCTGGTGAGGACACTGGGCTTGTGGGGGGAACAGGAATCTCCTGCAGCAATCACAAAGCTGAGGTAGCTTTTGTAAAAACAGGGTTCACAACATCAACTGTGCCCGTGGGAGAGGTGGTGCCCCTGCCGAAGATGCTGGATCCCAGTGGATGCAACCCAATTATCCAGAACGCTGAGCCATTCATTCCCAGCTGAGTAATGGACTGTGAATGGCAGGGGCAGGATCAGCACAAAGGGTGATGAGAGGACACGGCAGGAACTGAGTGACACAAGACACAGCTCAGGGAGCTGAGTGAGGTGCCCGATGCTGTGGGAGGAGATGCAGTCAAAAAAATGGAGGAAATGTGGATACGACTTCATAAGATACAAGCAGGTTTTGTTATAATAGCTATAAACAGGTTTGTGTCCCTGTATTTAATTCTGGATAAATGAGAAGAATTGGAGATGGTTAATGGGGTGTATGGTTTGTGGAGGACAGTAAATCAAGTCTGAATTAATAAACTGAAAGTGGAAGCAAACACCCAAACCTGAGCTGATGGAATTACACTGTCTCTGTTACCTCCTCTCCCCCAGCCTTTCTTCTCTCCCTACTTCTGCTCCCTTCCCATATCCCCACCAAAAAAAAAAAAAAAAAAAGAAAAAAAAGGGAAGGAGAAAGAATTTAAGGCCTAACAGTGGTGCAGCAGCACTGGTGGGAGAGGTGAGCTCTCTTTGCTGGCTGGTGCACAGGTGAGTTGTTTGTCTGGACAGACTGACTCTGTGTCCTGGGGCTTCCACTCAGTGCTTGCAGAGGCCACACAGGATTCCTTCATCCTTGGCTAGTGAGGATCTGCTGTTCTCTTCTCCAGGACTGGAAGAGCCACAGCCCAGATGAGATATTTCCAGAGTCCTCTTCGAGTGGTGTTAAACTCTTTTGGATCCCTGGTCTGTCTTGCTTGAGGTTACATCAACAGATCTGGACTAAGGGAAGGATTTTTCTTGTCTCAGGTTACTGGACAGTTTAGGAGTGTTTTTGCATGGCCCATTTCCTGGAACTGTTGGCATTTCCACTGCTGAGCTGCGATTATTTTAGGACTGAGACAGACATTTCACTCCTCAAGCAAATACCTTCAGAAGATGATTCCTGCTTGCATGAGAGAGAAGGAGGAGGGACAATTAGCTGGGTTTTACCTCCTCTGACCTGGGACTTTGAAAGAAGTGTAGATAAGGTGATAGTAACTGTCCTTATAATCATAATGAGCTGTGCAGCTTATCAAAGCTGCTGAATTTCTATATGTAGGAGCATTTTCTTAAGTGTCAGTGCCATTCTGTACCCAGCTAAAGGCCAAAGAATGGTGTTTAAGATGAGTGTAGATATGAAGTGTCAAATTCCTTTGTTCTCCTGCTCAAAGGACAAAGATGAACAGGAAATAACTAATCTTTCTTTCTTTTCCTGTAAGTCTCTCTTGAATATATTTAGGAGGAAAAGAGTCATTTCATAAATACATTCCACTCTCCTTTTGACAAAACCAGGATTTGTTGTAATTTTATTGGCACTGCATGAAAGCACCGTGACTGAAACACTTGAACCCTGTCTTTATCTGCAAATCCATCAGGCCATGCTATTGGATCCAGAGCTATAGATGCATTTTCTGACTGGATTGTCTTAGTGACCATTTTATTCCTCACATTCAGTCAGAAAAGTGTGGGCAGTATTTGTTAGGAGGAGCCTTGTGTAAATGTAAACCTTTAAAGTTAGTTTTACATATATAAAAAATAAAGCATCATGGAATCACAGGATGGTTTGGGCTGGAAGGGACCTTAAAACCCATCCAGTGCCACCCCTGCCATGGCAAGGACACCTCCCACTGTCCCAGGTGTTCCCAGCCCAGTCCAGCCTGGCCTGGGACACTCCCAGGGATCCAGGGGCAGCCACAGCTGCTCTGGGCACCCTGTGCCAGGGCCTCACCATCCTCACAGAGAGGAATTTCCTCCTGATATCCCATCTAACCCTGCCCTTCTTCACCTTACAGCCATGGCTACATTAAATAAATAGAACATGAAAATACTATAGTCCTTGAGGACTGAAATGTGTATTACTGACTGTTGCATTACATTTTTTACAGCTAAAATACAAGTAATAAGAGTTGTGTATATTGTGGGTTCAAATTCTTGCATTCAAAGCAGAATTTCTTAAGTTGACCAAAGGCTTCTTTGGGGTGAGGGTGGTAGCTTTGCTGCTTTGCATAGTCATGGATAAGCTGATGTCATGATGTGTGTGCTGAGATGTAATGATTGGCAGTTGTATTCCACTGTGAATTGCCACCTAAATGTGCTTTCCCACTGACACAGTGAGATATTCTGGGAAACCTGAAGCACTCCGTTGTTTCCAGAGGTCCTTGGAAAACTGTCAGGAGAGCCATTCCCCCCATTTGCTATTGCCTGCTGGAGCCTGAGCACCGAGTGTGTGAGGAGTGGATAGTGACCATTCTTGTGCTTATTCTTCTTGGTAATTCAAGATCTTGATTATTCCAATGACACAAGTATGGGTGACATGTTCATTCATTTTTTGTGCAGCAAGGATGAGTGTGAGAAGGGTACACAAACCACTTAACCTAAAGAAAAAACCTTGAGAATAATGTAGAAAATAAGTTTTCCATCTAATAGATTATTTTCTCTTACACCTTTGTGAAAGGTGTAAAGAGATTACCAGTTTGTGACTGCCAGACTTATTGATTCCAAGTGTTTTTTTCTGTTTCATGCAGTTCTGTGAGGGCTCAGCAGCTGATTGCTCAGGGGAGGGAAGTAGCTGTGTTTGGAGGAGGATGTGTCAGCTCTGAACTGTTAATTGAGCTAATTTCTTAAAAAAAAAAAAAACAAAACAAAAAACAACTAAACTAAACTAATCTAAATAAATCTAATAGCCAAATTCATTGGAAAACCTGTGCTGCTCCTGGTGAGGTGGCAGCTGTGCTGAGCTGTCCCCTGAAGCTGCCCGGGTGTGTCCCAGCTGTGCGGGGCTGTTGGAGGCTCCGGCGCCCCTGCCCTGAGCTGCTCGGGCTGTGAGCAGGGATGGAGCGCCCTGCGCAGGAGCAGCAGCTGCGCTCCGTGCTGCTCTCTGGCTGGCACTGAAAACGTCTTTAATCAACTTTCGGATAAACTGTGGCACTGATCTGACTTCTGGAGATTGTCATTAGCTAATGCTCATTACCTGGCATAGATACATCACAGAAGTAGAAGCCTGCCTTGAATCCTCGGGCTGATTTGTCCTTCAGAACATCCTGTTTTAATAATTTCAAAGGGCTCTGAATTCCACTGTTCTAGGACTAAAATTCTGACTGTGTGTCAAAGCCAGCTTGGCTTGTGGCAGATAAATTGAAGATACTTTTCAGCTTACTGCGTCTTAATTCTGATTTGTGTGACATTTGTGCTGTCTCACGTTGTTATTACTTTAAGGTTCTTTCAGGTTCTGACTGGGAGCTGTCTTTGACAGAAAAAAATTATCAAATGTAAGGGAAGTAAATGAACCCAATCTTTCCGGTGATAATTTGAACCAATAAACCAAGAAGGATGTAAATCAAGTAATCTGTTTTACTAATCAAACCTTTTAAGTCCTTTTCCATCTTGCTAATGTTCCCCTGGGTTATCTGTGAACAGTTGTGGTTTAGGAATTCACTCCTTTTGCAGTGGATGATGATTGCAGAAATAGCAGCTCTCCTGCTGCTCAGCTGCTTTTCCATTCAAAGAATGTAAAGTGAGGTACTTCAGGCCCCTGTGCAAATTCATTTGCTTATCTTGCCAGTTCTGCCCTGCACTTCCATACCCACAAGGGTGTTTGAAACATTCCCTGTGTTGTTCCTTCTCTTTTTCCCTTTTTGGAGTTGACTTTCAGTGAGAGGGAGAAAGACCCTGCTACTCAATCTGCCAGCTCAGTCACACTCATGAATTGAAGTGAACCCACTGTAGTGGTTGTAGTTAAAAACCCCTTTGTTTCCCACCCAAACCTTCTGTGAAATATTAGTTGCTCTTTAATTGGAAGAGCAAACGTTGTGTGTTTACTGGGCCTTTTCACACTGACATGGTCTGGGCCCTCACAGAGCCTGAGGTTTTGTTTTCCAGGGCACCTCCTGCTCTATTCTTGGTGATGGGAGAGACTGGGAGATGGAGAAGAGGGGGTTTCAGTGCAGTTCTGTTCAGATCTCCATTAGGGACATGAAGCTTTTCCAGTACAAATAAGAAAATACTTGAAAGAAAGCTCCAGAACAAACATGAGCCAAATCTACATTCAAACTGGGAAGCTTTTCCTGACTAGCCATGCTGTCAAGGGAGCACAAGAAAAAGTCCTTTCAGCCTGAGCAGTTCATGGACATATTGTTGAACCTATTTGCTTTGTGATTTGCAAACTTAATTTTCCCCTCCACTGCTTGTGGTTCATTGTCCACGTGCTCTGGCTGAGGCCGTTGGTGTCTGAAAGGACTTGGTGGCAATCTGGGGGTGGCTGAGGTGGCAGCTGTCCCTCATTGTCCCCACAGCAGACGTGGCAGAAGGGAATCTTTGACTGAGGGGCAGGATGGGCAGCTGGAGGTGGAATGTCCTCATCTGCTGCTTGGAGACTCAGTGGTTTGTGCACCAGAGCCCTTGGCTGGCACTGGGAGGGCTGGGCCAACTTGTGGGCCAAACCACAGAGCTGAGTCAGCACCATGTGCTGGAAAACCAGGGCCTGGAGCAGCCCAGTGTCACATCCCAGTGTCACTGCCCAGTGTCACTGCCCAGTGTCCTATCCCAGTGTCACTGCCCAATGTCACATCCCAGTGTCACTGCCCAGTGTCCTATCCCAGTGTCACAGCCCAGTGTCACTGCCCAGTGTCCTATCCCAGTGTCACTGCCCAGTGTTACAGCCCAGTGTCACTGCCCAGTGTCACAGCCCAGTGTCACAGCTCAGTATCACTGCCAAGTGTCACAGCCCAGTGTCACTGCCCAGTGTCACAGCCCAATGTCACTGCCGTGTCACTGCCCAGTGTCACAGCCCAATGTCACAGCCCAATGTCACTGCCCAATGTCACTGCCCAGTGTCACAGCCCAGTGTCACAGCCCAATGTCACTGCCCAGTGTCACAGCCCAATGTCACTGCCGTGTCACTGCCAAGTGTCACAGCCCAGTGTCACTGCCCAGTGTCATATCCCAGTGTCACAGCCCAATGTCACTGCCCAGTGTCACTGCCCACTGTCATATCCCAGTGTCACTGCCCAGTGTCGCAGCCCAGTGTCACAACCCAGTGTCACAGCTCAGTGTCACAGCCCAGTGTCACAGCCCGATGTCACAGCCCAGTGTCACTCACGGCCCAGTGTCACAGCTCAGTGTCACAGCCCAGTGTCACAGCCCAGTGTCACTCACAGCCCAGTGTCACAGCCAGGCAGCTCACAGGCCTGTGTAAGGACTGTCACTGCTTGGTTTGGGGTGCCGTGGTGCAGATCAGTGCAGCAGCTCCAAAGGAAGCCCTAATGATGCAGAAACACGAGTCGTTATTTGCATGTTTTGCATTATTATTTTTGCCTGGTTTGCGAGGCCTGTATTTGCATAAATAAAGCACCTAATTTTATTAGAGATGTAACATTTACCAGAGCATGGAGCCATCCTTCTGGAGTGCTGGCAGATGGGCTTCTGTATCTTAATGCTGCAAGATGATTCTTTGGTTTTCTGAGCCCTGTCCCAAACAATGCTGCATTCAGGGGCTCCAGTAGCATCCACAGATCAGCAGTGGCCACGAGCTTAACAAATCAGACTATTCCTTCCCAGCAGAACAATGGAGCAGCTGAACATCAGCAGCTCCCAGCCAGCTGACTGCTAAAGGAGTCTCCAGGCATTTCCAAAAAAAACTGTGGAATCCTGGGACTGTACCTTGGCACGTGTGCTCGTGGAGTGAGAAGAGGTGTAATTATCACGAGGTTCTGTTAATTGAGCAACACTCCAAGGGCTCAAGGGACAGCAGGAGCAGAGGGGGCTGAATCTGTCCAGGGCTTTATGCAGTGCCCTCCCCACCACCCAAATCCATTCCTCCACCACCTGCCCACCATGGCTTGTCCCTCCCTTTCTCCACAGCTTGCTCCTTTCCACACCTGAAGACTTGTCAGGGTTTCCCCTTCATGCCCTTTAAACCAGATAATTTAAAACCAAGCACTCCTTCCCCAGTTCAGCCAGAGTGTGGACAGAGCTGGGAAAGTGTTACACTAGGTGTTTATAGAACGTGGCTTAGGAAATAAGGCTGCAAATCATCAATGCAGGGGCTGATGCAGTTTCAGGTGATGTAGTTGTGAGTGGTTGTTGTTTCCTGAGTTACTGGAGAGTTGGGAGCAAGGAACAGGGGCTCAGTCATGGGCTTTTTCTGCATGTTTCTGGATCTTTCTGCTGGGTTGAAGGATTTTGTAGCCCTTCCAGCAGTCCTCACAAGAAGGTTATTTAGAAGCATCAGCTTGCCTGGACACTGCTGGGACAAAGCCACAGCTGCAGAATTCACACCCCACTGAACCAAGGTGAAGGAATCAGGCAGGATCTTCCTCATGGTGCAAATCTCTCCATCCACCAGGCAATGCCCTGCTGTTGGCCTTTTGGCCAGGTGTTTTTGCAGTTTTGTCCCCTGAAATGCCTGAATGCCATCGTTTGCTACTATCCCAAGCCTGCTCTGCTCTTTCCTGGTTAGATCTGGGATCCCAGGATAATTCCCCCTCAGGACAGCACTCAGGGCACAGCAGTGTGGTTACTGCACTTGGATTTTACCATGTCCCAGGCAGATTTTCATGTGGAAACTGGGGATGTTTTAGTGCCTCACACAGAGGGAGCAAACTGCTTCCCTCTACCTGTGCTGGCAGAGACTTCCTCCCATGCAGGTTGGAATAAACCACAAAGCTTTGTGTGGAGGCTTTTCAAAGAACTTCCCTTTGACTCCTTATCTGTCTCTAGTCTGCTCCTCCTTCTGCTGTGCTCCAGATCTGGAAAAGGAGCGTGCAGGGCTCCCCTGCTGCAGACAGAGCTCGGCCAGTCTGACGCAAATAGAAATGAAAGTTCAGTGACTCCTGTGTTTAGTGGTTTGGCATTTTTTCAGTGCAAGGTTAGTGCTTTACATTTAAGGAGAGGGATATTAATGTTATTCCTGTTCCTGCATCTCCCAGTTTTAGACTTTATTCAGTGTTCATTAGAGCTGGCTTAGCATCCATCTCCCATTTTCCTTGCCCTGACCTTACCCAGTGGGTTTGCAGAGCTCGTGGATGACTCAAGGGTCAGCTGAGTTGGAGCTGAATCAGCCCCATCAAATTATAGACAATTTGCTTAAACCTTGGTTTGTTGAGGAAAATGTGGCAGTGGTCACTCGTAGTTTGCTTATTTTATTTAGGAAAAAAATCATTACAAAGAACTCTTTTAACCTAATTTCCAAGCTGGCTGGAGGCTGCAGATGAATGGAGTATTCCTCACCCTGCCCTGTCTGCTCCCTCCATACAGGAAAGGAGTGGTGCAGAACATGCTCCAAATGGCATTTCCTATTTTGTTCAACTGGCAGCATCTGAACACCGAGTCCATGCAGGCCAGCTGCAAGCAGGAGTCTCACCTGCACCCAACATGAATTTCATTGCAGTTTTTCTGACCCTCAGGGTGGATCAGAACCTTGCAGACATGCATATTTTGAACATTGTAGACATGCATATTCATGATCAGGACAGACTTGGATCGTTTTCCTGGTGCAGGGAGGTTATACTGACTGGACAGTTTTTTGGTCTGTTTTTCCAAGAGCAGCAGGAATATTTTAGCCATAGTTCTGCCAAGGCAAATCCTGTTTATCTGAGGGCTCTTGTGAGAGGCTGATTCGCTGTGAGACAGTTTATGAACAATTTTCTGAAAGACTTGAAGTCCTGCTTGACAGCTGAGTTTATTTTGAGATTTACATAAAATAAAGTTTTTAAGCAGCATTGAACTCTCAGCAGAGAGACTTGGTATCACATAGAAAATGCCCAAGTATCTGAGCACAGAGTGAACTTGGCTTTAGGAAAGCCACTCACTTCCCAAAGCACGTGGAGAATGGGGCTGTTCCCTTGGGTGAGGGCAGGCTACTCATTCTTGCACTTACAAACCAGGTAAATATGGCTTCACTGCCAGAAGTCTGCTTAAATTCTCTTCCTTAGTGAACACATCCTAAAGGCCCATCCTTGGCTGTCTGTGAACATCTCTTCATGAACACAGGTTTTAATTAAATGTCTGCCCACAGGTTTGCAAAGAGAATGGACTCAAAGCCTGCAGTCGTGGACTTTTAATGTATATATTTAATGGAAAAAAATAACTGAGGCTTGTTACCCCATTTGGAAGAGTAACCCAAACCATGTGGGGTGTTTACAACAGGAAAAGGAATTGTCCTTGCTCCACATAGTAAAGGTGTGCAGCTCCTGCATCATTCTCCTCATGCACAGAGGAAGAAAGCTGTGTACTCATACTCAGTATTTCACTTTGTGCTTTGGAGTTCACAAATAAGATGGAAATAGAGAATAGTTTGAAATCCACCAGTTTCAAAAGATTCTCTTAATCTTCAGTGGGACTAGGTTTGCTGCTGACTTGCACAGCTGAGGCAGCTGTAGCACTCCTGATCCCGTCCTGAATTATTTACTTTTCCTTAACATTTCCTTTCCTTGAAGGCACTGCTGCACAGCCAAGCTGAAAGCCCATCTTAGTGGGTGTCTGTGCTATGGCTGACTGAGCAGGATCCTGGGGGACCTGTGGACCATCAGGAAGGAGCATCAGGAAGGGTTAAGCCCAAGGAGCTTCAGGGAGCACCTGCTAATGGGTAAAGCTTGGTGTGCCTATAAAGCAGAATGTGCTGCCAGTCTGTGAGCAGTGCTGAGAACAGAGCAGCTCAGGACAGAGAAGGGCTTTTTCCAGTGGCAAGCAATCCAGAATCCCAACCCCTACACTTAGCTCTCCTAAAGGAACAGCAGAGCAGTGACCTGCCGTGTTTGCCCAGCTTTGCTCTGTCTCTGGGATGTTGCACAGACGGGCATGGAGTGGCAAAGTGTGTTAGTGAGGAGCTGTTTACCCAGTGCTCAGGGCTGGCAGGGCTCCCCAAGGGCTCTTTGGCCTCTGGAGCAGAGGAGTTCCATGTCAAGGGTTAATTAGGAATTCCTGGCTGATGGGGGTGCTGAGCGGGGTGGCCTGGTGGGGCGTCTTTCTCTAACGATGCAGTCCTGCAGATGTTGTTTGGGAGTGTGGGTTCCAAGTCTTGCCAACTAACTTTTCTTTATTTGTACTGAGTGCATTTGAAGTTGCATCATTTCCTCGGTAAGAACAGTTTTATTTTTGACTGGAGTGTTTGTCAGGTGGGGGAAATCCTAAATGTGAGTGCTCTCTGGTGGTGGAGATTTCTGCTTCAGTGTTCCCATTTCTGCACTGTATTCTCCAGGAGCAACTGTATGTGAATATAATTTGTCTGGACTTAAAGATCCTTTTTTTCTTCAATTCTTTTTCCTAAAAATAAAAACTACAAAACAAAGTAAAAGCTTTTTTCTTTCCTTAGTGGACGTCTTTCCTAGAGAAGAATTTCTCTCCCTTAAAATTATTTATATTCTGTGACTCACTGGTTTTTATTTTCTCATTATCAATTGATGTTTTAATGAGGTAATAAAAACTTCTCGTGAAAGAACTGATGTTCCTCCTCAAAATAACCCACAAGGATTAAATACTGTGAGTTGCTTTTTGGCTGCTGAGCTACTGGAGAGAGGGGACTGAGGGGAGACTCACTGGGACTTCAGCTCTGATCTCTGCTCCCAGGGACAGGACCAGGGAATGGCTGGAGCTGTGTCAGGGGGTTGGGATGGAGCTCAGGGAAAGGTTCTTTCCCCAGAGGGTGCTGGCACTGCCCAGGCTCCCCAGGGAATGGTCCCAGCCCCGAGGCTGCCAGAGCTCCAGGAGAGTTTGGACAGCACTGCCAGGGATGGACAGGCTGGGATTGTTGGGGTGTCTGTGCAGGGCAGGGGTGGGACTGAATGATCCTTGGGGGTCTCTTCCCACTCAGGATATTCCATGATTCTATGACATTGATACAGAAATTATTCAAATGGAACTATTACAGGGAAATGTTTTGCTGTAGCACAAGCTGATGTGACTTTCATGAGATACAAAACAAGGTCTGACCCTCGAGGTGTTTCCCCAGGAGTGGATCCTGGGGTTTCTTTTATTAAGGAACTTTTATTTAAACAAGGAGTTGCACTGTTGTTGCTATGATGCATAATGAAACCTATGTGTTCTATGTGTTACACCTCAGCACTAAAATGCTTGTGCTGGCTGTGAAAAGCACCAAATGGATTTGTGGTCTTGTTTTGTGACCTTGCCCTGCAGAGGAATGGTGGCTCAGAGCTCCCCATTTGCACTGCCCTTGTGGGTTGTTTTCTTAAGCTTTCCTGAGCTCTCCACGGGCAAGGCAAGCCCAGCTCTCCCACTGGAGCCTTGCAGGAAAAGAGGCCCTGCTGTTCTTGGCCTGCTGCTGTGCTGAGCCACGCTCAGGGATGAAAAGGGGCTTTATCAGCAACCAGGGGCAAGGAGCCGGAGCTCCTGGTGGGAACATCTCAGTACAGCTCTGCAATTTTAACTCTGGTGCTAGGAATAAAAAAAATGAAAAAGAAATGAACTGAGATGTAAATGGGGGTGACACTTCTTCACCAACTCCGTAACCCCAAGCCAGGCTGGAGGGGTGCCTTTTTGTCAAGCCTGGAGACAGATCCTTCTTCCCCGTCATCTCCATCTGCTTTAGCACAGAGCTGAAGACACAACTCACTAGAGCCCAGTAAAACCTTTTAGAACTTGGCTTGGAGGCCCAGTGTGGGCTCTGTCATCTGAGCTGAGCTGTGGGGAAGTGGCAGGCAGGATGTGAGCCTGCTGCCTGTGCCAGCATCCCAGCTGGAACCCCTCCGGAGCGGGGGCTCTGCAGGGCCAGGCTGGCAGCGCCAGATCTGGAGGTTCTGCTCAGAGACTGAGGGTGCTGGCACTGCCCAGGCTCCCCAGGGAATGATCCCAGCCCCGAGGCTGCCAGAGCTCCAGGAGAGTTTGGACAGCGCTGCCAGGGGTGCTCAGGGTGGGATTGTTGGGGTGTCTGGGCAGGAACAGGGGTGGGACTGGATGATCCTTGGGGGTCTCCTCCCACTCAGGACATTCCCTGATTCTATGATTCACTCAGGGACACTGAACGGTCACAGGAGGAAACTTAAACTGGGCTCTGGCAATGCAAGTTTACATAATTCATTACTTAAGGAAGAGGTCAGAGTATTGGGTACTGTGATGGTGGCTTGGCACGACACTGCAGCAGGAATGGCCTTTATTTCTTTATTTCTCCTCAGCTAAAACAACCCCCCCCTCATCTTCTTTGTGGCCATGAACCCTCCAGCTGCTCATGGGGCTTAAAACCTCATCCATAATCTGCTGGATCTTTGTTTTCAGCATCAGCAGTGCTTTATGCAACAGTTCTGTACTGCTGGGCAGGGACTTGGGAGAGCAGGCTCTGTGTTCTCAATTGGGCAACTCACCTTTTCCAGGTGTCCATCTCCAGAGGGTGGGAATGATTCTGCTCATGGTGATGTTTTTGTGGTTTCCATTACGTATTGATGTCCCAATGTGATTTGATCTTCTTAATACTGACAGTGACAGTGTTGTGTGGGCTTGGTTTTTCAAGCTCTGCTCTGTGTATGCAGAGTCCCTCATGGGCTCGCAGCCTGATATCCAATCCCTTTGCACTTCTACCTTTCGGGACCTTCCAAAAAATTAAAATTAGGGATGTTGGTATTGCTAATTATGTTCACTTTATCTTTTCTAAAACATTACCTTTCAAACAGCATCTATTTCAAAAATGTAAAATATGTTTGCATTTTAAGCTCATTATTGTTTTGGGAAATGCGTACAGGACACTTTCAGTTTAAAATGATGGAGGAACAAGAGGATGTTTTGCGATTCTCATGTCTTCCCAGTGCAGTGTTCCAGGAGGAAGCTGGAGTGGGAGACACCAACACTTCTGGAAAGTGCAATGCTGCTTGCTGGATGATATTTCTTGAGTTTTATTACACCTGCTAAAAACTGACGCTGCCAAGATGCTGCAGAAAATTCTCAAATGAACAATAGAAAATGTCAGGGCTGTCACCACATGGGGGTGGTAATAAATTCAGTAAAGTAATGTTGGAATTTGTGCCGGAGTCCATCAGGATTCGAGGCTCCCGGGCTCTGTGGAGGGGTTCTGGTGCCATCTAATGTCCCGACGTTTAAATACAGCTGCAGTCAGGGATTGGCGCTGGAAATCCAGGGTTTGTGTGTTCATCCCTAAACCTGTTGTCCTTCCTCCTCCTGAGAAACAAATGCTGTGTGAATTCCTCAGTTGTTAATCTGGAATTATTCTGAGCTCTCCTCATAGGTAACTTTCAATAAAATGGGAGTTTGTTTGGAAACATCTCCTAACTCAAAGATTTTTTTTTTAAACTAACATCAAGTTATTTTCTGTCTTGTTTGCAGAAAGAACCAAAGAGCCAGGTAGGGATAGGAATGGTG
Source organism: Muscicapa striata striata (assembly GCA_030060385.1). Taxonomy (NCBI): domain Eukaryota; kingdom Metazoa; phylum Chordata; class Aves; order Passeriformes; family Muscicapidae; genus Muscicapa; species Muscicapa striata. The sequence continues at coordinate 512,504 of JAREIS010000402.1, forward strand.
TAGTTTAGGGTTGTTTGCACACATTCTTAGAAATGTTTCCTCTCTGGTGTAGCAGCAGTGATGATACCAAAAAGCCTTCCAGCAAAAAGGACTCACTGCTAGAGCTGAGAGGCTGCAGTTCCCTCCTGGGCTTCTGTCTTTGTTTATTTTCAAGTGTGAGCAGGGCTTCAGAGCTCCTGCTCCTCTGGCCTGAGCTGAGCCATGGAGAACTACGGAATGTGAAAAAGAATTTGCCTGTAAATCCCTTTCATGAAGCAGATTAGCTTCGTTCCTCAGGCTTGTGTTCACTTATTGACAGTTGTAGAAGCTGTAAATTCCATATCACGTATGTGGAAGTAAAACAGAGGTAGAAATGTCCTTTGTAGGTGGTGGAACTCCAAGCCAGCCCTGGGTCATTGTCCTTGTACCCTCGGGTCTCTGCTGCTGTGCCATCCCTGCTCAGGGAATGTCCAGATCCAGGGTTTAATTGTCGTGTTTTCACAGGGTGATGGATGGAAGAGCTCAACCAATGGCCCGGGCAGCCTGTCCTGAACCTCTGCTTGTGTCTGATTTGTGCCTTTTGTCTGCTCTGGCAGGTTCGAGAAGGGCCGGATTTACACCTTTATCGGAGAGGTGGTTGTTTCCATGAATCCCTACAAGAACCTGAACATCTACGGGCGGGACATGATCGAGCAGTACAAGGGCAGGGAGCTCTACGAGAGGCCTCCCCACCTCTTTGCTATTGCCGATGCTGCTTACAAAGCCATGAAGAGACGATCCAAAGACACCTGCATTGTCATCTCAGGTAAGCTGCAGCTCTGCATGGTGATGAGCACTTGATCTGTGTGAAATTCCAGGCGGAAGGAGAATAATGGTTTGGCTAATGACAGCGTTTTATAAAAGAATCTTCATTAATCTTAAAGCTGCTCATTTGCATTTGAATCCGTGTGTGGAGACCAGCACAATTATTTCTTATCTCATTCAAGAGCTGGTGCCAGCCAGGAGCTGGATCTGTGCCTGCAGACAGATAATGTGAGCAGGAGCCTTGTGTCTGCTCTGGAGAGTGACCTGGGATCAAGAGTGGCCTGGGACCAGGAGAGCTGGGATCAGGAGATCTGGGATCAGGAGTGACCTGAGATCAGGAGTGACATGGGATCAGCAGAGCTGGGATCAGGAGAGCTGGGATCAGGAGTGACCTGGGATCAGGAGTGGCCTGGGATCAGGAGTGGCCTGGGACCAGGAGTGACCTGGGATCAAGAGAGCTGGGATCAGGCACGATCTGGAATCAGGAGAGCTGGGATCAGCAGAGCTCAGCCTGTCTCTTCTTCGGAGGTGCTGATTTTTGTCGCTGCCCTGAGTGGCCACTGTTTGTTCCCTACTCCATTGCAAAGGCCGTGGCTCCAGCAGTGCAAGCAGGGCTGGTACCAGAGTGATCCCTGGCTGGATCCTGGCACTGTTTTCTTGATGTTCCCGTGCTTGGTGCTTGGGCAGCTCTGAAAGGAGAGAGCCCCGGGCTGGGGTGCTGAACAGTGGCCCCTTGTGCTGCTCCAGGCCAGGCTTTCTCCTCTAACAATATTCCTTTGATCCTCTGTGTGCCAGCCCTTTTCCTGACCTGTGGAATCTCACAGCACAATTGCTCAAAGTCAGCCCAGCAGCAGCAGCGGCAGCCAGGCAGGGTTATGGCTGTGTTTAGAAAACGTCCCAAGTGCAAACAAAGATTGCTTTAAAAAGAAAATATCAAACTGCCCAGGCACTGTTGGGGTAGAATTGAGGTCTTCTGTCCAATGATTTGTTTTGCTTTTTTCCATCTGTTTGGTCACCGTGGTGTTTCTGCCCCCAGGTGAAAGCGGGGCTGGGAAAACTGAGGCCAGTAAATACATAATGCAGTACATAGCAGCCATCACCAACCCCGGGCAGAGGGCTGAGGTGGAGAGGTAAGGCCTGGGCTGGAAAAGAAGGGAAATTCTCCTGCTTGTGGATCTCTTTCTGTGGGCTGTGTAGCACCACGTTATCAGATGGTCTCTTGTACATGCTGATTTATACTTAAATTTTCAGGTACTGCATTTACTCTGGGAATTTTGCAGTATTAGTTGCTGAAATCACATTAAAAAGTTTATTTTGAAAGTTCAAACTTTCAAAATCAAAACAGCATCAGAAATACCATCCAGCCAATATCAACCATGTAATGGCAGGACTCAATGATCTTAGAGGTCTTTGCCAACCTAAATTATTCTAAATCACTTTTCCTGGGACAAATTGCCTGAAATTTGGGTGGGCTAGAACACCATGTGGAGTGCAAGGAGTGTATTCCATGACCTTCCAGGCTCACATGATTCTGAGTTGCAAAATGTCCCTCTCTGTCCTGGAGGAAAAGTTTTGGAGCAAAGAATGTGGCTCTCTGCAGAAACAGACTTAAACCTACCGCAAATGAACTTATGAAAATTACTTGAAAAAGAGTTCAGAAAATTGGTTTCAGAACTCAAATGTGTATAGAAGCTGAATTTCTGGTGCTGATTTCAGGGTGGGGGTCTAGTCTTTGAACCAAAGAGCATTTGGTTGCTGACAGCTCCCAGCTGATTTCCCATGGGATTGCTGATGTCTTCCACATCTGCCCCAATCTGCCATCAAAGAGCATCACTGCTGTCATTGAATTCTTCTGGAGAAATGGTTGTGAAAAAGATCCTGTGGTGTGAGTGTTGAAGTCTTACCCTGTTCCCTTTTCCATCCATCCATCCATCCATCCCTGCTGCAGAGTGAAGAACATCCTGCTGAAATCCAACTGTGTGTTGGAGGCCTTTGGCAATGCCAAAACAAACCGCAACGACAATTCCAGCCGGTTTGGAAAATACATGGACATCAACTTTGATTTCAAGGGAGACCCCATAGGTGGGCACATCAATAATTACCTGCTAGAAAAGGTAAGGCACCCTCCCTTCCAGGGTTACAGCCTTTGCTGGAGTTCTTTTTGCAATCTGGGCTTTGCCAGTAGAAAGTTTTCTGTTCAAACGTGCAGCAGCTGAGGTGTGAGGGTACAGAAAAACAAATCCAGGGCTCAGGAGTCAGGAAAGCCACTGCAGTCCTGGCAGCTCCTGGTGCACCGTGACTGCCAGAGCTCACCAGCAATGGGACTGTGTTACCCAGAGGATTTTGGGCGTGTGGGTGTGTGAAGTTTAATCTCAGTTTTTATTTTGGATACAATTTACCCTTAGCTCAGCTCCTACTTTATAATTCCTGCACTGAGCTCTCCCTGGAGAAGGAGATCTCCGGGGCTGGAGGGAGCAAGTGTGCTTGAGAAGTGTTGTTTTGGAATAACACCACAGCCTTGGGTGAGCTGTTGGTAGAGTTGTTTTTATATATTCTAAGTGATTCTGAGCACAATTATTTTTTTGTGTCATTAAGTGGTGTCTGAAAACATTGGAATATGCAAAACTGGAGAACTCAGGCGTGAGCCATTAACAGTTCTTGCTGTGTGAGACATGTCTGGCTTTGATTATGTGTTTGACCACATCTGCCAACACCCTTTTTTGTTTGTGTTTCTTTTTTACTTATCCCCTTATTTCCCTGAAGTCTATTTTCAGAATAAACACTTTATTTTAAAAAACAAAACAACTAACCCAAACATTTAACTTGGGATACTTTGATGTAAAAAGAGGGCTGGGACTGCAGCTGCAGTGACTTAAATCCTGATGATTTATTTATCCTGATTGTTTATTTCACATTCTTAACTTCTCCCAAATTAAATTTGTTTTCATTTGAAAGCAGTGGAGGCTCTGGCCCAAATACAAGCAGTAACAGACAGTGACTTTGCAGCAGGAGCACATCAAATCATGGCATGTCCTGGATTGGAAGGGACCCACCAGGAGCATCCAGTGCAGCTCCTGGGCCTGCACAGACACCCCAGCAATCCCACCCTGTCCATCCCTGGAGCTCTGGCAGCCTCTGGCTGGGACCATTCCCTGGGGAGCCTGGGCAGTGCCAGCACCCTCTGGATGAGGGAAGAACCTTTCCCTGATACCCAGCCTAAACCTCTCCCTGCACAGCTTTGTTCCTCATCACTCTCCATAGTTCAAACTTGTAGCCTAGGATAAGGACACGTTGCTTGCTGGCTGAATGTCTGCTGCATTTAACCCTTTTTTGTTCTGTTTTCCTCTGGTCTGGAATGAGGATTCTGGAATGAAGCTATGGCTACCTAAAACAAGGCCCTTGTGTCAGAGCAGAGCATTCCCCTGTAACAGCTGGGTGCTGTGGGCAGCCTGGCCGGGGGTGTAGGAGTGGTGACCACCAGGCCCTGAGCATTCATCTATAGTCACAAACTCCTGTTTTGCATTTCCAGTGATTAAATAATTCTGAAACTAAAATGATGTTTTATTTGACTCTTCCATGAAAGCAACCCTGTGGTTCCCACATGGCATTCCTGGGTGGAAGCAGGACACTGCAGCACTTACACAAGCTGCTGCTTTTGGCTGTAGACCTCAAGCTCCAGGGTCACAAGTGGGATGGTATTCCCAAGAGCCTAAGTGTGAGATGGGATGGATTTGGGGTGTCTTGCTCATGTGTGTGTCTGAAGGGAGGTGCTGATGCCCCCCTAACACCCAGCTCTGTGCTTTGTTCCCCCAGTCCCGTGTGATCGTGCAGCAGCCCGGGGAGCGAAGCTTCCACTCCTTCTACCAGGTGTGTGATCCTTTGCTGGAGCAGTGACTTGTCCCCAGTTTCCCAGACACTTTGGGCAGAGCACTCAGGGCTTTCACCCTCTCATGTGTTTTGCAGCATCTTGGGTGATCTTGGGTTCTTCAGTTCTCTGCGGGGGCCTGGGCTGGGAGGGAGCCTGGGAAGATGGATTGTTTTCTATCCTCCAGTCCCATATTAACACATTTCTAAACTTTAAAGGAGGCTGACTAAACAAATATGGTAGGATGTTGGACTTTGACTCACTGTTTTATTTGCACTAAGCCTAATCCCTCTATTTTCTCTTGAGGCCTTTAGCCCGTATGGAAGTAGTTTTATGACATCAAGTTGACTTTTTTAGTTTTTTGGATGTTCTTTAATGTCTTCCACATTGTGTGGTGGATCTCTGTGTGTCCTTTGGAGGATATGGTCAGCCTATTAGTATAACCTTGATTCTGCACTGAGGGAAGGGGAGGTTTGTTTATTTTTTTCCCCACTTTTTCAGTACTCCACGATGGCATGTTAGCACTTCCCTTACAGATGTGTCATTTCCAGGAGGAAAAGTCTCTGTGTGGGCAATGTGCTTGCCAAGGCACAGCTGTGTCATGGCACAGGTGTGAACAGGTCTGTGAGGGCTTCAGGCTGGTTTTTATACAGTTGTGACTCTAAAGGACAGTGATTTGTGGTGGCAGAGCCCTGCACCAGTGCAGGCCCTGCATCTTGCACATTGTGCTCCAGATATTGCAGCAGTTATTAATATTTTCATGATTTTTCTTGTCAAGCAGATGAATAAGAGACAGAAAAAAATAAAGATTTTCTATTTTTCATTCACTATTTCTTAAAACTCTCTTCATGCAGCTCCTGCAGGGAGGTTCTGAGCAGCTCCTGCGTTCTCTGCACCTCCAGAAGGATGCATCAGGCTACAGCTACATCTGCCCTGGGGCACAGCTCAAGGTGAGAGCTCTAAGGGGCAGCTTAACATTGGAAGTGCTGCTGGAAATGCTCAAAGCACTGCTGAGCTAGCAGAAGTTGAGATCAATGGGGATGAATATGGAAAGGTGACACTGGTGTGCTGTTTGTAATGAAGTTTCTGGCACTATGAGATAAAGCACGAGTGTACTTAGAACCACAGAGAAGTTATACCTCTATTCTGCTTAAAATATACAAATACACCTGTGCATGCTGCATGTGTCTGTTTATAAACAGCATTAAAATGATTTATTAATAAATGCAGGTGTGGATATTTGACCCATTACCAGTGGCAGACATTCCATGCTCCATAATGGGTACCTTAAACTGCCTTCTGGAGCAAAAAGCCAATAGAACTCATTTTTTGCAGCAGGATCTTTGACTTACTGAAGCACTGAGTCTTTGTGTCTGACTTGTCCTCAAGGGGGAACTCTTAACAGGAAAGAAGGAAACAAACCCATAAGGTTTTTAGACAACAAGATCCTGAGCACTTCAGATACATCTGGAGTTGTCCCTAGTGTTACCCTTTGAAGCAGGGTCCAGACCAAGGTTCTCTGATTTCCTAGGTGCTTTTGTGAGATGCACTTTGGTACAGAATTCCAGAGACTTCTCCCATACCAGATGGTTCTCTCTAAAAATGTACACTGAAAGCAAACCTGGGAGGCTGCAGGGAGGGAGGGAGAGACTGATCTTGAACAGAGAACTGGTGGAGAGCAGAGATTTCCTGCTGGTGCTCTACAGCCTCTGCTCAGAGGGTCTGTGCACAAATTGTCCCTGTTCTTCTGGGATTTTTTATGAACTCTTTCTCAGCAAATTCCACTGGGAAATTTATTGTGCTGTGGTGGATTTCTGTGTCTCCTGCTGCCAGAATACGTGTGTGCAATGCAGGGTTCAGTGTCCAAGTACACAAGATGGCATTGGAATAAGCTGGGAAACCTCATGACTGTGTCTTTGCCTCTGAGAACATCAAAGTGCATCTCTGTTTCTCATGGGCTTGTGAAATCCTTGCTCCCTCACAGCTGACTCCCATTAAACCCCCCCATCCCAAACTTCTCTCTCCCCTCAGTGTTCCATCAATGATGGGGCTGAGTTCAAGGCAGTCGCTGATGCCATGAAGGTGATTGGCTTCAAGCAGGAGGAGATCCAGACTGTCTACAAAATTGTGGCAGCCATTCTGCACCTGGTAAGCTCCCTGCCCATGGGTATCCACCCCTGAACCCATCCCTGGTTCCTCAGGAGGGCTTGTACTGCCAGCAGCTCTGATTGTCCTGCTGCAGAAGCCCTTGGAAGCTGTGGTGGCTCAGAAGGTGTGTCCAGTTCACAGCTCCAGTGGTGAGAGAAAGTCCTTGCTGGAACAGGGCACGGCAGTGATGATCACATGTATTCCTGCATGTTCCACATCCCAAACCAGGCATACCACTAAGTGCTGGGCGCTGTTTATTGTTCTGAAAAAGGAACTGTTGGGGTTTGGCAGTGAGGGGATAGGGAGCTTCTGTCTCCTTGTGCCCTCACACTCACCTTCACCACAGTGATCTGCTTCACTTCATGGTGAAGGCTGGGCACAGGAAACACAGACCTCTTAATTCTTTGTGTTCTGAGGCTGAGGAGATCCTTCCTTCTCATGGATCCTCCTGGGAGCCACAGAGCCTCCTGCCCTGCACTGTGTCCCTGTAGCTCAGCACTTGTGTTTCCCTGAGGAAAGAGGTGGGCAGGAGGAGGGTGGCAAAGAACAGCTTTGTTCCAGTTCCTTCTGCTCCTTGGGATGGCAGTGCTGGGAAGGAAAGAAGGGAGGCAGAGCTGAGTGGGGCCATGCAGGCAGGCTGAGGGACAACCCTCTGCTGGGTCACTGAGGGGTGTCACTGCTCAATCCTGGCACAGAAGGTACCCAGGAGCAGAGCTGTGCTGGTGGGGTGCTGCCAGTCCTGTCCCACTGGCACTGACCTCTCAGTTTCCCTACGCCGTTCCCATTGCTTCTGTGGCAGTAGCAGGGCAGCCAGGGCAGCTGCAGCCAGTGGTGAGCTGCAGTGAAGACATTCAGCATTTGCATACATGCTGCAATTCCCTGTCCCTGCACTCTGAATCTTGGGTGGTGTTTGATTAAATCTCAGGAAGTGTTTGATGTCGTTTGTCCCTAAAGCTGAGCTGACTGCTTTGCTTTGAGAAAGCCTTTCCTGCTCCAAAGCAGCTCCAACTGATGTTGGAGCTTGGAGGGTGTGGATATGCCACACCTTCCAGTGTGGCAGGAGATTTGCAGCCTGGAACAGCAGGTAGAAAATGGATGGACATGGGGTGTGCTGATCCCTGTTAGTAAAGGGCAGATGGAGAAATGCTGCTGGTTGCAGGGGAACCTGAAGTTCTGCGTGGATGGAGACACTCCCATCATCGAGAACAGCAAGGTGGTGTCTGCCATTGCTGACCTGCTGTCCACCAAGGCCGAGCTGGTGGAGAAGGCGCTGCTGTTCCGCACGGTGGCCACGGGCAGGGACGTCATCGACAAGCAGCACACGGAGCAGGAGGCCACCTACGGCAGGGACGCCTTTGCAAAGGTGAGTTCAGTGCCCTCCTGGGAGTGTGTGCCCCTCCCCAGACACACCCCTGAGTGTGTGCCCCTCCCCCAGACACCCCCCTGAGTGTGTGCCCCTCCCCCACACACATCCCTGAGTGTGTGCCCCTCCCCCCACACACATCCCTGAGTGTGTGCCACCCCCACACCATCCCTGACACATCCCTGAGTGTGTGCCACACCCCTAGAGACATCCCTGAGTGTGTGCCACTCCCCCAGACACATCCCTGAGTGTGTGCCACTCCCCCCCACACATCCCTGAGTGTGTGCCCCCCCCCCACACACATCCCTGAGTGTGTGCCACCCCCACACACATCCCCACCCCCAGACACACAGTGTGTGCCCCCCCACACACATCCCTGAGTGTGTGCCCTCCCCCACACACATCCCTGAGTGTGTGCTCCCCCACACACATCCCTGAGTGTGTGCCCTCCCCCACATCCCACACACATCCCTGAGTGTGTGCCCCTCCCCCACACACATCCCTGAGTGTGTGCTACTCCTCCCCACACATCCCTGAGTGTGTGCCACTCCTCCCCACACATCCCTGAGTGTGTGCCACTCCCCCACACACATCCCTGAGTGTGTGCCCCCCCCCACACACATCCCTGAGTGTGTGCCACCCCCCCACACACATCCCTGAGTGTGTGCCCCTCCCCCACACACATCCCTGAGTGTGTGCCACTCCCCCACACACATCCCTGCTGCCTGCCCCATGGGTTGAGGGGTGCAGCAAAGAGGCCGTGCCCAAGGCTGGCGTTGCTGCCAGAATTGTGCAGTGCTCAGTCCCAGGAGGATTCTTGGGTGGGTCACTAAGCACAGGGCTTGCTGTACATCCTGCAGATTTCTCTCTGAACCTACATACTCCTGAGTTCTCTAGGGGTCTGTGGCACCTCCCCATCCCTACTCTTCCAGCAGGGATCCAGCTCCCACAGCCAGCAGTGCCAGGCACACTGAGGAGGGGACTGGCTGCAGGCTGGGCTGGCATCTGCAAATGTGTCATACAGGGAGCAATTTTCTGTGAAATGGGATCTTCAACTTCATTTGCAGTTAAATTCAAAGAGTGGAACTGTAACATCTAGAATTCAGGTTGGAAATATAAAGTGTTATTTTAAAAATTTTTTTAAGAACTGTAGAATGGTTTGGGTTGAAGGGACCTTGAAGACCATCTTGTTCCAGCCCCCTGCCAGGGGCAGGGACACCTTCCACAGGAAAAGTGAGTACTGATGCCAGGAGTGACAATTGTTCCTCCTCTGCTGAGAAATCAGATTATAAGGGAGGAATGGATGAAGTTATGAGTGTCATTGATTATTAACTTGACTTCTTTTCCTGAGATAATGTATTTACCCAGCTTCACAGCACATTTTGAACATGAAGACTTTAAAGACATCTCTGCCTACAGAACATTATCTTTGTGAAAGGTGAACAGGATTATTTTCCTGTCATTGTGTTCAGTTGTTGGGTTTCTGTGACTGACCTCTCTCTTGCTCTTCACTATTGTTGAATAATTCTCAGGAGTGGTACTTATTAGGCAGCTGAAAAGCTGACTGGAATCAAATTAGGGAACTGCTGCACCCAGTGACCTCACTGGGATTTCGACTTGGTATAAATGAGTTTTGGAAGAAAGAAAAGAAATACTTCCATAGAATATTTTCTCCAGTCAGTAGCTGCTCACTTTCAACAGAACATGACCTGCAGCTTTGGTGGAATGAGCTGTGTTGAATTTCCTGGGAAGAGTGAGGCAGATGCAGGCAGGAGCCCTCAGTCTGTGTTTCCTGCAGGCCATTTATGAGCGTCTCTTCTGCTGGATCGTGTCACACATCAACGATGTCATCGAGGTGAAGAACTACGACACCACAGTGCATGGCAAGAACACAGTCATTGGGGTCCTGGATATCTATGGCTTTGAGATATTTGACAATAACAGGTGAGCCACCTTCTAAAGTGCCACCTTCTAAAGCCCAGTGTTGTGCCTTCACCTTTCCCAGAGCACTCATCACCTTTTCTTCTTGTGTTTTTGCAGTTTTGAACAATTCTGCATTAATTACTGCAATGAAAAGCTGCAGCAGCTCTTCATTCAGCTGGTTCTAAAGCAGGAGCAGGAGGAGTACCAGCGAGAGGGAATTCCCTGGAAGCATGTGAGTGCTTTGGCAGGGGAGAGAGAGGTCGGTGTGAGGTCAGTGTACCAGCACAAGTCCCGGATGGGAAGTTGCTCCACATGCAGGCTCCAGTCAATGGGACATCTGTCCCTGCCAAGCTGGGATCAGGCTGGGGCAGGAGCTCCCCAGTCACTCACCACATCTCCTTGGGAAAATAAGGGACTCCAGGTCTGAGATGAGCCCAATTGTGGCACCTCTGTGATGCCACACACATAACTGTGGGTTTCTGTGCTGAGTGCTTATGGATTTTTCTAGTTGTTTATAGTAACACGTAAAAATCTTGTCTTTTCATGTTCAGACTCTCTTCAGAATGCCAAGGACAGGATGTGCAGTGTCACTGTAGTGACTGCACACAGCTGAACTGTAAAAGACATTTTAAAGGCCATTCTGCAGCAGAGGTCTTGAGACATATGTGAGGGGTTTGAAAAACAACTTCCTTTGCTGTTCAGTGTAGGAGAGCAGCCTGCTTTATCTGGAATTAGAGATCTGCACACTCAGAGCTGATTGCTCCTCGCTGTCACACTGACTGCTATGGCCAGCACTGATACCCTCCCATTTCTGCAGCCAAGGTCACCAGCACCCCTCTTTTGTTTCCTGCAGATTGATTACTTCAACAACCAGGTTATCGTGGACCTGGTGGAGCAGCAGCACAAAGGGATCATTGCCATTCTGGATGATGCCTGCATGAATGTGGGAAAAGTCACAGATGAGATGTTCCTCGATGCCCTCAACAACAAACTGGGGAAGCACGCACACTTCTCCAGCAGGAAGGTAACCCGCACACCTTGCTGTCCTGTGCTGTCCCTTCCCCACATTCTGAGGTGGAATGGAGAGAGGAAATGGGCTTTAGGGCTGGCTGGGCTGGAATCACTGCAACCGAGTGTGAGATGGAGAGCCCGGAGCAGCTCCAGCCGCAGAGGAAGCCGGCAGAGGGAGCTCCAGCATGTGCAGTGCTCATCCCTTTTATTTGGGATAAAAGGAGCCCGAGCTCGTGCCTTGACATATCATGATGTCATCTGGAGCCAATCGATGCGCGGGCTCAGCCCACGTGCTGTTCTTCCCAGGCTGCTCTAATACATAGTGACAGTGAAATTATTCACACTCCTGCATTATTACAGCACTGTGATTTGGGCTTTTTTCATCATCATTGGCTGCAGAACATGCTCGTCTCCCACTGCAACTCAGAGCACCCCGGCCCCTCGCCTGGCTTTGTCTGGGCTACAATGGGCGAATTAAAAGGCTCCATTTATTCCTCACTTGGCAGCAGATTGCAAAATGGTCACCAGCCTGATTAATTTGAGAATCTTTCACACAGAGTAATCAAATAAGGGCCTTTAGTTTATTGATGTCTCTCTACTCAGAAACATTGTCTGGAATGTATTGCTCAGAGTGCTGGTCCCCCCTGCTCCCTCCCACCCCAGCACAATATTTTATGTAGGTCAGAAATACCAAATTAGCCTGGTTGTGTAAGATATGTGCTAAAGGCTGCCTCGGGGAGGCCCAAGATAAACAATGGATCTGGCTGGGGCTGTCTGAGGAGAGGCCAGGATGAGAGTAAACCAAAAGCACTTTTTCCTCCCAGATGTTGCTTTCCTTAAATGCAGTTTTGCTGCAGCACAGCTGATGTCTCACCTGCCACGTGCACCTGAGCTCAGGGAGGGGGACAGGGAGCTTCTTTGCAGTGTTGACCCAGATTTCACTGCTGGAGCAGTGACATGGAACGTGCTGAGAAAACCCACCTGAAAAGAAGTGTGAAGCCTGGCCTGGGTTCCTGTTTGAATGCAAGCTGCTTCCTTCACTGGCAGCACTGTGGGATGGAGTCTGGGATCCTCTGCAGTGGGGTGCTGGGGGAGAGGTCCAGTTTCTGGAGCTGTCTGGTCAGTGAATGCAGAGAGAGGAGTTTGGTTTCTGTTCTGTCCTTGCTCCATGTCTGCCCCGGGGAAGGGGCTCTGCCACAGAGGGAGCAGGTGGTCCTTCTGTGCAGTGGCAGAAGGGGATGGAATTTCAGGAGGTGCTATGGGAGGCTATAAAATGAACATTTAAAAATAAAACCTGCTCAAGTCCTCGCCTTTGGGAGTTCCCTCCCAGCAAGGAGACATTAAAGGGCAGCACTGCCAGCTGCAGCATTCCTCAGCAGGAGGTGGCGTTGTCAGAAACTGCCTGCACAGGCTAAGAGGGAGACAGGGAATTCTGCTATAAATAATGTTTATGGAGAGGCTGATGGATCTGCCTGCCTTGCTGATTTCTAGTTAAATCAATAGAGCCTTGAAAACATTGACCCATAAACCTCTCAGCATAATTATTATTTTTTCTCCCCATTACATCTCTGCAGACATCCCAGCACCTCAGAGCTTTTCCTCAGTCCCACCCAGAACTGCTGTGGGAAGCCTGAGCCTTCTGAGCCAGGCTCTTCTAACTTGGATTAGAACAAAGGGCTTGGTTCCATCTCCTGCCCTGCCTTTGCAGACTGTGGCTCCATAGGATCCTGTCAAGTTCTACACAGATGGGAGCTGTTCCCGAAGAGCTGGAGTGTGTGTGTTGGGAGCAGCTCCCATCCCTCAGCCCAGTTCATGCTCCAGTGCTCCCTGCACAGCACACTGCACACAGGCTCCATGTGCAGAAGCTCTAGGGGGCTGTGGTGCCCTAAATAGTCGTGTCCTACTTTGTGTACCCGGCTGCTCCACGCTGCCGGTGCCCTTGTCCTGGGGAAGGCCAAACGAGCCAGGAGAGTGCTGGTGAACACTTCCACCAGCAGAATTTGTGGCACAATGTTGTGTTCCTGGAGCATGGGGTGTTCTCCTCGTGTTTGTCTAATGCCAGTTTGGATGTGCAGATGTGCCAGCTGTTGTGGTGGCCCTTCCCAACATCACCGTTTGTGTCCTCGACCTCTCCAAGTTCCATTTCTTTTCTGTTGATATTATACTTTGGAGGGATCAAGTGCAGTGACAGACAGTCCATGAATGCCTCAATCTTCAAATTGTGGAGAGTATCAATCTCAGCAAACTGGTGAAGGGAAGAGTATCAGAGGGTCCATTCCAGTCCACCTGATGGTGTGACTCTCAAGACACTGGGCAGTGGTGAATGCCCAAGTGAGAGCCAAGTATGGGACAAATGTGTACTGATAACTCAACATGCTCCCATTCTCCAGGGACCTGCAGCCCAGGAATCTCCTGGTCTCCCTAGTAGGGTTTTTTTATGTGGTTTTCTTGGTTTTTAAATTGACAAAGAATTCCACAGCTCAGATACTCAAGTGAAGAGCTCCTTCCTTCCTGTTTCCCTCCTTCCTTCCTGTTTCCCTCCTTCCTCCCTTTTCCATTTTAGATTACACCTCTCACCTCCTAGCTTTTAAATAGCAAAACACAGTTCTCTTTGTCTCCCACTACATCATCTCCACGTTTTTTGCCATCATCTCTGGGCATTTTTTCCTAACTTGGGGAACCTGAGTTTGTTGGGCCATCTTCCCAGGGCAGTCAGTCAGCAGGGCATGGGTTTGCCCTTTAAGCCTCTCCCAGTTCTCCATGTCCTTTTTGAGGTGAAGAAGGGTAGTTAAGATCCCAGCTGAGTCAGGAAGGGAGGTTTGGGGCCCATCAGGGGGCTCATCAGTTCCTGTGAACTTTGCTCTTTCTCGTTGGGAATCCCTCCCCTGCTGGGACAATTCATTTGCTCTGCTTTGCCCTCATTTAGCTCTGGGTGTCTCCCCCAGCTCTTCCCAGCCAGCCCTCTGTGATTAAGTGCCCCTACCCAGCCCCATGACCTTCCCATTGCCCTCAGATTATGGCTCATTTTAGATGCTGTGAAAGCACACACTGAGGGCAGGCTTCCACAGCATTCCCATCCTTCCAACACCTTCCTCCTGCCTTTGTTCACCCTTGAGTGCTGTGAGCTGTCAGTGAGGAGCCTCCTGGAAGGGCTCACAGAAACCAAGGCAGTTCAATGTATCCATGGACTTGCTGCTCTTTTTTTCCCACTAATTTCAACTGCTTTGACCAGGAGACTTTGTAGTTTGGAGAGAATCACTCCTTTGGAAAAAGCCAAACCAGCAAACAACAAAATCTCCAATTGCTGGGTTCTGGCTCCTAAATCCCTGATTGCTGGGTTCTGGCTCCTAAATCCCTGATTGCTGTGTTCTGGCTCCTAAATCCCTGATTGCTGGATTCTGGCTCCTAAATCCCTGATTGCTGGGTTCTGGCTCCTAAATCCCTGATTGCTGGGTTCTGGCTCCTTCCAGCCTCTCCAGAGCTGGATGAGCTTTAGGAGGAGCTTGTACTGGCGGCTGGTAGCACAGACACATTTCTTTTGCCATTTGATATTTACCCCTTTTATTCACTTGTTGGTTTGAGTTGTTTGTTTGGGTGGCTGAAAAAGGCACTGCTCAGCCCCGTGCTGGGAACAAAGCTGCAGCAAGAAAAATGGATTTGTTTTCCTGGTATTGCCTCGTTTCTTCATTGTCTCTGTGTTTTGCTGCACCTTGGTCATCCATCAGCTCTGCAGCTCCTGGTGCTCCCTGCTCCTGCCATGCTGGACTTCCCACACCTCTGGGACCTCCTGGGGATCTTGGTACTCACACTCCTTGGGCTCCTACTTGTGATTATTTTTGTGTAAAATATATTCTGATGTTTTTTAATCTGTTCTTTCAGTTTGAGCCAATCTATTTTGTGTTCTTGGACACAGGTGAATTTTTGGGGTGTATCTCCCTGCTCTTAATCATCCCTTCTGCCCTGCATTTCTGCCATGCTAATTTCCTCTTTTATTTCTTCAGGACTTTTTATGGATAGCAGATATCTGCTTATAGCCCTCAGTGGTGTTAAATGCTGCCTGCAAAGACTTAATTCATCCTCCTGCTCCTTTTGCCTATAACAAAATCCTCATTCTTATCTCATACTCCCTTTTTAATTAAGCCAACCCTGATGGATTTTTTGGCTCCTGCTATTTCTAAAGGGATGAGTGTGTTACAGCCACTGCTGCTGAACAGCTGCCACGTGGCACTATGTGTACAGATGGGATGGGATGGGATGGGATGGGATGGGATGGGATGGGATGGGATGGGATGGGATGGGATGGGATGGGATGGGATGGGATGGGATGGGAATTTGAGCCTGGAGCAGTGGATCTGCAGGGGGGTTCCTGTTTGAGGGGTGTCAGATGACCAGGAGGGATGTGGGGCTGAACAAGCCTTGCTGTTGTCACAGCAGTTGGCCCATGTCTCTGCAGAGGAGTTACAATGCAATGGCAAAAACGTAAAGGAAGACTTTAAAAAAGTAATAAATTACCTTGTGGGTGCAATGTTTCTCTACAGGCACGAGTGTTCTTTTTGCATAATGGTGTTTCTGAGATAATACCAATTTCTTCATAAAATTATAGGCTCTTGCAGCTTCATTTGTACAAGCACATGTTCTTTCAGTGCATGCATGAAAACATTTCCAGCAGTGGTTTCACATCTGCCTGTACACATAGAAAGTGGAATTCCTATAGTTCCCAGTGCTATTTTGAAGGCAGGCTGCTCTTCCATGGTGATTGTAACTCCAGGGGTGGTGTTTTAATATCAATCCATGGGTGGTATTTTAATAGATGTGAATTTATTTCAGCTTTGTGCCACGGACAAAACACTGGAGTTCGACAGAGACTTCCGGATCAAGCACTACGCTGGAGATGTGATGTGAGTTTCCTTCAGAAATAAAGTTGCTTCTATTTTTGTCTTCCCAGCAGCTCTGAAGTGGTACAATATTCTGATTTACTGCTGCTTCTGGTGCAAGCCAGAATAGCTGTCACACACAATTACAGGGTGCAGTGCTTGCTTATCAATTACATCTTCTGCTGGTGCCGTGCTCTACAGAGTGGGAATTTGTACTTGGAGTGAAACAAAAGGAGAGTGAGGTGTGGGGGGTGAGGGGAGAGCAGTGCTCCAGGGAAAAAAAAAGGGAAAAAAGGCAGCAGTGTTTATGCAGGAAGGCTACACTGAGCTAATAAAATGTGGTTTCGACATCTGTTTGGTGTGATTATATAACTCTGGCTTTACATTCTGCAATCAGTTGGAGCAGGCTGGAAGCACAGGGGAGTGATAACCTAAGGAGGGATCAGGGCAGGAGGGCTGGGCAGTGCTTGCCTGGAGCCTGCAGGAACAAGTGCAGGAGGTGACAGCAGTGGGAAGGGAGAGTGAGTGGAAGTGAAGGATGCACATGGTAGAAACCATTTGCTAGGAAAGCTGTTGTGTGGAATATCACTGGAGTAATTTAATGGTTTAGGATTTGTGTAACTTCCCATTTCAGAAGAAGGGGAGTTACTGAGGGAATAATTAATGATTTCTTTTACCTTGGGATTAATTTTACCTTTAATTTCCAAGGACAACCAGTGTGATCAGACTGGAGTCCATGTAGCACAAGCAGGTTATCTTCTGGAGTCTTTGCTGAGCAATTCCTGACAGACATCCCTGATTTCAGGGGTTTTGGAGGAGAAAATATAGGTGCTGTCTTAGTGATTGAACCTTCTGAACTGCCAGTGGCTGACAAATGGTGTAAAAGAAAACTGAAATGTGGAAGGAATCACAGATAGTTCAGGCTCAGATCTTGCATGGAACTCTGAGACTTGAGGGTGGGCAGGCCCTGGCACAGGGTGCCCAGAGCAGCTGTGGCTGCCCCTGGATCCCTGGCAGTGTCTCAGGCCAGGCTGGATAGGGCTGGGAGCAGCCTGGGACAGTGGGAGGTGTCCCTGCCATGGCAGGGGTGGAATTAGATGCCTTTTAAAGGGTCCTGTCCATGACTCTGTGATTGCTCTGTGCAGGGATTTGCAGGTTGTGGGTTGATCCCAGAGCCTGCAGGGTGAGTGCAGCTTCCCAGGGTGGCATTTGGAGCTCAGGAAACATCTGTGTGGGAGTCACTGCATGGGGAGATCTTGGACCTTTCCATGAGGGAAGAGCACTGCCTGCCTTGAGACTTGGAGAGAGATGAAACCCTGAAACAGTGACCTCCTGGAGTGGTGCTGCTGTGGGAATAGAGGAAGGAAGGATGTGTGTGTTTCTGTGTACATTGATTTCCAGGGGAGCTCCCCAGTCACTACTCAGAGGCTGCTCTGGAATTCAGACTCTCACTAAGAGAGGGGCAGCCTGCACAGATTGAAAAACAAACCTGAATTTCTTTAGGATTTAACACAAACACAGACACTCAGTTTGGAGACAGAATCCTGAGTGTAACTCCTGAATTTGGGCCATCTCCCCAGTGCCCAAGTGCTGTGAGGTGCCTCAGGCAGCAGCTGCCCAGCTGCAGGAGCTCTCTGGAGCCACTTGTGTTGTTCCTTTGCTGGAGGTGGGAGCTGGGCCCAAAGATCCAAGCCTCACACTCTGCTCCTGCAACAATTAGTGATAGGCTGGGAGTTGGGCTGGATTAGCACCTGCTGTGTCTGTAGGAGGGCAGGGATGCTGATTCCACAGTTGCCAGCAGATCACAGAAAGACTTGGCTACTTTGCAATTAACTCTGTTTTTCATTTATTTTTTAGTTACTCAGTCACTGGATTTATTGACAAAAACAAGGACACTTTATTTCAAGACTTCAAACGCCTCATGTACAACAGGTAAGAATATTAATGAGGTGAATTTTAATCTGATTTGTCAGAATCCTTTTTTGTGGAGTGATGCTATCAGAAACTCAGGTTTTCAGTGATTCTGTCTTCAGTGTGTGTGAATAAACACATTGCTTTGGGATTTGCTCTTTGTACATCTCCTGTGACCAGAGGCTGTTATTGGATTTCTCAGGTTAAAGTCCTTATTCTGTACATGTTGTTTCTCTTCTGATACAGCCTTTAATTGAACAGAATTTAAAGTGGTTTTTTTGAAACCAACTGATTGTGCAATCAGGATAGTGCAGAGCTTGCTTGTGCTGCCTGATTTGTCATTAACCTGTTGCAGATTTACCATCACTGCTCTGTCTGTAATCAGTGCTAAAGATACTGGGAAGCTTTGGTCAACAAAGACATCCTTGGCCTCACCTAAAACACCCTGTTTTGAAAGAAAATGGGGAGATAGGTTTGAATCACTTCATGTCTGCAGTGATGTGAGAAGTGCAAACCATGAGGTCACATGTTGGGCAAGAAAAAGTTGCCTTGAGAAGCAGATTAGAAATCTTATCAGAATGTGGGTGGAAGTGCCCATGGAGCTGTTTTTCTGTACATGGCATTAAACATGTCCTCATTTTGTATTCTGCAGCTTTCAGGGGCTCTGCTCAAAGGACAGTGGGCACAAACACCCTGCAGTGGTGGGCACTGTTTACCTGTGCAGGTGTTAAACTGGTCTGCAGTCCTTTGGGTTGACTGGCTGTGCTCTCCTGAGGAGTCCCACTGTTCCTGTTTTCAACACTTCCCACTGACCAGAAACCTTGCAAAATATTTGCTGTGTGGTTTTATCAAATTTAGCCTGTTTTCTGTGAAGTCCCAGGAAAACCCTGTTCCCAAACATCACTTCCAGCACATTAAAGCCTGTGACAAATTGGCCAATGGATTGCTGTAAATATGCTCAGTTTTTGTCTGTTCCTGAACTCTTGCCATCCATCAGGGCCAGTTTATCTTGCTCTAAACCCTTCAAAAATACAGGCTAAAGAGTATAAATTACTTTATATACCAAGAGAGGTGCAGAAATGCAGCTTGAACACAGGTGACAGGTTCTAAGGGACGGTGGTGTGGGAATCACTCTCCTCTGTGTTGATTAAATTTCTTCTGTTGTGCCAGTGAGGCAGCCCCTGCCTTTGATGGATCACTCTCTGGGATTTTCACTGTCCTGTTCCTGCACATCATGATCTGAAGGGAGAATGTGCTAGTTGTTTTTTCCAGAATGTTCAGTTGAATTTGCTCTTAAGAGCACAAAATCTTGTGCCCAGGAGTGTCACCCTGGCTTGGGTGATGCCCTGTGAGCTGGAAGCAGCAGTGGGTCTGGGTAGAAACCAGCTGTTGGGTTGTCCTGGGAGATAGCAATTAAAGAGATTCTCTTGTAGCTCCAACCCTGTGTTGAAGATGATGTGGCCTGAAGGGAAACTGAGCATCACTGAGGTCACCAAGAGACCTCTGACAGCAGCTACTCTGTTCAAGAACTCCATGATTGCACTGGTGGACAACCTGACACTGAAGGTAAAGATTCCTGTTTCAAAATTGACTTTGACTTCTGCTGAGAAGAGTGTGGCTTCTCCCTGGGGAGATTCTCACCTTCCCATGGCTGCCACCCATCAGGAGCTGAGCTGATCAGAGGCAGAGGAGCCTTGTCTGTGCCAAAGAAGCTTTTGGCTGGGCAGGTCTCGAGGGAGGGTCACCTCCATCCCCCATGAAGAAGGTGGATTTTTGGTTCCTCCATGAAAAGTGCATCTTTCACTCATAGGAAAGCCAGTCTAGTCTGTCTTAGGTAATAATTATTATATCAAATCACCTTTAGCAAAGCTCTTTGGGCAGAGGGCCCAGAGGATGCTGCTCATGGTGGAGAGATTCTCTCTGGCTTCCCATGCCAATGGGAATATACAATACAGACAGACCTGTGTGAGTTCCTTCTTTCCTCCTCTTTGCCATGCCAGAGGATGAGGAGGGAAAGCTTTTATTTCACCAGATATTTCAGTTTTATGGTAGAAGGCATTGGTTGGGCAATCAGCACATTATGTGATGGAAGGTGGGGAAGGGAGTGCTCTGGGAAGGGGCTGTTGGAGCAGCACAGCCAAGCAAACACTGGGATCCCTCATGTGAGCTGAGATCCTGAGGAATATTGAGGTGTTACTAGAGTTGGGTGGCCTTGCTGGACTCCTGACACTGGGGTACAGCCCACAAGAGATGAACAGAGAGCCCAGGGTGCTGGGGTGTGTTCACATTCAGAATAATTAAGCAATAGAGAACAAAGTGCTCTGAGTGTCTTGGGGGTTGTGGGAGCAAAGGAAGTGGGTCAGAGCACGGCCACCCAGTGCTGGCTGTGCACAGGAAGAGGGAGTTGCCCCCAGTTGTTGTTTCCAGAGTTAGGACATGAAATCACACCTGGTTTATAGGGTCCCCCCAGAGGGTGCTGGCACTGCCCAGGCTCCCCAGGGAAGGGTCCCAGCCCCAAGGCTGCCAGAGCTCCAGGAGCAGTTGGACAGTGCTCCCAGGGGTGCACAGACTGGGATTGTTGGGGTGTCTGTGCAGGGCCAGGAGTTTGACTGAAGGATCTGGGAGTCCTCCCAACCCAGGATATTCTGTGATTCCATGATGCTGTATTTTTGAGTTCCTGTACTGGAGTGGGTTTGATCTGAACTCTGCAGGAGGGTCTGGGACCCACCAAAGCTGCCTGGAGGTGCCAGCTGAGCCACCACAGTGGGGAGCAGAGCCCCATGGCTCCCCCCAGAATGTTTTGCCTCAGGGCTCCTGAGAAGATGTCCTTGTGAGCCCAGCCTAAGGTCAGGCCTTGCTGAAACAAGTAGTCAAAATTGAGAGTGCCTGTGTAGGCAGAGAGGAGCTTTCCTGGATGGCAAACCATGAGCTGTCAGGGCTGGGAAGGTGGCTGTGACCCTGGTGGGGATGGGGACAGGCTTCAGGCTGCTCCCCAGAGAGTCAGGATTGATCTGATCTGTCCATCTTCCAAATAATCTGCTGCTGGCCCTGAATCTGGGACAGGTGTCAGGAGCTGCCAGGAGCCCAGGGAGTTGCTTTGTGTTGTGAGAGGAGCAGTTGTGGAAGGAAAAGTTTCTCCTTGGTGCTGCTGGCTGTTATTGCAGGTCTGCTCCTGCAGAGTGGCTGTGATCACTTGTGCCAGCCCAGTGTGGGAGCCTGAGGCAGCCCAGTAGGAGGTTCAGGACAGCAAGAATCACTGGAGGTGTTGTGGGATGGGCTGTGATCAGGACACAGCAGGGAGCTGGGAGTGGGCAGGTCCAGCAGGCATCCATGGAAAAACTTCCTTTCCTTGTTTATTGGAAAAATTATTCCAGGCCACTTAGTAGGTGTAAAAATAGAATAGTCCAGAGAGTGCTGTGCACTGGGGTGGATTGAACAATCCCTGCAGCTCCCAGCAGGGCATGGAGAGTTTAAATCCCACCTTACCCATCTTGAGTCAGTGGGTACCAGCATTGCTCACTCAAGGCTGCTTGGCTTGGGTGGAATTAATTGACTTCAGTGCATTTATCATCAGTATCTCTATCACAACTACCAGCCTTTTCCAGGGGTAGGCACAGCCAGGAGCTGTTTCCAAGTGAAATTCACTGGGAGGTTCCTGTATGAGTCTCAGTGTAATCCTTTCCCATTCTTTATCTGTCCTAAACTTTCATTGAGAAACTCGTATTGAAGCTGTTGGTGTTTTCCTGATTTTCTATTGAATAGCAATGGACAAAAGAAGATTTCATTAGTATTGAGATACCAGTGCTGATAAGCATCATTTAAACTCAGTGTGCTCCAAAACCAGATTTCGTGGAGTCACAGAACTGTTCAGGCTGGAAAAGCCCTCTGAGATTGAATCCAGCTGATCCCCAACATGGCCAAGGCTGCCACTGCCCCGTGTCCTCAAGTGCCACATCCACACCTTTTTGGAACACTTCCAGAGATGGGGACTCCACCACTGCCCTGGGCAGCCTCTCCCAGGGCTTGACACCCCTTTCCATGAAGAAATATTTTTCCAATATCCAAACTGAACCTCCCCTGGCCCAGCCTGAGGCTGTTCCCTCTCCTCCTGTCCCTGTTCTCTGGGAGCAGAGCCTGACCCCACCTGGCTGCCCCCTCCTGTCAGGGAGTTGTGTTGGTCAGACCCATCCTGCAGCCAGGATGTGTCACTTTAAAGGGTCTAAATTTTGGGGAGGTTCCTTAGATAAGGCTCCTGAACACAACCTTTGTGTACTTCAAGCAGTAAATCAGAGTGCAGAGAGCTTCTGGCTGGCTGCTCTGCCCTGAGCATCTCTGTGAGGTGACTTTTGGAACAGTTAATGATATGCACATGTCATTAGCAAGCCAATAATTGGGTATTCAGGCCATGCCAGCAGCATGCTGGTTATGCACAAAGAGCTGGATGCTCTGCTCAGGTCACTGCCAGTTTGGACACTTGGCTCTTCTTCTGCAGGGTGAAGCCACCCTCTGTTTTGGGGGCACCACCACTGCAGTTCCAGGTGCTCTCATCCTTCCCTGGGGCTGTCACTCATTTATCCCATGCTGAATTTGGGAATGAAGCTGCACTAATGGGGAATCAACAGTGACACTCTCTGTATGTCTTGACTGTGGCTTGGACCCTGCAGGACTTTTTTGGGAAGCCTGTGGTCACAGCTGATGGAAACAGCTCTGAACACAGGGCTGCACAAACAGCTGAGGTCTGGGCATGTCAGAGCAATGAGGTTCCTTAGGGGAGGTGACATCAGTTCATGCTATTCTCAGCTCTTTCTCAAAAAACCAAGTTGCAGATATGCTTGAGTTTTGTGCAGCTGGAGCTGATGGTTTATTGACATTACCTGGTGTTCCCAGTGCAGTCAGTGCTCCTTGTCTCACCTGGGCTGTTCTGTCTCAGCCCTTCTCTGAAAACTCCTTTAGAGCACATTTATATGCTCACTTTCTGTACTCCTCGAGCAGGATGGCAGCCCAAGAGCTGCTCTTTATTGATCCTCATGCTTGGCCTCCCTGGACAGCTGCAGGGCTTTTGGCTGTAGCAAGAATATCTTTAAATCTATCATTTGAGGGAATAGTATCCAAAAGTGCCAATTTGGTGGGCAGGAATAACAATAATCTTGGAATTTTAAAATGTTAAGGCTGGAAAAGACATTTAATTAAGATAATTGAGTTCAACCATCAGCCCAGCACCACCAGAATATCAAAGTCTGTGGCTACAGTAGCTGCAGCATTAGTGGTTATTTATCTTTTCTTCCATTTAAAATAACAACCTTTAAAAGTCTCTTTTGTTGCTATTCCATTTTAAGCCTGGAATTTGGTGGTGAAGCAGAGCTCTGCAGTCTGTGAGAGGAGGAGCAGGTGTTGTGGTTATTGGGATGGCTCAGGAGCTTCCCTAGGGTCAGTGCCATGGCACTGGTGTTGTTAACAGTGCAGGGGCTGTTCTGAAATCTGGTTTTAATTTCAGCTTCTGCAAACACAAGTCCATATGGAGACACTGGAAATGTAACACCTCCAATCCTGTTTGGGGCTCTCATAAAAAGAAAGATATTGAGGGGCTGGAGCATGTCCAGGGAAGGGAACAGAGCTGGGAAGGGGCTGGAGCCCCAGGAGGGGCTGAGGGAGCTGGAAAGGGGCTCAGCCTGGAGAAAAGGAGGCTCAGGGGGAACCTTGTGGCTCTGCACAACTCCCTGACAGGAGGGGCAGGGAGGGGGGTCGGGCTCTGGGAGCAGGGAACAGGGACAGGAGCAGAGGGAACGGCCTCAGGCTGGACAGGGGAGGGACAGAGTGGATATTAGGGAAAATTTTTTCATGGGAAAGGTGATCAGGCATTGGCACAGCTGCCCAGGGCAGGGCTGGGGTCCCCATCCCTGCAGGAATTTAAAAGCCCTATGGATGTGGCACTTGGGGACAGGGGTCAGGGGTGGCCCCAGCAGTGCTGGGGATCAGCTGGATTCAATCTCAGAGGGCTTTTCCAGCCTGAACAATTCTGTGACTCCATCAAATCTGGTTTTGGAGCACGCTGAGTTTAAATGATGCTTATTAGCACTGGTATCTCAATGCTGCTGAAATCCTCCAGACTTCCAGAATTTTTTGGGCGAAAACTTCCCATGGGTAGAAAAAAGTGCTATGTTTGTTCCAAAATCAAACCACTTGAAACAAAATCTGGCTTTTCCAGTTGCTGTGTTCCATTTCTCAAGAACATGTTTTACTGCCCAAGCTCTTTCCTCTGTGGTGGATTATTTTGGGTGGCTGTTTCATAAATCCTGACACTGGAAGCCCTGTGGCTGCCCCAGCTGTGACTGCTGATCTTCTCTGGGAACTCTCTGGACATGCATCTCCTCCTTGTTTCTTTTCTTTTTCTTCTCTGTAACTCCTTTTGTCTGACTCTTCCTTCCATTTCTCCCCTCTCCTATCCAGGCTGACAGGCTTCACCTCTGCTAAGTTATAAGGTCACCACTGTGACTGATTGGACACGTCCAGCACAAATTTGTCAGTCCTGTCCCATCCCTTCTCTCATGTAAGGAGCTATAAAGAAAAAAAAAAAAAAGCTTCTTCTGTAAGAAGCTACAGAAAAGAAACCTCTCAAGAAAGAGTTTAGAGTACAGTGGCTTAAAACTGGTTTGGTTTCTTTTTAACACTTAAAAATCTAAAAACTGCTCAGCTTGATTGAAAAAATCAAAATCAGCTGCAATTAGACATCTAAAGAGCTTTCAAATCTGGGGCCTTTGTGTCTCTGCATTTCAGTTCTTCCCATTACAAACTGCAGTTCTCTGACAGCAATAATGGGAGCTGCATAATTATCCCCCTGAAGAGCTGGGGCTGGGGGGATTGGAAGCATGGAATAATCTACTTTAGAATTTACTCCAGGAGCTGTCGTTTCTGAGAGGCTTTAATTACACTGTAATTGCACTGATAGACGATCTCCTGTCTGTGCAGGCACTTCCCATTCCTGCTTTCCAAAGAATTTCAGCCTTTTTATATCAAATGCAGGCACAGTCACTGCCCTTTGTGCTGGAGCTGAAGTCACAGATTTGAGGGGTTTTGGGGGGTTTTGCATTTTTGAGTGGCAGAGCTGTGCCTGACAGCCTGGCCTGTGCTGGGGGGTTCCTCAGCACTGAGGAACAGCTGAGAACTGGCTGCTGTTGTGTCAGCAAGGAACCAGTGACACTTCATGGAATTCATGTCCAGGGAAGCTGTGGCTGCCCCATCCCTGGAAGTGTCCAGGGCCAGGCTGGAGCCAGCTGGGATTGTGGAAGGTGTTCCTTCCATGCCAGGGGATGGCTCTGGGTGATCTTCACAGTCCCTTCCATCCCAAACCATTCCATGATTCTTTAATTTGGATGCTCTGTTCCCAAGGCATTGCAGCTCTGTGGATTGAATGTGGAATATTTGTGATATCAACCCCCTCAAGGGATTTAGATGATTTCTATTCATCCTGCCACCAAATGCAGTACAGGCAGGTCTGGCCTGCCTGGCACCATCTGGTGTTGGTGACCCTGCTCCTGACACAGAGGGGGGTTTGTCCCTCATGCTGTGGATGGGGACGTGGCCCAGGGTGAAGATCAGCAGGAGGGGAAGGGAGAAAGTGCTGCCCATTCACCTTCACAGCTCTGGGCTCCCTCCCAGCATCCAGGTCCATGTGTCATTCAGAGTTCTCTGTACATCCCACGTTTCCCTAAGCAGCTCATTCCCAGTCAAATGAGAGCCAGGTTTTAGCAGATCAGGGCAGCCACACACACAGCAAGTTCTGAGAGCTGCCAGGAATTTCTTGAGTGGATGAAGAGCCTTGGAAACCTTCTCACCTTGCATGCAGAGAGGATTTCCAGGAGAGAGCCAAAAAAGTGAATATGGAAATATCTTAAATCTCTTTAAATTGTATCAAGTTATTATGTGTCACCTTTCTGTCCTTAGGGAAAGGAGAACAAGTGTCATTGGGATGGGCTGAGTTGAAAAGAATGATCTCTGCAACTCCCTGACAGGAGAGTGCAGCCAGGTGGGGGTTGGGCTCTGCTCCCAGGGAACGAGTGACAGGAGAAGAGGAAATGGCCTCAAATCGTGCCAGGAGAGGTTTAGATTGGATATCAGGAAAACTTCTTTTACTGAAAGGGCTGTCCAGCCCTGGCACAGCTGCCCAGGGCAGTGCTGGGGTCACCATCCCTGGAAGTGTTGGTTGGAAAACGTGTGGATGTGGGACTTGAGGACATGGTTTTGTGGTGAACTGCTGGGTCAGCAGTTGAATGTGATGATCTTAAAGGTCTTTTCCAGCCTTAATGGTTCTGTGAGTCTGTGGATTGCCATGGCAAAGTGCTCAGTGGTGGTGACCTTGGACATGACCTTGCACAGAATGGAGCTGTGGCTCAGCTGCCTGCTCTCATGTTGTGGAATGGTTTGGGTTGGAAGGGACCTCAAAGCTCATCTCAGAATCATGGAATATCCTGAGTTGGAAGGGACCCCCAAGGATCATTGACCCAACTTCTGGCCCTGCACAGACACCCCAACAATCCCACCCTGTGCACCCACCCTGGGTGCTTGGCTCAAGTTTTGCTGTCTGTGCTCACCCCAAGGACAGCACTCCTGGAGAAATCACAGCCTGGTGCTGCTGATGTGATCCTTAGGACAGCAGGGAAACCTCCCAGCCCAACAGCTCCCCAGAAGGTCCAGTGGCTTGGGGCTCTGCTTTCCAAGGCCTCCCTCTCTTGGCCCATTCATGGCTCACACTCATCTCTGGGCTGGTCCATGGTGCTGCAAAGCTTCAGGTTGTGTCAGGACTAGCTAGAACAGCCACAGATGATCCTGTTCCCTCAGCATTACTGGAGGGAAATGGCAATTTGGGGCATTTCATATTATCCTGAGATTGGGTAGGTGACCTCAGACCACAGAAATAAGGCTGAATAGACAAATTATAGAAAGTAGTGCTGAGGGGGACCTTGGGAGTGAGCCTAATTCATCTCCTGTTTGAGGATACCTCTGCCTGTGTCTTCCTTGCAGGCTCTTCTCCCCACTGATGGATCTTCCCTCCTTCCCACAGGCATTCTGTTCCCATTCCTTGTTTTCCTGAAGCTTGATTTGAATTTTTATACTGTGGTTAAAGCTATGACTTCTTTGTCCTGAAGCTGAATGTTTGCATTTCCTCATATCTATCCTTTAAATACACAAAATCTCCCACCAGGGGCGTTCTGTGCCTCCTTGGTCTTTTTAGGCTAAACCCACAATTCCTCTGAGTCACATTTTCTGGATTTTTGATCTTTCTTGTTCTTTCTTGCCCTGATTCACATTCCCACTTGAACTGTAGTGCCCTGGCTGCATGAGATACTCAGAGAACTAGAAATGTGCTGGGTTTTTTGTCTTGCAATTTTCCTGTTCCTGTGCCCTTTCCAAGAAAAACATGGAAACTTGCATTTGCCTCACATCAGCTGGAACTTCTGGATCTCTTTAGCACCAGGGTCAAATCAGTTTTTCACTCTTTATTAACCAACTATTTCTGCTAAATGTGGAACTTTGCATTTGTTCTCACAAA
Organism: Muscicapa striata striata; assembly: GCA_030060385.1. Classification (NCBI taxonomy): domain Eukaryota; kingdom Metazoa; phylum Chordata; class Aves; order Passeriformes; family Muscicapidae; genus Muscicapa; species Muscicapa striata. Next base: position 539,929 of record JAREIS010000402.1, read on the forward strand.
TTAATCCCTTAAATTAATCCCTCTTTCCCCCTCAGACTATTCCTCCCCTTTGTTAGCACTGTGAGTTCTTGAGGCCATCCAGGAGTGCTGGAACAGAACAGGCTTCTCTGGAGAACTCCTGGCTTTTCCCTTTTGGGATCCCTCAGGTTCCTCAGGGCAGTGTTAGAGGTGGTTTCACAGCCATTTTCATCATCTGGTCCAGGCTGCTGAAAGGTCATTGCTGTTATCAGCTGTGGTTATCACAGGTGACATTTTGTCACATTAAGATGTCACCCAGGCTGTTTTTCCCCCTTTATCCCCATGTCAGAACTGCCTTTGGAATGCTGCAGTTTGTGTGTGTCTGTCATGTCCTCTGGCTGTACTGGGGCCTTCTGAGTTCACTGAGATCCTCTTGGAGCTCTTGCTGAGGCTGAGGCTGGGTGGGCTCTGCCAGCCTGCAGGATGTGCCACTCCTTTTGCACGGGCTACCTAAAGTGCTTTATTTATTAATGTTGGAAGAATACAGTTTGGGAAGCTATGGTGGGATTTGGATGGTGCTGTGACAGGGCAGGGTCAGACTGGACCTCAGGGAAAGGTTCTTCCCTCCCCCAGAGGGTGCTGGCACTGCCCAGGCTCCCCAGGGAATGCTCCCAGCCCTGAGGCTGCCAGAGCTGCAGGAGAGTTTGGACAGCACTGCCAGGGATGGACAGGCTGGGATTGTTGGGGTGTCTGTGCAGGAGTGGGACTGGATGATCCTTGGGGCCTAACTCAGGATGTTTTGTGATTCTCTGATTATTAACTGCTTTTCCACACACCAGCAGAGTTAGAAGTGAGATAGGAAAGGCCAGCAATGAAGAGGAAGAAATGAATGAGCTCCAGAAGTTCGTAAACATAAGTTTAAAGGCTTTGTAGCCACCCCTCACATGGTGGTGATGGTTACAGATCATATTGGCCTAAACAAAAACTACCTTTAATCTCTCAAAAATTAAAGTAAATGTCAAAATGCTCCAACAGACCCATGTGGGGCTTATCTCAGGGTGCAGGAGGGCTGGCAGGGACTCACCTGGACAGCCAGGGTCAGCCCCAGCAGCACAGGGCAGGATCTCTGCAGGGTGGAGTAAAGCCACCCATCCCCATTTCACCTTCCCTGCCCCCTACAAGTCCCAGATGCTGCAGAAAGAGGAACCCACATGCTGGTGGCCTGTGTTTGTTCTGAGGAAGGGCTGGGCTGGAGGCAGCTGGGTTTGGGGCTCCACCATTTCCATTGTTCAGCTGAGCTGGAATTGGGAGCATTTGACTTGCTCAGCACAGATAGAAGTCATGGAGTGACCAGGCAAAGCCATATCCAACAGGGCACTGAATTCCATGAATTCCACGGGTTTGATGTCTTTTCTGAAGACTGCTGTTGTTATCCTCACTGTAGGGGAGGAGGGGGATGTGGTGCTGGGTGGGTGCACAGCAAAGGCCAGTGGAGCTCCAGTGGGGAACGTGGGCTCCCTTACAGGAGTAAGGGGTCATGGCAGAGTGTGAAGGAGGGGAACATTGAGTCACAGAATCACAGACTCAGCCAGACTGGAAAAGACCTTTGAGATCACTGAGTCCAACCTATGACCTAACACCACCTTGTCACCCAGACCACAGCACTGAGTCCAGGCTGTCATGAAGCACTGTTACTGTCCCTTCTGTTTGACCCCTGTGCCCCGTGGGGCACAGAGCTGTGCAGGCTGACCCTGTGTGCCCTGTCCCCAGGAGCCCTACTACGTGCGCTGCATCAAGCCCAACGACAAGAAGTCTCCGCAGCTGTTTGACGAGGAGCGCTGCCGGCACCAGGTGGAGTACCTGGGGCTGCTGGAGAACGTGCGCGTGCGCCGCGCCGGCTTCGCCTTCCGCCAGAGCTACGAGAAATTCCTGCACAGGTGAGCCTGCCAGCCCTGCCCAGCCCAGCCCTGCCCCAGGGAGGGCTGCTCCAAATCACCCTCTGGGGCAGCTGAGACACAGCCCACAGCACCATGGCTGCTCTGCTTCAGCTCTGCTGAGCTGCTGGTGCTGCTCAGGCTCAACTCCTTGTCTGCTGAAGCTCACTGGCTGTTACTCTGCAGCAGGAATGTGTAATGAGGAGCTTCCCCCAGGTATCACCCTAAAACCTGAGCTATTGAACTAATGTTTTCTCTCTGAATTGCCTAATTGTTGCAGCAAGATGTGGTGTGTCTGGGGGAGCATGTGATGGTGCAGTGACATTATGTGGGCTAAACCCCCTGGACTTTAAAACTGGAAGTCTAAAAAGGGGGATGGTATCATGACCCTATTGAATGTGTTTTTGATTCTTCTTGCCCTCTTAATTCCTACCAGGCTTGTGACAAATGACATTTTAGATTGAAATTTGTCTTAAGGCTTCACTAAATTAACATGGGCCCTGCGAGTTCAGCCTGCTCTGATGGAGGAGTGAATGGAGTTTTTGTTCTGTTATTGAATCAGGTGAGAAAAGGGCTGTGAGAATAGAGAAAAATCAAACTATCCAAGCAGGTGGGGTGCCATGAGTTAGAAACAACGTGCTGGTGAAAGATCTTTTGCTGTTCACACTGGAGATTTGCCTGGATATATCATAATACCCAAGGTGGAATGAAAAGCTATGGCTTCCTAAATCCAGTCTGCAGCATTGGGAATCAGTTTCCTGAACCATCCTGCAGTGCATAGAGTGTACCTTCACCTCACATGTGGGATCCATTAGAATTTACTCCTAAGATTTGTGTAATCACTATTAATATAAACAGCTGCTTTGTTTTTAATAAATGTTTGATGAGCTCCTGTGAGCTCCAGCCCCACAGTGTTTGCAGCCAGGAAACCAAATCAGCACATGGCAATTGCTTCAGCTTTTGGGCTGCTGGAGCAGGAGTCCTGCCCACCCTGGAGTGGGACATCCAGAGTGAGGGATCAGACACTGTTTGTGTGTGTGGTGTTGCTCCAAGCCTGGTCTGCAACAGCTTTTCTAAATTAAACCAAAAAAAAAAAAAAAAAAAAAAAAAAAAAAAAAGAAAAAGAAAGCCAGAAAAATAACTTCTCTTTCTGTAGGAGAAGAGTTTGTTGATATTTAGCCCTAAATCCTGTAAGGTAGTTGGTATCTCCTCTCTGTCAGTAGGGAATGAAGTGAAGCACAGTTAAGACCATCATAAGTGTCCTTCTCAAACTTTCTTTGGATAAAGAAAACCTTCCATTTGAGCTCTGTGCAAGCCAGGCTGCCCTTTCCAATTTGAAGTATTTTCTGCTGGACCAGGAGAAGTTGTCCCTTCCTGTGGTCAGGACATTGTCCAGTTGGGTGACATACATGGCACTTACACAGATGGGGTGCATTCTCTTGGCTTAATATATAAATTACCATCAAAAAAAAGCTGATTAGGTTTCAGGAAGGGGTTTGTGAGTGTAATCCAACCCTTTCCACACTGAGGCACCCATATGCCTATCCCAGGCCATGCCAAACATAGCATGGAATCAACACTGAGAGCTGTGAACAGCAGGCTGGGAAGGGACAGTGAGGCCCAGCTGCAGCTGCACATCCAATATTGTTATTAAATATTCATTAAAGCTTCACCATTTAGTGGCTTGCAGAAATCTTGCTTCTTAGCAGAGCTGGACTGGGAAATGTTAACTCCAGGAGCAGCCTCATCCCTGCTGGGAGTTTCCATAGGGAGGTACAGAGGGGAAGGAGGAACAAAGGTGTTTGGAAGGGAGTGTTCTATGTCTGAGTGACCTTGGAAGCTGTGGGGATCTGCAGGCAGGAGAGGGGCAGGGCTCTGGTGTTAGGGAGCAGATTTATTCCAGTCTCTGCCTGGATATAATTAGCACCAGGCCAGGACTGTGAGTGGCTGTGGCATCCAGGCCATGCCCTGTGCTGTGGGGAAGGAGCTGGTGGCATTGTGTGACACATGTGGGGACACCAGGAACAGGCAGACAGCTGGGACAGCTGGGATACTCCACCTGCTGTAGCTGGGAGGGATGGGGTGAGGCACTGGGGTGTCCTTAATGCCTGTGGAAAGGAGCAGGAGAGTTTAACATCTGGGGCAGGTTTTCAGTGCTCTGACATCCCTTCTCTCCTGAGCTCCTTGATGGGCAGGCCTGGCTCATAGCCTGGATCTGAACCTGATCCACAGCCTGGATCCCATCCTGATCCACAGCCTGGATCCCATCCTGATCCATAGCCTGGATCTGAACTTGATCCATAGCCTGGATCTGAACCTGATCTACAGCCTGGATCCTATCCTGATCCATAGCCTGGATCCCATCCTGATCCATAGCCTGGATCCCATCCTGATCCACAGCCTGGATCCCATCCTGATCCACAGCCTGGATCCCATCCTGATCCATAGCCTGGATCTGAACCTGATCCACAGCCTGGATCCCATCCTGATCCACAGCCTGGATCCCATCCTGATCCATAGCCTGGATCCCATCCTGATCCACAGCCTGGATCCCATCCTGATCCATAGCCTGGATCCCATCCTGATCCATAGCCTGGATCCCATCCTGATCCACAGCCTGGATCCCATCCTGATCCATAGCCTGGATCCCATCCTGATCCATAGCCTGGATCCCATCCTGATCCACAGCCTGGATCCCATCCTGATCCACAGCCTGGATCCCATCCTGATCCATAGCCTGGATCCCATCCTGATCCACAGCCTGGATCCCATCCTGATCCACAGCCTGGATCCCATCCTGATCCATAGCCTGGATCTGAACCTGATCCATAGCCTGGATCCCATCCTGATCCACAGCCTGGATCTGAACCTGATCCACAGCCTGGATCCCATCCTGATCCATAGCCTGGATCTGAACCTGATCCACAGCCTGGATCCTATCCTGATCCATAGCCTGGATCCCATCCTGATCCACAGCCTTGTTCCCAGCCTTGTTCCCAGCTCGGGGGGGTTGCACTGCCACTGCTTTACTCTTTTATTTTTTCTTTTTCCTAACATACCTGGAGGTGAGAGATTTTTCTCAGTGAGTGAATTATTGCAGGAACATTTTCCTGATGAGAACAGGGAAGAGAATCCAGTGTGCAGCACTGATGTCTCATGTGTCTTTGTGTTTGTGAGAGCAGGAATGCTTTTGTCAGCACGTGCTAAATCTTCTCCTGGGAGTCTGCAGGGAGGTTTTAAATCCTGTTTATTTATCAGTGAGATCCCTGTAACCCCAGGGATGGTGTTCCCCTGCTTAGGCACAGTGTGCACCCCCATTTCCCCTGTCCTTCCACAGCATATTCCAAAGGCTCATTTGGTGAATGAACGCTGGGGATGTATTTCCATTCAGGCTCTTGGAGGCTGTTCCCAGGAAAAGGGGGACTGTGAGGTGGTTAAGTGTAACTGAGAGCTGAGAGTGTCTGAAGCATTGAGATTGATGCCTGCCTTGGTGGGGACTTTGAAATGTGAAGTGGCTGAGCTCACTGAGAGCTTGTTTTATTTAGAACACGGCTGCGGGTTCCATTCCAGGGAAAACGTCTAAACCAGCTCTTATTTTGTCCATAAATCTTATGCAGAAAATTCATTGTTGCTTTTTGCAAACGCCTGTTCCCCTAATCAGCATTTCCTGGGCTGGTAAATCTTACAGAGCTCAGGCTGATCCCGGTACTTCGTGTTTGATTTGTAGATATCTTAGTTCCAGGCTGCATTTCTCTGTAGGGGAGAATGGAGTTTGGGGAAGGAGGATGGGAGGAATGGCTGACCCACAGTCACAGGCAGGGTTTGCACAGGCTGGGGCAGCCAAAGCTTTGCTGTGGGGGAAGTGACAGAGTTCGTTAGAAATTACTCCCAAAGTGATGCACGAGAAAAAATTATTTGCAGAGTTTTTAAATCCAGGTTGTCTGACAAAGCAATTGGTTGCAGGTGGCTTCTCAAGCAAAATGTGAACAAAGTTTTCCTCCCTTACAAAAAAACCCCAAACCAAAGCAGACAAAATCCAAGCAAACAAATAAAAATTAAAATTGGATACTGAAGGTGTGAGAAATGGAACAGACAAATCTGCAATGCTGAGTTTGTCCCCTTGCATCAATTCAGTGCTGATGAACTGAGCTCCTCCCAAAATTATTTTGCAGCATCTCACAAAATCATGCATCTCCTTCAGCCATTTTCCTTTTATTTTGAGGATCATGATTCCTACAGAGGACATCTTCAGACTCTTCCATCTATACTCAGTTTTATTACAATTTAGTTGATAAATGTTTCTTAAACCAGTTGAAGTTTGGCCTTCTCGACCGCCTTGGTGGCAAGTTGACATTTGTAAATTGTACCTTTGAATTCCAGGTACAAGATGATCTCTGAATTCACTTGGCCCAACCATGAGCTGCCCTCAGACAAGGATGCTGTGAGGAAGCTCATTGAGTGCCACGGCTTCCAGCACGACGTGGCCTACGGCAAAACCAAGCTGTTCATCCGCACCCCCCGCACCCTGTTCACCCTGGAGGAGCTGCACGCCAAGATGCTGGTCAGGATCGTCCTCTTCCTGCAGAAGGTAAAGCTCCCACTGCCTCAGAAACTCAGCTCAAGCTCCTTAAACCACTCTTGCTTTCCTTTCTGGCTCTGTTGCTGCAGAGATTCCAGACTTCTGCTGGATGTTTTCAGGGCTCTTTCCATGGTGCTGTCTGTAGCCTTGGTGTGGTGGGAGCTGTTGCACCTAAGAAGGTTTTTATTACTGTTTAAAAACTTGCTCTTTTCTCAGTGGAAGGAGGATGCCTGGGAGTTTGAGGGACTTTCATGGCTGAAATGTGGAATCACAGAATTCCAGACTGGTTTGGATCAGGAGGGACCTTAAAGCCCAGTCCCACCACACCCTGGCACAGGATGCCCAGGGAAGCTGGGGCTGCCCTGTCCCTGGGAGTGTCCAAGGCCAGACTGGATGGGGTCAAGTGGAAAGGTCAAGTGGAAGATGTCCCTGCCCATGGCAGGTGATGGGACTGGGGGAGCTCTCAGGTTCCTTTTAACACAAACTGTCCCATGATTTTCTGGTTTTAGCACTTGGTGTAAATTGTGTCTGTACGAGCAAGATCTGTCTGGCAAAGAGCAGAAATGGTGGGGCTGACTTTGCTCTGTCAGGCAAAGTGGATTCATTTAAGACTTTTAGAAATGAGCTTCCTAAAATGTGTATCTTCTGTGAAATTCTTGGAACCTGGGAAAGAAGAGACCCTCTGAACCCACTGCTGTCCCTCACAAATAGAAACTGCTGACAGATGGGTGTAAAAACTTGACAGAGCAAAAGCTCTGCAGGGAACACAGGTTTGCACAAACTCTCCAAACCTGGTGGACTGAATGGGGAAGAGCCTGAAGGAGAAGTTCCCCACAAAAGGTCTGAGTTCTGTGGGACACTCACATTTCACTGGGTGTGATGCCCTTCCTGGAAACCCAACCCATTTGACCAGCATGGGAGCAGAAAGCATTGAGTCTAGGGTTGGTCTCTTGGTATTTGTTGTGCTGAATGGTTTGTCTTTAGTAGGGAATTCTGCACCTTTTATGTGCAGTGAGTTTTTCTGGAAAGGCCAATCTCAGGCTGTGGAGGATGCAGGCCCTGCCTTTCTCTGAGCTTTGTGTTCCATGTTCTAAGCATGTCCTGCTGCTGAGCTTCCTTAGACTACTCAACATCTCCTACCTTCCTTCCCTGAAAAGGGGAGCACTTTTCCAGAAGCTCCATCTGGTTTATTCTCTTGGGCTGGCCTGGGGCTAATCTGTGGGGCCCCCATGCCCCTGGGAGGTGTTCCTGGATCCTAAGCTGTGCTTCCTGTGCTCACCAGGGGTTCTAGAGAGGCATTTCCAGCCTGGAGCCACTTGGGTGCTTTCAGGGAGGTCACAGGGCCCCAGCTCTAACCCAGAGTCTCTTCCTGAGGAATGGGGTGAGCTAATGAGCTCCTTGTGGAATGAAGCAGCAGGGGGACTGCTTGCTCCCAGGTGACTTCAGCTTTCATATTAAACCAGGGAGCAATTGAGGGATGACCTTTTTGGAAATTGCAAGGTGCAGCTACTGGAGAATAATTTCAGAGCCCTGGGCTGTGTTGCTGTGGGAGCAGATCATGGCTCGGTGAGCTCCAAGCTCCTCCTTCAGATAAATCCAGTGAGAGGCACAATTGTAACAGCAACTTGTCAGTTTTGTGAGTTTGCTGCCAGCTCCAGAATGACATTGCCTGGGCTGGGATCTGGAGTGGGCTCAGCATCAAAGACAGCAGGGCAAAGGACTTTTTTGCCCCTGGAAGGTGCTTAGGTAAGGGATCAACTCCATTGCTCCACAAAGGGTTTTGCTGCAGTAGGTTTGTGTAGCATCAGGTGTAGAATAACTGTAGTACTTCTGGGGGTTTCCTAGTTGCCACAGTCAGCAAAAGTGATAGAAATTAAAATGCTGGTGCACGTTGTCCTGTGGCTCACAAACCTCCCTGCCCTGTGTTCTGCTCTCCCTGGGGAGGGGAGGGACTGAGTCTGCCTGAGGACTGAAGCAGGGCATGAAGGCATCTTTTTGTTGTTTTTCTGTGAAACATCTTCAGGGAGTTCTAACCTCATAAAGGATTTGTGGGGAAAAGACAAACTCCTCCTCCAATGTTCAAGGTACTGAGGACCCTGGAGAAATCTGGATGTCCTCCTGGAGCTCCTGTCCTGTTGCTGAACCCTCTCTGCTTTCACTCACCAGAGGTTCTTCAACCTGAAGGCTCTCAAATGCTGGCAAGGGGATGCAGAGAAGCTTTTCAGAGTCCTGGAACTTGCAGCTAAACCAAGAAACACTCAATGAATCATTAAATGCTTATTAAACAGCCCATCAGCTGAAGAGCAGGTGTTGAGCTGGTATCTATAGATATGGATTAGAGACCTTGTACTGTGTTAAATCTACCTGGAAAAAGCTTTGTCTCCATTTTCAGTGTTTCTCTTGTTTCCTGTTAACTCTGCTCCCAGCCCTGGCTGGGATCCCTCCTGTGCTCTGCTGCCAGCAGATGGGGCCGGCAGAGTCGGGCAGTGCTGGAACAGGTACAGTCAGCAATCAGAAATCAAACCAGGGCAGGGATCTGATGAGGCCTTCTCTGAGCTCTGAAAGCATCAAGGCAATTCTGCCTGTCATTTCTGTTCTCGACTTGCTTTCAGTTGTTCATTAACAGCTCACAGGGAAATTTAATTCTTGCTTTTTTTTCCTTCTGTAGTCTTGCCTGTGAGCATCAAAGGCTGAGGGAGGCAAACTGTGAGCACATCTAGAAGGATTTGATTTTCTTGTAAATAATTGAGCCTTCTGTTACATTGGAGTTCCTCAAATTTGAATTTAGGAAAAGGGAAAGACAAGAGGAGATGAAATGTGGTGTTGTGACAATGGGCACTTGTGTGACACAAGCTGAGGCAGGTGTGAGGAGCAGCCTTAGAGCAGCTGATCCCAGCCTGGGGCCCAGGGGTGTTTTCCCCTGCACAGGAATGAGTGTAAGTGAAAGAATCCACATTTAGCAGCTCTTTTTCTAATGATGTGTATTCTGTGGCTTATTGCTCTCCTGCAAATCAGCAGCTTTCTAGAAGGGATTCAGTAATTATCTGGAGAGTTTCATCATCCAGTGACCCTTAACCCTTCAAACAGTGCTGCTGCCTTTGTGTAATGGTGCTTATGAGTTTGGTTAAATTGAATTAAAACTGACTTCTAATTTAAATAGATAATTTTACTTTGTTTTGTTCTACATCTCTGGAATGTCTTCACCTTTAGATTTATCTTTCACAGTCCTTTCTTTTTCCATGGTAAAATGTCAGTGAGATTCCAGGCTGTAATTTTCCTTCTGCCCCAATGTAGTCAGTGAGCAGATGTGATGTGATTTAACCGTGGCAACTTGCTGGCTCCAGGAGAATTCAGCAAGTGAGAGCAGTGTCCAGTGTCACAAACCCCATATGGCAGCAGGGATGTCACACCAAAAGGTCACTCAGAAACCCCAGCTGAGGTTGTTTTATGTGGCTTTAGGGTTTATTTGCTGTACCTGTGCTCCTGCCAGCTCTGTGATTGTCACCCTGAATGCAAATGGAGCAGCTCTAATGTTAATCATGCAAATAAAAAAAAAAAAAAAGAAAGCTGCCATGAAGCTCTGCTGCTTTTGCTGCCCTTGGAAAGGTTCCCACAGGCTCATTAGCTGTGCAGAGCAGAGCTTTGTTCGGGGAAGAAAGCCCGGGCAGGCGGCACGTGCGGGCTGTGCAGATGATGGCTCCTGTCACTATAATTTACTGCACTATTTCCGTGTCATTTTATCAGGCCGGCACAGCTGCGTATGGAAATCGCTGCCGAAATCTTCCTGCCTGGCACGGAGGCAGCAGGAATGTCCTTGTGCAGCCCGGCCCCTCCCGGACACAGCCCAGCAGCGCGGGAGCCGGGGCCGCGGGGCTGGGAGGGGCAGCGCCGGCCCGGGACATGCCCTGGGCATCCCGGGGTGTCCTTGGGTATCCCGGGGTGTCCTTGAGCATCCCGGGGTGTCCTTGGGTATCCTGGGGTGTCCTTGAACATCCCGGGGTGTCCTTGGTTATCCCGGGGTGTCCTTGAGCATCCCGGGATGTCCTTGGGTATTCCGGAGTGTCCGTGTCCATCCCGAGGTGTGCCCATGTCCATCCTGGTGTGTCCGTGTCCATCTCAGAGTGTCCGTGCCCATTGCGGGATGTGTCCGTGTCCATCACAGGTGTCTGTGCCCATCCCAGGGTGTGTCCGTGTCCATCCCGGTGTGTCCGTGTCCATCCCAGTGTGCCCGTGTCCCTCCCGGGGTGTGCCCGTGTCCCTCCCGGGGTGTGTCTGTGTCCATCCCGGTGTGTCCGTGTCCATCCCGGGGTGTGCCCGTGTCCCTCCCGGGGTATGTCCATGTCCCTCCCGGTGTGTCCATGTCCATCCCGGGGTGTGCCCGTGTCCCTCCCGAGGTGTGCCCGTGTCCATCCCGGTGTGCCCGTGCCCATCCCGGTGTGCCCGTGTCCCTCCCGGTGTGTGTCCGTATCCATCCCGGTGTGTCCGTGTCCATCCCGGTGTGTGCCCGTGTCCATCCCGGTGTGTCCGTGTCCATCCCGGGGTGTGTCCATCCCGGGTGTCCCTCCCGGGGTGTGCCCGTGTCCATCCCGGTGTGCCCGTGTCCATCCCGGTGTGTGTCCGTGTCCATCCCGGTGTGCCCGTGTCCCTCCCGGTGTGTGTCCGTGTCCATCCCGGTGTGTCCGTGTCCATCCCGGTGTGTGCCCGTGTCCATCCCGGTGTGTCCGTGTCCATCCCGGGGTGTGTCCATCCCGTGTGTCGTGTCCTCCCGGTGTGTCCGTGTCCCTCCCGGTGTGCCCGTGTCCATCCCGGTGTGTCCGTGTCCATCCCGGGGTGTGTCCGGTGTGTGTCCATCCGGGGTGTGTGTCCGTGTCCATCCCGGGATGTGTCCGTGTCCCTCCCGGGTGTGCCCGTGTCCATCCTGGTGTGCCCGTGTCCATCCCAGGGTGTGCCCGTGTCCATCCCGGTGTGTCCGTGCCCATCCCGGTGTGTTTCCGTGTCCATCCCGGTGTGTCCGTGTCCATCCCGGTGTGTCCGTGTCCCTCCCGGTGTGTGTCCGTGTCCATCCCGCTGTGCCCGTGTCCATCCCGGTGTGTCCGTGTCCCTCCCGGGGTGTGCCCGTGTCCATCCCGGTGTGTCCATGTCCATCCCGGTGTGTGTCCATGTCCATCCTGGTGTGTCCATGTCCATCCCGGGGTGTGTCCGTGTCCATCCTGGTGTGTGCCCGTGTCCATCCCGGTGTGTGTCCGTGTCCATCCCGGTGTGTGTCCGTGTCCATCCTGGTGTGTCCGTGTCCATCCTGGTGTGTCCGTGTCCATCCCGGTGTGTGCCCGTGTCCATCGATTTGTCGTCCATCCGGTGTCCCGTGTCCATCCCGTGTCCGTGTCCATCCCGGTGTGTGTCCGTGTCCATCCTGGTGTGTGTCCGTGTCCATCCCGGTGTGTGTCATCGGTGTGTCCCATCCTGGTGTGTGTCCATGTCCCTCCCGGTCCCTCCCGGTGTGTCCATCCCGGTGTGTGTCCGTGTCCCTCCCGGTGTGTGTCCGTGTCCATCCCGGGGTGTGCCCGTGTCCATCCCGGTGTGTTTCCGTGTCCATCCCGGTGTGTTTCCGTGTCCATCCCGGTGTGTGCCCGTGTCCCTCCCGGTGTGTGTCCGTGTCCATCCCGGTGTGCCCGTGTCCATCCCGGTGTGCCCGTGTCCATCCCCAGGTATCCGTGGAGCCCGGGGGGCTCTGCCGAGGCTCGGAGCTGCCATCGCCATGGCAACATTGCCCAGCCCGCGGGGAGAGCAGCACAGCCATGGCTGTGCCATCATTCCGTGGCCTCGCTCCGTGTTTCACCTCCTGGGAGCTCGGGACACAGGGCAGCTCCCCCGTGGCCACAGGAGGTGTTTCCTGTCCGGGAGACAGGAGCAGTGCGGGTTTGGGCCAATGACCCAGATAAAAGGGATGCAGTGCATTTGCCCCTGGGCTCCCGGCTGTTTCCATCCCGAGGCAGTTTGTGTGTGCTGCCCATCAGGTCTATAATGACACATGGAATTGTATTCTGGAGCCAGGCTTTGATCTGGAGAGGCTCTGGCAGGGAGGAGCTGTGGCAGGAGAAGCTGTGGCTCCTTCCTGAGGAGCAGAGGCTGGGAGCTGCCAGGAGCAGGTGGAGGGAAGGAGGAAGAGCTGGCTCTGTCCCTGCACTGACACTGCCTGATCCCACGGCTCCTCCTGTGCTGCTCCCCTTCCCTGGGCCAGGAGCATCCCTGTCTGCTTCCAGTGAAGGCATTGAGGCAAAAATCCACCTCATTTTCCTTCCCTAGAGGGGGAGTGGTCCCAGCCCCAAGGCTACCAGAGCTCTCAGGGATGCACAGGGTGGGATTGCTGGGCTGTCTCTGCAGGGTTGGATGATCCCTGGGGACTCCTTCAGAAGATTCTGGGATTCCTGCTGTTGCAGGAGGCAGGAAATCCTGCAGGGTGCAGCCAGGATTATCAAGGTGCCCTGTCAGGCCCATGGGACACCACAAAGGGCACCCATGGAGCAGCAGCTGCATGTGGGGGGATGGTTGGGAGCTTTCCCAGGGTTGGGAATCTCATCCCTGTCCCAGAGCACGGGGGGTGTTTGCTGCAGCCATGGCTGAGCTGCAGAAGGAGCTGCAGGAACTGGAACTGAGGTGTGACTGCATCCCACAGCTGGGACCTGCTGAAGCATGGCTCCTTTGGTGATTTCTATGTTCATTATTGAACACACTCTTGTTAGTGCCACCTAATTAGTCTTGGAGTGGGACCCTTCTCTCTTTCCAGCCTGTGGAATATTGTTGCTATTAAGCAAAGCAATAGGATGAACATTGTTCAGCTGGCTTATGTGAAAAGAGAAAACAGCTCTTAGCAAATGCAGCTCTTCCCCCTGGCTGCTCTCTGAGGTGATCTGGGAGAACAGGGAGCCTTTGATTGAAACCCTTTGCCTCAAACCTTTATGGGACCTGCATTTGCTCAAACTAGGAAAAGGCAGATCACAAACTGGGGCTGTGAGTGAGGTCTGAACCACTCCCCACCCCCTGCTCTGTGAGGAGGTGACCCTTTGGGGCAGTCAGGGCTGGGATCACTGAGGATGGAAGCATTTCTACAAGGCCCCATGGCTGCTGCATGTGCAGCTCTTCTGCCCTGGCATGTAAATCTTTAATAACCCTGCCCTGAGAGAGCCTTCAGAGCTGAGCAGGGATTTGTGCCTGCCTGAATTGTGGGGTTGGTTCTCAGCAGTTGGGCTGCCTGGAGGGCAAACCATGGGATATTGATCATGGAGCAGTCCAGGCTGGGCCCAAGGAGCAGGTGGGAGGAGGTGTTTGTGGTGCAGCTGGAATGGAGGAGTTTGCCACAGTTTGTTCCCTTGCACAACTGCTCCAAAATACAACTCTGGGGTTTAATTTAGCTGAGCTGGGTTTGTTTGCTGAATCCTGGGCATTTGTTTGCTCACTCATGTGCTTGGATTGGGAGCTGTGTGGGATTCTGCTCTGGCAGGGATTGCAGCATCTAGGTCAAATCTAGATTATCCCTTTTTCCATGGGAGATGTACAGGCAAGGCAGTCACTGCATCCTGGGCCCACCCTGGCTGCTCTGCTGCCTTTCCCTGTGCTCTGCAGGGCCCAGTTAATTGTTTTCCTTTCTTTCTTCCCTTTTTTTTTCTCATTTTTTTTAATGGCACATTCAGAGCATGGAACAGCCTGCAGCCTGCAGACAGGGCTGTAATGCATAGATGATGTGGAAGATTTATGTTCTGCTGAGGTGATGTGTGAGGTTTCTTTAATCTTAGAAACTCTGTTGGAAGTTCAGTGAGGTTTTTAAACTGATTCCAAAGGTGTGTTCAGATCTCCCCTGCCATTCATCTGAATTTTAATTTTTTAAATTTTAATCAAAAAACACATGAATTAAACATTATTTAGAAAAAAAAGCCCTGCTTCCCTTAAGCTGGGATGTGTCTCTTGCCTTGGCTGAATGCTGTTTGTGCAAGTCTCTGTTTTAGAAGCTGCCAAAGCAGCTGCTGCACTGGGAGCAGTGGGATCATCCCTAGGAACTCTGCTGGGATCACTGAACCCAGGGCTGTGCAGGATGAGATCCCTTGGTCTGGAGCTGTTCATGTCCCCAGGGGTCACTTCCACCTCTGGGGTGGCCTTGACTGGGACTAAAAGGGACTGGAGTAAAGCTGTGGCTGCCCCATCCCTATGAGTGTCCAAGGCTGGGTTGGATGAGGCTTGGAACAGCCTGGGATAGTGGAAGCTGCCCATGGCAGAGGTGGGACTGGATGGGCTTCAAGGTCCCTTCCAACAGGGGTTTGGGGTTCCATGGTGGATGTTTCTATGAAACATCCCATTTAAAAGGCTGTGGAATTGGTAGAGGTCTCTAGAGAGTGAAGAAAGAACAGTAAGGAACTTCCTCACTGGGAGCAGCTGTAGAAATAAATATTCTTTGTAATGGTCAGGAGTTTGAACTGTGTTCAGACTTTGTTTTTCCAACCTTTTCCTTTCTCTCTATCCCTCTCTTAGCCCTTTAGTCCTGATTTCAATTGCTCTCTTAATTTTTCCTCCCCTAAATTTTAGGAGGACAAAGCATAGAGAAGGCAAAGGTATTGAAAGAGGTGAGGAGAGACCATGGGTGGGGGCTGGATGGGGGAATGTTGTTTGGTTTGTTGTTTGTTTTATGATGCTCTTTGCAGGGGGGTTTTAAGCAAAAAAAAAACCTCATTTTCTTTCCATTTTCAACATAATCATCATTATGTCTGTGCTCTTGTGTCCATGGTTTGCTCGTGGGCCCTTCCCTGCCTGCTCACACTGAGGAATCTGCACATGCCCCTGGTTACTCCCCTCCCAGGGACAATCCATTGCATGTCCTGTCCCTCTGCTCCTGCTCTGTCTCTGGGCTGGGCTCTCATCGATGCCACAATGCCTTGGAGTCTGCTCCAGAGGGGTCACTTGGAAAACTGTCATCAAACCGTTTTTTTGGGAGCCATGGCATCCTCCACCCCCTCCCTCGTGCCCCCCCACACATTTCCAGCTCCTCATCCCTCTGGAACACTGCCAGACCCTCCTGGGCTCCTCTGCCTGCAGTGCTTGGCTGGCAGTGGGTGGCTCTGTGTGTGCTGGGTGGGATTTGGGATCTGGGGAGGCAGATGGCTCTGGAGCTGAAGCTGAAGCTGTTCCAGCAATGTCACTCTGATTTCAGGCTCCTTCTGCCCTGCAGCTGATTTTTCCTGAAAGATAAAGGACTTTGCCTCTTGGAGGCTGCTGCTCCTCTGTCAGCTTGGGTGGGAGCTGGCTTAGGATTCATGAGCTGTCAGGGCAATCTCAGGAGGTCAGGTAGGGACAGGGTGATCTTCAGTCTCATTCCCATGGGGAATCAGGTTAACCAGCAGGGAAAGCCACAGGAGGGGGAAAAGGAAGTATGAATTTATTCTTGCCTGTGGGAGCGATAACACAGGACTCTGCCATCCCAGGCTGATTTAGTCAGGCTGTAAGCACTCTCTAAATCCAGGTTCTGAAGCCCCCAGCTGGCTGGATGTGTCTGGGTTGAAGTGGGAATTATGAGGTGCCTGTGGCTGTCAGGTCTCAGCAGGATGATCTGCTGCATCCCTTTGGAACTGGGCATGAAAATCCCTTGGATCTTACCTTGGGTGCAGAAGCATAAAGGAGAGAACAGAGCCCTGCATGCACAAATCCTTCTGTTGGGGTTTGGCCCTCCTTGGCCCCCAACACACAACAGAGCAGTACCTTTGCAACAGGAGAATCTGTTACAGGCCGTGTCAGCTTCCCTCTGGAAATCTGATGTGTTTAATTTCATCTTACAGGGCTCAATGTTCTTGAGTTATGAACTGGAGGTGGGGGAGAATTGAAAAGGTGCATTGGGTAGAACTCTTCAAACCTGAGGAGGGTGTGAGTTGGCAGGAACACTCCAGCATCCTGGAGCTGCTTGTTCTGGAAATGCACTGGCACAGGGTGCCCAGAGCAGCTGTGGCTGTCCCTGATCCCTGGAAGAGTCCCAGGCCAGGTTGGACAGGGCTTGGAGCCACCTGGGATGTGGAAGGTTGCCCAAGGCAGAGGGCTGGAGCCAGGTGATTTTTAAGGTCCCTCCAACCCAAACCATCCTGGGATTCCAAGGTTCTGTAATCCTTGTTTGTCTGGTGTATGTCCTGCTGCTCACAGCTACACAAAGTACCTGCCCAATGGGGAGTTTCCTGCTTTGACACCTCCTCTTGTCCCCAGGATTCACCATTCTGTGTTTCTGGAAAGCTCCATCAGGCAGTCAGGTCACCATGGCAGCTCAGCATTACTGAGGGGCTGTTTTGAGCTGCAATGAGCCCTGCAGTGGAAAAGAAAAACAGTTAATATAAAAAATATTTGTCCCCCATTGCCTGGGTGAAGTTTGTCCTTCCCTTTGACTGTTTTCTCACCTTTGAGGTGCTGCTGCAGTGCTGTGGAAGGTCCTCACTGGCAGGGGGTTCTCCAGTTATGACAACTTGATTTGAGAACACGCTTTTCATTAGTAGTTTGTTGTGTGTGTAGCCAGGGGCATGCCTGGGCTGGATAATTGGATTTGGGAGGCCAGTGTTTGTACAATTGTGACACCTCTTGCTGTGAAGCCAATTTCTGCAGTGATGCAGCTGATACAACATTGGGGCAATCTGTTCCAGCCTTTGTTCCAGGCATGTCAGACTGGTGGAAAAAGTAACCACAGTGAGAGACTTCCCTCAACAGCATGTCTGCTTCCAGCCCAAGGAAGCAAAATCAAGACCTTGTTCTGTGTCTTAGATGGTCCAGGGAACAGCTGACAGAAGTGAAGCTCTGCAAAGTCTTGAGCAGCTTACGTGGATTTACTGTGTGTTCTTTTCTTGAGATCCCCTGTAACACCCAAGGGTGTTTCACTGCAGCCTGGAGCCCTTTTGTTTCTCATTTCTGTTCTTACTAAATTAAAAAATGAGAAGTTGGCAGTAGGGTTTTGCCCAGTTGATTTTGTTTGCTGTCCATACATCCATTACATCCATTTTATGCCTCTTCAGTCTATGCTTAACTATCTCAAGTAATCCAAATCTTCTTTGCTTTTCTTTAAAAAAATTTACCCAGTACTCTTTGGATGCTAGCTGGTGATTCTGTCTGAGTTTCAGAGCCTGCTCTGCCCTCAGACAGGGAAGTGCCAGCTTTCATCCAGCCTTACACACTTTGGGTGAAATGCAGCCTTTCTGCAAGTCTGGTTTAGCCAGGCAGCTTCGAGCCTTGAGCTAAAAGCCCAGCAGTAAGTGAGTGTGGGGGCAGTGACTGCTGAGCACAGCACGTGTGCAGGGGCTGCTGCCTTCTGGCTGTCTAGTGGCCTCAAGGAATAAATAAGGAATGTGTTGTTTGTTATTTTATCTGCACACAGGGACAAGATCCTCAGTCCCAGCTCCCTGGTTTGGTTGGTGTTCTCAGTCCAGCACTTCTGGTTTCTGCTGTGGCTTTTGCACTTCCTGCTCTCGCCTTTCCCTTCACTGTCCCATGTCTGCCTTGCTTCCCCAGCTCTTCCCTGAGGCACTGCAATGTTCTCTATTCCCTCTCCCTCCCTGGGAGAGCCCTGGCAGGGGCTGTGCCTGGTACAGAGCTCATTGCCTTCAGACACCTGGGGTGTGCTGGGATGTTCTCAGAGTCCCAGAGTGGTTTGGGTTGGAAGGGACAAACAAAGCACCCAGTTCCACCCCTGCCATGGGCAGGAACACCTTCCACTAGCAGGGAAGTTCAGCCCTTAGAAGGCTCTCCATCTCCCCTGGAGTAGGGGAGGTTCCAGGGAGAGCTCAGAGCCCCTTCCAGTACCTAAAGGGGCTCCAGGAGAGCTGGAGAGGGACTGAGGACAAGGGATGGAGGGACAGGACACAGGGAATGGCAGTGATAGAGGGAATATTGGGCAAGAATTGTTCCCTGGGAGGCCCTGGCACAGGGTGCCCAGAGCAGCTGTGGCTGCCCCTGGATCCCTGGCAGTGTCCCAAGCCAGGTTGGACAGGGGTTGGAGCAGACTGGAACAGTGGGAGGTGTCCCTGCCATGGCAGGGGTGGCACTGGAGGATCTTTCAGGTCTTTCCTAACTCAAATCATTCTATAATGCTGTGATTCTATGTGGGCAGGATTGTGCAGGCTCTGGGCTCTGTTCTGCTGTGTGAGAGCAGAAATGGGCTCCACTGATGAGTTTGCTGCTCCATAAAGTGCTGGGGGCTCAAACAGCTGCCCAGGCTCTGCCAGAGCTCCATGGGTTGTGTCTGTAGGGAGTGGGAGATATCCCCCACAGGGACAGTGAGGCAGAAGAGAACGAGAAGAGAGAACTCTGAGAGAGGTTGAAAGAAGAGAGTTCTCTGTTTTTGAAGGGTTTGGGACCCAAAATCTCTGTGTTTCTCTTTAAACTTGGGATGTCTAGAGAGGAGCAGCCCCTCACAGTTCTGCACTGGTTGCTGCATGAGCTTTTCTTGGCTGCATGGCAGGATTGTCAGTGAAGCTGTCAGGAGAACCTCTGACATCAGCTTCACAAAGCAACTGTCGTGTTGAAAACTGCCTTGGGTAATTAATTAATCCTTCTGTAAATAGAAGGCTTGATGTTCACCAGCAGTGCTGTGGGATCTTTTTCAGAGGGAAATAAAGTCTGTGACAGGACCATGGTGAGCAGGGAGGCTCTTGGCAGGTGCAGGAGGCTCGTTATCCTTCCAGTTAAATTCTGCAAGGGAAAAAAAATACAGTCTTCTGCTTGGTGGGTTGTGTTGGAGGGTGAGTCCAGGTGGGGAGGGATCCCTGAGGAAGGTGCTCAGGAATGTCCATTCCTCTGGCTACAGGATGGAAGCAGCACCTGCCTCCTTCCTCCTGCCTGGGGCTTCTCCATGAGATCTGGTTCCCTGCACTGTCACTGTCACAGCCACGTCAGCACTGGAACCAGCACCACTCCCAGCAGCACTTCCCAGAGTGTCCCCTGGCATGGGGTGCCAGGAGAAGCCCAGGAGCTGCTGTGTGTTCTGCTTGTGGTGCCCTCCAGGCATAAACACAGCTCACAGTGGCACTGGAGAAGCTGGGCCCCATCCCAGAAGTTTTGGGGATATCCATTGGTTTGCATATTTGGTTGTTTTTCCACACATGACCAGAATAGATATTTCCCAGGCTATTTTCAGAGCAATCTCTATTTTTAATCAGAGTTAAAATTGTTTCTCAATAATTGTTCTCAGTTAGCACAGAATCATGGAATGGTTTGGGTTGGAAGGGACTTTAAAGCCCATCCAGATCCACCCCTGCCATGGCAGGGACACCTCCCACTGTCCCAGGCTGCTCCCAACCCTGTCCAGCCTGGCCTGGGGCACTGCCAGGGATCCAGGGGCAGCCACAGCTGCTCTGGGCACCCTGTGCCAGCCCTGCCCACCCTGCCAGGAACAATTCCTGCCCAATATCCCACCCAGCCCTGCCCTGGGCAGTGGGAGCCATTCCCTGTGTCCTGTCCCTCCATCCCTTGTCCCCAGTCCCTCTCCTGCTCTCCTGGAGCCCCTTTAGGCCCTGCAAGGGGCTCTGAGCCTCCCTGGAGCTTCTCCTCTCCAGGTGAGCACCCCCAGCTCTCCCAGCCTGGCTCCAGAGCAGAGGGGAGCCAGAGCAGCCATTTAATCATTTCTGTGACCTCCTCTGGATTTGCTCCAACAGGTCCATGCCTTTCTCACGTGGGGATCTCAGTCATACAGTGTTTTTCAGTTATATTCTACCTGAATTTGATTGACACTGCAAAGTCCCTTCCTTTGAAATAAAATTATAAATCTGTGTAGTACAGGAAGAGTCTGGAAAGAAAACAATTATCCTGCTGTCCCTGTGTCTTGGTTTGAAAGACAGGTGTCTACTAAGAAAGGCAGGAGCCTCTCTTGAAATGGAAAATGTAAATCCTCTCTCCAAATTATTATAATTTTGAAATTAAGGGGCGCTCAGGCAAAGATATGGGAATAGGAATAACAATTCTTTACTAGGAAAAATTGAAATAGAAATACAGTATTGCAAAGAACAGTCCCAAAACACTGCCAGAGTCAGAATCCAAGCTGACACCCATCAGTCAGTCAGGGTGTTGGCACAGTCCCATTCAATGGTGGCTGCATCCTCCTGCAGTGGCAGATGTGGTTCAGCTGGAGCAGTGCTCCTGGAGAAGGGGCAGTTTTCCTACAAAAGTTCAATGATGATGTGGAAAGGTCCAGTTTTCCTCTGGAATCCAGCAGGAAGAGGCTGCTCTGATGTTCCAAATCTCAGTTTTTATCAGGGTAGGAAAGGCTTGGCTCCTCCCCTGTCTGGAGCATCTCCCATGGGATGATGGAATTTTATCAGCCATGCCCTGGGACTCAATGGCCATGAACAGGAGATCTCTCCTGGAGGGAGGATGGGCTGTGGGACAGATAAAGATGATTGCCCCAGGTGGTTTTAACAGATGGCCCATTAACAGCAGATATCTCCCAGAGATAAAGAACACTGCCCCAGCTGGTTTTAACAGACGGCCCATTAGCAGATAATGTGTGCCACGGAGATAAGGAATCACTGCCCCACCTGGTTTCAGCAGATGTTGATAGAACCCATCCTTTTGGTCCCAGCTGTATCGCACCCTAAGCCCCCTGCTGTGTGTCCCCGGCACAGGTGTGGAGGGGCACCCTGGCCCGGCTGCGCTACCGGCGGACGCGGGCGGCTCTGACCATCGTGCGCCACTACCGGCGCCACAAGGTGCGGGCGTACCTGCGCGAGCTCCTGCGGCGCTTCCGCGACGTGCGGCTGCTGCCCGACCGCGGCCGCAGCATCCCCTGGCCCGCCCCGCCCAAGGTGCTGCACCGCTTCCAGGAGGCTCTGCAGGACATCTACCACAGGTACAGCACAGCATGGCTCGGCACAGAATGGCACAGCACGGCACAGCACAGCACAGAACAGAACAGCACAGCACGGCACGGGTCAGCACGACACAGCACAGTACAGCATAGCACAGAACAGCACAGCATAGAACAGAACAGCACAGAACAGAATAGCACAGCACAGAACAGCACAGCACAGAACAGCACAGAACTGCACAGAACACCACAGCACAGAACAGTACAGCACAGAACAGCACAGAACAGCACAGCACACCCACTGCCTGTCCCAGGGACCTCTGCCTGAGGGACAGGATTTGGGTGTCGCTGGCTTCATGCCCTTGAATAATTCTGATCATTCTGATCCAAGGATTTGTTGTTGAATCATGGAATCTCAGGATTGTTTGGATCTTAAAGCCCTTCCAGTTCCACCTTGTGCCACAGGCAAGGGCACCTGCCACCAGACCAGGTTGTTCCATTGTGACAAACATTGTTTCCTTCCTTGGTCCCTTCTTGGCCTTTCTGGTTGGTTTTGAAAACAAAGAGCAGCTGCTCTTGGATGAGGGGGAGGAGGAAAAAACATCTTCTCAATTTCCTCAAGACGTTTTGTAGTAAGCCAGTGTTTTTCTGCAGTAAAATGAGTGATGTTCCCCTTGTCACCCATGTTCTGTGTGCAGAACAGGTGTTTGTACCTTCATTAAACCTCCCACTATCTAAAGGCTGGTGATTTTTTTTCTGGGAAGCTGCAGGCAAAGTAGGTACAATTCCAGTTGGAGAAGTGATGGCTTCTGAAAGTGGCTGAACAAGAGAAATGTTGGCTGGAGGGGCCTTCAGAGACCTCCTGTCCAGCCATCAGCTTGAAGGGCGGTTCCAGCAGCTCTGGATCAAGTCAGCTTTGTTATTCTCTCCAGCTGTCTCTTTCAGGAGAGACATCCATCCACCCACAGCCTGTCTGGGGAGAGAGTCCTGCTTTCAGAATTAGCTCAGTTATCAGAACTACAGAATTTTAGCTGCTAAAAAGCCTTTTTATAGCAGTAATCCTGGAGCTCTGGTGCTGCTGCTGAAGGCTGGGGTGTGGGGTGGAGCGATGGATGGGCTGCCCTGCCCTGTTGCATGGTGCTGTTAGAACTGAGGGGCCAAATTCATCTCTTAGAGGAGAATGGTGCCGTAAAGGAGCCCAAAAATGAGCTTGCAAACACTTTATTGCAAACAGATCCACCACTGGTGCCTCCTGGGTGTGGGATAGGGAGTGTGGCACCCAGACCTGTCAGGGTTGGAGGTGAGACATGACTAAAACATGAACTGGCCTTTGCAGCTTTAGGAATGGCCAGGCAGGAGCCCGAGGGTGTGCTGGTGGTGCAGCTGTGGCAGCAGCAGTCCCTGCAGGCTGTGGGGCTGAGGCAGGCTTGCTTTGTGCAGGTGGAGAGCGGCCGAGCTGATCCGCAGCGTGCCCCCCGAGGCGCTGCCCCAGCTGAGAGCCAAGGTGGCTGCCATGGAGCTGCTGAAGGGCCACAGGGCTGACATTGGCCTGCAGAGAGCCTGGAGGGGCAACTACATCGCTCTGGTGAGTGAGGGACCTGGGCTCAGGCTGCTGCAAGGGGGAAATTCGGCAAAGTGAGCCTTGGTTTCTTGGGAGGAGAAGTACTTGGAAATTTCCTCTGTTTGGGTCGTTCAAACCTTGACTTCACTGCACTAGGAGTGATTTTTATGAATCCTGAGCAGCCCCAGCAGCATTAAAGCAGTGCCATCAGCTGGCTCTGCAAATGGGCAGAGCCAGACTTCACTGGGAAACTAAAATGCTGGATAGAATGGAAAACAGCAGAGACTGAACAGGAACAAAGAAATTCTCTCTGGGCAGGTTTGATTGCTTCCCTTTACTCCATCTTCCCGTGGAGCATTTTGGTGTGTCAAGGTCTGGTTTCCCAAAGCACAGAACGGGGGAGGGAGCCGTGTCCCAGCCATGCCACTTCCAGCCCCTCTTCCTTCAGCCCAAGGATGTCCTGAGCCTGTCTCTGCTCTTCCAGAAAACAGAGAACCCCCAGAGCTCAGCCTCCTTCACCCCTGTGGCCAACGAGCTGAAGCGCAAGGACAAGTACATGAGCATCCTCTTCTCCTGCCACGTGCGCAAGGTACTGGGGCTGGGGGGGCTGGGGGTGCAGGCCAGCCAGGAGCTGACCTGGCCATGCTTGGGCAGCACTTCAGAGCAGTTCCAAGGAGCTGCAGCAGGGATTTTTGGGTGGAGCAAGGCTGGGTGCCCGCTGGGGCCTCATCGTGTCAGAGGCACAAATTACAGAGTCCCTGCCCATGCAGGGTGTTGGAACTGATGGTCTTTAGGAACACTTTGACCCAAACCATCCCCTAATTTCATGATAAAATCACTTCATTCTGCAGAACTGGTTTGGGTCTGACATTCTTCATAGCAGCATTGGGTTTTTTGTCAATTTGGTTGGAAGGTTTTAACAACTAATTAAAAAAACAGACTTGTTTAATTGTTGTGGTAGCTCTTAATGATGCTGATTTGAAATATCTGTCAGGGAAGGATATTTTGAATTTTACAAAGCCAACAGACAAACTGAATTTTAGTGGAAGGCCAGTGCTGTGCATATTCAGGTGTTTTTAAGGTGCTGTATGTTTTTATTTGTAAATATTGCATTGGTCCCCACATGCACAGTTATTACTTATGATTCTGCAGATCTCCACAATTCATTCTGCAGCACAGAATCTCACTTTGCAAGTGCTAGTGAGTTGTATTGTTTATTCAACAGCGATTCATGTTTATAAAAATAGAAATCTGTAATTGCTTTCCAAGCAAAAATATTTCAGTGGAGTTTGGTGTTGCTGTGACCACGTTCTCTGTGAGGATGGGGTTCACAGGATAAAGGAGGAGTAGGCAAGTCTGAATCCAAACTTCCTCTTTCCAACCTTGCAGCACTTAGGCTGAACCTCCCTGAGGGACAGAGAAATGCAGAATTCCCTCTGGTGTTTTTCAGGTTAGGCTGAAAACAAAATAATCCTTCCTCTAACTCATTTAATGAACTGATTCCAGTTGCAGTTTCTGGCTAAACTGGAATAACTGTAGAAAGGACAATATTCAGTTGTTAGGGATGTGCTGATGGGAATTGTGGGTTTGCATGGGGATGGAATGATGGTGAGGGGAGTCACTGGGGGTCTGTGTGTGATGAACACAGTGTGGGAGTTTTATCTTGTTTACTGTTACTCTCCAGCCTTTAAGTCCTTGTGTTTCTCTTGCTCCTGATTCAGCTCTTAAGGACAATCTCCTGTGCAAGCACAGGGCAAAGCAGATTCCTGGAGCACAGATCTACACTTTATCCTGTTCCCTAACTCAGGACAGAGCTCCTGCCTTCAGACAAGTGTCAGAGCAGCACTTGTTAGTTTTGGTGTATGGAGGAATCCCTGAGCATTCCAACAGACCGTGTTTCTGTACTGTGACTGTGCTAGAAAAATCCACTTTTTGTGGAGTTTGTTGCACTGAGATGCCAGCACTTCCAACAGTAGAATCAGAATGGGGATGGAATAGGTGTTACCCACCATAAAGTGGATTTCTCCTGAGCCTGAAAGGCTTTCAGTGCTCTCAGAGGCAAAGCTTTAGCTGACTGTGGGTGCATTAAAAGGGCAGCTCAGCTGAGATCACAAGTATTGCAGAGCTATAGACTT
This sequence comes from Muscicapa striata striata, assembly GCA_030060385.1. Classification (NCBI taxonomy): domain Eukaryota; kingdom Metazoa; phylum Chordata; class Aves; order Passeriformes; family Muscicapidae; genus Muscicapa; species Muscicapa striata. The sequence continues at coordinate 564,905 of JAREIS010000402.1, forward strand.
GCAGTCTTGTGGGTTTTAAATTATCTTGTAACTTCCTTTAACTTTTGAAAGGTTAAATTGTGGCTGCTTTCTTCTCACAGAGAGGTAGGACTTGGTCCCCTGCTCAGTTGGGGATTCCTGGCATGGCTTTGGAGCCCTCAGCAAGGGAGCCCCATCCCTGGCAGTGTCCCAGGCCAGGCTGGGCAGGGCTGGAGCAGCCTGGGACAGTGGGAGGTGTCCCTGCCCACCACAGGGGTTGGCACTGGGTGGTCTCTAAGGTCCCTCCAAACACAAAGCACTCCATGATTGCATGGTCTCAGCACTGACAGGACTGCAGCACTGTGCCATCCTCAAGGATGTGTGAGCCTGCTGACTCCAGAGCACCTCCATGTCACAAACCCAAACCATCCCATCCAAACCCCCTCTGGGGTGTTGCCCCTCCCTGGGGAAATCCTTTGCCTTCCTGCTTGTATGGACAGGAAATGTCCAAGTGAGCCTGATGTGAACAGAGCAGAGAACACAAACAATGCTGAAATTTGAAGGTTAACAGGACAAGGACTTGATATTTGAGAATTTAGCATTTCCCTTTCCAAGCAAGGCACTTCCTCAGGTCATCTGTTCTGTCTTAGTCTGCAGACTAAGCACAAGTGAGAGCTGTTGGGCAGGAGGAGTGACTCTGTGCTCCAGCTGCAGGAGCACAAGCTGGGAACAGCCTCAGCCTCCCTTTGCCCTTCACAGGAAACAATTCCCATCCTAAGCTGTTTAAAATGAAGGTGTTTCTCTTGTCAGAAATACAAGTTTTTGCATCCTGCCTCTTATCCCAGAGTAAGGGCAGTCCTCAGTGCTGGAGCAGGGAGAATCTCTCCTCATTGCTACATTCTTCCCTTTGAATTTTTAACAAATAAATCATCAGGTTTCTTCTCTTTAGCCTTGACTTCCCCATGTCCTACCAAACCCAGGGTGGCATTGGTGCTGGCACGTGCAGCCTGGTCCCATGCTCAGGACAGATTTGTCACATCTCTCATGTTAAACCTGGCTCCTTGTGGGTTTGCAGGTTGTGTTTGTTCTCTGCTGAAAATTGGGTCACGTGAAGCTTTAGCAGGGGCCTGAAGAGTGAATTATAGCAATGTAATTATCAGGTGATTTTATTGCTTCCCTTAAATAATTCTCCTGAACAAAGCAGCAATTCACAAAAAAAGGCTGCTCAAGTTCATCCGTGGTGTTTTCATGATTCAGCTTATTTGAAGATTCTTGAGCAAAAACTGTGCTGCTCCTGCTCTTCCCTGAGGTAGGAAGGTGTTAGTGGGAAGGTGTTAAAGGGCACTTTGGTGAGCTGGGCTGAATGTTTTATTTCTGAAGCAGTATCAGCCTTCCTTTGTGGCTTCCTTCAGGTGCTGAGTCACCAAACCACTGGGAAGCAGTTGCTGACTATCCACAGCAATGTCAGGTGTCAGCTGCTGACTGACACTGATCAATTCTTCAGGTGAATTCTAGAAGATTCTAGATCAGGAAGAACTTCTTCATGGACCAGGTGGTCAGGCATGAGAAGGGGCTGCTCAGGGAGGTGCCCAAGGAACCCCTGGACGTGGCACTTGGTGCTCTGGGCTGGGGACAAGGTGGGCATTGGGCACAGGTTGGACTCAGTGGGCTGGGAGGGCTTTTCCAACCTCAATAATTTTATGTTTCTAAGTCTAAGAAGTAAATTTATTCCAGGAACTGCCCTCAAATTTTGAGCTGCTGGTAAAGTTTTCTTTGCCTGTGTGGGGGCCCCAATTTCCACAGCTTGAGCTGAATAATAGTGGGGAGCTGTGTTTGGAGCAGTTTTTACAGAAGGGCTGTGAAGATGCTTTGAAGCCTTGCTGGGGGAGGGGAATGAACTGTGGTTGCTTCCCTGCAGTAGGTACAGGTCATTCCTGCCTATGGAAAAATCCATCTTTTCTGAGCATTGTGGTGCTCTTCACTTTTTCAAAGGAAATTTTCAAGATTTTTGCCTTAGGAGAAACCAAATGCATATTTCATGCAAACCTCCAGATTTTGTTGGATCACCTAGGAAACAACTCTCTCTATTTTCTTTAGAATAAGGCTTTTCTTCCCACTTTTCCCTTGTCACTTGTGGCACCAGGCTCCCTTGAGAGAATCATCCCTTCCAAAGGCTGGTGCCTGCAGTGTCCACAGGCCACTGACAGAGATCTGATAAAAGTCTTCCTTGAAGATTTTTCAGCTCTAGGCCAGACCTTCATTTCTCCCATGAGCTTGTCAGGAAGCTAAATCAGGACTGATTCACATTTGGATCAACAAGATATAAATACAGAATGCCCAGAAGGTGCAGAGAACACAATGCTGGGAAGGGCTGTTCTCCAGGGGGAGTGAGCTGAGCTGAGAACAGAAGGCCTGTCCTTACTCCTTCAAGCCCAGTAGTGATATTTGCACTGGTGTGTGGGTCCCTTCTGTGCCTGCTCCCCAGTGGGACTGATTTTACTTTAACCTACAGCAGGTATTATTGACATAAATGCACTGTAGGTGCACGAGGCACCTGAAGCCTCCTTTGCTTGAAAAGAGCTGGGAGGACATGAGAATTTGCTCCTCAGGTGAGATGAGCTGCTGGGCTCTCCTTTGGTACATTCCTTTTGCTGAATTTTAATACTAAAACCAGGAGGGAGCCATGAGAAAGAAGTGGAATTTAAAACATGCCTGTAGAACTCCCACAATATTCCATTGGCTTGGAATACACCTTTGGGGGGCTGGTCAGCAGTGGCTGAAGGTGAGTCCAGGTGTGCCAGAGGTCAGGGACACCCCACTTGGATCAGCAATAGTGTGGCAGCAGGACCAGGGCAGGGACTGTCCCCTGAGCTGGCACTGCTGGGGCACCTCCAGTCCTGGGGTCAGTTCTGGGCACCTCAGGATAAGAAGGACACTGAGGGGCTGGAGCCTGCCCAGGGAAGGGAACAGAGCTGGGAAGGGACTGGAGCCCCAGGAGGGGCTGAGGGAGCTGGAAAGGGGCTCAGCCTGGAGAAAAGGAGGCTCAGGGGGAACCTTGTGGCTCTGCACAACTCCCTGACAGGAGGGGCAGGGAGAGGGGTCGGGCTCTGGGAACAGGGAACAGGGACAGGAGCAGCCTCAGGCTGGGCCAGGGGAGTTTAGATTGGATATTAGGGAAAAATTCTTCACAGAAAGAGTGGTCAGGCATTGGCAGAGCTGCTCAGGGCAGTGGTGAGGTCCCCATCCCTGGAGGGGTTTCAAAGCCATGTGGCACTTGGGGACAGGGGTCAGTGGCAGTGCTGGAGAACTGTTGGACTGGGTGATCTCAGAGGGCTTTTCCAGCCTTTCTGACTCCAGGAAAGCTGAGTGTGCTTCCCATCTTTGCTTCCCAGGCAGCAGCCACAGGAGCTCCTGCCCTGGGGTGGCTCTGGTGTCACAGCACAGAAATCTGCTCCTTTGTCCCCGGGGCTGGGCATGGGCAGCAGCCAGGCAGGGTCATGGCAGTGCACAGGGAGTGCTCACTGTCAGACTCTTCAAACAAATCACAGTCAATCAATGCCCCCAGCATTGATCTGAGCTCTGGGGGGCAGATCCAGCCCCAGGGGCTGGACTTGGGTTCAGCTCCCAGGACCTGGAGCGTGGAGAGCCCAGAGCTTCCCCAGGTCTGGCTGAGGAGCTGGTGCTGCTCCTCTCCAGCACCCAACGTGCACCAGGCACTCCTAACCTACTTTCTCAGGGCCATTCAGTCTTTCCTAGCCTTTAGGCTTTTTTCTCCCATTCATCTGCTTCCTAAAATAATCCTGGTTACTCAGCATCTTTTCCTGTGAGACTTCCCAGGCCCTCAATCGTGTTCTTTGCCTTCTCTGAACCACTGGAGTCTCCTTCACACTCAGCACCCTGGTCCTTCACAGGCTGTTCCAGGTGAGCCTGTGGCTCCCAGGACATTATTCCATGTTATTCCTTGCCTGTGCCATCATCCTGCTTTTTCTGAGCTGCCTCATGTCTTTGTGCCAAGATCTCTCCAGAGCTGTCTGAAATCATCCTCGGTTGCTTTTTCTGAGTCAGTGCAGTTAATGTAAAGCTGTCACAGAGATCCCCAATTTGCATTTTTTGCCTTTATCTGCTCTGAACTTTGTCACTCTGCTGCCTCCTGACTGAGGATATTTAAGTTCTCCTGTTTTCTCCTGATTTCACCCTGGAAAATCCTATTTATGTTCATCCTCCTCATCATGTCTTGCCCTTGTCTCCCCTTCTCAGTTGATTAATAAATATCTCTCTGACTGTGATACATCGATGGCTCTGGTTTTGCCTCAGTGAGAAACAATTTCTACTTTCTGTCCTACTTTCTTAGGCACTTCCAACAAAACTTTGCATCCTGCCTGGTGAGTGTTTAGTGCTGAGGGGCATCCAACAGCCTGGGTGAGGTGGAGCTGCTGGACCTCTCCCAGGCTGGGAGAGCTGGGGGTGCTCACATGGAGAGGAGAAGCTCCAGGGGGAGCTCAGAGCCCCTTGCAGGGCCCAAAGGGGCTCCAGGAGAGCAGGAGAAGGACTGGGGACAAGAGATGGAGGACAGAACCAGAACAAGGGTGGCCCAAAGGCTCAGGCAGGGACTCTCCATGGGACCAAAGGGTGCCAAAGGCTCGTGGATGATGTGGGGACACAGCCTGGGCTTGGGCTCCACTTGCACAGGGCTTGAACATGCCTGGGGGAAGCATCTGGCCTTGGTTTGAGTGAAGCCCTGGAACTTCCCAGGGTGCCCCAGCTCTGCTGGATGACTGGGAGTGTTGCTTCTCTGTCTCTGTGAGGGATTATAGGGACCATGGTCCCTTTTCACTGGTCCAAGATGCAAGGAGAAAACCTATTTAGGAGCTGTGTGACTTCGGGGTATTTTTGTGTGAGTTTGGGGTACTATTGTGTAAGTTGGAGCATTTTTGTGTGAGTTTGGCACTTAGCACTGCACAGTTTCTTTTGCTGTGCTCCTGCAGTGATCAGTGGGACTGACAAGGTGTTTCTGTGCAGGTGAATCGATTTAACAAGGTGGAGGACAGGGCCATTTTCATCACTGACAGACACCTGTACAAGATGGACCCCATGAAGCAGTACAAGGTGATGAAGACCATCCCTCTCTACAATGTGAGTACAGCTCTGAGGATCCTCATCTGGGGCTCTTTCAGGACAGTTTCTTTACTCTGTAGCTCCATTTTCATATCCATAAAAGGGAAAAAGTCCTTGGGTTGCAGTTTCTGATATATTTAATGTCTTTATAACAGTTATAGTGCAATTATTGCAACACCAAAGCATCAGGGTGGAAATGTTGGGGTGTCCTGGGCAGGGCCAGGAGCTGGGCTGGATGATCTGATGGGTCCCTTCCAACTCAGGATATTCCATGGTTCTGTGATTCTATGATTATATTAGCTTTTAATTTTGGTACATAAAATAAAAGCTAAACCCCAAACTGCCTCTTACACTTCTCTGCTCCCTCCCTGTTTCAGTTTTCTTTGCTGTGTGCAGGATCCTGGCCCTGGAAGGTGTTAGCATTTCACAGCAGCTTATGGCACTATTCCCATGTCTCTGAGGGTTTGTCTGATCCTTCAGGTCGTGGTTGAATTTATTTATTTTTATTTTCTTATATTTGTTCATGCTTAATGTAAATCTTACCAAAGCTAAACTCGGAATTATGGTGAGGTCTGGCCTTGGGGGTAGCAGGATGGAGCTGCCAGGCTGTGGATTATCAGGGGTGGAGGGGGGTGGGCAGCACCTCAGCTTTGCTCCCCAGCATCCTGGAGCAGGGATTCAGCTCCTGCTCATCTCCCTGAGCCCGAGGTGACAGTGCTCTGGTTATCTCCAACCTCCAGAGCCTCCTGGCTGCTGGAAATGCCCTGCACAGATTTATTGGGGTGTTTGCATTTGGAGACATGACAAACCTGGCATTTCTGTATTGCTGGGAGGGCAGGGATGGGATTAGGGTGAGGGTGAAATCTCATCTGCAGATGTGGAGGGGATGAGTAGCTCTGGCTGCATCCATAATGTTGGGTTTGGAGTCTCCTGCTGCCCTCCTTGCTGGGCATCAGCCTCAGCTGGGCACCCAGCACGGGTATCCATGGAGCAGCTGCTCCCAGTAGGAATCCTGGCTGCAGCAGGCAGTGTCTCCATGGCAGTGCCTCTTGTTTTGAAAGGAAGCTGCCCTGAGCAGCTGCAGGAGCTGTTCTGTCCCAGCACTGGTGTCTCCATGCTCAGAGGAGCTGGCAGCACATCCTGCTGTGTGCCAGGGGCTGTGTGCCCATGCAAACTGGGGTGCAAACACCCTCAGCCTGGTGAAAACTGGGGTGCAAACACCCCCAGCCTGGTGAAAATTGGGGTGCAAGCACCCCCAGCCTGGTGAAAACTGGGGTGCAAACACCCCCAGCCTGGTGAAAACTGGGGTGCAAACACCCCCAGCTTGGTGAAAATTGGGGTGCAAACACCCCCAGCCTGGTGAAAACTGGGGTGCAAACACCCCCAGCCTGGTGAAAACTGGGGTGCAAGCACCCCCAGCTTGGTGAAAATTGGGGTACAAACACCCCCAGCCTGGTGAAAACTGGGGTGCAAACACCCCCAGCCTGGTGAAAACTGGGGTGCAAACACCCCCAGCCTCCCAGCAGAGCTCAGACACCCATACCCCCACAGCCTTTTAGCAGAGGGATTTTCCACACCTGATTTCCAGGTGTTTCTTGGTGACATGGACAAGGTGGGATTTTATCCATCAGGATTCCCACTGTTGGTTTCTCCACCCTTACCTTAACCAGAGTGTCCAGGTCACTGAAATACTGAAATTCACTGACTGCAGGACTAACGAGGGAGAATTCTGTGTTTATCACAGGTTTAGAACAATGTTTTACCTGTGTGCCTGATGGATGTAAAGGTGCACATTGAACATTTACAGCAGTTGTTGGTCACCTGAACATTTGCCTCTGAAATCCTTAATACCTTAAAAATTAGAGGTGAGCAAGTCAGGTTACTCATAGAATATCTCTTACTAAGAAGTGTCAGTAATTGTTGTTTTTTTGCCAATAAAAGGTGTGTCTAAAATAGAATATCCATTTCTGCAGAAAGCCCTAGGGCAGGCTCTGTGCTGGTGCTGTCTTGGCTATTTTGGCTGTATTTTGTCTTAATGTTGATTGTATTTTTGGCTATATTTGGCTCAGTGTTTGTTGTATTTTTGGTTCAATGTTTGTTGTATTTTTGGCTGTATTTTGGCTCAGTGTTTGTTGTATTTTTGGTTCAATGTTTGTTGTATTTTTGGCTGTGTTTTGGCTCAGTGTTGGCTCTGTGTTGGTCGTGTGGCTGCTTTGCAGTTCCTCAGGACAAGAGCAGTTAATGGTCTGTGCAGGTAGGCCTCTTGCTCTGAGAATTCTCCCATTTCTGCAGCTATAAATCAGTTTTATTGGTAGATCTGCAGTTATTCCTTCCAGTAACCAACCACAGGGATTCTTGGCCAGACAGTTCCTTTAACCTGACAGGAGTCCTTGAGATTCCAGGGCTCCTGGACTGCTCTGCACAGAAGGGACAGGTCCAGGAGATCCTCTGCTGACCCATACAGCTTGTCAGGGTAACATTCCAGGATGGAAACTGGATTAAAACAAGCTTTTCTGGATTCTGTGGTGTAAAATTCCAGCTCTGTTGGGCACAGCCTGTCCCTGTAGCTGCTTCTTCTGCCTGTGCCCAGCTGGCAGCTCCAGGGCTGGGAGGGCACAGATGCTGCTGATGGATCCAGAGCCCTCTGAGCTGCAGCAAGGAGAGAGGAGGAGAGTTTGGACTGTCTTTGATTTATACACAGAACACAAAATATTTCATGGAATAATGGAATTTAATTTGGATTGGAAGGGATCTTAAAGCCCACCCAGTGCCACCCCTGCCATGGCAGGGACACCTCACACTGTCCCAGGCTGCTCCCAGCCCTGTCCAGCCTGGCCTGGGGCACTGCCAGGGATCCAGGGGCAGCCACTGCTGCTCTCACAGGGCCCTCACAGGGAAGAATGTTTTCCTTATATCCAATCTAAACCTACTCTCCTCCAGCTTGAAGCCCCTCCATTTGTATTTCTCTTTCCAGGATTTCTCAGATTTAACTCTGACAGTCAATCCTATGGAGAAGTTGTTTGTTCCTTGTTCTAGTTATGTTTTTTATTTGTTACCTAATGTTTATATTTGTGTTGTCTTTCCACTCCTGAGCTGCCTTGCACACTCTTCCCATTTTTCTGTGCCTGATCCCTCCTTTCATGGAAGCCCTTCCACCAAGTGAGGGAAGCAGTGGAAGGAGCTGATCAGTGATACAGAAATTCCTTCCTTTTTGGGAAAAGAGCAACTGTTTGAAATGCTCTGAAGGTTTTTTGAGGAGCAAATGGACAGTAATGTCACCAGCAGTGATGTGTATCCATGGGGCAGCCCTGTCCTACTTTTGGATGGGTGTTCTCTGGGAAGAGGGATCGTCCCTGCCATGCAGAGGTGAACTGGGCTGGAATCCTCTGCCTGCTCCCTGTGCTGCTCCCTGTCATCTCTCACAAGTGCCCTGTCAACACAGCAGCATCCTCAGGGGTGCTGTTTCCATGGAGATCTCACTGCAGACAGTCAGCTGATGGCTGCTACAGACACAAACTTGTTTTCAGCCGGGGAAATCGCTGCCCATCTCCCACAGGCAGGTTTGCCTGGCCATGGTTGGAGTTTCTGCTGTCCCTGCACAATGCCAGCTCTGCACTGGGACAGGGGGAAGGGCTGGGAACTGAACCAGCTCTGATTTAGTGGGAACTGAACCAGCTCTGATTTGGATTAGATGGAAGGAAGGAGTTTTTTACAGTGAGAGTGGGGGGCCCTGGCACAGGGTGCCCAGAGCAGCTGGGGCTGCCCCTGGATCCCTGGCAGTGCCCCAGGCCAGGCTGGACAGGGCTGGGAGCAGCCTGGGACAGTGAGAGGTGTCCCTGCCATGGCAGGGGTGGCACTGGGTGATCCTTGAGGTCCCTTGCAGCCAAACCATCCCATGGCTCTGGGTGAGGACTTTGTCATTCTCTGCACAACCTGACAAACAACAGCTTCCCTGTCAGCCCTGCTGGTTTCTCCATGTGGAGATGCTGCTTTAGGGATTCTCTGTGTGGGTTTTTCATCTGCCAGCACTGTGGCATTGCCTCAGAGTACCAATACACAGTGACATTTTTGTTCTTACCTGAATTCAAACTGAACAGGTAATGGCTGAGAGGAATTAAAAGGCACCCAAGCAGCAGAAAAGCTCTTGCAGCCAATCTCCCCTGCAGTGCTGAACATAATAAAGGATGTTGTGCAGAAGCTGAGGATTTTCTCCTGCTCTTCAAGCAGGGCCAATATTAGTGTTGGTAAATACTGAGATAAGCACCTTCTCTGCAATGATTTCTTTTGTGTTGCATTTATTCGCTCACGGACTCTTGTGGGGAGGGGTGAAATGGGAAGATTTTGAAGGGCTCTTGGCCTCCTAACAGGGTTCTGTTGAATAATTAATGTTTAAATTGCCTTTTCAAATCCAACACTGCGACTTGTTCATCTTTCACACTCGCTGCACATTTAAAACCTTGATGGCAGCAGTCCCTGTGGTGCTATTGTGCTCACAGGAGGGTATTTAAACATGCAAATTAATTTTAAGGGACACTGTAAAGCCAGGCAGCTGTTAATGCCTGTGCATGAGGTGGAACTTGTTTGGAAAGCATTTCATAACCCCAAAATAGCCTGAACAGGGAACAAACTCCACCTGTGCTGGTGAAACTGGTAGCAGGAGGGCCCTGCCCAGGGTTCCAGGGTCAGCAGCTGCTGCCCTTCAGTTCCTGGGGTAACAAACCATCATCATCCCAGGGCCTGGCCCTTGGATGGAGCCTCAACCCAAAAATAGGGCACAGCCACACTGCTGTGGGCTGGGCTGGGCTGTTCTGGGATGTGGGAGGCATCCAGAGCTGCTGGGCAGCTTCCTTGGAAATAACCCATTGAGGCTGCTGCAGCAGAGCAGGGAGCAGCCTGAGCCCCCAGGATCCATGGCAGGAGTCAGGAATCTCCAGCTGGTTTCCTGCTCACACCTTCTGGGCCACACAGGAGCCTTTTCCCCTAAACAAGGGAATAATGGGACTTTAATTTCAACAAAATGCTTTATGGGTGCCTCTCACTTGTAGGGGAATGGGGCTTCCCTCTGCAAATCCCTGGATGGCTCAAGGGAGCTTTTAATTGACAGAAAGTTCTCTGTATTCTCTCTGTACTCATCATCCTTTCACTTTTCTTGCTTTATTTTATTTTATTTTATTTTATTTTATTTTATTTTATTTTATTTTATTTTATTTTATTTTATTTTATTTTATTTTATTTATTACATTCTATTTGCATTATTTTATTCTATTTATTTGTCCCATGTATTATATTCTACATATTTTATCTCATTTATTATAATTTATTTATTTTATTCTATTTTCCTTTCTCCTTTCTCTGCTTTGTTGTACTTGCCTTTTGAGGCTTTTTTTGCCCTCCTTACACTTTGTTTCCTCAGCAAAGATCCTTTTTTTGCTTTCTCTAATGTTCATCTGAATAACCTGAGCTCCCAGACTGCCCCTCCTAAAAATTCCATTTTTCCTTTGTGAGATGATGACAAAGCTTTTGATGAGCCAAGTGCAGTTACTTGAGAGACAAGAAGAAAATGCCAGAAAATAAAAAACCCAAACCCTTGCACCTGTTTATTTTGTCAGAACAGACAGCCCTTAATCCATGCCTGAACAGGGGAATCATTGTGGCTTTGCAGGGTTTACAACTCACATTCTTCCTAAATTCTTGTGTTACCTGCAAATCACAGGGGCACAGAGTTGTTCAGGTTGAAAAAAACCTTTAAAATCATCAAGTGTAGCAGCAGCAGCACCAAACCACATCCTCCAGTGCCACATCCACACATTTTTGGACACTGCCAGGGATGGAGACTCTGCCCCTGCCCTGGGCAGCTGTGCCAGGGCTGGACAGCACTTGCAGTGAAGAAATTCTCCCAATATCCCTCCCCTGGCACAGCCTGAGGCCATCAGACACCTTTGGTGTCCCAGCATGTGTGGGTTGGAGGATTCACAGAATCACTGGGTTGGAAGAGACCTCCAGGATCATTGAGTCCAACCCAGCCCAGCAGCTCAACTAGACCAGGGCACCCAGTGCCACATCCAGGCTTTATGCAGCACATCCAGGGGTGGTGACTAGCAGGGTGCCACAGCTCTGCTGGATGACTGGGAATGTTCTTCTCTGTCTCTGTTTGTAAAATAGGATTGTAGGGACCATGTTCCCTTTTCACTGGTCCAAGATCTGAGGAGAAAACCTGTTTAGGAGCTGTGTGGGTTTGGGGTATTTTTGTGTGGGTTTGGGGTATTTTTGTGTGAGTTTGGGGTATTTTTGTGTGAGATGTTGTTGAGCAGACATGATGAATGTGGGGTTCAGTGGTGGCATCCAGGGGAGGTTCAGGGAAGAGCTTTTACCTGGGGCTGTTGGGAGAGCTCCCCATGGCCCTGGGGAGGGAGAGGGGCACAGCAGTGACACAGGAGCTGCTGGGAGCCATCCCAGGCTGGCTGGGGGACACTCCCCCACACCTCCCAGGCTGCTGAATTCCTCACAGCCACTCTTGTTTCACCTCACTCAGCTGCTGGGGGGCACCCACCCACTGCCACCCCTCAGCCCCGAGGTTGGGGCTGTCCTGGAGAGGAGAGAACCAGCCTGGCAGTGGCAAAGGGACAGGGAATCATGGAATCATGGAGTGGCTTGGCTTGGAGCACCTTAAAGCTCACCCAGTGCCACCCCTGCCATGGCAGGGACACTCCCACTGTCCCAGGCTGCTCCCAGCCCTGTCCAGCCTGGCCTGGGATGCTTCCAGGGATCCAGGGACATCAACACTTTTATATCAGCACAGCCAATGTTGTTTTCCCTTTCTCTCCACAGCTGGTGGGGCTGAGTGTCTCCAATGGGAAGGACCAGCTCGTGGTGTTTCACACCAAGGACAACAAGGATCTCATTGTTTGTCTCTTCAGCAACGACCCCTCCAATGACAGCAGGATTGGGGAGCTCGTGGGAGTCCTGGCCAGTCACTTCAAGAGGTCAGTGCAGGAGTGGGGCTGCTGGACACCCCTCCCCAAGTGCCAGGCCATCCCTGAGTCACTGAGGTGCTGGGCTCCAGCTGGAGCTGTGTTACTTCTGCAATCCTGGGATACCAGAGTGGCCTTTCTTCCTGGCATTTTTGGGACACAGCTTTTACCTACAGCACTGTGTTGCCTCTTCTGCCTTCCCTGTGTATGTGACAGCCACAGGGGTTTGGGGGACAAATATCCCTGCAGGTGCACTTAGAGTGTGTCACAATGGCTCCTGAGGGCTTCCTACAGCCAAACTCTTCATATTTAAAATTAAGGTGGAGCTTTTCTTTGCTCAGATTGCCCCCCTGCCCCAGCAGCAGCAGATGATTTATTGCTTGAGCTGTGCAATGTCATCTCTGCTCCCTGAAGTCTGTCTGTCTTGTAAATCCCTGAGCCAGAGCTAATGATCAGGTATGGGGATATCTGGGATTGAGCTCCTGGAGCAGCCAGAGTCACCTGGATCCCAGGAGAGAATTCCAGGCTGCCCACACCAGCACCAGGCAGTGGCTGCACTGCAGCCACAGAAGGCAACTCCAGGGAGAAAGAGGGTGTAGGGTGAGCAGACCTTTGGGTTATTCCCTGGCTCCTCCAGAGGAGATTCCAAGATCAGTGATGCTGAACAGCTGCAGCCTTGGCTTTGCTGTTCACAAACTCCACAGGACTGATAAAGTGCAGTCTTCATAGGTAAATCTTCATACAGAGCTGGAAAGGTAGGAGGAAAATGAGAGGAAATTTTGGCCACTTTAGGTCCCTGGTATTTTTTCATGAATTCAAAATTGTGCTGGTCCAGCCCCCTCTCACCCCCAGGGTGTGAAGTTCAGGACTGGCTGTGCTCCTGGAGGCAGGGGCTGAGTCCATTGAAATGAATTCTCAGCATTGGCATAACTTGCTTGGGGAAATTCTGTGCTGCAAAGCAACAGAAAACATTCTCTGCTTTTGCTTTTACCTAAATATCATTTGAGGTCAAAGGCAGCTGCTCTTGCAGGCTCAGGAGGTTCTGTAAAGCAATGCATTTTATTTGGGAATCATGGAAGTCTCTGGAGTTCTTCCATCCAGCATCACCTTCAGGTGGCTGATGCTCCTCAGGGCCTTGCCAGGTCTCTGGTGTGGGGACAGGCTGTGACACTGTTGGTGACACTCCAGTTCCTGGGTTCAGTGTCCAGTTACCCACAATTGCTTTTCCTTTTGCTCAGTTGGGTCCCCCAAGCACCAGCCCTTGTGTCACCTGTCCCCACTCAGCCCCATTTTAACAAAGGGTGTTGTGACCATCAGCCTGAAACATTGCACCATTCTCCTGAAGGTGGAAACTGCTGATTTCCAGTTTCTTACACTGATTTTAACAATGACATTTCTATCTTTAAAAAGAATTAGGTTTAATCTAATCACTGTCTGTAGGAGAATGGCAGTTAAATACATTTATGTGATGATCAGCTCCACTTAATACAATATTAACATTATTGTAGTGCTTCAAATGACAAATCTCAGCTGGGTAAATGGGAGAGCTGGTGTAGAAGCCCATTTTTCTCCAACATCCAATACAAGTTCCTGGATGAAGGGCAATGCACAGGACAACTTGCATTTAGTTTCCCAAATATATAAATGTTATGGTTTCCCCCTTCAAAGCTATATCTTCAAATCAAAACATTCAGGAATATATTCATGTTTTCCATCACTTTCCATTTTCCTAGAGTCCAAAATCTCTGTCAGTGAATGGGATTAGCTGGCCCTTGCTGGAGGGGCATTCCTCATTAGGGATTAGCTGGGGGTGTGTGCCTCTGGCAGGGTCAGGTTTCTCTGTCCTGCCTGAGGAGGAGCTCACTGTGAGCTGAGACTGGAGCCAGCAGGAAAACCTCCAGCCTGAAGGTTCAGTTGCTTGGAAGATCCCACCCATGGTGGGGTTTAAGAGCTCTGCTCTGCCTGAATTGTGGGAGCAGCTCCCGTGGGTTCCAGAGCTCTCTCTGAATATTAAAAGCAATTTTCAGCCATCCTGAATCCCTGCTGGGAGGTTTTAACGGGGCTGAGGTGTCACAGGCACCTGTGTTTGTGTGGGGGTGGTAGGTGATGATCCTGTGGCTGTTTGTAATAAAATCATGTGAGTTCAGTGCCATTGTGGGTTGTAGGAAAGGGGAGGAGGAGGCTGTTGGTGTCACCTGAGCTGAGGACACCCAAACCTTCTCATTCTTAGACACTTTCTATCAGGTTTTATTTTTTATTCCAAACTCTTTGAACTGTAAACTTCAATGCTGACACATCTATTTGGGAAATTTGGACATTTTCAGCAAGAAATAGCTTGGATGTTTTAGAACAATTATAGGGGGGACATCTCTTGATGCTGCATTCTGCAGCTGCTTTTGGCAATGTTTGGCCTGAGTTCACATTTCTTTGCATCACCCATGAAAGTTTCATGAAGCTGTGTCTTTTGAAAGTTATTCCTGGTAGGAATTGTCTTACTTTGAGATTGTGGTTCACAAGTAAGTGTTTATACAGGGAAAACCTAACATGAGGTCCCTGTGAGCTGTAACATCTTTAATGGAGTTAAAAGGAGTTCAAGTCACACTTTTACTGAGTCAGCTGGATTTGGGGTTTTTTTACAGAGCAGCTGAATGCCCAGTAGAAATGATGGGAAGCTGGATGAGGTGTTGATGTGGTGGCTGCAGTAAGTTCATGTTTTCCTGAAAGGCAGTGTGTGCTGTCCTTGAGCCTGAGCTCCTCTGGGAGTTTCCTGCTGTCTCCAGCTCAGGGATGGGCACCTCCTGCCAGAGCCCAGGAGAGCTGGGATCCAGTGAGTGCCTGCAAGAGCTGGGGAGATCCAGGGGTCCCCTGCAGGAGCAGCTGTGGGAAATCTGGGTTGTGTTTGTGCCCTTGGTGCCCAGCAGGAAGCAAAGGGGCTGTGACTGAGAGCTCAGAGCCCTGGGCCTTGGTTTGCCAAGGCAGGAGCAGCTCTGGGAGCTCTGGGGGTGGCCACAGCCTCCCTGCACTGCTGGGGCTGGGAAAAGGGACCTGAGGAGCTCTTGGAGGAGAGGGGTGGGTGTAGAAGGGAAAGATTCTATTTACCCTTTCCATTTTCATCCTCACAGCCCCTCAGGCTCTAGAAGATGTCTGCAGGGATCATGCAGGGCACTGAGGACTTTCTGGGTGCCCTTCACCTGAGATGACCCAACCTGGTCACCTCCCTGTGCTCTCACCATGCTGTGGTGGCTGATCTGAGCCCTGGCATGCTCAGGTGTCCCCAGGGAAGTGCCCAAGGCCCATCCTGTTCCCAGGGCTCATTCCCAGCCCCGTGGGAGCAGGCAGGGTTTGTTCTGGCTGGCTGCCCACATGCTGGGATCAGGGAGTCACTGCCCTGCTCTCCAGTGCTTTCTGTTCCCTGGTCCCCACATTGGCTGCAGCCCTTGGGTTCCTTCCAGGCTTCCTGGAGGGAAAGGGGAGTTAAAAGAGCAGTCAAAAGCAATCCCTGCAAAACTCCAGCAGAAAATCACTTGCCTGAGGATAATTTTGTATTTTCCATTGTGCTTTGGGACCTGTCAGCCAATTTTAATCATTAGTGTGCCCTGGATTCATCTTGTTTAGTTCTGGGGCCTTACCCTGGGGTGCTGGCTCTGGTACTGATGGGGCAGGAATTCACACAGAGGGATCTCAGACTGCCCCAGGGGCTGTGCTTTACACAGGCTCCTGCTGATCCTCACCTGTCCCTTCCTCCTGCCCTGAGTGCTGTCCCTCTGCTCCATCCCTGCATTTCATTGTGTCAGTGAGGTGGCAGCAATTGCTTTGGTTGGGGAAGTGGAAATGTTTGGGTGTTGGATTTAGTGTCACTGTAACACAGGAATGTGGCTGTGCAGGTGGAATTGATACATAAATTACATACTTCAATTGGGAAAATCTGTGTATATCCATAGATGGGCACATGTCCCAGAATCCTGGGGTGGTTTGGGTGGAAGGGACCTTACAGCCCATGCAGTGCCACCCTGCAGGTGGGCAGGGACACCTCCCACTGTCCCAGGCTGCTCCAAGCCTGGCCTTGGACACTTCCAGGGATCCAGGGGCAGCCACAGCTGCTCTGAGCACCCTGTGCCAGGGCCCAGAATATCTGCAAGAATTGGGGAAAAATATGTGTATATTTATATAAAATGTAGGGAATTCTATGTATGTACATCTGAGAACAGAGTTGTAAAACAACCTGGGGGGAATCTGTGCCCTCAGCCTTTCCAAACCAGGTGAAACAGGCCCAGGTTTCCCAGGCTTCCATTGCAAGCTGGACTTGCCTGGGGAAGCACATCCCAAACCATCTCTGGGGTAGGAGTGGGATTAAAGCTTTTCCTGCTGAATTGTGAGCAGAGAGGAGCCTGGGAGGGGAGAAGCAAGGTCACACCTTGGTGGGGTCACCAGAGGCTGCTCATCCCTTGGGGTGGGTGTAGGGAAACCCAAAACCCAGCTGGGGCTGGAGGAGACACTCAGAAAAGGCTTTTTTCAGAGCTTCAGGCATGGAACTGGAGCTGCTCCAAACTGGGGATGCAGCATTATCAGAAGTTACTGTCAGGTAAATCCTCCCCAGAGCTGCAGTGATTTGGGGAGCTTGGATCTGTTTGGTACACAGAGAACTCACAGATGGGTTTTTCTGATGTTTTGCTCTTTGCACCAGTGGTGGCAAACAAAGCTTCTGCAAACCCAGTGAAGTGCAAGGGTTTAAATGTTGCCATTATCTCAGAGATGTGTTTGAGGTGATGCTCCCAGAGCTGATTTTGTTATTTAGTCTGAATGCAGAGGGGTTTGTCACAGAGATGGAGACAAACACCCCATAAATACTCATTTTCAGCAAGAGCAGGAGCATTTGGTACATTTTTGGTGCTGTCTGTAAACAAAGCCAGAGGACATTCAACTTGGGGTGATTTTGATTGTTTAGGAAAAAAAAATCTCAGCTCAGTGATGAGCCTGGTCTGGAAAACAAATTATTTGATTAAAATAGATTCAAGATTTTTTATTTGATTTTTTTTCCACTTATGTGGAGAGACAAACCTTTGGCTCAGGCCCAGGAATCAGGTGATCAGGGGTTAAACCTTCAATTTGTTATATAAAGATGCTTTTTGCTATCAGAACTGGGCTAATTTTAATCAGTTTAAGATTGTTCCTTTCTTTTAAAGCTTTTACCTTTCTCTAGTAGAAACCTTGATTAACTGCTAAGATTCAGGGAGCATCTTCTGTGTAGCCAGGGACAGTCAGGAGGGGACCATGGGGATATTAATGATGGATTTTTGGGACAAAGGAAGGAGGAGGAGCCCAAGCAGGAGAACATGAGCAGGGCTCTCAAAGGCTCTTTGTGAGGAAATGACCATGGCCTGGGGCAGAGGCTGCTCTCAGAGCAGGGCTGGCATCCCTGGCACCACATGAATCTGTCTCTGAAGCTTTGAGGAGATCCCTGAGCTGGTGGGGTCCCAGCCAGGGCTGAGGGGGCTTTGTCCTTTTTAATCATAATCCATTTTTAGGTGAATTCTGCTGGATTCTGGGGGGAGCCTGAACCACAGGAAGCAGCTTTTAAGCACTTGGCCCTGCAGAAGGGCAGTGGCAAAGGGAAAACATTTTCCTTATACAAAATAAATGGGGAAATAAACAAACTGGAAAAATTTGCCTAATTCTCTTGGCTTGTCTTTGTGACTTCAAAAACTTTCTAGGCTTTAGTGAAGATTTCCCTTTGATTTGTGGTGTTTATAAAGTTGGAGCAGCCTGGGATAGTGGAAGGTGTCCCTCCCTGCCTGTGTGATCTTTAAGGTCTCTTCCAACCCAAGCCAAGATTCCCCAGTAATCATCTCTGGTAATTCCTCTGTTGTAACTTGGGTTGAGAAATGAGTTTTGCTTTGGAAAACAAATGCAAGATTTGTTGTTTTGAGTAACTCCAGGGCATGGAGAGGTGGGATTACAGCACCCTGAGGAGACTCTGTCTCTGCTTTAATTGTTTTACATCCTGGAAAACTCTTGTTGCAACTGAGATTTTCCAAACACTTGTCCTGTGGGAACTCATGAAGGAACTTGGAAGAGGATCATTCCCTTCCTTAAAACTCATCTTCTCACTGCTGCTGCTGCTCATCCTCTGTCTCTGAGTGTCCCTAGCCAGGGAAGCCTCCCCAGCTCACATTCCTGTGGAAAAGTAGTTTTTTGTTACACTTCTCAATGTGCTCCTGACATGGGAAAAAATGTTTGTCTCCCTCAGTCCTGGATTTGTGATATTGAGAACACAATGAGCTCAGGGAAGGGCTCTGGGCTCTCAGCAGGCCAATGAGTTTGTGTGAATCCTTTATTTGAGTCCTGGCCTCTGCATCTAAAAGTCAATTCTTGTGTCTGATAACATAAATAGTAACAATTAATTATGTTTCATGGCCTTCTTTTGAGTCCAGAGAGGTTTATTGGTCAGTTCCCTAATCTGCCTGTGCCCTGTTACCAGTGTGTGTCAGCACCAATTTTGTCCAAAACCCTCTGGAAAGTGGATTCAGTTTATTTGTTTTTATCCTTCATTCCAGCATCCCTGTGTAACTTTGGTGCTTTCCCTTCTCTAAGCAGCTCCTGGATGCTAAAGCTCCATGTCCAGGGTCCTCCTGGGAGGTGGGAGGGAGCTCTTGGTAAAAATGAACTTATTGGGGCATGAAGTGCTGCAGGAATTGATATTCCCATGGTGTTGCTTGGGGTTTCCTGGAGTTGTTTTGTGTTCAGGAAGTTTTCCCCAGGGCACTTTGAAATCGTGGATTACTTTGGGAATTTGGACCCATCTTTCCTCAGTAACTGCAATTCCTGAGAAACAGATCTCCAGTGACCCAGAAATCCTCTCCAGTGGCCACAGGTGCTGTCCAGCCCACCACCCCAGTGGGATTTTATGCAAGAGGTGTTTGCTCTCACTGGCCTTTTGCAGAGTTCTTTGAGTTTCCCAGTTCATTCCCTGTCTCCATCTAAAGGATCTGCTGGGTAAACAGATGAATCCTTTCCATCCTTGGACAAGCTAAAGCACTAGGGTGAAACTGGATTTTTTGTGGTCTGGGGGGAAAGACCAGCTTTGAGACTGTGAGAAGAGGTGAGACAGTCCTAGAGTAGAAAATTCAAAGCCATCCTCCTCCTCCTCCTCTTCCTCCTCCTCTCTCGGGGTTTTGGAAGCCTCAGACCCCTAAATGTGAACATTTTCTTTTTAGAGCCCTCAACATTTTCTGTGTCATATTATGAGGCTCTCCTTGAGACAGCTCCCTGCTCTCCTTGAGACATTTATGATCAGAAATTAAAGCAATTAAGGTAATCACCCTGAGGATGTGGAATTTCTGCATCCTGTGTCCCACAGCCACCCTGCCCAGTCCAGCTTCCCTTTTGGTGCTGGCAACTGGGGATTTCCTCCAGCACAGGCAGTGCTCTGGGAATAGCAAAATGGAAGTTTCTGCTATTACAAAACTCTTCCTTATCTGGCCCTGGGCTCTGTTCAGTGTGTTCATTATCACAAATTTTTAGTTTCAATCTTGAGCCCCAGCTCTCGGTGCTCATTCAACACTTGGAGAGTTTGACACAAATCCACACTTTTTTCTTTTCCTGGAAATGTTCAGAAATCACGTGGATGTGGTACTTGGGTGATGAACAGAGTGCTGCTGCTGGATTGACAGTTGGACTTGATGATCTTAAAGGGCTTTTCCAGCTTTAATGATTCCATGAACCATCACCCTGCTCCCAGTAACAACCTGACAGAAGTAGGAAGCGTCTCCTAAATGGTGTTGGATGGTACAAACATAGGCCCAAATCCTCTGCTGCATCCCAAAATCACAGAATGCCAGACTGGTTTGGGGTGGGAGAGACCTTAAAGCCCCTCCAGTGCCACCCCTGCCATGGCAGGGACACCTCCCACTGTCCCAGGCTGCTCCCAGCCCTGTCCAGCCTGGCCTGGGGCACTGCCAGGGATCCAGGGGCAGCCCCAGCTGCTCTGGGCACCCTGTGCCAGCCCTGCCCACCCTGCCAGGAACAATTCCTGCCCAATATCCCACCCAGCCCTGCCCTGGGCAGTGGGAGCCATTCCCTGTGTCCTGGCACTCTTGCAGTCTCTCTCAGGCCCTGGAAGGTCACAGTGATGTCACCCCTGGTCTCTATTCCAGGTGAACAATCCCAGTCTGGCTCCCAGCAGAGCTGCTCCATCCCTGGGATCATCCTGGGCTCTCTCTGGGCTCTCTCCAGCAGCCCCAGGTCCCTCCTATGCTGAGCTGGGGCAGCTCTGCAGGTGAGGTCTCACCTGAGCAGGGCAGAGGGGACAGTCCCTGTGCCCTGGTGCCCACACTGGGGGCTCAGCCCAGGACAGGGTTTTTGGTCAGGGCTGTGTCCAGCCCTGGCAGCAGCACTGGAGAGGGACAAGAGGGACAATTCCCCCTGGCTGCAGCCCTGGACAGGGACAGGAGGGACAATCCCCCCCTGGCTGCAGCCCTGGACAGGGACAAGAGGGACAATCCCCCCCTGGCTGCAGCCCTGGACAGGGACAATCCCCCCTGGCTGCAGTCTGGGTGTGCAGCCCTGAGCTGCTGCTGCCATCAGCCAGGTTTGGACCCCAAACAGACACAGATGGATTTTGGTGTCCACACAAAGCTCCCACCTTGTGCAGCTCCTGCTGTGTGCAGTGCTCAGCCCCTGCTGTGGGATCCCAGCCCTGACCTGTTCCCGTGTCCCCCCTGGGCTGTGGGAGGGGGCTGGGCTGGGCTGGCAGCACCAGGAGCTGCTCACAAAGCTCCAGGCACAAAAACTGCCTCGTGGGTGATGCTAAAACACAAGCAGGAGTTGTGCAGCCCCTTTGTTCCCAGTGAGACACTCCAGGCTGGGTTTCCCACCTTGGTTTCCCACCTTGACTCTCATTATTCCCAATAAAGGTCTTGGTGAGCTCCATGGGCCAGAGCCTGAGCCAAGCTTAGGAAAAGCTTTGCCTTT
The DNA here is from genome assembly GCA_030060385.1 of Muscicapa striata striata. Taxonomy (NCBI): domain Eukaryota; kingdom Metazoa; phylum Chordata; class Aves; order Passeriformes; family Muscicapidae; genus Muscicapa; species Muscicapa striata. The sequence goes on from JAREIS010000402.1 coordinate 585,919, forward strand.
AACTGCACTCCTTCAGTCTGGAGAGAGCTCTGAGTATCAATTCCAAAGAGGTTTCTGTTAAATGGAGAACAACAATGGTTTTCAAAGCCTTAATATTTTTAGGGACATGGAAATTTAATAAAATAAAGAGGATTAGTAGGTTGGTAATAAGGAAAAGATGCATTTTTCTCTTTAGTATTCAAGGGAATATTAAATGCTAATATTGATTAATATACTGGATATTTGATCCAGTCATTTTTGCATTCTTACATAAAACAAAGTCTCATGAAAATACATATTCTCTAAGCTTTCCTGCCCTTCTATTCTGTGACACCTTCAGCAGGGCCAAAACTGCTCTTTTCAGCTTTCCTTCCTCCACTTCTCCTCTGGCCCAGCTCATTGCATCTCCTGAGCTCAGACTTGAGTTGTTCTCCCTAAGGCATTGGTGTTTCTGTGACTGCTCTGTCAGAAGTCATTGGGATCCCAGAAAATTATTCTGTTTAATGACTTCAGTTTATTTAGTGATTCTAATTAGTGATTTTTCACATAACCCAAATGTTAGGCTTAGAAGAGAGGTTTGGGTTTGGGTTTTTCTGGATGGGTGTGGAGGATCCCACTGATAAAATCTGAATGTGCTGAGGACCCTGAGCTTGGGGCTTGGTATTTTTGGAAATGTCTGAGGACATTTTAAATCAGATCTAAGTATTTGGCAAAAATATTGGCTCCAAACAATTCCTTCTGAAGCTGAGGTCAAATAAATTAGAATTTAAACGTGGCTGTATTGGAAAAATAAGACAAAACCATTTATTGCTTGACAGATTTTGAGCTTTTATTTTGTTTTTTTGCAACAGATACAGAACTGATTCTGTGAGCTAAAGGTTTAAGACTCGTGCTGTAAAGCAGGCTGGAAAAAAATCATGTTCCTGGTGTAAAACTGAAGTAGATCAATGTAATCTACTGAGCCTGGAGTGTTGCTCTCTGTACAAATCCTCCTACACCAGGTTGTCATTTCTTACCCACATTTCTGAGTGTGTTTGGTCCATGGCTGTCCTCTTTCCCCTTTGCTCTGCCAAATTCCTAAATTAAGCTGTGTTGGGGTTTTGAAGTAATATAAGAAAAATTTGCATAAGTGCAGTTATGGTAATTTTGTGGTGAGTTTTAATGTGTTGGCTTCATTTCAGCACTTCAGATCCTTAAATCACTTCTGATTTGCTGTTGCTTAAACATTGCTTTTTTCCCCCCCTTTTGAAAACAGATGCATTGAGGATGAGCCGAGGCAAATTTCTTGTAAATCTGCTTTGTTCCTGGAGTCAGGCTGAGAGCCTCTGCTCCTGCCCAGAGCTAAGGAGCTGGCTGAAATCATTTCTTATCCAAATAGGATGTTTTAGTGCTGAATTAAGTGAGAGGAAAAAAAACAGAGGGGGAGTGCTAGTATGGAAAACCATTTTTTTTTTCTCCCAATTTTTTCCCCAAATAAAGAAGCTTTTTCCAGTGAGGGTGGGCAGGCCCTGGCACAGGGTGCCCAGAGCAGCTGGGGCTGCCCCTGGATCCCTGGCAGTGTCCCAGGCCAGGCTGGACAGGGCTGGGAGCAGCCTGGGACAGTGGGAGGTGTCCCTGCCATGGCAGGGGTGGCACTGGAGGGGCTTTAAGGTCCCTCCCACCCCAAACCAGTCTGGCATTCTGTGATTTTGGGATGCAGCAGAGGATTTGGGCCTATGTTTGTACCATCCAACACCATTTAGGAGACGCTTCCTACTTCTGTCAGGTTGTTACTGGGGGCAGGGTGATGGTTCATGGAATCATTAAAGATGGAAAAGCCCTTTAAGATCATCAAGTCCAACTGTCAATCCAGCAGCAGCACTCTGTTCATCACCCAAGTACCACATCCACATGGTTTCTGAACATTTCCAGGAAAAGAAAAAAGTGTGGATTTGTGTCAAACTCTCCAAGTGTTGAATGAGCACCGAGAGCTGGGGCTGAGGCACTAAAAATTTGTGATAATGAACACACTGAACAGAGCCCAGGGCCAGATAAGGAAGAGGTCACAAAATCCCAGAATATCCTGAGCTGGACTCAGGATCACCAAGTCCAGCTCCTTGGGGAGTTTGGGCTTTGTTGCCCATGCAGGCACAGGGAGAAGTTTATTTGAGGCCCCTCACCTCCCCACAGTCTGTGGCTGGAATGGGTGTGGAGGGAATAGCTTTCACTACAGATTTCATCCCCTTTCAATTCGTCCTTTCCTTCAGGAATTTCATTTGGGATCTGCAGTGCTGAGAGGGAAATACAATTCAGGTGATAAAAACCAAATTAGGAAAAGCCCAAAGAGCACCTGGTGCTTCCCCATTCAGATCCATCCAGCCTGGGCTCTGCCTCGGGGCTGGGTGAGTTTTTGTGCTGTCATGAGCTTGTTTTCCTTCCCACTAATGGGGAATGCTGGGGTGGAAGGAGCTCTGGATATGCACCAGGTGTGGAGAACAGCCAGATGTTCCAGAAGACTCCTGAAATGCTCCAGCTTTCCAGCAGCATCATTTTCTGAATCTCCATGTCTGCTTGTGTCCCTGAGGGGGACTGGAGGAGCTGTTCCCAGGCTCCTCCAGCCAAGGCTTGGGAGCCAAGTGCTGGTTTGGTTTTCAGGGCAGGACTGAATGGGTGGGTGTCAAACAGCAACACTGACAGTGACACCGAGCTGGGGTCACCTTGCTGCTCCCTTTGTTCCCCTCCTGCTGCCCCTGGAAGCTCCTGCTCCAGCTGAGCTGTATCAGGGCTGGGGGACAGTGGCTGCCCAAACGTGGGACCAGAGCAGCTGGGGATGGGGTCAGTGGGATCCTGTGCCAAACACTGAGCATTTGCATCCAGGAGTGCAGGGGACAGGGAGGGGGCAGGGGCTGGGCTTTGGGGATGGGGCATTTCCTGCTGGGGTGGGGTGGCCACTCAGTCTGGGGCTGTCTGTGCTGGTGACACCCTGCTGCCCTTGGCCTTGGCCTCCCTGCACATGGAGCCACAGGCATCCTCCTCCCATCTCTGTCCCATCCCTACACAGCACATGATGCTCCCCACAGCTCCAAAGGGCACTAATTTGCCCTTCCCTTCCCTTCCCCCTCCTCAACCCCACTGTAGGACTGGGTAGGAGTCACTGGGGTGGGTGCTTTGAGGTTGATTTTCTCAGCACAAAAATCCTGAGTGGGGAAGGAATCTGAAAGGAAAGAGGAAAATGCTCTGATTCCATTAAATCCCAGCCTGCATTTCCTCAGTGTCCTCCTCCTTCCTCTAACCCCCCAGTTCTGTGCTGGGAGCCCAGGAGCTGCTCCCTGTGGTGCTGCTGGTGATGCCAGGAGGACACAGCTGCTTTCAGGAAGCTGCCACACATTTTCCCCTGGAATTCTGCCCACCTCTCTGCTCTTCTACCAGTTCTTTCCTTCTCCAGCATTTCCCTCCATTAAGAGCCCCGGTGACTGACAGCAAATAAAAAACAACAACAAAAAAAGCTCCATCATGATCATATTTACTGGTGACCTACTTAAAATGCTCTTTCCTCCTGCTTTGGTGTGTGCTGCAGTGCTGCTGGCTCCAGTCTCCAGGGAATTGCTGCTGGAATGATAATGAATGCACAGCGTGGCCCCTCGCTTGTTTAACTGGAGTCTCTCAAAGACATGGTTTATTTTTTATTGCATCATTTAGACTTCCTTTTTCTCCTCCACTTGTGATGTATTATTCCCATTTTTGGTCTCCCTGCTTCGTGCTCTGACTGCAGGCAGTGCTATTGTTTGAAGTGATGCCATTAAATCATGGGATGCCTTCATCTTTTGATAATTTTTCTGTTTGTTTTTCAGGAAAATTAGGCTCTTAGCTCTCTCCTGGAGAGTCTGAACTTTGTTGTCAAAGGCTTGTGTTGAGCATTTTTTTTTTTGTTGGTGAAAATACTCTAGCAGAGGTGATTATTTATTTAACACACGCTTTACACCTACTCTGGTACATTCTTGTAGGGTTGTTGTAAATGGGTTTGCAGTGCAGGATGGGAAGTCATCAGCATTTTGCATATTCATAGAATCATGGAATGGTTTGGGAGAGAAGGGAATTTAAAGCCCATCCATTCCCACCCCTGCCATGGCAGAGACACCTTCCACAATCCCAGGGAGCTTCTTGGGCACTGCCAGGGATCCAGGGGCAGCCACAGCTGCTCTGGGCACCCTGTGCCAGCCCTGCCCACCCTGCCAGGGAACAATTCCTGCCCAATATCCCACCCAGCTCTGCCCTGGGCAGTGGGAGCCATTCCCTGTGTCCTGTCCCTCCATCCCTTGTCCCCAGCCCCTCTCCAGCTCTCCTGGAGCCCTGCAAGGGGCTCTGAGCTCTCCCTGGAGCTTCTCCTCTCCTGTGAACACCCCCAGCTCTCCCAGCCTGGCTCCAGAGCAGAGGGGCTCCAGCCCCTGGAGCACATTTGTGGTCTCATCTGGACTCACACCAACTTTTTAATTGCACCTCTCAGGTCTTCCTGGTTTTCCTCTTTACCAATTCATTTGTTTCTCTCTTTACCAATTCATTTAGAGGAAAGCTTGGATGTTCCTACTCACTCTCCAGTGCCCTGCACTGCTGTGGTTGGGAAGGACAGGGCTGTGTTTGCTGTAATTTGTGAATTTAAGGTTGAGTGGAATTACCATAGAATGGTAAATTAATCCTACCTCTGCAAAGAATATCATGCCCCATCCCTGGCAGTGCCCAAGGCTGGGCTGGACAGGCCTTGGGGAGCCTGGGACAGTGGGAGGTGTCCCTGCCATGGCAGGGGTGCCACTGGAGGGGCTTTAAGGTCCCTCCCAACCCAAACCATTCCATGATTGGAATTCCATGAATGTCAGGGTGTAGGATTCCACTGAACCTGTGGATAAGGGATCACACCTGACATGTTCTTTTCTGGTGACTCCAGAATCCTTCTGGGTTCATACCCCAGTCACACAGAGCAGGCTGTGTTTCCATGCCAGCCTAAATTCCCTGACCTCAAATCCAGACAGAATTCCTAAGCACATGGATAAAAATGCATAAAACAAACTCTACCTCATGTCTTCTGTGTTTCCTGTGTCACCCTACAACTGTGTTATTAGAGGAAAGCCCTGGGTTCAGGTGTAAATAAAAACTTGGGTGCTTGAAGTCCATAGGATCACAGATGCAGTTGGAAAAGCCCTCCAAGATCTGAGTCCAGCTGTTCCCCAGCCCCAGCACTGCCCCATGTCCCCAGGTGCCACATCCACAGGGCTTTTAAACCCCTCCATGGATGGGGCCTCCAGCCCTGCCCTGGGCAACCTGTTCAGATAATTCTCCAGATAATTCAGATATTTCCTGTTTTCTCAGCAAACACTCTTGCACTGGGGGTTATTTTCACAGGCTGGCCAGGGAGTTGGAGGTGCTGAGGAAACATTTGCCACCTTCTCCCAGCCAGCTCTGGGTTACTGCCCTGTGCTCCCTTCCCTGGGCAGGACTTTGCCCTGTGCTGTCCCCACAGAGGTGACAATAATCATGGAAGAGGCAGGACAAGAGTAAAACCACTCAGAATCTGTGGAAATTAATTCAGTCTCTGGCTCCAGGGCACTGGCTCCAAATGAGGCTGTAAGTAAAGTTTAGTGCTCCTCTAAGTGGTGAGGAGCTGGTCAGGAGCACAAACATGGGAACAGCTTGGTGCTGCTTTGGGAAGAGGAGCTCATCCCTGGTGTCCCCTCCAGCTGGGATCACTCCCAGGTGAGGGCTGAGCTTTGTGAAGTGAATTTGGAGCCTTTGCAGTGGGTGTTGCTGCCTCCCTAGGGAAATTGGGATGTGTGTGCTGCTCTCAGGCATGGCAGTCCTCACCCCCATCCCTCACAAGCCACAGAAATAAATTGGGATTTACTGGAAGAGCTGCCAGAGAAGTTCTTGCCACAAAATGTGGCTCACTGGGAGGAAGCTGGGATTACAGAGAGGAATACTGCCTGTCCAGGTCTGTGTCCATGGGAGCTCAGCTGGGAGCAGAAAATGGAATATTTAGAAGGACACAGAGCAAGCAGGGGAAGGAAACCATGACAGTGTTGTTGTCCAGAGAATCTTTGTCACAGTCAGTGGATTTTAATGCCACCATCTCCACATGTTCCACTGTCCATGAGCTCCAGTGGCTGATTCCACCTTACAAAGTACCCAGAGCCTGTACCTCAGATTCAGACATTGATCAGGACTTGTATCTTATCTCATCTGCTTTAATTTCAGCTCATCCACCAGAGCTTGTGGTATAAATTAATATTCCCAGGCCACAGGGTGCCTTCCATAAAGCATTTTTACATCCAAATAGCACCATACATCCTGCAACAGAGCTGTGATTCATGGGCTGTTACATGGTAAAGCTGAGGTGAAGCCAGCTGACTAATTTAGACTGAGTAATTAGATTCTGAATTAAGTGCACAAAAGATGATTATTTTTTCCGTTCGTGCTTTTCCTTGTGTGAACTCAGATGAGCTGATAGTGGAGAAGGAAAGGTGGTTTTCATTCTGCATCACCCCAGCCTGGTATCTGCTGGCAGGGCAGCCTGCAGGACAGTTAGGGAACGTTTATGGGATGGCTCCATCCCTGTCCTCCCCTCCTGGGAATGTCCATGAGGCAGGCTCCCTTCCAGGAACCCCAGCTTGGGGACCCTCCCTTCACCCAGGCCTGTATTAGTGTTTGCAGAGCTGGAGCCCTCTGACAGTGATGTTTCCTTGATGTACAGGTAGAGAACAGCCAAGCAATAAAATCCCCCCATCTGTGCTGACCATGGATCAGGGAATGGTTTGGTTGGGAAGGGACCTTAGAACCACCCAGTGCCACCCCTGCCATGGGCAGGGACACCTCCCACTGTCCCAGGTGGCTCCAAGGCTAGTCCAGCCTGGCCTGGGACACTTCCAGGGATCCAGGGGCAGCCACAGCTGCTCTGCTCAGCCTCTCCTCAGACCCCCTCAGCCCCCCCACCCCCATCCCCTGGCACTGCAGTCTTTCTTTTGCTCCTGTCCTCACAGATGCTGATGGGAGCAGATTTGCTGAGCTGTGGATCCAGCAGGATCTGAGCTGTCACCTGCTCCATGCCATGGGGACAGGTCCCCCCAGGCTGCTGGGGAGCAGCTCTGCTGTGTCCAGCTCCTGCCTGGGGGTTCCAGCCACCCCCAGCCGCCACAGAGCTGCTGGGAGCTGGGCCTGGCCCTGGGATGGTTCCAGAGCTGCTGGGAGCTGGGCCTGGCTCAGGGATGGTTCCAGAGCTGCTGGGAGCTGGGCCTGGCCCAGGGATGGTTCCAGAGCTGCTGGGAGCTGGGCCTGGCTCTGGGATGGTTCCAGAGCTGCTGGGAGCTGGGCCTGGCCCAGGGATGGTTCCAGAGCTGCTGGGAGCTGGGCCTGGCTCTGGGATGGTTCCAGAGCTGCTGGGAGCTGGGCCTGGCCCAGGATGGTTCCAGAGCTGCTGGGAGCTGGGCCTGGCCCAGGGATGGTTCCAGAGCTGCTGGGCCTGGCTGGGCCTGGCTCTGGCCCAGGATGGTTCCAGAGCTGCTGGGAGCTGGGCCTGGCCCAGGGATGGTTCCAGAGCTGCTGGGAGCTGGGCCTGGCTCTGGGATGGTTCCAGAGCTTAGCCCCAGGATGGTTCCAGAGCTGCTGCATCCCAGGGACACTGCAGGGCTGAGAGCTCCCTGCCCAGGCAGGAGGCTCATCCTGTCCCACGTTCCTCAGGGTTCCCAGGGGTGCTCAGCACCCAGGGGCAGCAGGGGGATGTTGGAGCCCGGGGCCATCTCCAGCTGCAATCTCCAAACCCCCGGCCCCGTCTCCCCAGCCAGCCCCGCTATTTTTAGTTTGGTTTCCCAGGGAAACAGGGCTTTATGTGGCTGCTGTATCCTGAGATTTGACAGTGAGGGAAAGAGGTAGTAAAGATCATTCTCTGTGAGACTTTTTTGGTGAAAATGGCTTGTTTTGATTAAAGAAACAAGCCCTGAAATCTTCAGTCATCCAGGGGGTTTCAGTGTCCCCAGCCCTGGGGCAGTCACTGCCTGGCTGCTTCCTCAGCCCTCCAAGAATTATCCCAGCCTGGAAAAGGAAAGGGACATGGCAGGAGTGGCAGAAGTGATGTTTTAGGTTTATTTATATTTTTGGGAAAGCACAGTGTAGTCCTTCCTCCTCTCAAGAACATCTCATGGGATGCTCTTTGTGGAAGCATAAAAAATGCTTCTGTGGCACCTCCAGCCATGTGCAGGATCCAGCAGCATCTGCTGAATGGATCCTTTGCCTTTTTTTAATGTGGAAAAGAGGAAAGCAAAGCTCTTTGGGTTCCTGAACCCAGTGACCCTGGGCTGCTGCAAACTTTTCAGCCCCACACACACACTTGGGCTTGGTGTTCACATCCAAATCCAGGTGCTGACATTTCCTTCCCAGGAGCCTTCGAAGGGAGGAAAATGGGTGATTAAAACACTTACTCATAAATTTGTCACCTCAAAGACTAGCAGATGTTGTGTTTTGCCTTGCTCAGCATCAGCTGGAGAGTGAGGCAGGACAGGATCCTGTTTTCCAGAGCCAGGGAACATAAGGTGCATTCCCACAGCAGGCATGACTTGTGTGAAGTGGGGGTTTAAGTAGCCTGAACCAGGGAGGTGATTTTCAGATCCCTTGTGGTGTGTCAGGAATCCACCAAGGGCTGTAGGTGTGACCTGCAGGAGCCTCCTCCCCCTCTGCAGTGACAGCTGGGGACAAGGGGTGTCCCCAGGGTCTCTGAAATGCCACCACAGCTCTGTATTCAGGACCTTCATTCCACCATCCACCTTCAGACCAGAGCAGGAGATGTCTCCAGCAGCTGCACAGGTCCCACTTTGGGGCAGGTGGGACAGGGATGCCAATTCCCAGAACCTTCATCCCTGCCTGCATTTGCCTGAGTTGTACATTTGCAGTGTGAGGGACGTGCTTGTCCAGCTGCTTGTCAGGGCTGGCTTTAGCTCAGGCTGGAATTAATTTGCTTTATAATAAGGAATTATATGAAGACTTTTGAATGTTAATAGTCCTCTTGTGCCTCACTGAGAGCTCCACTGGTGCTGTATCCTGCAAATTGGCCAGAAGAGTCCTGAACAAGAGAAGGGAACAGGATAAGGATGATCTTGGAACAGGGCAGAAAACACAGCTTGGGAGAGAGTGAGCTTGAAAGGAAGCTCAGGCTGGTGCAGCCCTGACACCTGAGTGACTCAGGAGGACTCAGTGCCTGCTGTAACTCACACCCCCTGCAGCAGGAGGTGTTGGGATGTGTCACCTCCCAGTGACAGTGAGGAGGATCTCACTGCTGGGAGGGACCTGAGGCAGCTGAGGAGCTGCAGAGGGAGGGATCAGTGCTGATGATTCCTCTGCTGAGGGCTTCAGCCTGAGCCTTCTCATCACAGAATGATAAAATCATCAAGGTTGGAAAAGCCCTCTGAGATTCAGTCCAGCCATTGCCCCAACACTGCCAATGCCACCCTGTCCCCAAGTGCCACATCCATACAACTTTTAAATCCTTCAGGGATGGGACTCCACCCCTGCCCTGGGCAGCTGTGCCAGGGCTGGGCAACCCTTTGAACGAATTTTCCCCAAATCCACCCTGTCCCTCCCCTGCCCAGCCTGGGGCCGTTCCCTCTGCTCCTGTCCCTGTTCCCAGAGCCCGACCCCCCTCCCTGCCCCTCCTGGCAGGGAGTTGTGCAGAGCCACAAGGTTCCCCCTGAACCTCCTTTTCTCTGGAACCACCAACATTTCAGCACTCCCAGCCTGAGCAGCCCCAGCAACCAGCCAGGCGTGTTCAGTGCCAGCTCTAGGAGCCATGGGGCACACCAAGGAGGAGGAGTGGTGTCAGTGGGTACCAGGTGTGACAGACCCTGGTGAGACACTGAGGTGAGCAAGGCTGGCTCATCACTGCCATTCCTGTCTAGGCTGTGACCACATTATTTACTTTGAATAAATTGGAAAGGCTTTTGTAATCATGAAATCTGAGGCACCTGCTGTGATTGATGACTTTGAGGTTACACCCCAAACTGTTCCACCTCCTTTAGGTGGCACTGCCAGGCCTGAGCTGCCTCATCCTCCCTGGGCAAATCTCCTCAGAATGAGCCTGGTGCTCCTGAGCCAGCCTTGCAAGGGCAGCAGCACTGACCATGCTCAGCTGGGCTAGGGAGACTTTGGATTGACAGGACACAGGGGGTGGCTTCCCACTGCCAGGGGACAGGGCTGGATGGGATACTGGGGAGGAATTCCCCCCTGTGAGGGTGATCACACCCTGGCACAGGGTGCCCAGAGCAGCTGTGGCTGCCCCTGGATCCCTGGCAGTGTCCAAGGCCAGGTTGGACAGGCCCTGGGACAGTGGGAGGTGTCCCTGCCCATGGCAGGGCTGGCACTGCATGGGCTGTAAGGTCCCTTCCCACCTAAACCATTCCATGATCTTGCCCAGAGGATTAGAGGCAGGTTTTGTTCATATTTATGTGGAGAAAAAGAGCAAAATGAATGACTGAACACAGAGGGGTCAGTGCTGCTGGTCCATAAACTCCCTGGGATTCTGGATTCCTTGTGTAGGGTCATGCAAGCCTCATGTCAGCTGAGTTGTGATCACACATCTTCTGCAGCTCATAGCAGTGTTGTGTTGTGGTTGTAGCTGGAGTTAAAAATAGAATGGGAAAGGGCAGGATGGCCACTACTGACCTAGTTCTGGGGTTTGGTGTGCTTGCCTTTCTAAAAGTCAAAGACATAAGAGCTGCCTGCCTGTCAACTTAGTTTCCAAGGGATGCTCTGTTTGCAGGAGATTGTTCCCTGCTCAGGCAACTTCCTCCAGGTTTGGTCAAAGAATTCTACCACGTTTAGCTCAATGCAGACCTGGCTGCAGGCAGGAGGGAAATCCCTGAGGGGTTTAGTGGTCTTCTGTCCTAGCCCCTGTTCTGCTTTGTTGTCACTGCTGGGAAGGTCTCTGAGCCTCTCTGGGACGGGCAGAGTGTGCAGGAATAGTGGGAATGTGCAGGGAGCACATGGGAATGTGCAGGGAACACATGGGAATGTGCAGGGAACAGTGGGAATGTGCAGGGAAAGTGGGAATGTGTAGGGAAAGTGGGAATGTGTAGGGAACATTGGGAATGTGCAGAGAAAGTGGGAATGTGCAGGGAGCACATGGGAATGTGCAGGGAACAGTGGGAATGTGCAGGGAGCACATGGGAATGTGCAGGACCCCACAGACACCCCTGTGCCCTGCTGGGCACTTGACATCAGGGACTGCTCACAGCAGGAGTCTTGGAAGCTTGGAAATCAATTAACTTCCAACTGCAAAGCTTATTAACCCAGAGAAAAACATCTGCAGTCCTGGGTCAGAGGTGGATTTGAGTAAGGAGAGGAGGGATTCAGATGCAAGTCTGGAAAAGGCACGGGGCAGGCTGGGGTTAGATTTGTTTTGCTCTCCAGCAGAGCAGCAGGGGATGGATGAAACCACCTTGCCTGAGGATTGGGTCCTTTTCTTCTGAAAACCACCCTTGGCACAGCAGCTGATTCCTCCTCCCTGCTGCCCTCCCTGGGGCTCTCCAGGTGCATTTGCATTCTGGGGTCAGTGCAGAGAAATTCACATGTGACAGGAGCCAGGCAGAGCCATGGGCTGGGTTTGATCTGCATTCCCTCAGAGAGGGTTTTATTCAGGTATCCTGGCACTGCATTTTGCATTTGATTTATTTATTAATGTTCTCCCTGTCTGTGAGATTTGGGGGTGGAGTGGGGGTAGCAGAGGGAACCAGGCTGAAATGCACCTCTGTTTTCAGAAGACAGGATTTTATTTTTGCCTTCAGTCCCAAATATCAACCATCAGCAGAGGAAGTTTAGGGTGACAGAGGTTAATTGTGCATCAGCTTCGTGGTTTTTACCAAGAGCTTATATTTAACCATAAACTTTCCAGGGGAATGTTCTTGACTTTCCTTTGCATTTAATGAAGGTCACCTCCTGTCCCAGGCTGTGAATCCACTGCAGAGTCCTGCTCCCAGCTGGAGCCTTCAGCAGCCCTGTAGCTGCCCTTGACTTTTGGGGCAGCCTTAGGGTGGATTCCTGGGGGTTAAACTGAATTCCTGCCCACTGGGCCTGGGGTTACTGCAGTTTCCTCTGTGCTTTGAAGATCCTGTCACTCACAGCTTATCTCCTTTTCTCAGAGCAGAGATCTGACAGGGGCTGGGCCTCCAGGCTGGGATTCCAAGTAACTTAGCAGGTGTAAATGTCAGGGGAGATGGGGGCTTGGAGCTGTGGGTGGAGGGGCCCTGCTGTGAAGGGGAAACCTGCACCCCTCCCAAGATCCATCTCTCACCCATCTCTTCCTGCCCTTTATCTCTTGAGGACAGGTGTTGAACCCCACATCTCACCCCCTCTCCAAAAAGCTCTGCCAGTGCAGCTGTGTCTGGATCAAAGTCTGTTCTCAGCACGGCTTCAGTCCCTTTGTGCCTCTTCCCACCCCTTGCTGAGAGCTCTTCCTGGGAAAGTTTGTCTTTAGTCTGAGCCTTCCTCAACTGGTGCCTTCATGGGGTTTGCTGGTTCCAGGTTTAACCTGGAGTTCTCTGTGTCTAGACAGGTGAGTGGGGTGGTTCCAGTGTGAGGGCAGTGAGTGAAGGACCTGCCTGGAGCTCTGTGGGGTGACAGCCTCGCCCCAGCTCTTTGAGGTGTGTCCTGCTGACAGAGCCCCAATGGGCTGGGTTCCCTTGTTCCACCTAAAGCCCTGTCATCCTCCTTGCTTTGTTTCCAGCAGACTCAGAACTGCTTTTTCAGGGTACTTGCCCAGCTGGAATATCCCTAAATATGCATTGAGTCCCAAGTCATGTCTCTGCAATCCCTGCAAGCAAAACAGAAGAGATGTTTAAGCAGGGCCTGGATAAATTTTTAAACAGAGGTACAAGCCAAGGAAGAGGTGGCAGGTGATGAAATGAAGGTGAGGAAAGAAGCAAATGAGATCCCTGATGTGTGAGTGCCCTTTCTGCACTCTGCCCACTCTGCTCCCCCTCAGGTGTGGGCAGGTGATTGTGCAGAGCAGCTCTGCTGGTTTAGCCAAGTCATGAATTTCAAACAGGGAAGTAAAGAGGAGTTTTTCTGCAGAGTGGTTGAAAGGAAAATGGCTTTTTCCAGCCATGCCTTCCTGCCTGCCCCCTTCCCACTGGCATCCCAGACTGGCCTTTGTGGAGTGAGCCGGGCCAGCTCCCATCCTGCAGCTCCAGGGCAGGCCATGCCAAGTGACAAGTGCCCATCTGGAAGTGTCCAAGGCCAGGCTGGATGGGGCTTGGAGCAGCCTGGGACAGGAAAGTGTCCCTGCTCTGGCAGGACATGGCATGGAGAGGGAATGGATGATCTTTAAGGTCCCTCCCAACCCAAACCAGTCTGGGATTCCATGATTAAATGATTTTTAGACTTGAAGACAAATCTCTGATCACATTTATTTTCCCAGAATTCAGGACAGTTTTATCCCCATTGAGGGTTCACACATGGTTGGTCTGTGTTGCACAGTTCAGACCAGAGGGACACAAGGACAGTGTGGCAGGGAGGAGGTTTCTGCACAATTCCAGCACCATGGGCCTGGCTGGGCCTGCAGTGCTCACTCTGAGGGACAGAGAGCAGTGGGGCCAGTTCTGCAATGATTCAGAAATCATTTTTGAACAGTGGTTGTTGATCTCACAGGGTGTTGGCATGGTTTGAGTGGGAAGGCACCTTAAAGATCACCCAATTCCACCCTCTGCCATGGCTGGGACACCTCCCACTGTCCCAGGCTGCTCCCAGCCCTGTCCAGCCTGGCCTGGGGCACTGCCAGGGATCCAGGGGCAGCCCCAGCTGCTCTGGGCACCCTGTGCCAGGGCCTGCCACCCTCCCAGGAACAATTCCCCCCCAGTATCCAACCCTGCCCTGGGCAGTGGGAAGCCATTCCCTCTTGTCCTGTCCTTTGTGAAATGTTCCTCTCCAGCCTTTTTTAAATGAGGATACACAATACCAATAAATCTGATTATCAAGCTCACAAGCTCTTTTCCAAGGAAAGAGGATGGGAAGCAAAGGAGAGTGCCTGGAATGCAGGGATAGTGTGAGGTTCCCATGTCAGCAGCCTCTTGGACAGACTGACACAGGATCAGCACTCCT